>OZ005662.1:215588615-216298615 GCA_963930645.1 Salticus scenicus
GATGCATGTGCATCTTCACCTATCTGTAATGCATCATTATGGCCATTTTTCATTAAGTTTTCTTCTCCAAATTTGTTGAAATTTTTCCATTTTTCCAAAGCTTATTTTTGAGAAAAAAAATGGATATTTATTAGCTTAAAAATTATTACTTATGTTAAAGTTCTATAAAATTCGGTTAATGATATGATAACGAACATGCCATTCAAGTTTTATGTCATATGTTTATTTGCTTAAAAATTATGCGCAAAAGAAGAAAACGAGAAAACTGGTTGTTGTTGAAATTTTGAACACCAGTGTATGATTAAACATCATTAAATTATTGCATAAAAAAATTTAATTTTTCAGAATATTTACAAATTATTATGTATGCTTTAAAATGACCATAAAAATATGAATAGATTTGGCTGTATCTCCGTTTTCTACGATATGGTGCACATTATATATATATATATATATATATATATATGTATATATATATATATACAAACCAGATTCAAAATAATAGAATAACAGTATTTTCTAAACAAAACTTGGCAATGCGTCGTGTAAAACGAACTTATGTAAATTAAAAAAGTGACGTATGCTACTCAGGAATTGGCAAAACAATTTTCAACAATTATACAGATATTATTTTAATAATTTAAGAGACTTTAACACATTTAAAAATTATGTTGACTTTTTATATGGGTCATAAAGTTAGAATAATCAACTAATTCAATAGATAAATTTAAAAAGCAGAGGAAAATTTGCATATCTGTAAACCGATTGGTTGCGACCGTTTCGGAAACAACGAAAACGTGTATTGTATTATTGTTTAAAGCAGGAAAAAAGCAACAGTTTATCTCGGATCAAGTGAAGGTTTCACAGTCTACGGTTGCGAAGGTTTTAAAAGAATACAGAAGAACCGGCCAACTAAAAAATAAACGAAGTAAATGTGGTAGAAAGCTTGTAAAGATTGCCAGAGATGAACGCAAATTAAAACGAATCGTCCAAAACAATCGCTTTAAAAGTGTTTCTTATTAATAATAATTGTTGGAAAGAATCTAGAGTTGTCGTGTCAAAGTCAACCAGGCTTAGGCGATTACATAAATTGGAGTTTCAATCGCGAAGTAAAGCCAAAGCTGAACATAAAACAGAGACGTGCACGACCCTCTGGGCAAAGAGAAGCTCTTCTGGGGGGCAACAAGACTGAGACAAGTTAGTCCAAGCGGCGGCTGCAAAAAATTGACTTGAGAAGGTACGAAGCTGATTTTTTCCCTATAGATAGAATTCATTGTTACAATGAAAATCTGATAGGGTTGCCTGGTCAAAGCCGTCAAGTGTAAGAGAAACAACCTCACTTCCGGTCACAATTTAAACGATTTTCGAACCCCAAAAGGTATGAAGATGAAACCGGTGCTAAAAGGTAGAGATTAATATGCTCTTTAAAATGGCATAGGGTTGCCTGGTCAAAACCGTCAAGTTTCAGAGGTTTCCTCGATAATAGGGGTCAAATTTAAACGATTTTCGAACCCCAAAAGGTATGAAGATGAAACCGGTGCTAAAATGTAGAGATTAATATGCTCTTTAAAATGGCATAGGGTTGCCTGGTCAAAGCCGTCAAGAAACAGAGGTTGCCACGAAAATAGGGGACGTATTTTTCGATTTATTTACCCAAGTAAAAAGTGATTTACCCAAGTGTAAAGATGAAACCGGTGCTAAATCGTAGAGATTAATATTCTCTTTAAAATGGCATAGGGTTGCCTGGTCAAAACCATCAAGTTTCAGAGGTTGCCTAGATAATAGGGGTCAAATTTAAACGATTTTCGAATCCCATCAGTGTAAAAATGAAATCGGTGCTAAAATGCTGTATTAATATGCTCTTTAAAATGGCATAGGGTTGAATGGTCAAAGCCGTCAAGAAACAGAGGTTGCCACGTAAATAGGGGAAGTATTTTACGATTTATTTACCCAAGTAAAAAGTGAGTTACCCAACTGCAAAGATGAAACCGGTGCTAAAATATAGATATTAATATGCTCTTTAAAATGGCATAAGGTTGCCTGGTCAAAACCGTCAAGACTCGGAGGTTGCCTCGAAAATAGGTCAAATCTGTCAAGTAAAGCAGTCAACCACAAAAAAATAGGCGAGTTTTGAAGATTTCTTAACGAAGTGTAAAAAAATACGAATAGCATTAACAAAGAAAATGAATAAGGATGAAATTATATGAATATTTGAAAGGTGTAGCTGGTTCCAGAATGTACAGCGTAGGAGTTATTTTAAAATTGCATATGTTTGCCTGGTAAAATTCGTAAAGAAATAGCGGTCAGTCTCCAAAAAGCTAACAAATATTAAAGGTGTTTAACGCAAAGTGAAACACACATGAAGACTATTTTAAAAAGGTTAAACACGAAATGATTAATATTTAAAAGATGAAATTGCTAGCTAAATGTAGAACATACAACACTTTTCAATTTCCTTACGATTGTGCTTCAAACCTGTCAAGGTATAGCGGTCAGCTTAGAAAAGGAAGCGAATATCAATATTCGTTTATTTTATTTGTTTAATGATATAAGAGATTTTAAAGCATAAAGAAAATTAAATTATTATGCGTGACCATTCTTTTTCTAATCTGTATAAAACTAATTTCAGCTCACGAGCTCGTTTTTCCCCCATTTTTCAATACTTAAAATATTCAAATTGTGTCAAAGTATTGAGACGATAATTCTCTGAAGCGACTGCTTTGTATGCGACTGCTTTGTAGAATTTTATACGAAAATATTGGGTTGTGCCGATTTTGTTATATTAAAAATTTGTCAATTTTAGAAAATTTTCTCAATTTTTTTTATATCTAATTAAAATAAACAATAATGCCTTCTGCAAATTAATTATGGGTACAAATAAAGCGAAAAACATTTTTTAAAAATTGATAAATTTTTCGCGTTTCTTAATAACAATGAATTAATTTATGAAATTGAAATTTGTAAATCTTGCTGCAAATCTGAAATAAGAGGTTTTTTTTTTTTCATTTTATTTAATTATTTATTTTATATACTAACAGAATTTTTTATTATGAGTTTCTTGGGCATTATTATCTTCATTTCTGTTAACTTTTGCGGTCGTATTTTCTTATCCGTATCCGCATGCTACATTTTTAATTTTTACTATTAATTCGTTGTTTTTATGGGAAATTTTAGAACAGTTTCATTACAGTTTATTTATTTTTTATTTTTTAAATACTTTTTATATTTTTTCTTCACATTGTATAAAAACCCCTTAAAAATTAGCTTTTTTTTTTTCTTTCGAGGCAACCACTATTTTTCGAGATTTTCACCTGGCAACCCTATGATACTCAAAAGAGAATATTATTCTCTATATTTTATAAACGGTTTCATTTTTAAATATGTTAGGGTAAGAAAACCGCGAAAATTCGCCCCTCCCCATATGCACACACTTTTCGTGGCAACCTCTTTTCTTGGCGGTTTTGACCAGGCAACCCTATGCCATTTTAAAGACCATATTATTCTCTACATTTTAGAATCGGTTTCATCTTTACACTTGAGTAAATCATTTTTTACTTGGGTAAATAAATCGTAAAATACGCCCCCCTTTTTCGTGGCAACCGCTGTTTCTTGACGGCTTTGACCAGGCAACCCTATGCCATTTTAAAAAGTATATTATTCTCAACATTTTAGCACCGGTTTCTTCTTTACACTTGTTGGGTTCGAAAAGCGTTTAATTTTGACCCCTATTTTCGAGGCAACCTCCGGGTCTTGACGGTTTTGACCATTCAACCCTATGCCATTTTAAAGAGCATATTAATACAGCATTTTAGCACCGATTTCATTTTTACACTGATGGGATTCGAAAATCGTTTAAATTTGACCCCTATTATCTAGGCAACCTCTGAAACTTGATGGTTTTGACCAGGCAACCCTATGCCATTTTAAAGAGAATATTAATCTCTACGATTTAGCACCGGTTTCATCTTTACACTTGGGTAAATCACTTTTTACTTGGGTAAATAAATCGAAAAATACGTCCCCTATTTTCGTGGCAACCTCTGTTTCTTGACGGCTTTGACCAGGCAACCCTATGCCATTTTAAAGAGCATATTAATCTCTACATTTTAGCACCGGTTTCATCTTCATACCTTTTGGGGTTCGAAAATCGTTTAAATTTGACCCCTATTATCGAGGAAACCTCTGAAACTTGACGGTTTTGACCAGGCAACCCTATGCCATTTTAAAGAGCATATTAATCTCTACCTTTTAGCACCGGTTTCATCTTCATACCTTTTGGGGTTCGAAAATCGTTTAAATTGTGACCGGAAGTGAGGTTGTTTCTCTTACACTTGACGGCTTTGACCAGGCAACCCTATCAGATTTTCATTGTAACAATGAATTCTATCTATAGGAAAAAAATCAGCTTCGTACCTTCACAAGTCAATTTTTTGCAGCCGCCGCTTGGACTAAGTGTTCTATTCAGTGATGAATCGTTATTTCAAATATCTGTTGACGAAGGAGGTGTTCGGGTTTGGCGTTTAAAAGGTGAAACTTTTGAAAAATATTGTATAAGGCGTTCCGTCAAATTTGCAACATCCGTCATGGTATGGGGATGCATGAGTGCTTCTGGAAAAGGACAATTATGTGTATTTTAAAACAATGTGTAAATTCCGCAGTGTATCAAGATATACTGGAGCACTACATGATACCCTCCTCTGAGGATTTATGCAAAGACGCGTTAATTTTTCAACAAGATTTCGCTTCGTGTCATACTTCGAAATCGACTCGTAAATGGCTAACTGAAAGAGGGATTTCGGTATTAAACTGACCAAGTAACTCTCCGGATCTAAATCCGATCGAGAATTTGTGGCATCATCTAAAGAAAAAGTTCAGGACCTAGTTCCCACCAACAAAATTAAACTCATTGCTGCACTAAAGAGTGCATGGAACAGTATCAGTAACAATGAACGTAAACAGCTAGTGGAATCCATGCCTGAAAGGATCAGAGCTGTGATTCTAGCAAAAGGTGATGCGACAAAGTATTAAACTAAATTTTTTTGAAATTTTATTTATTTTATTTTATTTATTTATTATTTTTGTTTTAATATTCTAATATTTTGACTCTATATAAACCACCATCACTGTAAGCTTTTTGATAATTCAGTTTAGTATTAATTTGAATTAAGTGTATATCAAATGCTATGTATACTTTATTGCCTAAGAAAGGTTACACGTTCATTTAAATGTCTATTTTGTACTTATTTTTTGCTAGATAAAACTTAATTTTGAAAAGTGACAAGTATTCTATTTTTTTTAATTTGGGTTGTATATATTTAAGATTTCATAAAAATTTAGCTTTTAAAAGATACATGATAGTTCCAACACCACAAAAATAAAACTGATTGTAACACAGTAAAAAAGCTAGCACAGAAACTTTACGATTCAATTTTAGTTCCAATTAAAAGACAAAACCAAATTAAATTACTTACGCCTACATGAGTAAAAGGAACCATAAAACTTTGACAAAGAAAAACAGATGAAAGTTCTCAATAAATTTATTAAAAATGTAACAGGAAATAAGAATTGAATAAAAAGTATGAAAAAAGGACCACAGGAATTAAGAATTGGATTAATAAATGCTTAAAAATAAAAGTATTAGCTCATCAGGGAAACATGTACTTCTTTGAAGCAGAAGGAGCTGCAAGATTTCGTAAAACTATATAGCTATTTCTAGCAAAAGATATAGCTCATGCTTCTATCTTGCAACAAAACCATTTTGAAAGAGGAATGAAATAAAATATTAAAGCAAACCTACAAGGAATCCAGAGAGAAAAAAGAGAAAAAAAAATAATTAAAGATTTAACCACATGTAAAGCAACCACAAACAAAGAGAAAGAGTGTAATATGTTGCCATGATAAGAATGATATTAAAAATAAATTCCAGACAATCTTCGATTAATCGATAAAGTTTAACATTTGAACAATTTCATTAACATTTAAATTCACTTTGTAATTGTAAGTTTAATTTAGTTAGTTAAATATTAATTTCAGTTTTAATTTTTCTTAAATAATTAACTTAAATTCTTTCACAGAGAGGAATTTAATCTTGTTACAGTACTGTCGATATTTTTATCACAGTCCATTTCTCCAGGCTTTGTAGACATAGATCTACTGTCGGTTGGCACTAGATCTGGTGTAATAACAGGATCGGTTGGCAGTGGATCTGGTGTAATGGAAGGCCTGCCACCAGACGTAGCCCTTCCATCGCATTGCAGGTGTGGACGCTTGCTATCGGGAACTATGGGAATGTTTGCATCAAGGCTCTTCTTCACAATTTCACCAGGACTTGTCGTTTCCTCCAGTTGTACTCTGGAACCTACACTTTTTAGTTGATCAACATGTCTTTTCCATACACATGAACCTACTTGAATTTTATAATGCAATTTACCTATTCTGGCAATTACTATACCTATTTTCCATTTATCTCCCGGTGTGTAATTGCGTACTGCAACTTTTTCATTTACTTGGAATTCTCTTATCTTTTTTTTGTTAAAAACATTTTTATGTTGTTTGTTTTCAACATAATTTTTTACATTTGGTACAAGTAAATCTAATTTTGATCTTATATTTCTTTTGAGAAATAATGATGCGGGACTCTCCCCTGTTGTAATATGAGGCATTATTCGGTATTGGAATAGAAATTCATTTAACTTAAATTGTAGATTTCCTGGTTCTGAACTTAAGGATTTCAATCCTTTTTTTATTGTTTGGACATATTTTTCGGCCTGACCATTTGTAGAGGGATGATATGGTGCAGTTAAGATATGTTTACTTTGTAGAAAATTTTAATTAGTAAGCCTTTACTTTGTAGAAAATTTTTGAACTGTTCTGAAGTGAATTGTGGCCCATTATCAGACACAAGGGACACAGGATAGCCATATCTGGCAAAAAGAGAAGAAAAACAGTTTATAGTGTTCTCAGTAGTAGTACTAGGAACAATGAACACTTCTGTCCATTTACTGTGGGCATCTACTACGATTAAAAACATTTTCCCCATAATTGGACCAAAAAAATCTATATGTATTCTGTTTCAAGGTGTTGTGGGCCATTCCCAGTGATGATTATCCATTTTAGGAGGATTGTGTTTTAATTTAACACAAACAGAACAGTTATTTGTCTATTCCTCAATGTCTTTATCAATATCCTCGCTGTATGTACATCTTCTCACTGTCATGATGTACTCTACTTGTATGAATTTCTTTATTTATTTTTCTTATGTCTATTTTGAACATTTACATACTGATGTTCCCCCTTCTCCGTTCATCTGATAATCCATCGTGCTAATAAATTTGCATTGTATATTCCTGAAATTCGTGAAGGTTTCACACAGTTTCTGTTTATTACTGTGGCAGTCTTAATGCAATGTAAAACAGAGAAACTACATTAGGTGAAAAAGAATAAAGCTAATTAATATTAATTTCATATTATTGGTAGTCACTAAATCAAAATGTCGATAAAGTGATTTTCAATTCCCGTAGAAGCAAAATTTGAGCATTAGGAAACAAAACCAGTAACAATTTTTTGCTTATAGTTCAATATATGGGTATCATGCATACCTGCCAACTATCTCATTATCAATCGTAACTTTTCTAGTACCCACTTTTTTTTTTTCCCACACCAGTTTTTTTTAAGTAATTATTTTTCTTATTTAATCGTAACTATATTTCGAGAAATTTACTCTAAAAAAAAAGTAGTGTAGAAAAAGGGCGTAACAATGTTACAATTATACTGCGATGCAAAAAAAAAAAAAAAAAAAAATTCTATTCCTCATACCATTTTTGCTGAATCGTGTGTAAAATGACCTTCTGAACCCGAATATGACCCCCATTTTGTTTTAAAACAGCCACCGTTTTTCGGGACGTCACACCTCCCCCAATTTCTATCACTGTTCGGTAATTTTATGGTCATGAATTTGATTTAGTGAATAGAAAAGAATTATTTTAACACTTAAAATCAAATTATATATATATAATGTATAATATAATAATAATTGATTATAAGATATGATAAATGTAATATATAATTTCAGTGGTAAATCCCCCCCCCCCCTAAATCTTTCCCTTCCTGCAAATGTTCATTTTTTAGAATTTTCAAACTCTGTAGCCCCTCAAAAGATATTTAACAGCTAAAATAATCACCCCTCCCCATACAAATCAAATTTATTGCCATAAAATTACCGAAAAGCGTTACAAATAGGGGAGCGTCCCTGAAAAAAAAGGGCGATAGGGCGAAACGGTCATCATATTCGGATTCAGGAGGTCCGTTTACGTAATAATTTGCAAAAATAGTGTTTGGGCAATATTAATGCAGAGAAGTGTTATTAATGAAATGGTTGGGAAGTATGATCATGCAAATGACATTAATTTTGCCATAAATAAGTATTTAACAATAGTTAAATTTTTAAAACATTACAAGTGCTTATAAAGATTGATATTTTCTTTTAAACTAGATTCCAAACATTTTAGTCCGATACTTATTTTTTGTATTTTTCATGTAAAACTTGTCAAGTGATGGCATTTTGCACTATAAACAGAAATATTAAAATATAACAGAATGTATTAAAGGTTTACAAATGCAATTTTTATTTCGAACTGTAATACTATAAGCATTTTCCAAATATTCTGTTTTTAACCGACTTCAAAAAAAGAAGGAAGGTTCTCAATTCAAACCGTATGTTTTTTTTTATGTTTGTTAGCTCATAACTTCTGAACGGATGCTCCGATTTTGATACTTTTTGTTTTGTTGAAAAGGTCTTGGTCTACAATAGGTCCCATTGTAATATCTTTACGATCTAAAGAAAATACAGGGTGCCCAAAAAAATCAGTCCCACTCTTTTAACTGCTCAACGGCTGCAGCTATAGTGATAAAAATGGTATGTAAGTATAGTAAAGTGGCCATGCTGTACAAGGTTAAACCGCATACAACGCCACCTAGTGGAAAATAGCGGAGATAGTGTTCCTATCTCGAAAACCGTTCTAAAGAAAAAGTAAATTACAAAGCTGAAGAGTATCACCGATTTAGTACAAAAAGATAGTTTAGACATTCATGCTAACGTTCCTATCTCGGAAACGGTTCAAGGCAGGGGGAAAAGGGGAATTATAAAATTGCAGAGCATCACCGATTTAGTACGAAAAGATAGTTTTAACATTGATGCTAAAAATGCAAGACTAAAAACGTGCATTTTTTTGTTCGCAATTTTTTACACTATACATACTTGAGCTACATTGCTCACGTTGTAGCGTAGCTGGTGACATACGCTATATAGTTCAAAATACGGTTACTTGATACTTTTTGTTTTTTGTAGAGATCTTGATCTGATGTAGGTCCCATTACAACTTCTTTACAATCTAAAGAAAATAAAGCGCCATCTGGTGAATAACAGCGGAATTAGCGCTCCTATCTCAAAAACGGTTCAAGATGGGAGAAAAGTTAATTACGAAGTTGTAGAGCATCTTCGATTTACTACGAAAAGACAGTTTTTAGACATTATTGCTAAAAATAGAACGCTTAAAACGTGCAGTTGTTTGTTCGCAATTTCCTACATTGTGCACACTTGAACTACGTTTCACACTTTGCATCGTAGCGGATGACACGTATACTCTGTGGTTCAAAGTACTGTTACTGTAAGCGGTCACATTCATTAGCGCAAAGTCGTTTTCAACCAACTTCAGAAAGGAGGGTGTTCTTAATTCAAGCTATGTGTTGTTTTTGGTGTTTATAAGCATATAACTTCGTAAGATATGCTGTAATTAACCGACTTCAAAAAGGAGCAGGTTCTCAATTCAAAGCGTATGTTTTTTGTTTTTGTTTCTGTTTGTTAGCTCATAACGTCTGAACAGATGATCCGATTTTGATACTTTTTGTTTTATTGTAAAGGTCTTTGTCTGAAATAAATCCCATTGTAAGATCTTTACGATCAAAAGAAAATACAGGGTGCCCAAAAAAGTCAGTCCCGACTCTTTTAACTGCTGAACAGCTGCAGCTATAGTTATAAAAGTGGTATGTAGGTATATTTAAGTGGACATGTGCTACGAGATTCAACCGCCTAAAGCGCCATCTGGTGGAAAAAAGTGGAGTTAGCGATTCTATCCCGGAAACGTTTCAAGACAGGGGAAAAAAGTGAATTATAAAATTGCAGAGCATCATCGATGTACTACGCAAAGATAGTTTAGACATTAATCCTAAAAACAGAACGCTTAAAACGTGCATTTGTTTGTTCATAATTTCTTATTTTGTGCACACTTGAACGACATTGCATATGTTGTAGCGTAGCGGGTGACATTTATGCTATGTAAAATTCAAAGTATGGTTATTTTAAACGGTCACATAGATTAACGCATAGACGTTTTAAACCGACTTCATAAAGGAAGAGGTTCTCAATGCAAACCATGTTTGTCGTTGTTGTTGTTGAAATTTGTCAGTTTATAACTTCGTAAGAGACGATTTACTTTTAATACTTTTTTTGTTGTCGTAATGACCTTGGCCTGAAATAGGTTTCATTATGATTTCATTAAAATATAAACAAATTACAGGATACTCACAAAACTCTGTTCTCACTCTAACTGTTGAACGTATGCAGCTGCACTGGTAAAAGCAGTATGTAAGTATCGATGTTGAAACTTCTGTCCGTCAGCTGCAATGCATATTTTGCTCTTTGTTTGAACTTTACGCTGCGCAATTTCCAGCGCAGCGGGTAACACGTATTCACTGTAAAGTTCAATATAAAAGCCTAACAGAATTTTCTGTTACGAATACAGCGTATCCGTCCTTTACATTTCTAAAGAATTTTTAATTTAACGTATGTTCGTTCAATAGATAGTTTTTTACTCATATCCGATAAAGGCAAGAAAAGTAGCACAATTTAAAAATGCAGCATTTGAGAAAAATCAACTTAAAAATAACTTGACTAGAATAAAACTGGCAAAACTGTCTCTCGAGTGGATAATTTTCTAGATGGAGATGTAACTTTTTTGTTCACATTGGGTGCTTTTCATGTATTTTTCAGTGACATAAACCATTTTTTGAGTAATGCCACTTTTCTTGGAACTTGTGATTTTTGAAATTTCCGTTGAACGCCTTCTGATGCTCTGCTATATAAATAAGTTTTCACTGAAAAGAGAAAAATAAAATCTTTTTGTAAAAAAATAGAACCGACTCCAAAAAGGAACTACTATTCAAACAACTAAAAATGAAAGAAAATTGGCAGAAAATGGAACTGTAAATTGCGCCTAAAAGTATAAAATAATTTCCTTCGCCAAACAACCTATAACACTACAATTAATCATAACTTTTGAAGTCGGCGCAAAATGAAATAAAAATTGATACCTTTATTCAATACAAAAATCAAGTCCTATTCAAAATACACATCTCACATTGTTACAAAACTCAACCGAGAACTAATATGATTCAAGGAAACAAATAAGATTTCCTATGCAGCAAAAGTTGGCGAAGATGCTGGTATCTGACGTCCTTGGTGAAAGAAAAATCGCAAAATTATCTGGCAAACACATTTAATTTCTTTGGTATATCATGATTATTTTGATAAGGTATATCAAGGGAGAAATCAAGAATATGAAACGACACATCGTACAATATATATTATGAAAATATACATCTTGCGGGTATATTTTTGCAATACATTTTGAACGCCAAATCCAAAAGCCACCAATGATGATAGTTATCAAACTTATACCAAATTTGCAAAGGAAACTCTAACTTCGTAGAAACATAAATACCGCATTGTGAAGAATGTTCACTGTTCTATGTAGATGCTACTAATGGACCAATTGTATACAGTGATAAAATAATAAAGGAAACATGAAAATGGATCATTCGAGACAATAGCATTTGTTGCTACCGATCTAAAGACAAACCTTTAAAAACTAATTAAATTTTATTTAATTTTGCGCCGACTTCAAACGTTATGATTAATTGTAGTGTTATAGGTTGTTTGGCGAAGGAAATTATTTTATACTTTTAGGCGCAATTTACAGTTCCATTTTCTGCCAATTTTCTTTCATTTTTAATTGTTTGAATAGTAGTTCCTTTTTGGAGTCGGTTCTATTTTTTTAGAAAAAGATTTTATTAATACGACAACTGGTTTTAAAAGTCATTTCTTTTGAAAATAAAAATTGCCATTTCAGATCAGATTCCTAATACGTAATCGCAGAAACATAGGTACGCAGTAAAAGTTTCATACCTAACTAATTTTATTTTACCATGTTTTTATTAACTTCGATTCTTGTTTATTTGTTTGTTTGTTCAGTACAAATCTTGCAATCGATTTTTAACTAACTTCCCGACTAGCTAGATATTTGAAACTTTCAGGACAGCTCAGAATACGGTGACAATACATTTTTTTAATACTTTTAGTCAACTGCTCCAGGTCCCTACTGCCTTCGGCAGCGTTTATATGATTCAACAGAAAATTTATTTAACTAACTTCCCGACTAGCTAGACATTTGAAATTTTCAGAATAGTTCAGAACACGGTGAAAATGCATTTTTTTTAAATAGTTTTAGCCAACTGTTTCGGGTTCCTGCTGCCTTCGGCAGCGTTACCAGTACAAAGCTTGCAATCGATTTTTCACTAACTTCCCGACTAGCTAGACATTTGAGACTTTCAGGATAGCTCAGAACACGGTGGCAATACATTTTTTTGATACTTTTAGTCAACTGTTTCAGGTCCCTACTGACTTCGGCAGCGTTTATATGATTCAACAGAAAATTTATTTAACTAACTTTCCGACTAGCTACACATTTGAAACTTTCAGACTAGTTCAGAATACGGTGAAAATGTATTTTTAAAATATTTTTAACCAACTGCTTTGGAACCCTGATGCATTTGGCAGCGTTACCAGTGCAAAACTTGCAATCGATTTTTAACTAACTTCTAGGCTAGATAGCCATTTGAAACTTTTATAATAGCTCAAAACTCGATAGCTGTGAATTTTTTTAATACTGTTATCCAATTGCACCGGTTTCCCGCTGCCTTCGGTAGCGTTTATATGATTCAACAGAAAATTTAAAAACATGGTATATAAAAAGTTTATTTTATCTTGTAATTATTTTGCAATTAATTCATTCCAACATGTAGAATAATTTCCTTAATTATTGCAGTTTGTGGTATAAAAATATTTTTAGATAGATGGCAAGTGGAGAGAAAATGTACATTCGTATTAAACAGTAGATAAAGAAATATAGTGCTTTTTCTATTTTTAAATATCAAGTCTAGGGTTCAGTGCAGATGAAAATCGGGTACTCTTTTGATTTTCTTCACTAATTCGTTTGTTGGTTAACAAACCGGAATGAACACCTAAAAACATCTGTTTTGAAAGAAGTGAATTCAATCCCAAGACACGGTAATCGGTATACCTGATATTCCGCAAGGATAATAGATAACAAGATTTTCTTTTTCTTTTAGGTATTGAAATAAAATTCAAGATGTTTGTAAATAGAGAAAGAGCTTCGATTTAAAATTAAGACATACGTTAAATTTATGGCCATACAAAACACTGTGAAAATAAAATTTCTGAACTAAAATATACAGATTTTACAATTTAAATAGGGGAGAGTGGGGATGAATAGAACATTTTTCATGTTTTTATTAATAACGTTCACCATATGTTATTCAGAATTTTATAACTTTGCTCATAAGTACACTTCAGTAATCAGTTACATATAAACATACTAACTTTAATAAAATGTTATCATTTTTAATTAATAATAATTTTTTTTACACGCATGTGCATTGTCCCATCCACGCCTACCTATGGGGACATGACTGGAGTTAACAAAGAAAAGAAAAAAAAATGGAAAGTAAATAAATTTTTAAAGTTAAATTGGTTTATGTGATTTTATTACGCGCTATGAATTTACTGAAATTAACATAAACTGATATATTGACTCAAATTAACATCAAAAGGCAAAAGTCCTTTGGTTCGCACAGTTCCTAGTGCTCTATGCTTTAGTAATTTAATCTAATGAGATCTAATCTAAAAATAAATAAATAAATAAGATACTAGAAAGATATAAATCATTATAATAGAGTACAAATTATCCAGATAAATTTTTGTTTCCGACTCATCGGGAAAATAAGTATTCTATTCTGTATTACATTAATAATCACCGGGATTTATTTAATTAGCTTGATTAAAATTGTGATTTTAATGCAATTATTATTAGTTTATTTATATATTTTTAAATTATTGATATTATTGATTTAAGTTGCATTAAATATTCTAACTTATAATTTTTTTAATCACTATTATAAACAAAAATCAGAACAATTAATTTCAATCTATTTTTCTCTAAATCAATGCTATTTTTATAATTCTATGTTTTAAGCTACAGGTTATAAAAAAATTGAAAATCTATTTACGATTTGTTTTAATATAATTCTTGTGTACAATTTTAAATTACTACATAGTGGGGAATGCCAAATTCATCCCCATTCAAACTGTCCCATTCATCCCCACCATCACATGATCATATAAAACATGAAATTGGCCTAAGGAACAATTGTCAATATTCTTTTTGAATATCATAAACACAATACAAGATTATGTCTTTTCAGCATATATGAGTTATATAAACTTTAAGCAAATAGTTAATTTTTAACTACTATCTAATTGAATCAGTAAAAACTTACTCTGTCAGCAGAAAAAGACACTTTAATTTTTTTCTGCCCTCCAATAGACAGCACAATTCTGGAACAACATTTGATGAATGACCTCAGTACTGCCATATATAAGAAAAATTGTCAAGTTTCTAGTGCTAGCAAAACATAAAAATTTTGCTATTGCTCCATTCATCCTGCGTCCCATTCATCCTCACTCTCCCCTATATGATTTTCTAGTGTTTTCACATTCGAAACGCGTCTCATAAGTGATAAGAAATAACTACTTTTCATAATTATTTACTCAGCTAGGAAAAAACATGCTCTTTCGCAAATACTGGAATTTTAAACCAATTTTAACCCTTTATCTACTGACGTGACTTTAAATTACCATTAGTTTAACCCTTTAACGTTCACTACTTAATTTATTTTAAAAATTACTAAACTAATTTTAAAAATGATTTTTAGATACATAGCTGATCATAAATATTTAAAAAATAAAAAATTAGCATTGTTCCTTTTCATGAAATTTTCGGTTTGAAACATCTGTAAGTAAACCTTATTAAATTCAAATAATATTTAATTTAATAAATAAATCCCTTTATAAGTAAACATTATCGACAACAAAAACCCGTAAAAGTTGCATAGATCCCAGCATTTCAATTTATTCCGGAGTATTTTAACCCTTTGCGGCGCAAGGTAATTCGGATCATTTAAATTACACTGCCACCGGCATTTACGAACATAATTAAAATACAAGAAATTTTTAATTTTCACGTTAAAAAAAAGGGCCTTTTCTGCTATGTTATAAATGTAAATTTTTGCTAAAAAATTTCCGGGATGAGTTTTTGCACTTGAGAATTAAAATTAGGTGTTCCATCAGCGGGAACACTGCGACTGAAAGAGTTAAAAAGCGTATAAAATCGAATTTATAGATGAAATATCAAAGGATTGATGAGAACAGGACGTATATAACTCACTTACATCTTACAGCATGGCACTAGACACTACATGCAGTCGATTCTATTCAGGAAAGGAATTTGTAGAGTGCTGTGGTTTTTGCCTCGATTTTTCACGATCTTCAAGTGTGTTGTAATTAATTTCTATATTACCTCAAGAATCTACCATTTTTATTCTAAAAAATATAAGGAATGTATAATAAGTAAATACTCTTTTAGCCATTTTAAGGTCCTAATATTTTTTCGACCTCTATGTACCACTGGTACACTGAAGTACCAGCTCACTAAATCCTCATTAATTATTATGGTAAGGTGATATGCGTAATTCTTGTTGGATATATGTTTAAAAAATACTCTTTCGTAACTGAAAAAATGTCTTTCAAGTATATTCTTTGTCTGTTTCATAATTCGGTAGAAAAAGAGTTAAAAAGAAAATAAAAATTGGCGACTTATAGCTATTGTCAGTTACCAATATGCAATTTTCCAGAATCGGTTAAAAATTAAGAATTTTAGCCAATTAGAGATTTTTATTTAATTTTATTTTTGTGACTAACTGCTTTTCTGAAAATAATGCATCGAAATTCCTAGATGGTATATCGGACATTTTGACAAGGAGGACAAATAAATACATTTTTTTTTTTTTTAATGTGTTTTTTAATACTAAAATAATCGGGTGGGGCACTCACACGACTCTCTCTTTCCCTGAAATTCAATACAGATTAAGGGTTAAGATAACGGTATTTTTTATATAAACCAAATTAGGCTTCAGAATAGCTTTATTTAACAATTGATTTTATGTGAGAAGAGTAACCGCCCCCCCCCCTCAATCCCCCGTTTGAATATTATACTTACATTTATACAGAATTTAAAGCTAAATTTAAATTTTCATTCCAAATTATCCGGACAAATTTCACTTACACCATTTCCTTAAACTGATCAATCTTAGTTAGTCAAACCTTTCGCGTAACAACCTTATATTAACTTCAGAATACAATATTTGAGTTGCCTGAAATCATTTATTTTTAAGTTATTCTGTAAAGAGACATAGACAAAGATCAGGCATTAAAACTTTTTCAGCATTCAGGACATCTCAAAACGTGTAAATATATATATATATATATATAAAAGCGCTGAATGTTTTGCTTAACGATTGCTTTATATTACTGTATGGATATGAGGAATTAATTTTAACTTCTGAGCAGTTTTTATGAAATTGGTAAAACTTAATAGTAAAATACTTCCACTATTGACTTTCAATAAAAAACAAAATATTTTTACTTAATTGTTGGCAACCCTGTATATTTTGTAAAAATTATGTACACATCACATTGTACACTTAAATGTAATCTTTTGTTAGTAACACACATCACAACCAGAAATGCACTTCCATCAATTTTCAAGACTGTCCCACTATACTCCAGTTCTTTTGTATAGCCCTGTAAACAAACGATGAATGATTTGTAAAAATATATACATTCCAATTTGTAAATACTAGACTTACTCGATAGCATCGCTGTGGAAATGTTGTGTTCTCAGATGGTCACCCTCCCAAGTACTAACCGCACCTGATGCTGCTGGACTTCGGTGATGGCACGAGAGCCTGTGCTTTTAGCATAGTATGGCTGTTAGCAAGCAGATTTTTCTTAAAATATCATTTTACTGTTTAATAAGCCTTTTCATACATCTATATTTGAGCATCTATTGGCTAAAATTCCACCAAACTGCATATGTGAAATCTTTAATGTGAGAGGCTAACTTGATTGCAGTTTTTGTGCTTGTTAATCGTTAGGTAGCATTGGTATATAGAATTATATAGAAGAAAGTTTTGTGATGTCCACATTATACTAGTTTTTTCTTCTTTTTCTTTTAAATGTTTTAAGTACTTATCAAGGGCCAAGTGTAGATTTATCGGTAAATATAAAAACATGCTTTATCACAAAAAAGTAATTATGCACTTTTGAGATATTTTTTAAACGTATATCGGCTGTTTTGAATTTCAAAGATAATTAAAATCAAACAAGTTGCATATTTATTACAAAACTTCTAAATAACTGTTGTATTTATGGAGACTCCTAATTGTGGCCAATCACGAAATATTTTAGATTAAACATCCTCACCTGTAAATAATTTTTATGTTTCTGCGTGATAAAAAAGCAAATTACTGTAATAAGTTAATTTAAATAAATCGTAATTGTCCCATATTTTTTCCAAAGAATTACCATAACTTATTTTGTGTGAAAATGTTTAAATATACCTCTAATGATTATATATATTAAAAATATAGAATACACACCTTTTTTTTTTTTTTTTTTTTTTTTTTTTTAAGTGTAAATTAGATGGGAGATTAGTGTGAACAATTAAGTAAATGTTAAAGGTAACAAAACTGACAAATTTCCCTTTACTTAGAAAAAACATGTATTTACTTGCTTGATTAGAAAAAAAAATCTCTATATTATTCTCAGACATAATTTAGATTGCAATAAACTGTAATTAACAAAAATGTTTGCCGATATCCGAATTTTCATATTATGTTATATATATGTATATATATATATAAATTAAACAATAGCTTAAAATGAAAAAATACAGTTATATACATATAAAAGTAGCTGAAAGAAGGTTTTGTAATTATTTGCTCTCACTTGCTGTTAGAGTTGACACATACGCCGACATATATTTTTGCAATGGAAGTATAGTTCTGGTAAGTTTTGTTACTATTTTCAACTACTAACCTTCTAACAGGCTAAATTTGTTTGAAACGCACTATGAATAGGTGTATATTCGAATAATTACCTACGGATAATTCCGCCTTTCGAATTATTGGCCTATTTATTCATCTGTCAATTTTCCTGATCTAGCTAACTAATACACACGAAAGGACATCTAAAAGGGTTTTTACAAAGAAATTTGAAGAAAAAAAATAGCTCGAGCTGTTTTGAAATACTGTTCTACGGTCCCATTTATGGTTTTTAATTTTGACCAAAAGTTTGCGAAATCATATGTACACCAGACTTGTCTTAATTCTGAAGTTTCATCGTTTCTTCTTAATTAGTTTCCGGTGTATGATAATCAGAAGATTCTCTTCATACATACATATAAACACTGACTAATTGCCGAAAATCACATTTTGGGACTCCGGAGAACTTAAAACATGCAAATCAGGTGAAAACTCGATATCGAAATTTTTCCAAACGCAATATTTCTATTACCTATGGTAGCCTGGATAATGGAAGTAAAAATAATGGCATGAAAAATTCTTTGGTTGTACCATTAACTACTAATTATGTATATATGTATATATATATGTGTGTGTGTGTGTTTTAAAATTACTATAATAACAATAATAAAAATATTAATAATGTAGCTGGGTAATGAATGTAAAAATAATGCATAAAAAATTCTTTGGTTGTACCATTAACTACTAATTATATATATATATATATGTGTGTGTGTGTGTGTGTTTTAAAATTGCTATAATAACAATAATAATAAAAATAATAAAAATATCAATAATGTAGCCGGGTAATGAATGTAAAAATAATGCATAAAAAAATTCTTTGGTTGTACCATTAACTACTAATTATATATATATGTGTGTGTGTGTGTGTTTTAAAATTACTATAATAACAATAATAATAAAAATAATAAAACTATTAATAATGTAGCCGGGTTATGAATGTAAAAAAATAGCATAAAAAATATTTGGTTGTGCCATTAAATGCCAACTGTATAAAAAATATATTTTAAAATTACTCTAATCACAATAATAATAACAACAACAACAATAATAATAATAATGTAAGTTTAATCTGTGTATATAAAATTGCATCTGTCTGAGAATCTGTCGGGATTTCTTAGTTTTTGGTACTGTGCTTACGCTGTTTAACTTATTGCCTCGAAATTAGATCCGCTTTCAATCAGGACAAATTCCAGCTAATGCCGAACTTTTTAAGCTGATCGGATTATTCGTTTCTTAAGTATTTTATGTTGAAATATTTTTTACGCCTTTTTATGAAATCTCGCCTATAGCAGAATTTACACAGCTTATTTCTTGTATGATGAAATTGTATGTTCTGGCCATCACAAAACTTTCTTCTATATTTTCCTAAGCAAATTTACACAATGAAAAATATTAAAACTATCTTCAATTACCGTTTAATTAATTTAATAAAATAATTATTTATAAAAAATATTTTCCATGATGAATGTAGATGATTTTAATCTCAAAGAAGTGCAAAACTAAATATTCAGAGAAAGTCGATTTTATGCTTTATAGTATAATACAGGACAACTGAGGAAAAGCTTTTTTTTTTCTTTTCCCCCTTAAGATTATTTTTGTTAAAAATGAAAAAAAAAAAAAAAAAATCGTATCGTTAACTTTCCTTTTCTTTCTTTTTACTGTTTCTTTCTTTCTTTCTTTTTTTAATTATCACATACCCATTGTTCAATCATTCGTTTTAATGGTATCAGAATTTTATTATTAATGATATGAAATTTTAAGAATTCGTTTAAATATAGTGACCAGCGAAGCGGACAAAGCCTGCTAGTTGTACATAAAACGTATTACAAACAATGAAAATATTCACAATCTACTTAAAATATTTATGTCTTGTATAATATAGAATGTAAAAACAAGAGACAAAAAAGAAAAAAAAAAAATCACTTAAATGAAGCCAAGATACAATGTGTAAGCTAATTTATGCCCTAAATTAAATAGTACTGCAGAAATGCAAGAATTTAATCTGTTTTGGAGTATTGTAAAAACCTGCTCTTTTTATACATCTTTTTACTTTTTCTGACCTATAAGGTAGAGAAAGTATATTATTGTTTTTGGGTCAAATTTTCGAACGCGAGTTTTTGTTATATTTATATGTTCTGAGGTCCCCTGAATACGAAAATCATGTTTTTAGCAAATGGTCTGCGTGTATGGCTGTGTGTATGTCTGTGTGTGTCTGTCTGTTATCAACATATCTCAAAAACAAATTATGGCAGAAAGTTCAAGCTTGGTATTCTAAATGTGTATCATATAAGGATGCTACACTAAACTTTTCGTTAAGATCAAGCAAATGGTTCGTGTACAGAGACACTCAAAAGTATTCAAATACATTACGTCTATGGGAGAAATTGCAGGTAAGTAGATTTTAACATCTATAGACTGCACTAAACCAAATGAAACGAATATATATTTTTTGTAATAGAGATAGTCAACAGGGGGAAAGAAAATGTGTATGTAGGAGCCTCGCCTTCCCCCCTGGGGAAGTCCCCCCTCGAGGGGAGTAAATTTTCATGATGGGTATCTTTCAAAAGAGCTCGCCAATACCTTTAAAACGAATGGTTGAACCATTGATCTGCGATAATTTAAAACAAAGGTATCGATTATTATAATTATTTTTTTTTTTTTTACTTTTAACAAAAAAAACTTAGAAAAAAAAATCATTTTTTTTTTTAAATGTTGAGAATTAAATGGACATTTTTTGGATATTTAGTTTTATACAAATTCTCTAATATGGAAATCGTCTGCTTTATCATAAAAGATAATTTTTTAAAATAATAATTTGAATAAATTATTTTTTAAGAACAGAATCATTTTTTAATAGCTCAATTAATTTCTATATAAATGTAGGTGCATTAATGAAACTTGGGGTTGAGAGGGGCGGTTGTCCCCCTCACACAGAACTAATTATGATATAAAACTCTTCCGAAGCCTAATTTGAATTGTTTAACGCAGGTTTATATAACAGTACTCGTTATCTTACCTCTTAATCTGCAACCTGTATTTATAGTATTACATTTCAGGGTAAGAGAAAGTCGTGTGAGTCTGGCACACCAGATTATTATTTGCAGCAAAATTTTCTACGATATGTAATATCGATAATATCGATTAATCAAGATAAAAAAAGTTTTTTATATTTATATTTTTTCTCCTATAAAAAAACAATTATTTGTTTCTTTTTCTTGAGGAGTAATGAATAAGTTTGTTAGAAAATTAAAAAATATTTATGGAAATTATTCCGAGGACAAACACACGAAATGAATTCATAAACACTTTTGCATTTTGTTAGAAACTATTAAAAATTGACCAAAGCCAGAAAAACGTGTAATAATATAGTCTCCAAATAATGTTTGTTAGAAAGTTTAACGTTATTTATGGGAAATTATTCCGCGGGCAAACACACGAAGTGAACTCATAAACACTTTTAAGTTTTGCTGAAACTATTAAAAATTGACCCAAGACAGAAAAATGTGTAATAATATAGTCTCCAAATAAAGTTTGTTAGAAAATTTAAAGTTATTTATGGAAATTATTCCGCGGGCAAACACACGAAGTGAATTTATAAACACTTTTAAATTTTGTTGGAAACTACTAAAAAATGATTAAAGCCATAAAAACCTGCAATAATATGGTCTCCAAATAAAGTTCGTTAGAAAATTTAAAATTATTTATGGAAATTATTCCGCGGACAAACACATGAAGTGAATTCACAAACACTTTTACATTTTGTTAGAAACTATTAAAAAATGACCAAAGCCAGAAAAACGTGTAATAATATAGTCTCCAAATAAAGTTGGTTAGAAAGTTTGAAATTATTTATGGAAATTATTCCACGGGAAAACACACGAAGTGAATTCATAAACACTTTTAAATTTTTATTGGAAACTATTAAAAAATGACCAAAGCCAGAAAAATGTGTAATAATACAGTCTCCAAATAAAATCTGTTAGAAAACTTAAAATTATTTATGGAAAATATTCTACGAACAAACACACGAAGTGAATTCACAAACCCTTTTAAATTTTGTTGGAAACTATTAAAAATTGACAAAAGTCAGAAAAATGTGTAATAATATAGTCTCCAAATAAAGTTCGTTAGAAAATTTAAAATTATTAATGGAAAATATTCCGCGAACAAACACACGAAGTGAATTCATAAACACTTTCAAATTTTGTTGGAATCTATTAAAAATGACCAAAACCAGAAAACGTGTAATAATATAGTTTCCAAATAAAGTTCGTTAGAAAGTTTAAAATTATTTATTGAAATTATTCAGTACAAACACAAGAAGTGAATTCATAAACACTTTTAAATTTTGTTGGAATCTATTAAAAAATGATCAAAGCCAGCAAAACGTGCAATAATATATTCTCCAAATAAAGTTTGTTAGAAAATCTAAAATAATTTCTGGAAATTATTCCGCGGACAAACACAGGAAGTGAATACATAAAAACTTTTAAATTTTGTTGGAAACTATTAAAAATTGCGAAAATCATAAGTATGTCCAATAATATAGTCTCCAAATAAAGTTTGTTAGAAAAATAATTACTCATGGAAATTATTTCTCGGTTAAAATTATTACTCATGGAAATTATTTCGCTCATAAATATATGAAGCGAAATCATAAACTATCTTAAGTTTTTGTTGGAAACTATTAAAAATTGACGAAAGTCAGAAAAACGTCTAATAACATAATAAAACTTGTAATAACATAATAAGATTTGCTAGAAAATCTAAAATTATTTATATAAATTATTTCGCGGACAAGTAGACAATGAAAAACATAAAAACGTAAACCTTCGTTGGAAACTATTAAAAATTGACGAAAGTAAGAAAAAAATGTCTAATATTTAAGTCTCCGAATATGTCTGTTCGAAAATTTAAAACAACTAACAGAAAATATTTAGCAGACAAGCAGACAAAACAAAATAGAAATCACAAACACTTTTAACCTTTTATTGGAAACTAATAAAAATTAATGAAAGTCAGATAAACGTGTAATAATATAGTCTCTGAATAAAATTTTTTAGTAAACAAAATTTTTTTTACAAAAATTATTTCGCGGACAAACACACTTAGTGAATTCATAAACACTGCTAAATTTTGTTGGAAAACTATTAAAAATTGACGAAAGTAATATATAATAACAATAATAATAATAATAATAATATAGTCTCCGAATAAAGTTTCTTAAAAAATCTAAAATTTTTTATGAAAATTGTTTCACGGACAGGCAGACACTGCGAAATAATAAACACTTTTAAATTTTTGTTGGAAACTTTTAAAAACTGTTAAAAGTCAGAAAATTGGCAATAAATATATCCTGTGAAAGTGTTTTTTCGAGAATTTGAAATGATTTGTGAAATTATTTTGTAAACAAATCGACGAAGCGAAATCATAATCACAATTAAAATTTTTTTGTAGCTATATATATATATATATATATATACCCGCCGCTTATAAAAATCACATTCGTTCTAAGGCAAAGTGATTTTATTAAGCGTCTGATTTTTATATCCGGCGAAGGTTCTTGCACTCAAGAAAAAAGTATTACTTCCTTGAATTTAAAAAGAAATTTCAAAAGTTAGTGATTGATGAGAGTAATAAACAGCATTAATTAATTTTCGACCGATAATTAATTAATTGTTCATTCAAAATAAGTAAATTAAACACATATTACATATAAAATTAATAAACACATAGTGCATATAAAATTAGTCAATATTTATACATTAATTAAATATTAGACATTTTCAAAATTTTTTTGCTTCTTAGTTATTTCAGAATGAGAACTAAGAATTACCTTTTAATAATTAACAATGAAAAAAAAAAAAGTCACTAGTGAATCAAAGCAGTAATTTATTATTTCGATTTTTAGAATACATTCCTGGAATTTATTACTAAGACAAGTGATGAAGCGGGTTTAATTTGTTATCATGCTGCAGGTGTAAAATTTTCGACAAAGGGAGATAACGAGGGAGATTGTTGTGCATTATTTTATGTTTATTAAAAAAAAAAAAAAACTGTAAATGAAATTTTTTTAAAATTGCATAAATACACATTTTTGTTGATGAAGAGATTGCTTTTGAGTTTATTAACCGGCGACGCTGATTTTATTAAACGGCGGTATTAAAAGTAGTTTGTATTTTTTTTGATTCCGGTCCTGACAATTTGATCAGATTAAGCGGTTGATTTTATTAACCAGTGAATTTATTAAGCGGCGGGAACTGTATATATAAATTGATGAAGGTCAGAAAAGCGAATAATGATACAGACTCCAAAAAAGAAAGAAAAAAAATTAGAAATTTTATGCCAGAAAATTTAAAATTATTTATAGAAATTATTTCGCGAACAAGCAGACAATGCAAAATAATAAACATTTTAAAATTTGTATTGAAAACTACTAAAAGTTGATGAGTCAGAGAAACGGCTAAAAATATAATTTTCGAATAAATGTTTGAAAATTAAAAATTAATTATGAAGATTATTTCATGGATAAACAGACGTCGCGAAATCATAAATACTTTTAAATTTTTGTTAGAAATTATTAAAAATTGATGAAAGTCAGAAAAAGTCTATATATAATATAGTTACCGAATAAAGTTTGTTAGAAAATTTAAAATTATTTATGGAAATTATTTCGTGAATAAACAAAAAATACTAAAACATAAATACTTTTAAAATTTTATTAAAAACTATTGAAAATTGATGAAAGTTGGAAAAATGGATAAAAATATAGTCTCTGAATAACTTGTTTGAAAATTTAAAACTATTTCACACACAAACAGACTAAGCGAAATCATAAACGTTTTTAATATTCGTTGGAAAATTATAGAAAAGCACAAATATTTCGGATTATTCTATAGCGTAAAAAGCTACAAATGACTTATAACTTTAACACATGATTTTACTTGCTATGTATAATATCTATCATTATTATTATTATTGTTGTTGTTATTATTTTTGGGAAAGGGATGGAACTGCATGATAATTTAGACATATATATATATATATATATATATAGAGAGAGAGAGAGAGAGAGAGAGAGAGAAATATATAAATGTAGGAATATATAAACAAATGAATGAAATTAAACCCCCCCAAAACACTGAGAGAACTCCTTTGGTTTTTCTAATCTTTAAATATAAATTCATTTCAATAGTTTTATATATATATACATATACAGGGTGTCCCAAAAAGATTGAAACGCGGTTTAATTCTTTACATGTTAGAGATGAGAGGGTAATGTAAATTGCAAAAGTGTAAAAAATAAGATAGGAAATAAAACTTCGCTGATAAAAATATTTTCCTGTTAATTTTCAAAAAATTACATTTTTTTAAATTTTTATACTACCCCTCTAGACAAATTTTGTGAATTAGAAAGTTTTTATTTTCAATGCAACAACATCATTGCAAAAAACCGCATTCTTGTATCTTTAAAACTGAATGAATTACACTTAATTGAAAACTGAACTCTGATTACAGGGACCATATATCAAAATAGAAATGTAAATTTGTGACATATTATAAAAAGATAAAAAACATCATAGCATTTGCATTACAATTCTAACGATTAATTTAAATCCATTTGAGAATTTTTATGTTTTTATTAAATTACAGAACACATTATATTTTTGATCAAAACTTTTCCGTTATCAATTTGTAAATGGTCCCTATTTCCACCGAAAAAACAGTCTTTTAACCCGCCAGCACACGGGTTGGGTCTGTGAGGTCCATTTTATTTACTAGAATGCAATGTAAGAGAAACATTCCATATATTCGGTGAAAAAAAAAATATAATAAACGTAAAATTTTATACTTCGTATTTTTATTGTGAGATTTTATTTTGTGGTTGTTACATTGTAATCATTCAAATATTGAAAGAAAACTGTTTCTTTTCCCCACCCACTGGCGGGTTAAATAATACGGAAAAATGGCATAAGTCACTTTTTTTTTCTGTATCATAATTCGGTTGGTTTTAAAGCTATAGTTATGGGTTTTTTTTCTAATGGTTTTGTTGAATGAAAAGTAAAAACTTTGTAATTGACAAAATTTGCGTTGATGGACTGTATAAAAATTTAAAAAATGTAACTTCTTAAAAATTAGTGCGAGGTGTTTTTTTTTTTTTAATGTAGTCGTCTTTTCTACCTTAATTTGGATGTTTTTTCAATTTACATTGCCCATTTATCTGTAATGGGTAAAGAATTAAAGCGCGTTTCAACCTTTTTGGGACACCTTGTATATGTATATACTAGCAGGCAACGCCCGCTTCGCTGGTCCCTATTTTTAAATGAATCACTATAATGAATTCTCAAAATTGCATTAATTTTTATCACATGAAAAAAAAGAGAAACAAAATCTGAGTAGGAAAAATGTCGCACCGGGTTCTCACTGCCTTCGGAAAAAATTCCCAAAATGCTCTAACTCTTATTTCTATTATTTTCCCACTTCGCCCCCCCCCCCTCCTGTCTATCCTAATAATTTTACAAATTTGAAATATCCGCAATCGATTTGTAAGTATCAAAAACCTCTATGCACCAGTTTTGAACGATATATCTCTATTTTTATTTTTTTACCGCTCTACTCCCTCCCCCCCCCCTTCCCGCCCTCCCAATAATTTTAAAAATTCGAAAATATCCGCAATCGAATTGTAGGTATTGGAAACCTCTATGTACCAATTTTGAATGATCTAACTTTATTTTCTTTTTTTTTTGCCCCTCTGCCCCCCATTTCCCGGCCCTCCTAATAACTTTATACTTTCAAAAAAATCCCCATTCGACTTGCAGGCCTCTAAAACCTATCTGTACCGATTTTGAACGGCCTAACTGTATTTCTATTTGTTTTTTACCATAGCCCCCCCCTTACCGCCCCCCCCCTTACCGCCCCACCTAATAATTTTAAAAATTCGAAAGTATCCGCAATCGATTTGTAAGTATCGAAAACATCTATATACCAGTTTTGAACGATCTAACTCTATTTTTATTTTTTTGCCCCCCTCCCCCCCTCTCCCCTCCCCCTTTCCCGGCCCTCCTAATAACTTTACACTTTCGAAAATATCCCCATTCGACTTGCAGGCATCTAAAACCTAACTGTACCAATTTTGAACGGCCTACCTGTATTTCTATTTGTTTTTGCCCCATAGCCCCCCTTGCCCCCCCCCCCTTCCCGCACCTCCTAATAATTTTATAAATTCGAAAATATCCGAAATCGATTTGCAGGTATCGAAAACCTCTATATACCAATTTTGAACGATCTAACTCTCTTTTTATTTTTTGCCCCCCCCCCCTCTCCCCCCCCCCCCTGCTGCCCCACCTCGGGGCTGAATTTCTAAAATTCCAGAAATTGGTTTTTAGATATTTGCATTAGCTATATTTTAGAGCAAAAACTTCACGCATATCTATTTTTTTGTTTGAGATATATAGGATTATGCGAAATCACGTTTTTACGCATGTGAAATCACGTTTTGCCCCCCCGCCCCCCTTGGGGACCGAATTTTGAAAATTCCAGAAATTGGTTTTTAGACATTTGTGTTAGCTATATTTTAAAGCAAAAATTTTACGGATATCTGTTTTTTTTGTTTGAGATATGAAGGATTTTGTGAAATCACGTTTTTCCCCCCCTCCCCCGCTTGGGGGGCGAATTTTGTAAAATCGCTTCTTAGTGGATGCCTACGTCATGGAAAGAACATTGTCACAAAATTTCATGCTTCTAGGTCCAGGGGTTTGGTCTGGGCGTTGATAGATCACCCCCTCACTCAGGAAGTCTTCTTTTATATATATAGATATATATATATATATATATATATATATATATATATATTTATTTATTTATTTATATTCAAAATTATTATTATTATTATTATTGCAATATTGCGCTTATAATAAGAATGATTTTTAACAAAATTTTACAAAACTCGCAAATAAGTTGACAAAATATTAGAGAAACATAATTCTGAAATATTAAATGCACAAGTGTAATTTTCCGTGAGATATGAGTATTTATAATAGACAAATTTTTACAGAGTATGCGCAAAAGATAGACATTTTTTTAATACATAAATTGGGCAACTTAGGCCAAAAGCTCATTTGAATAGAGTAAAAATGAAGCAAATTACACAGGTTTACATCTAAAATTTTGATTTGATAATTTTAGCTGCTTTTTATGTTTTTTTTTTGGTGTGCTGAAACCGAAACTGAAAGCAGATTTTTCTCTATTATGTATAGAGTTTTGTCAATACAGGATATCTGCCGACACAAATTTTTCTGTGACTTTTCCACCAACATAATTATATGGGAACTTTCAGATAGTATTTTTTCTTGGTTAATTATAATTATATTTATTGAAATTTTATTTTTCCGACTGAGTGAAAATAATGCCTGGACCGGGAGTCTAACCCCGGATCTTTGACTTACAAGGTCAAGGCTCTACCAATTGAGCTATCCAGGTCGACAATCGGTCGGCATTACTCACTCAGACAACCTTTAGGCAGAAACATCTGGTCTATCATATAGATAGATCGACAGAAAAAAGCCACAGGTAATGGAAAATACCATTAAACAATGGGAATGTAAGTCAAAGATATGGGGTTCGACTCCCGGTCCAGGCATTATTTTCACTCAGTCGGAAAAATAAAATTTCAATAAATATGATTTTCTTCCAATCAGTTGATTGAGTGAATTTAATAAAAAACTGTATTTCTTTCTCCCATTGTTTAATGGTGTTTTCCATTACCTGCGGCTTTTTTTCTGTTGAGCTATCTACATGATAGACCAGATGTTTCTGCCTAAAGGTTGTCTGAGTGAGTAATGCCGATCGGTTGTCGGCCTGGATAGCTCAATTGGTAGAGCCTTGACCTTGTAAGTCAAAGATCCGGGATTCGACTCCCGGTCCATGCATTATTTTCACTCAGTCGGAAAAATAAAATTTCAATAAATATGATTTTCTTCCAATCAGTTGATTGTGTGAATTTGATAAAAATTTTTAATTATAATTAATCATGGACACGTATTACAAACTACTGAAAATGAAGATTTTATGTAGGTAGAAAATGTAGGTAGATATTATGTAGGTGTATTGATGAAATCTGTACGTGATACAGAAAAAATGGCTTCATTTTTGGTTTCATTACACCAAAAAGCATATGAATAATCTAAAATTATCAAATCCAGTTTCGCCAACATTATTTTGGTAGACCAATATTATCGGAAAAAAAAAAATGAACTAGACTTTAGATATTTTCCATCGTTGAAATGTCATAAGAAGGTTTTCACATGCCACGTATTTAATTTGGGAGATCCAATTAATTTAACCACATTCCAAAGCTTCTTTTTGTGTGAAAAATCTTTTATGGATTTTTAAATCCAACATAATATTACATATTTAGTAAGTAAAATTATGAGTTCACAAGTTTTTTTTTTTGAATTTTTGCAACGTGTATGAAATATTTGACCTAGCATTTGAAAAATAACTTAATGAAATTTCACCGCTTGAAAATATCAAAAATGCTGTTCTTTCTTCTGCTGAAAATTTGTTTAATTTTTTACACTAATCGAATTAACTTTTGACTGATGTTGCTGAATATATCTAATATTCAACTCTCTAACTATTCAATAAAAAAATTTCTATCTTACGCACATGCGCAGTAAAAAAAACATATTTTTCACAAAAACTCTTACCTCAGCGAAAATTAAACGTATGTATTTTACGATTTAGAATAACGTTTCGTCAATTTTTCTTCGAGTTTTGTAAAATTTTATTGAAATCCTCCATTCTCGTTAAAAACACACACACACACAAAAAAAAAAAAAAAAAAAAAAAGAAAAGAAAGAAAAGAAAAAAAAAAATTGTATTTAGTAAGTGAAATCATATGTTAAAATTACAAACAATTTCCAGCACTTTATGATACTTGCAGAGCTGCCAACCTAATCCGGCAAATTGTTAGTACCGCCCCTTTTAATACACCACTTAATTTTTAGAGTATTTTTCTACTTAATTCATCATAGATATATTTGAAGAGAATTACTCTAAAAATTAAGTGGTGTAGAAAAAGGGGCGTTTTTTAGTAGGCGTTAACAATTTGCCGGATTAGGTTGGCAGCTCTGTACTTGGTTATCCAAAATATTTCAGCTTTTTTTCAATTTGTTGTTGGTAACCTAAATGCACTTGAACTAAATCGATAATGAAAAATGTGAGTTTATAAATGTTCTTTGCTTATCTTGAAGTTCAAGTTCATATCATCCAGTATTTTTTTAGAAAGAAAAAAAAATGTGAAAAATACGTGTCTGATCACTGACTATATTAGATAATCTGTGGTATCATAGGTATATTAAAACTTACAGAAAATTACTAAAATAAAACGATAGGGAAGGGTCAAACTCAATGTGGTAAGTGAGCAGATATATAAAGAATGAAATATCAAAATAAGAAAAAAACAAATGAACGAAATCATACTGAATTTTCGATTTTCTCAAAAATATTAAAGGAACTAAGCATGTAAATTATTGTTTTCCATTTTTAGAGTACATAGTGCAAAATGTAAATTAAATACAAATTAAATATATATTAAATAGTTGTACAACTTACTATTCTAAAGAAAGAGTTAATATTAGAAACTTGATAAACTGTATAATAAGTTTAAAAGCTGACTTATTAACAATGGATATATGTAATTATTTATGAAACAATCAAAATTAACGACGAATATATATAATTATTTATTAAACAATAGAAATTAAAAACAAATATATGTAACTAGCAGGCAACGCCTGCTTCGCTGGTCCCTATTTTTAAATGAATCACTATAATGAATTCTCAAAATTGCATTAATTTTTATCACGTGAAAAAAAAAGAGAAACAAAATCTGAGTAGGAAAAATGTCGCACCGGGTTCTCACTGCCTTCGGAAAAAATTCCCAAAATGCTCTAACCCTTATTTCTATTATTTTCCCACTTCGCCCCCCCCTGTCTATCCTAATAATTTTATAAATTTGAAAATATCCGCAATCGATTTGTAAGTATCAAAAACCTCTATGCACCAGTTTTGAACGATATATCTCTATTTTTTTTTTTTTTTTTTTTTTTTTTTTTTTTTGCCGCTCTACTCCCCCCCCCCCCTTCCCGCCCTCCCAATAATTTTAAAAATTCGAAAATATCCGCAATCGATTTGTAGGTATTGGAAACCTCTATGTACCAATTTTGAATGATCTAACTCTATTTTCTTTTTTTTTTGCCCCTCTGCCCCCCCCCTTCCCGGCCCTCCTAATAACTTTACACTTTCGAAAATATCCCCATTCGACTTGCAGGCATCTAAAACCTATCTGTACCAATTTTGAACGGCCTAACTGTATTTCTATTTGTTTTTGACCATAGCCCCCCCTTGAGGCCCCACCCCCCTTCCCGCCCCTCCTAATAGTTTTACAAATTCGAAAATATCCGCAATCGATTTGTAAGTATCGAAAACATCTATATACCAATTTTGAACGATCTAACTCTATTTTTATTTTTTTGCCCCCCCTCTCCCCTCCCCCTTTCCCGGCCCTCCTAATAACTTTACACTTTCGAAAATATCCCCATTCGACTTGCAGGCATCTAAAACCTATCTGTACCAATTTTGAACGGCCTAACTGTATTTCTATTTGTTTTTGCCCCATAGCCCCCCCTTGAGGCCCCACCCCCCCTTCCCGCCCCTCCTAATAGTTTTACAAATTCGAAAATATCCGAAATCGATTTGTAGGTATCGAAAACCTCTATATACCAATTTTGAACGATCTAACTCTATTTTTATTTTTTGCCCCCCCTCTCCCCTCCCCCCCCCTTCCTGCCCCTCCTAATAACTTTACACAATCGAAAATATCCTCATTCGACTTGCAGGCCTCTAAAACCTATCTGTATCAATTTTGAACGCCCTAACTGTATTTCTATCTGTTTTTGCCCCTCAGCCCCTCCCCCCCCTGCTCCCCCACCTGGGGGCTGAATTTCTAAAATTCCAGAAATTAGTTTTTAGATATTTGCATTAGCTATATTTTAGAGCAAAAATTTCACGCATATCTATTTTTTTGTTTGAGATATATAGGATTATGCGAAATCACGTTTTACGCATGTGAAATCACGTTTTGCCCCCCCGCCCCCCTTGGGGACCGAATTTTGAAAATTCCAGAAATTGTTTTTTTGACATTTGTATTAGCTATATTTTAAAGCAAAAATTTCACGGATATCTGTTTTTTTGTTTGAGATATGAAGGATTTTGTGAAATCACGTTTTGCCCCCCCTACCCCCCTTGGGGGGCGAATTTTGTAAAATCGCTTCTTAGTGGATGCCTACGTCATAGAAAGAACATTGTCACAAAATTTCATGCTTCTAGGTCCAGGGGTTTGGTCTGGGCGTTGATAGATCACCCCCTCACTCACTCACTCAGGAAGTGTTCTTTTATATATATTTATTTATTAAACAATAAAAATTAAATTTATTAAACAAGGGAAATCAAGCAATAAAAATTAAATGTATTGAACAATGAAATTTAACAATGAATTTATATAATTATTTAATAAACAATGGGAATTAAGATAATTTGTAAAAAAATATTAACAATGAGAATATGTAATGATTTTAATTATTAAAAAAAGATTTAATTAAATTTTCAGGATATCCATTGGCTAAGGCAAGATTTTTATTAAAGTTATATTGAGTTTTCTTATGTACAAGGTCTGTCCCGAAAGTAATGCGCCCATTTTTATTTTAAGAATTTTATTGAACCGATTCGTACAATTACTCAATATTCTTTGAGAAACATCCCTCCTACTTCAACACACTTGTTCCAACGAGATTTCCATGCTTTATTTGCGTCCTAGAAGTCCGTCACAGGGATGTCCTTTAGCAACCTCGTTGTAGCCGACTTGATGCTTTCCAGGGTTCCCAAATGCTGTCCTTTGAGGGATTTTTTAATCTTCGGGAACAAAAAGAAGTCGGGCGGGGGCAAATCAAGACTGTAAGGCGGCTGGGGGAGCGTTGAGAAGCTGGGAGCATTTTCATGGTGCAGATTCCAGGAATTCTCGATCTCGCGCCTGACGCGGTTGACCCGTTGATTTAGCATTTTCAGTACTTCGACGTAGAATTTGGCGTTGACTGGTTGGCCAGGTGGAACAAATTAAAAATGGACCACTCCCTTGGTATCAAAAAAAAAAAAAAAAAAAACTATGAGCATCGCTTTGACCTGCGATTTGCTCATTCTCGCCTGTTTTGGGCGTAGGGACGACGTCGTCTGCGCTCTGTCTTTTCGTTTATGGGTCCTACAAGAAGATGCAAGATTCATCACCACTTAACACATTGTCCAAAAAAGTCGGATCGTCCTCACAACACTGCAACAATTCTGCTCGAGAGTTTTTTCCATCTTGATTTCGACCGAACACTCACACAAGGGTTCACTGAAATAAGCACTGTAACTCTACAGGAGCTCGGAGCCGAGTGGCGCTGGTGGCGCTGTGTTTCCAAGACTCCACCCACCTTTCCGCGCAAGCGGCAATCCTGTGCGACGGATAGTCGCTGCAGAAAAAAATGGAGCGCATTACTTTCGGGACAGACCTTGTATATCTGATACTAAATGTTCTATTCGTAGATTATAGTGTCTACTAAAGGGGAACAATCGGGACATTGGTCCACATTTTTTAGGACATTTTATGGCTTCCATTTGGAGAGATAGTGATGTCGTTCTGGATCCTTTGGCAACATGCTATGGCAACCCACTTGCCGTTTATATTTTATAATTATGGCAACCAGCATGCCGCTTATTTTTTATGATAAACTGATCGCCATTTACATACTTTTCGCTTGCCGTTGTTTTATGAAACGCGTTGTGTTTTTTACATTTTATTATTACTTTATCTTATATTTTCAATTGTTTATTACTGATTTTGTTTTTACTTTCTTCTATATGCATATATAGAGAAAGTATTGGATTCGTGAAAATTTTCGAACTCCACTTATCGATGGACTTACACGTTTTGGGATGTACTGAACACGATTTGACTGTTTTTAGAAAATGTCTGTCTGTCAGTCTGTCTGTCTATGTGAGTGTATCACAAATTTTGAGGATGCTGTAACTCACGAACCAATGAACGAAATTTAACCAAACTTGGTATTTAGTTGAACCCTGACATAAACTGGTGTTGATTAGATTTGTGAAACAATTGTTCAACAGGTGGCGCTGTGATCGTATTTTTTTCTAAATTTTCAACATGTCAGTGTAGGAAAAAAAATAATATAAATGCACATAACGGGAGTTATTTTAAACGTGTGATTGTAAAATTAATATGAATTATATATAATAGTAGTGGTTAACTATCACTTCCCCCTGGACGGGGGGGGGGGGGGAGGGAATAAATTTTCAATATGGGTGTATTTCGAAAGATTTCGTCAATATCTTTAAAATGAATGGTGTAACTATACATCGGTGGTAATTTAAAATAAAGTTATATTTTTTTGTTTATCTTTTAACAAAAAGAAAACAGAAAAAAATTCTTTCTTTTCATATTGGCAAAAAATTGACTTTCTTTCTGCATTTAGTGATATAATTCTGTGAGATAAAAACCGTTTGCATTTATAATGGAAAATAATTTAATAATTTAATAAAAAATTTGTATTCAATGAATTTTCTGTAAAATTTTATAGAAGAAAGTCATGTGGTGGCCACATCATACTAATTAAGTATGGCTAATACTACAATAAAAATGATTCTCGAAAACTACAACCGTTTGCTGAAAGAAAAAGTTAGAATAGTGTCAATGAATGGTAGGCCTTTATTTTTTTTTTAAAGGTGAATGTAATAGGATGTTTTTGAGTGAATTATTTAGAGAGAGAAAGGGGGGGAGGGGAGAGAGAGAGAGAGAGAGAGAGAGAGAGAGAGAGAGAGAGAGAGAGAGAGAGAGAGAGAGAGAGAGAGAGAGAGAGAGATGTTTTTTTGAATTTTTGAAAAAGAAAAAAGCATGTGGGTTATTGAAAGGTAGTATGATTTGTGATAAATGGGGAAGTGATATGGATTTGCGAAAGAAAGGGAAGTAAATGACAATTTAGTATGGAGGTGTAATGGTTTCGTTGTCGGTAGTTTATTGTTTGTATTATTACAAGTACAGTCGGTAACAAAATTGTCCGGACACTAGTAAAAATTCCAATGTAAAAAAAGTACACTTCATACGGTTTTGTTAAATAAATCCTTACCGAATCCTGTTCTTACACTGACTAAGAACAGGATTCGACAAGGATTTATTTAACAAAACCGTATGAAGTGTACTTTTTTTACGTAGGAATTTTTACTAGTGTCCGGACACTTTTGTTACCGACTATATGTATTATTGGTAGCTCCTCATGTAAAGTGAGGTAAGTTAATTTTAAATATTTGTTTTATTAACTATAAGTATAAGCTTAACTTATTTCTGTGCATTTCAAAACAAACGCCATTTTGAAAGGTGAATTTTTGCCATGTTTGCTTTTGGAATCCATGGAAACCATTTCCGAACACATGAAAACGGCATTTTCCGTAGTCGCCAAAGGAAAATCGACAGAAATTGGTTGTGGACCAATGCCCTAGTCGTTCCCATTAAAGTCCGTCCTCACTCTTTTAGTAGCTGAAAGGATGGCACTATAATAATAAAAGTGGTCTAGGCACAGTAAAAAGCCATGTGCAGCTTGATGCGACTGCTAACAACTTCACTAGTGAAAAATGGAGCATTTCTATCAAACCAATGGAGCATTTTAGGCAAAAAAATTGTCGTCAAAGTGACATGAAATAGGTAAAAGATAAAATAAATTATAAAGTTGTAGAACATCATCGATTTAGTACGAAAAGGCATCTTGTAGAAACGAATGCTAAATCATAACGCTTGAAATGTGAAATTATGTGTTTGCAGTTTCCTGCACTGTAACATGGAGAAACGATCCTAGATGGAAAAAAAAAAAAATCAGTATATCAATTTATTACAAGATACTTTTATTTTCGATGTTCAAACTTCTGTCCATCAGATGCAATGCACATCTGCACACCGTTTTGGAATTTATTTAGCATAGGTGCCACGCTTATGCTACAACGTGTGTAAGGCTTAGTTTAATCAAGGGTACAAACGCGAATTGAAGCTGACGGACAGAAGTCAGAACATTGAAAAAGTAAGTATTTGGGGATGATTAGTTGTTTTTAACAACGAGATAAATAAAGTAGAGTGATAAATGGTAGCCTGATATGGTCCAACATGAGTCACGTGAGATGAAAGGTCTATGCATCGGTTTCCTTAGTTACAGCTCATTTTCAATAAATTTCTATTGCAACTGCTTGGAGACATAGATATAGTAATAAGACATAGATTGATCATTGAGAGGGGAAAAGTGATACCTTTTTTAATCGGGAAATGGCGGCCATTTTACTCTCTTATGGATGTATTTCCCCGAGTGAATATACACGGGAATACACATAGGTAATTTAGCAAATAAAATTTATGCACTAAAAGAGAATGAAAAACTCCAGATACAACTTTTTCTTTCTTTCTTTCTTTTCATTTTCCTTTCCTTTCCTTTTTCATTTTTTTTTACTATACTCTAGTATACTCATGTCTACACGAAACTGTCTTTTTTTCGGCATTAATTATTATTATAGAGTTCTAACAACCACGTGACTTTCTTTTTAGCAACCGTACTTTGCTGAAGGACAACGCTAATTTTTCCATTCCTTTGGAAGCGTAGTAGTCGAATTTTTTTTATGCTTTTGCAAATACATTTACAATACTGTGTTACAATAAATTTGTAACACTATTTCGCATTGATAAAATGAGTCAGTGAGGTCAACTGTCCCTCAGCAAACATGCTCGTGAGTTCATCTGTTAGAACTCTATACTTCTTTGAGAAAAATGAAAATGCATTCATCATGAAAAATAATTTTAATAAAATATAATTTAATAAATTATTTGTATTGCGTAAATTTGTATAGGATTATATATGGAAGAAAGTCTTGTGGTGGCCATACAACATACTAGTTATATATTAAAACTTTCGCGGCTGCTAGCTACTTTTAAAAGAATTTTGAGAATTCCATATTACTTACAAATATAAAATCTTAAAAAATATTCAAATTTCAAAAAGTATTCCATTAAATATGAAAACAGTAATTATCTCATAATAATAACAAAGCAACTGATTATAAAAATTATATTTTTTATAAATTACTTGAATATAACTTATTTATAGAAACTTACCCCATTTCTTTTCATATATTTATTAGAACACTTAAAAACCGCGCAATATTTCGGCATTTTCAAAATTCATTACCATTCTATTCTATTACTGTTTTCGAGTTTTAACTCTCTAATGGCTGATGCCAAAAAACTTTTTTGGCATCAAAAATCTTTGCTCGTTAACATAGGGATGATAGATCTATATAAGTTACTATATCTATGCTTGGAGATTGTACTTGGATAAAGTTATAACTGCCAATGTTTTTATTTACTTACGTAATTTAATATTTTTGTTCTAAATCATTTTAATTTTAATTTTACTTCTTTTTATGTCGTATAGTCAAAATTTAACCGACAAAATATTTAAAAATAATTGAGGAATTATTATTTGTTTTTAAATTTAGCTCTTTTAAAAGTTTAACTTTTTTTTTTTTTATAAATGTTTTTAAATTTTGTTGGAAAGTAATGAAAAAAAAATATATTTATTGCAATGTGAAATGTCTGAAAAATAATTTAAAAATAATTTATTTTGGTCATAGAACTGTTGTGTTATCTAATAATAATGATAATTTGCCGAAATGACATTTTAAATGCCAAAATAGCGATAAATTGCCAAACATAGCAAACTATTGTTGCATATCACGTGATTCATGTTGAACCACAGAAAGCTAAACCTTTATCAATTGAATCAGCATTCTACTTTATTTATCTCGTAGGTTTTTAACACTTTCTAAAAAAAGTTGAAAAGTATTTATAACTTTGATTTATTTAACAATCTGCACTCTAACTCTGGTAAAGATTCAAATATTTCTTAACACTGATATAATGTTCATGTTCGCTATAGAAAGCTCTCAATTGAAAGTGAGGGTAAATATCACCACTTATTTTTTGACAAAGACAACCGTAAAAATTCCAAAGCATTGCGTTCTATGAGAGGTATTCCTATAAATCATAATTTATTACATTTTATTTTGCACAAATAATAAAGAAACAGATATTTATTTTTCATATGCATAAAAAAGGCTTTTTATAGAATATAGTACGATTAGCATTAAGATTTACAGAGATCCACGAAAATATTCTCTTACATTAAGGGATACATGTAAAAGTTGTTGGAATTTCAATTTTGTTTCCATTAAGCTTCTTATCACTTTCTAATAATGTTTAAGAGTGACTATGATCTGAATTAGTCTGTCTGTCTATCTTTCTGTCCGTTTGATTTAAACCGGCTGTCAGCCTCTAAGGCCCATACATATTTTTAGTTTTTTTTTTCTTCAAAATTATATATGTTATTTAAGTTCACTATGGCAAGTTCCAAATTTAAAAAGCTATAAATATTATAAGTGGTTTGTATACGGGGTTTCCAAAAGAATGCTAAAGAACTGCAATTTATGAAGGGCACTTTTATAAATCATATTTAAGTAACTTCGTAATGCTTAGATCATAATGAAATTCATCTTTGTTTTTTGTTCATATGCTAAAGAAAATATTTTCTATATAGTATAGTACGAGTGAACGTCTAAACTTAAGATCTACAGGGACACACTAAAATATTCAGTTACATTAAAAGCTATAATTGAAAATTGAGTTGCATCTCGAATTGCATAATTGAAAACAGTGTTGCACTCCGTTCATCCTAAGCGTTTTTAACACTTCCCAGTAACGTTTAAGAGTAACTAGGGATTCAGTTAATGTATTTGTCTTTATTTCTGTCCTTCTGTCTGCTGTGTGATCACATAGGTTATTGGCAACGCACATTGAACGTTACGCGATGCAACGAGAACGCAAATTTTGAAAGTTTTAATAATATATGCGAAATGCATGATTTTTCATATTTGTCTTCTTTTTCAGATCGTTTCGGCACGTTACTGTGTAGGAAATTGTGATCAAGAAAATGCATGTTTTAAGCGTTATGATATCTATAAGGTGCCGTTTCGTACTCAATCAGTGATGCTCCACAACTTTGTAATTATCTTTCTTTCCTATCATGTACCGTTTTCGAAATAAGCACGCTAACTTTATTGTTTTCTATCAGATGGAGCTGAAAGCGATCGCATATTCTAGCGCATAGCCGCTTTACTATACACCGAAGAGATTTTTATGATTGTAGCTGCAACCTTTCAGAAATTACAACTGTGGGAACGGATTTCAGTACATACATATTGGAACAAGAAATTGTCATCCTAAAAATCAAGAGCATATTTACACACACATAAATATATTATATAACTATCATTACACTCTAAAAAAAAAAAAAAAAAAAAAAAAAAAAGACGCACCAAGAAGGAGTAATGCAAACTGGAAACAAATTCACATGCATAGAAGTTTAGATGGAAATGCAAAATTTTAAAGTTTGGCTACCATCGAATGAGCATGCGACGCTGCATCGCATCTTAACTGCGCAATTGCCAGAACATCAAAAATTTAAAAATTTTGATTCCAGGTCATAAATTCTCCGAAAATTTTATTCCGACTTCTCAGGTAGACAGTAACTATGCCTTGCATAAAGGTGTGCAAACAATATGCGCCGATGTCTACATTTGAGAAAGATGTGCAGTTGGGCTCAAAGAAGTCGGTTGGTCTAATCTGCGAATTGTTTGACAATTGGATGGAAACGATGCCATTATTAGATGATATAGACTGGAATGGGTGAACCATGGCTAAACACAGAGTTTGGGAGGAAGCGGTCAGCCTACATAGAGGACAGAATGTGAGAACCAATGAATCGTCAGAGCTGTACTCAAAGCTCCAATTCATCATTATCATCGATCTTACTTGGAACTGGTACTTCAGTGACTTCAAAGACCATTAACAGGGCGGCTCAGAGAATGGGGTTGAGCTCACGGAGATCCTTGTGCGGGCTGCTATTGAACTCTGTGTAACGACAAACCCGTTTGCAGTGATATCAGGATCGTTCGAACTGGAATGTCACAGAATGGAGTAGAATTGTCTTTAGTGATGAGTCTCACTCCGATTTGAGCCCCGATGATCAGCGAAGACGCGTCTGGAGACGCCCCGAAAAAAGAGGGGAAGAACACGCCTTGACTGACGCAGCAATAAGGCCCTACAACCAGGAGTGAAGGTTTGGAATGTCATTTCGTTTCATAGCAAGGCCCCTTTGGTTGTCATCCGTGGCATTTTTACAGCACAGCGAAACGTCGACGACAATCTACCTTCCGTTGTGTTTCCTTTCATATCACGCAATTCTGATCGTATATTTCAGCCTTATAAGACTTGCAAAAGATGAAGTAGTTTTTCTTGCTTGTTTTCCAGCTTGCCTAACATTTGTTTGGCCAGTAAAGTCACCGGATCTCTCTCCCACTAAAGGCGTTTGAAGCATACTGAAAAGGAACTTACAACCAGCTCGGGATTTTGCCAATCTAAAGCCCCAATTGAGCAAAATTTGACATGATATCTCGCATGAACACATTTGCGAAAACTCTATCAATTAATACCAAACTGAATAACTGCTTACATAAGGGTCAGAAGTGTACTAATGCGTTATTGACTTGTTTACTTTGTGAGGCCCTTTCTCTTGATTAAATCATCCAAATTTTTTGAAACTGCAATCATTTATTTTTCTCTGCATATAGATCACATTTACTAATTTTCGTCTTATTCGGATAACTCCTTCTTGGTGCGTCTTTTTTTTTTTTTTTTTTTTTTTTTTTTTTTTGTCTTAGAGTGTATAATACATATGCGCATGTACACACGTAAATTTATTACACATAAATATTTTTGTACACACATGCCCATTTTGCGCTTATAAATACTTTGTACGCATACTTTTAGTCTTAAAAGTATACAAAATTCAATTTTGTATGTTTGTTTTTCTCAGTGTATTCTTAGAAATTTCTTTTTCTTTTTAGGTGTGTTAAACTTCAACAAAATAATCAGAGAAAATCTACCAGTAATAAAGATTTCATAGAAGTCTGAATTTCACAATGACGCGACAGAATTTCCCTGACCGTCTACGCATTGGAATACTAGGCTCAATTCAAAAAAATAAATTAGATGAAATTCGGATAAATGACACTGACACATTTTTTGCTTTAGATGGATATTTTATAACACTTCTTTCGGAAATATTTAAGTTTACTTTTGAAATAGAGCCGCAAAACTCAATCGGGACATTACTGCCTGATGGCAACTGGTCAGGATGTATAGGTGCAGTGCAACGAGGTGATGTAGATATCGCCATTTGTTCAACGGCCATTACTGAAGAGCGATCTAAAGTTGTGAATTACAGTCACCCTTACACATATGTAGACATTACGTTTCTAACGGATAAGCCACGCCTTTTACCAAACAGTTTTGCCATCTTTTATGCTTTTTCGTGGCATATATGGATTACATTAATAATGACATTTGCATTCACATCTATGTTCATTTTTGTACTCGTTCATAAAAAACAACGTTATTCTACTACCCTGCTACGTATGTTTGGTTATCTGGTCGAGCAGTCATTTGAAATAAAATCAAGGTTATTTCGAAAGAGAATATTAATAATTTCGTGGGTAACTGGCGTCATGTTTTTAAGCTACAGCTACAAGGCTGTTCTTCTAGCCTTTTTTTCTTTTCCTACATTGAGCGGTGTTCGTAACATTAAAGAATTTTCTGAAGCGGCTAAGAACCCTTCATTTCAATGTGTCACTACAAAAGGGAGTTACATTTATAATGCACTCATGCAATCTAAGGACGAAATTTTCAACCCTATTAACAACTGCATCGATCGAACTGAAACTCCTACAGATTATGATAACTTTTTGGCAAATTCAACTTTTCAAAAAGCATTTATTGCAGGCAAAAATTATTTCATGCAATACAAAAAAACTCATTTTATATCTGAAGATTATTTTTTCACGTCGTTAGTTGGCGCTCCAGTCAGTAGTAATTTCTGTTGTCTTGAAGCTCTAAATGATGCTTTACTCAGAATAGCTGAAGGTGGATTTGTTGAAAAATACCTCGCTGACAGCGAATTTTTCTTTTCTATGACAACCGAATCTACTGATGAACCTCCTCATCGTATCTTGATGCTAAAAGATTTGTATGGAGCTTTTATCATTTTAATTGGAGGCCTGCTTTTGTCTACAGTTGTACTTGTTATTGAAATCATTTCTTATCATTTGAGACGCACACACAAACACACACACAGAAAGAAGAAGCTTCGTGTAAAAAACTAATTCATTGGTGATTATTGGGTTACTGGAAAAGTTCGTGAAGTTTTTCGCTGTAGATGGCAATGCCTTTCAAAAATAAAGTTTTATACATTTCACACGTATAAGTTTTTTTTCAGAAAGTATATCAGCGGTTGTTTCAGAAAAAAAAAATGTGTTAAATATATTGCATTTTAAAATTTTAATTAAGTATTACAAAAGGCAGAAAATAAGGAGCAGGGAGCATTTTTGACATATTATACTTTTAATTTCCAAAAACGGAAGAATATTTCTTAGAAACGTATAATATATGTTCTGTGTACGGTAGGCTGACCAGATCAAAGTACCTTTATAAGAGAGAAGCGTTAAAAATTGCTACAATTATCCAATTATGGATGCATTTTTTCATTCCTAATAAATAAGGACTAAAAATAAAGCATTATTAATTAACTTACTTTCTACAATTTTTTAAAACTTAGAAAAATGCCTTTGGACAAATGGGGACTTTTGGTCAGTATAGTGTACGGTATAGGTGAGTTAATGATTATATGTGCCATAAGGTATCCAGAAAATGTTTTGAAAGCAAGCAATGGACCACATTATAGACGACTAGCGGAGGCTAAGGTTAAATATTTAGGGGTATTTACTGAAAGTGGTTGTCATAGGACAATTCAAGAAATCGAAAAATATCTTGGAATCAACTAGTTTATAATGTTAAGACGATTACGTCAATTTCGAATGATTAGCAAGAAGAACGTAAAGGTGGCACATAAGTTAACGAGAAAAACTTTTTGACCGAATTTCCTTGACTACTGAAGTGCAAAAAACCCGATCCATTTTTAAAATGGATTATTACAGATGATGAAAAATGGGTCTTATGTAACACTGTTCAGCGTAAAAATTCTAAACACGAAGATGTCCCTTAAACCAGTGAAATCCAGTTTATGTCTGCAGAAATTTATTTTATGCATTTGGTGGGACTCGAAGGAAATCGTTCACTATCAGTTGTTACATGAAAATGAAATCATTTCTTCATGGAAATATTGTTTACCGTTAATTGAATTGAAGCAACATGAATTAAACAATAGAAAGGGAGTATCATTCCATGAATACAATGTTAGGTTACACAAGCCTTTGATCACCGGACAGACACTTTTAAAATTTGTCTGAGAGCTTTTGGTTCATCCTCTACACTTACTCGATCTTATGCAATCTCACTATCATTTATTTAGATTGCTTTGAAGCACTTAAGGGGTCAGCAGAGTGTTGCCAGATTTTGGGACATTTCTATTCTATAGTATGTCAATAATATTGAGAAGTGATATTTGATACACATAACAGACGATTCTTCAACTCCTTTCGTCTATTGTGTATATCAAATATTACTTCTCAAAATTATTGGTGACTAGTGAATAAAAAAGTCACAAAGTGTGGCAAAACTGGTCAGGCACCTTTAAACGGTAAAAATACACCGCTCGGCATGATAATTGCTTCTGACACCATTTCAGCGTATTCTTATGTAAAGTGCTAGATTACATGCAAATAATACATCTCACGAACCTAGATAAGTTATGGTCGTTATTTTCTTTTTTCAAAGGCAGCACCTGACTCCTTAACTTTCTCGAAAGACAAGAAAACCCCTTGATTTGATTATTTAGCAAGAAACCGCAGAACGTCTATGACTATCCCATACAGCGCACTTAATCTCGAAAACGTGGTAAGCACTTCACACAGCGACTTTGCGATTTTCATCGACATGTTCTGTTTATTTGTGGAACATCTCAAAAATGTTCTTGAGACGTGGCGATATCTCAGCCGTGAGAAATTGCATTACATTAACTGATGCATCACACAGATCTCTGTACATGCGTAAAATTAGAGTTTGCGTACTCAAAATTTCTCAGGAAGTACATGACAGCGATAATCAAGTGTGATATCTCAGACATGTTCTATTTAGGATACGTTGAAATTTATTGAAAATGAAATGTTGCAATATGTATATGTAACTTCTCTGGAACCCTGTGGAAACTGTATGGGATGAGACTTATGTGCCTAGCAGAAAGACAGCCAAAGATCATCTGGCAGAACAGTACATAATACACCGATTAATTAGAAGCTTTAGTAAATAGACTATTTCTATAATTTTTTGTTAAAAAAAAAAAAAAAAATCTTTTGTTTCAACTTCAGTACGTACCTTGCAATAACAAAATTGAAAGTAACTTTGAAAATTAAATAAAACCATTTTGAAATGGATACCAATTAATTCTTTTAATCTTAAACTAGAACACCTTATCTGTATTTCAAAGGATATGCATAGATATTTTGTATAAAAATATTTTTGTTATTGAAATTACTTTTAATTATTTCCATAAAAAAGCTCTATATAATACAGTAATTCACTGTTAATTGTATACGCTACAATTATGAAATTGCAAGTAACTTTAAAAGTTAAGTATAGCAAGCAATTTTGAAATGAATACAGAGTAATACTTAAAAAAAAGTGTAATCTTAATGCTAACAATATTTTCCCCCATCGTTTCCCATAATTATTTTACATCGTTTCAGATAAGAAACCTCTATATATCACTGGTAATTATGTACTTAAAGTAAAGAAAAAAATTTGTAAATATATGACCTGCACGAAATATAGTAAATCCTTTTTTTAACAACATACTCTACAATCATAAAATTGCACGTAAATTTCAAAATTTAAATAGCGGAAGCATATTAAAATTGAATGCACTTTAAAGCTTAAGATAAATTTAAAATGCAGTTCTCGCCGCTTATTAAAATCCCATTCGTTCTCAGCCAAAATGATTTTATCAAGCGGCTGATTTTTATATCCGGCGAACGTTCCTGCATTTAAGGAAAAGGTATTACTTCCCTGAATTTGGAAAGAAACTTTAAAAGTTTACGAATAATGGAATTAGTAAATGATATTAATTAATTTTTATAGATAATTAATTAGTTGTTCCTTCAATATAAGTAAATTAAATGCATTCCAAGTTCCCATGTGCTTCCCTTCGAGGAAAATCATCATTACTTTACCAAAAGATCATGCGCTGTTCTTACAAATTTAAAATCTTTCCGTGTAAGCCTCATGAGTTATAGAAATTTCAAAATATGAACTAGAAATTGCCTTTTAATAATTAGAAATTGAAATATATATATCATTTCAAATGAAATTTGTAACTTTTTACTGCGCTTTGAAGAATACGTTCCTTGAAATTGTTACGGAGATAAGTGATGGGGCGTTTGTAACTGTGCTGCAAGTGTAAAATCTTCGACAATGAGCGATAACGGAGGGTTTGTTGTGCTTTAATTTCTTTTTCTATTTAAAAAAAGAAAAAAGAAATGTAAATAAAATTTTTTTAGTGTGCATAAGTGATATTTTTGGCTGCTGAGGAGATATTTTTGAGCTTATTAACCAGCGAGGCTGATTTTATTAAGCGGCGGCTTTAAAAATAATTTGTATTGATTTGATTACGGTCCTGGCAATTTGATCAGATTAAGTGGCTGATTTTATTAACCAGTAAATTTATTAAGCGGCGGTTACTGTATATGACCTCAACGATACATAATAATTAGCTAGTAACCAAGTACTCTGTAATCATGAAATTCAAGTAACTTGAATTGAAAAACTACCTTGAAAATTAAGCGTAGAAAGCAAAGTGCACCTGAATTCATTTTAAAGCTTTAAATAAATTTATAAATATATGACTTCGACGTAATGTAGCATTTCACTATGAACAACACACTCTCTAATGATAAAATTGCAAGTTACTTTGAAAATTGTGTAGAGCAAGCAAATATGAAATACGTGCACCTTAAATCCTTAGATTAAGTGCATCAGTAGTGGGCACTTTTATAAATTTAAATTCTGAAAGCAAGTTTTCTAATTCCTGCACATGTTTGAGCAACTTTCAAGGTTGGTGTCACAATCTTTTATTATTAATGTCTTGAACTACACATATTTCCAGCCATGATTTTTAAAATAACACATGCTTATCCGAAAGAAACTGCATTTTCTATCACTTTGCATATTCTCTTGTATTTTTAAATAAGGAAATAAAATTTTATTAGTCTTGTCTCTGCTTATTTTTAACTGATTTTGTGTATCCTTTGCACTCTTAAGACTAAAAAATCTATGCAGAATTAATTTATTGTGCTAAAATTTTATTTTCCTTTAGCCTATAATATTTTTAACGATATCTACTGCCGATATCACAAAATGTCAGCTTGACCCAGTGGTGGATTCAGGTTGGGGGGGGGGGGGGAGGCTAGGGGCCTAAGATAACCCCCCCCCCAAAAAAAAAAAAAATAAAAAAAAATAAATAAATAAATAAATAAAAGACATTTACAAAACTTATAATTGAAGAAAAACAACTTAAACTCATGTTGGAATGGTTGAATAATATTTTCAGTAAAATCATTTTAAATAATTATCTGCCGTAGTTCAATAAACATCAACAATGAAAAACCTCTCTAAAAGTCCACCTCTATTTAAGGGCCACTTCCTAAGTATCAATTTTTCTCTCTCCCAAAATCTCCTTTTTGGCTTTACTACTGATTTACCTCGATTCAATGCCCATGCATAAATGGGTATCAAACTTGACCCGTAACAAACATATCCATTTATACGTTTATAAATGCATATATTTGTTATGGGTCACGTTTTGCCAGAGCAGGTAATATTGTTTAACTCTTGATGTGAACTGACCACTTTTCGTATATAACTCCTTTTAAAGAACCCTCTTATCAAGACCGTATCCAAAAGAATTTCGAGGGTTTTTAAAACTTTAGTACACAATTTTGAGTGTTAAAAGTGAAATTTATTTCAAAAATTTTCAACAAATCAGCAAAATTTCGGGAATTGTTTAAACTCCCTTCCTTTTCCCGTTGGCTACGACCTTGATCTTACTGCTCTCCAATTTTGTAATTATAGCAGATATTTCATATGAATTTACTGGTGGAGAAAAGAAGTGTTTAATAAAACTTTCTAGTTTTTAATGTGCAAATGTGCATAGTATAGGTGAAATTCAGGCTCCGAAAAGAGAATTTTGTGTCCTACCAATATTCAAGTAATAATTTAAAAATCTTTTAAGAGAGTAGCAGTGTTGAATTTAAATAGTAAAATTTAAATATTATACATAGTTCAGATTAAAAATTACGAGCTAAACCTGTTATTTTTACCAAGAATTTTCACAGTGGAACTCCTTATTTACACAGAAATGATGTTAAGTTTATCAGTTTAATCTAGGATACAAAAGAATTCTTAGAAACAAAATTACTCCAAAAAAGTATTTAAAATTAAAACTAATATTAATGAGTTATTACAAAGCAGTATAGTCAGATACTGTAGATTTGAATAATATAATCCATTTCATTCATAATTTTTTGCCTGAATTATGATTTCTTAAAGACTTCTAGTAAAAGATGACCTCTACACAGGGCCATTTTTTAAATCACCATGCGTGGCCTTTTTAGGAAGATTTCACTATATTTATTTTTTTTAACATTTACCAACAAATTATCCCTAAGAAAAGGTTAAATGGAACACGTGTCATTTGTTAATTATATTAAAAACCCTTTAAAAACACGTAAAATTTAATTTTATTTAAAAGATGTTAAAAATTTTATCCGAAGCTTTTCGCTTTTAAATAGTAAAGCATCATCAGGGACTTTTATTACTCTTTTCCAATGAGCAGTTTTTAAATATTTTTCCTTTCACAGTCTTTTAATAACGTGAATAGCAGCAAAGTCAATTTGAAGTCCGGTGAAGGTGGATCGATCCACCTTCACCGGACTTCAAATTAAATAAATATAAACATATTAAATAAATATAAAAAATAAAATACAAACTACAACCTAATAGTTGTTTTATCCACTAACCCCCCCCCCTCCCTTTTTTTTTTTTTTTTTTTTTGTTTAACATGCAGCATTCTAATTGCTCTTAACCCCTTAACGCGCGCTGTCCTCTCTGCAAGGACACAAAATTTTAGATCCAGCTGCAAAAATTCATCCCGGAATTTTTTTAACAAAAATTTACGTTTATAACATATCAGAAAAGGCCGATTTTTTAAACCTTAAAATTTAAAATTTCTTTTAGTTTAATTTAGTTCATGAATTCTGGTGGCAGTATAATTTAAATGATCCGAATTGTCTTGCGCCGGAAAGGGTTAACCCTTTAGTTAAGCCTTAGAAAACGGAAAATTTTAATTTTGTTTTTCCACAGTGCCATTTTTACAATATGCTAAAATAAAGTTTATTTCAATATGAGATGAATTTGTAATTAGCCATTTTAAGAAAAGTTTTATGATTATAATGTATGATCTTCACTGTTAAAAACAAAGTTGTGTTATCTGAATGTGGCCATCAGATATGTACATGTAAATCATATGCAACCGTTTCCGCTGTCTAAATACTTCAGTCCTTCCTCCATTAAATGGAATACAGCTGAAAAAAAAAAAAAAAAATCTTCTTGCTATTCTAAAAAGTGCAAATACGCCTAACACTTCATAAACACAGTTTGAAATCGGTCCTATAATGAAAACCTGTTTGGATGGGTAAGAATTATGCTCTAGTTATTTCTGCTTTGCACCCACTACAGAAACCATAAAGATCCAAAGCCTTGAAAAAAAAAATCGTATTAATTGGAGATACAAATTCTCTGTGTCCATATAAAATATTTATTATTATTATTCAAAGTTTATTTGGTGTCTCCATTAATTTTCAGAGATCTCACATCGTTTTCAAAAGTTTCATTTTGTTTTTGAAGCAGGGTGAAAAATTCTCACCCATTATTTTGCTCTAATAAGAACTTTGAAATAAGCCTACCTCTTTAGTGCTAGTGTTTACGAATAAAAATGATTTCGAAAAATATGTTAGATTTTTTTTTCTCAAAAATCAGTATCATAGTCTTTGTAGAAAAAAAAAAAAAAGAAAAAAAGGCTTTTGTTTTTCCAATATGAGAATTGACTAACTTCTTAATTTTGACAAAAATAGCAAGTTTAGATTTTAAAATAGTCTTAAAAGAAAATAATTTTTATGCATAGTTTGAATATTAACAATATTCAATCCCTGTAAAAAATTTCTGTAAAAATAAAGCGCTTTTTAAACATAAATACAGCATAGGTTGCTGTATATTTTTACAGCTAGTTCTGTAAAAATAATTGAAGATTGTTTAATTCACATTGTGCTCTAAGTCGGTATAAAAAATTTCCCAGAAGTCTTTTGGTGCGTATGACATGATTTATCAACCAATTAGTGCTGATGTTGACCGTATCTGTTTCTGTAAAGAAAAGTCGTTGTGAGAGCAGCGGCGCGATTGGCAAAGTGCTGGCCTCTAGACCAGGCTATGGTGAGTTTGAATCCCGGGCTACCAAAGGTCGTTTGCTTCGTACGTAAAAGTAAATTATATGTGTGAAAAAAAATAATTAAGTTGCTTAGTGTTGTGGCTTTCTCCCTGCACGCATGTGTAATAATTGCAGGAAATATTTTTAAAGCATTCGAGAAACTTTAACTTTTAATTTTACGGTCAATACTACGTTTTTTTTACAGGTTGGTAGTATGTTTCAACACAATGTAAAATTACTGGTGATTTATCATTTATCGTCTAAATGTTCTTTTACGGGCTTTGCCTGGAATCTCTGCTGCCGGGCTTTGCCCGTAATTTTACTGCAGCTTTTTTTACAATGTAAAATAAGGGAAGTTTAGCATGTTAATAATGCTAAAAAGTAGTATATAGTGACCACTGCAAGACTTTTTTCTAAATTTTCTATACAAATTCAGTCAATACAAATAATTTATTAAAGCTATTATTTATCAAAGTTATTTACCACGATAAATGCAGATGACTTTCATCTTAGTGAAAATTAACACTAAATAACCAAAGAAAGACAATTTTATTCTCTATTATTAACATCTTAACAATGCGTTTTATTATTGGTTATCTCACGTATCAAATTTTGTACATTTATATACCATAGAAGTTGAGATATAGTCTTATCGTTCTAGGAGAAAATTGCAGTATTTCAGCGTCACCTATTGTCCGATATGCATCCAAACTCAATCAGCATAATATATCCTAATGGCTTTTTTACATATGAAGTTTTGTTTGATTATATACAATAGAATCTGGGATATAGCCTTCAATTAAATTCCAGAAATCGTTGTATAGCAGAGCCACGTCTTGAGCGACTGACACCAAAAGTTGAAAGGCACTAATTAACGTTAATGTGCAACTACATGTAAATTTATACGCAATTCTGTGCAGTAATTTCTGAGATATAGCCTTAACATTAAATTGTGGAAACCTCTGTGTAACTGCACCATCTGTTGAGAGATTGACATCAAAAAATGATACGCGCTAATTTATGTCTAAGTGCATCTACATATAAATTTATATATAAATCTGTGCAGCAGTCCTTCAGATATAGCCTTGCCTTAAATTGTGGAAATCACTGTATAGCAGAGCCACCTTTTGTGCGATTTACATCAAAAGTTGACCGACACTAATTTAGGTCAAGATGCATATACATATAAATTTATATGCAAATTTGTGCTGTAGTTCCTGAAAGACAGTCGACGAAACATTTTTAACATACACGCACAGAGAGACGGATAGACAGACATTTTCTAAAAATTGCGAAATCGTCCTCTGTACCTCTCAAAACGTATAAATCCATCAAAAACTGGAAGTCTAAAATTTTTATGAATCCAACACTTTCTTTTATTGAGTAGAGACAAGCGTATTGAGTATTGCAGCGTTACAGAACATCATCAAAACCACTTTTTACTTTCTCTTATCCATAGGGTCGAGAAAGTATTGCTTTAGGGTCAAATTTTCGAACGTGAGTTTTTGTTAAATTTACATGTTCTGAGGTCCCCAGAATACGAAAATCAGGTTTTTAGCGAATGGTCTGTGTGTCTGTCTGTCTGTTATCAACATACCTCAAGAACAAATAGTAGCAGAAATTCCAAACTCGGTATTCTAAATGTGTATGATATAGGGATGCTACAGTAAGCTTTTCGTTGAGATGAAACAAATGGTTTGTGTACAGGGATACTCAAAAGGATTCAAATACATTACGTCCACAGGGAAAATTGCAGGTAAGTAGAGTTTAACACCTATAGACTGAACTAAACCAATGAAACGAATATATATTGAAACGAATATATATTTTTTATAATAGAGATAGTCAACTGGGAAATTTTTTTTTGTGTATGTAGGAGCCTCGCCTCCCCCGCCTGGGGGGGAAGTCCCCCCTCGAGGGGAGTAAATTTTCATGATGGGTATCTTTCAAAAGAGCTCGCGAATACCTTTAAAACGAATGGTTGAACCATCGATCTGCGATAATTTAAAATAAAGTTATCAATATATATATCTTTATATATATATTTCTTTTGTGCGTGTGTATGTCACTGAACTCCTCCTAAACGGCTGGGCTTAGTTTAATGAAATTTTTTGTGTGTCTTCAGGTGGATTCGAGAATGGTTTAGATTTGCAAATGAAAGTTGTAACTTAATTAGTTCTTTCTTAATTAATTTTTAACCAACTCTTTCAACAACTTTTCCACCTAGATGGCGTGAGTTGTCGTAAACACTATGTCAGAATTTATTTAATGTTGAAATGAATAATATTATAGTTTTAAAAAATTAAAGAACACGCTTTTATAGAAATGTGAACTAAAAAGCACGAAATATCTATCTTAGTATTAAAATTCAGGGTAAGAGAAAATCGTGTGAGTGACACACCGTAATATTTACATACATTTAAATCTTTAATTAAAATAACTTTGAATTAACAAAAACCATTTTTTAAAAATCTCCCCTAACGGGGATCGTACGCTGGACCTTTAGATTCGTAGCGCAGCGCCTTACCTCGACGCCGCATCGTTCACGTAGGGAAAGTATTTTTTTTACAATATAAATTTTTTGTTTGCTCCCAGAGAAGTTACAAACAAACATACATACATACATATATACAGGTGAAGCTAATAAAAGCGTGTTAAAAATGAATTTTTAACCGTATCTTACGAAGTGTTTAAAATATTTTTTTCAAAATTAATATTTTTAGAATCGTAACCGTATCTTACGAAGTGTTTAAAATATTTTTTTCAAAGTTAATATTTTAGAATCGTAAACACGATGTCAGAATTTATTTAATGTTGAAATGAAAAATGAATTTTTAACCGTAAGTGTTTAAAATATTTTTCAACGTTAATATTGTTAAAATGTTAAAATTAGTTAAAATGGTATATTCTTTTAAAATATTCGTCAATATCCGACGGAGTTATTTTATGTTAAAATGAAAAATGAATTTTTAGGCCATTATTATTTGTGCAGATGGAAAATGTACTAAAAGTTTTCCGAAAAATTTCACGATCACAAATGTTGACGGATATCCAATATATCGTCGAAGAATTCCCGATAATGGCGGACAATCTTATCATCTATGGCGGTCATCTATGTCAACAACATAGATATTGACATTGATAACCGATGGGTGGTCCCATATTCGCCTCTGCTGAGCAAAACATTCAATGCTCATATTAATGTTCAGTTCTGCAGTTCAGTGAAGGGCATCAAATACATTTGCAAGTATGTGAATAAAGGCAGTGTTATGGCTGTATTTCGAGTTGAAAATACCAATGTGAATGCTCCTCTGGTGAATAACAACGATGAAATAACACTTTACCAAACTGGCCGGTACGTGAGCTCCAGTGAAGCTGTTTGGCGTATCTTTGGTTTCCCAATTCATGAACGGGATCCAGCAGTTCTTCATTTAGCCGTCCATCTTGAAAATGGCCAGCGCGTATATTTCACGAGCGAGACAGCGAATGATCGTGCTATAAATCCACCAAAAACTACACTCACCGAATTTTTTGAATTGTGTAATCGTGCGGATGCTTTTGGTGCTTTTGCACGGACATTACTCTATTCAGAAGTACCACGCTATTTCACATGGGCTCCAACAAAAAAATGGATGCCCCGCAAGCAAGGCACGCCGATTGATGCATGTCCCGGTTTATTCAAATCAAACACCTTGGAACGAGTATTTACGGTCAATCCAAGGCAGACTGAGTGCTTTTATCTTCGACAGTTATTGGTTAATGTCATCGGCCCTTTGTCATTTCAAGATTTACGTAAAGTGAATGGACAACAGTATCCAACGTATAAAGATGCATGCCTTGCACTCGGCTTGCTGGAAGACGACAACCAGTGGGAGTGTATGCTTGCTGAAGTAGGACTGAACTGTACAGCAAAACAAATTCGTCTACTATTCGCTATAGTGTTGACTACATGTTTCTCGGCCAAAGCAGAGACATTATGGGATAATCACAAAGATTCAATGACTAATGATATATTGCATCAACATCGTTCACGGTGCAACAATCTAACGATAGTATTCAGTGACGCTACGTACAATGAAGCATTGATTGCTATTGAAGATCTTTGCATTATCATTGCCAACTTACCACTCAGTCATTTCGGTATGCATTCAACAAATCGAAATGCATCTGATTTAATAAGCACTGAATTGAATCGTGAACTACAATACAATACTGTAGAAATGGCAGCGATTGTTGCTCGCAATGTCCCACTAATGAATGAAGAACAATGAACCATTTACGACCGCATCATGCTCGCAGTTTTGGCAGGACAAGGTGGATTCTTTGTTTTTAGGGTGCACCAGGTGGAACTGGCAAAACATTCCTTATTTCGCTAATTCTCGCCGAAATACGATTAAATAATGGCATCGCATTGGCTGTTGCATCATCTGGCATTGCGGCAACTTTATTGGATGGATGCAGAACAGCTCATTCATTATTTAAACTGCCACTAAATATTCAAAATAACCCAGACGCAGTGTGCAACATAAAAAAACAATCGTCCATGGCCACAGTGCTGAAATAGTGTAAAATTCTTATCTGTGATGAATGCACTATGGAACACAAACATTCGATTGAGGCGTCGAACAGGACATTGAAAGATATAAAAAACAACGACAAACTATTTGGCGGCACTCTGTTACTCTTTTCAGGTAATTTCAGACAAGCATTTCCCGTTATTCCGTGTTCAACATACGCTGATGAGATCAACGCGTGCTTAAAATCATCGTCATTGTGGCTTAATGTTGAAAAAGTACAACTGAAAGTAAATTTGTGCGTTCAAAAGCTTCAAGATCCATCCGCTGAAACATTCTCAAAACAATTGTTAGATATCGGCGATGGAAAAGTTACTACAGATGAAACTGGATGCATAAAATTACCGACCGATTTCTGCACAATCATTGATTCTCATGATGCTCTTATTGACCAGATATTTCCCGATGTACACAGACGATACACAAATCATGAGTGGCTGGCAGAAAGAGCAATTTTAGCAGCAAAATATGTGGACGTCAACGAATTGAATCTCAAGATACAACATTTGTTACCAGGAGATTTGGTGTCATACAAGTCTAATGATACAGTTTGCGATGCCACCGAAGCTGTAAATTATCCAACAAAGTTTTTAAACTCATTGGATTTACCAGGCATGCCACCGCATATTTTAAAACTGAAGGTTGGATCTCCGGTTATTTTGCTTCGTAATTTGAACCCACCACGGTTGTGCAACGGCACGCGATTAGTCATAAAAAAATTAATGAAAAATGTTATCGAAGCCATCATTTTAAATGACAAATTCCGAGGTGAAAATATATTACTACTGCGAATTCCTATTATACCCACAGATGTGCCAATTCAATTTAAACTCCCTCAATTTCCAATTAGATTGGCATTTGAAATGACTATCAATAAGTCTCAGGGCCAAACGATGTCTGTCTGTGGCTTAGATTTGAGCACATCATGTTTTTCATACGGACAATTATACGTGGCTCTCGAGTGGGCAAACCAACCAGTTTGTTTGTATTGGCGAAAGATGGGATAACAAAAAATATTGTACACTCTGTTGCATTAAGGGAATGATATTGTTTTTTAGTAATATTGTTATAAGTAGCGATATGTATATAATTTTAAAGAATCAATTTTAATAAATTAAAAAAATAAATGATTGGTGTTTTGTTATTTTTATATTCTTTCACCGTTCACAGCGCTCCATACATCTTCCACTTATATACCACATCCTGACACACTTACAATAAGTTAGTTATTTTTTTCTAGCAAAATATTCTCTTAGAAATAATTTATATGGCAAAACAACGTTTGTCGGGTCAGTTAGTATATATATATATATTTTAATGTAATATAGAGAATAAATTCAACTTTTTTTTGGATATTTAGTGTTATACCACTTCTCTAATATGGAAATCGTCTGCATTATTTTTGTACTCATGACTGTATTTATACTTTAACATTTTTCGAATGAAGAAAATATTTTAAAATTTTGTGAAATTGCATAAATTTTTTAAAAGAGTTTAAACATTTTTGACAAATGTTTTGTCTAAGTTACATCATTTAGAAAAAAATAATTGTTTATAGTAGGATTACTAACACAAAACATTAAGTTAGAAAATTTGTAGGTAAAACTTAAAAAATATGAAAAACCGTATGTGAAGTAAACACACACAAAAAATATATACTTACAAGTTTAGACATGACTGAACAACCTTGAGGAGCAACTAAAACCTGTTGCTGACATCATAACACTTGTAACGAATGATTATAATCATTGGCTATGAATTCGCCTTAATACACTACGTCATGAACCCATGATATTACAAAAACAACCATTTTGCTCACACTTCATGTCTTTGCACGACTTGTATTATTTTACTCTGCATATTAAACCAATAATTTGTAAAAAACTTTGTCGTTTTTACACTTTGATGTAAAAATTTTCCGTCTAAACAACAAATGATATATTTTAGATATCTTTTCAGTAAAAGGAAAGTTGATACTTTTCATGTATAAAAAAATTATGCTTGGTAAGAATCACGATATGACTTAACCACTGTCCTATAGAAATATTTTAAACATATGTGTTTAATACAGTTATGTTTCACCCTAATGAAACCAATGAATGCGATCTAGAAGTATTTCAAACATTCATTCAGCCTCAAATATGTGAAAAACTACAAAGTGAGTTAAAGAAAAAAAAATGCCCTTAAGTTGTATTTAGTTATGAAAGTTTCGCTAGAACGTAAAAGACCTAATGATGAATTGGAAGAAATTCAGGCATATTTTAGATGCTCATGCTTTACAGAACTTACAGGAATTTCCATCAATCAGCATATTCGTGAAAGATATGCAAAGATTAACAAGTTCTTAGATGAATTCATTCAGAGAGGTTTTTAAGAAATTCATTATTTGGAACACAAAATATCATTCTTCAGTTGCTAGTAATTATATTAACTTACCAACAAAACTTGCTTAAAAATATTTGGGGTGTCACATATTTCTACAAATGGGACGGATGGCGGCGGAACCCCAAATAAATAAATTTTAAAAATTTCTGTATATCATTCAAAAATAAAACTTAATCTTGAAAAATAGCAGTGTGAATTTGTTTAAGTTCATACGTAAATACTTGTGCACATGTATGTAGCTTCACGAATTGATATACACTAGTTTCACATATCACTAAGTTATGTTTTACCAATTTCAAATTTATCCTTATCCATCACGTCACGAATACATAATTTAATAAAAAGTACTTATGTTTACTCACAATTCTTGACTTATATTATTTTACTTTGTGTATTAAACCGACGCACAGTGGGGTATTTGACGAATCTGGCTGGCCAAAAGTCGATTTCAAATATTACAACGCAGGTGTAAAAATATGGGTGTGTGATAAAGATAAATAAATGGGGAATCGTGTGATACCACTTTTTTCCCGTATAAACAAACTGGGACTTCTCAGTATAAGTTGAAATTCGAATGTTTCGTTCAGCAGATTATTGCTCATTAGTTGCCAACTGCGATGTTTCCTTTTAGAATGTGAATTATTTTAATTTATGAATTGTATGAAATTTAATTGCTATGGAAAAGGACGAGGTAGATAAGTGTGTAAAGGTTTTTATTATTTTAATCGAGGAAAAAATATTTTTTATACTAGTAAAGGAAATTTAAAATAATACATTTTTTCTCTCTTACTTTTATACTATATTTTGAAAATTCGAAGGATTTAGTTATATTTCCCTGTCTTTCCCTGCAATGATTTTTCTTCTAGCAATAAATATAGACCTTTATCTTGTTAATTTTGTAAAAATTAGTTCCGCTTTCTTCCGCTTTTTAAAATAAAGGCTGCTCAAAAATTGCAGGTCTAAATTTTTTTCAATGCATATCAAGTGGCTAGTTATAAAGCTTCGAAATTTTTACATTTTATAAACTTTGCTGCAAAGCAAATTCTTAGAGATAATAATAAAGTGATCACATATGTATATTTTAAGCTATTTTCATTTGAATATAGTAAAGTATTATTTGTTTTAAAGCTAGATTAAATTGAGGCATTTATTAAATTCAGATTTTGCTTTTGCATTTTCCAAAAATTCGGAATAATTAATTGTATTTCTTAAAAAAATATTTTTCCGTTGAGTAGAGACATCTTTCTTAATGTTTAAATTTGCGCAATTTTTAGAAAAAAAGAACTGCAAAAAAAATTGACGACCACATAACATTCATGTTTTATTCATTTATTTTCATTTGTACGATGCCTTTATTTTGATCTAGGACCATCAAATACCAAAATAATTACTCAGAGAATTATTTAACATTATTTTGTGGTAAAATGCAATGAATGTAAACAAAAAATTAAGATATCTTGAAAATTACTCTTTTCAAATCATTGTTTTTTTTATGAAGATGAAATAAGAAAATCTATCAAAGTTTCTCACGTTTTAAATTTAAAATGAAGAGCAGATGAATTATCGTCTAATATTAAGCAGATATATTTACAGAAAAGAACAAGGATTGGATAGGAGATTCGAAATTCCTAGATGTGTAAACCATTCTAAGAGACCAGTAGGAGATTTCACTGAATGAAGTGAAAGACTTAAACAGGAAAAGCTGAAACTCTACGTACTCCACAGACGTTGAAGTGCTCACATATGCCAAACAAAATAAGTTGGAAACTTCTGTAAAAAGATGTGCTGCTTTCATACTCAAAGAAGTTACTTTTACTCCAAAAGAAGAAAACAAAATGTCAAAACACATGTGAAAATGTACACAAATATCACCATTGCAAGCCATGTCATTATAGGCTAATTTTTCAAGAAACCAATACCATAGGTTCCAAGTCTCCTGTTTTTAAGAGAGACTTCATCCAAGAAAGTTTTTATAAATGTTTTCAGTTTATGCAATAACAGAAAATATGCTTAAAAGATTCCTTTATAAAAATATTCGTGACAAATCTGATTTAAAAATAAGTTTGGCAGCTATGCAATACAGAATAATAAGAAGTACTCAAAGAAAAAGGTCCTTCATGTATTGTTTTGAAGCGTGTTAAAATGGATTGAAAAGAAAAAGTCATTTATAATAAAAGAAACTTGTGCTGATATTGATATAAGGGATTTAGTTCAGTTTGCAGCGTCATGATTAATTCAAGTGACCACAGAGTTCACGTGAAAAAATTTACGGAATATGCAGAGAAAACAACAGAACTCCATTAGGAATATTCTTTACAGTAAAAAATAGTAGCTTAAAAATGAGCTAAATTGTCTTAAAATAGCTCCGAAACAATATATACTTAAATTTGAGAACCCATGTACTCATTTTTTAAGTATATTGACATGCTCAAAAATGGGGTTGACCAATAAGAATCCCAATATCTCCATGTTTGACATGTCAATATACTGAAAAATGAGAACACGGGTTCTCAAATTTAAGTTGTTTCGGAGCTATTTTGAGGCAATTTAGCTCATTTTTAAGAAACCAATTTTAACAGTGTTGGTATCGTATCCAATATCACCCACAATGCAAAAAATAATAGACAACCCCACTGTAATCCAGCAAGCTACACTACCAGTTAGCAATTGTTTGATGAAACAGCCGAAGCACGCACTAATTATTTTCGCTTATTTCGAAAAAAAAAAAAAAAAAACTGTGCACGAAAAGTTTTCAGACATTTTTTTAATCCTGATGTTCTTAATCGATTACGTTTGAGTTCAGATTTAGTGTTAAGTGGAATGAAATCCACAATACAAAAAAAAGTAGAATTCTTAAAAAAAAAAAAAAAAAAAAAAATAATAATAATAATAATAATAAAAATAAAGAGTTATTACCGATTGCATCTTCTACAAGCATTTATGATGTATAGAATTCCAATTACAAAACAACAGATGATATCTCTTTAATATGCAGTGATGATGAAACTTTTCCTTACTTATTTATTAATTGTAGGAATAATTATTTTTATTATTATTATTTTTATATGAATATTTTTATTTCTTATATGCTTCTATTTATGGTATCTTAAATGATATATATTATTTGAGTTTATATTATATTTATTACTTTAGAGTATATATATTTCAAGTATTTATTGTTTTACAGTAAATAAACATTCCAAATAACATTTTTTTTTAAATAAAAATATTAATATGCATTAAAAATAATAGTTTCGTGACTAAATAGATCATTTAAATTGGTTTTCAACAAAAAAATAATTTTGGCCAGCCAGATTCGCCAAATACCCCACTGTGCGACGATCTGTAAAAAAAAAAAAAAAAAAAAAAACTTTAAAGTTTTTACACTTTGAAGTAAAAGTTTTCTCCCTAAACATCGATTATATTTCACTAACAAGAATTGATATGTATTTGTTACATTATACAAACATTATATCAAAGTATATTTTCTAATTTTTTAAAAAATTTTCATTTTACAAAAATTAACTTGTATACATTTCTAAGTCTTTGATAAAAATCTTTAATTTTTTTTTTCCTCAAAGACTTTAAACTATTCGAGATGTTTGTAGTTTGAGTGCAATCCAATACTATTTACATAACAATGTGGAATATCATATGTTAAGAAAATCTTAAATTTTGACTAGGCTGCAAAGCTCAATGAAAGTATTTTAAGATTAGCCTGCTAAAATTTACTTACTATTATACTATTTTTCAGTTATTAAACGAAAAATTGTGTAAAATTTACTAAGTGTTTCACTAAAGAAGATAATTACACTAAAAATTTTTGTCAAGAAATACTAAATTCATTTCACATACGTGAACGCAAACACGTACTTCAAATTTACTTCAATTAATTTTTTTCTGAAACAAAATTTTCATTTAAAGTTTTTTATTTACTTTGAATTTTACATTACATTATATAAAATTTGCTTGAGCATTGTTCTTATAAAATATTTAACGGAACATAATTCAAAAAAGTAGATAATATTTCTTCAATTTTCATATTTTTTCAATTTTCAACTTCATGATCGAGTGATAAAACTCCACCTTCGTTGAAAAATATTTTTCTTTCTTGTCTGTTTTTCATACAGTCTTCGTGCTCAATAATCCAATTACCTAAATTCCTTTTGAAGATATCAAAAAATTTTATCTTAGGTATGATAAACTCCCCAGATATGTTCACAGACTTCGCGATTATTTCACTTGAAAATATTAACTAAATTACAACGTTGTTCCAATTAATTTCATTTTTTATCATCTCTTTTAAAACAATATCTGAGCTAGTGCATAAGTTTTCCTCAGACAGCATATCAACATTTTCATAAAACTCTTTGAGCCCACCAGCGGCTGAGCGGTTCTGCGCTCAAAGCTGGTAGACGTGAGGTGCCGGGTTCGATCCCCGGTCGCGCTCGTCGGCCTAGCCGTTCGGAGTTTTCCGTGGTTTCCTCCGAAACTTGCGTAAATACGGGCTAGGACCCCTTAGAAAGACCTCCACGGAAGGCACTCCCCCTCAGGCCTAGGTCCCCAGTGTTGTCAATCGGCCTTAATCCCTAACACCAACACACACACATAAAACTCTTTGCTACTTTCGGAATCAATAAATTCGTTCATTTGAAATTTAAGTAGGTTAATAATTTCTTTTTCTGAATTACGTAATTGAGATCGATTGGATATATAAGTAAAAGCGTGTTTAACAAAATGACATCTGTTCTAGCATTCACCTTGTTAAAATAATTACTATGTAGCGCTGAATTCGGGTTACAAAATAAACGTCTTCACTCAACGAAATAAAGTTAGTAAGTGATAAAATTTTCCTTTTTTCTAAATTAATACCATAGGTTTCTCACCAAATCTGAATTATCTTATCGCCAGACGTCTTAAAAATCTTGTTAAATGTATCCGAAAACATTGTTTTAAAATCATGCCAAATTCTTATTATTTACTATCATATTTCTGAATTTATCGCTAAAATTTCACACATTCCCCCTAAAGTTATTAAAATAACAAAGGAATTGCGGTAAAAATGATTAAACTAAAAAAAGAAGAATACATTGTGCTGAGTTAAGGTTAAATCTGTTAAAAGTTCCTATTTCTACCTAAACACCTTTTGATTTTCTGAAATTGTGATGAATTTTTTGTAGTGAGTCGTAAAAAAAAGTTAGCAAAAATCTACTGAAAATGTCTATTATTAAAAGTTATTATATTCCCATATTGAATATAAAATTCTAAAATCAAAAGTAATGAAAGGAAATGAATTCATATTTTTAAAACATCTAACGTTTATCGAAATCAATATGTCCAAATCTTATACCACAGTAAAGGCAACAGTGGACAACTTCCGACGTCACCCCACTTCCCAAGATTCTAAGAAACGCCTGAAGACTTGTTACGACCTTGAAATGTCCTTATTGACAAACGAAGTCGATCTTTTTGTATTAAAATATTATCCTATTTCTAGCGTAAAAAAGTAAAAAAATACATGGTCTGCCCCGAAAGTAATGTGCCCATTTTTATTTTAAGAAATTTATTGAACCGATGCAATTTATTGTTCCGATGCGATTTCCACGCTTTATATGCGTCCTGGCAGTCCGTCACAGAGATGTCGTTTAGTAACCTCGTCGTAGCCGCCATGATGTTCTCCAGGGTCCCCAAACGCTGTCCTTTGAGCAATTTTTTAATTTTCGGGAACGAAATGAAGTCAGACGGGGACAAATCAGGACTGTAAGGCGGCTGAGGGAGCTTTGAGACGCTGGGAGCTCTGTCATGGTGCAGCTTCCAGGAATTCTCGATCTTGCGCCTGACGCGGTTGACCCGTTGCTTTAGCCTGTTCAGTATGTCGACGTAGAATTTGGCGTTGACTGGTTGGCCGGGTGGAACAAATTCAAAATGGACCACTCCCTTGGATTCGAAAAAAAAACAATGAGCATAGCTTTGATCTGCGATTTGTTCATTCTCGCCTTTTTTGGGCGTGGTGACGACGTCGTGTGCCACTATGTGCTCTGTCTTTATGTTTCTGGGTCGTATAAGAATATAAAAGATTCGTCATCATTTACCACATTGTCTGAAACAGTCGCATCGTCCCCACAACACTGCAACAATTCTGCTCTAGAGTTTGTTCCATCTTGATTTCGATCGAGCACTCACACAAGGGTTCACTGAAACAGCCACTGTGACTCTGCAGGAGCTCGGAGTCAACTGGCGCTGTGTTCCCAAGACCCCATCCACCCTGCCATGCAAGCCACAACCCTGTGCAACGGATAGTCACGGCAGAAGAAAATGGGACGCATTACTTTCGGGACAGACCATGTGTATACAGCTTATAAGTTTAAAATAGATACTTGTTATTCACGATTTAAAAATCTTTATGGAAAAAGTATTTTTTTAACGAACTTTCTTCAATTAAAAAATCAATAAGAAATTTTAATCACTCTTTTTAATTATCTTTCAAAAACAGTTCTCGTCTTTTATTCTAATCCAATTTCTAAAGTCATACTGTTAAGATTTTAATCGTCTTAATTTTCACATTCTTTTTTGATAAGACATTTAGTGCATTTTACAAGAAAATCCTTATTTAATATTTTTGTAATTAATATTCTGTAATTAATATCATTCTCAAACAATAGCATTCCTTTTAAAACTCTCTTTTTTAAAACCATCGTCATCTTTTACGATAAAACAACTTATATCTTTTGTAATAAAATCCTTATTAATATTTTTTAATTATTATTCTGTAATTAATATCATTTTAATGATTGAATCCTTCTCCAACAATAGCATTCTTACTACTCAAAAATAGCCTCTTTTTAAAAACTACTCAAAAATAGCCTCTTTTTAAAACCACCATCATCTTTCGTAAAAAACCACTCATTAATGTTACTTTATTAACAACATTAATTAATATCCTCGTCACGTTTCATGATTAAGTCAGAGGGATGTCTCAAGGACGTCGCCAACTCGTCTAGACCCTCGGGGCACAGTGTGGTACCTGCACTGCTTGTCGGTGGACCAGTACACCACCCGCTTGGGCTAGAACCGTCCTTTTTTACCTACTTTTGGACTCCAATGCGTCAGAGAGGTCTCATTCTGCAGTACCAAATTTCTAATAGTCTGAGATCCGGCTGCAAAATTGCTACATTCATCGAGTATGTAATTAAAATCAGATTTTTATACTCAATTATAAAAGAGACAGTATGTTTTGGCCAGGTTGCCTAATAAAATGTGCCCGCTAGTGTTTTTAATTAAATTAATATTAATTGACTTTTTGGAGAGAAATTTCATTCATTTGTTATTGAAATAAACTATACTCCACATCACAGACATATACATAGTGAACTTGAAAAGTAATGGTTGCCGTTGCGCGTTTGGCCGCTACCTCTTCGCAGCCAGGTGCAAACAGGTAGTATTTTGGGGCGTTTATACGTTCATGGCGTATATTCATCCTTTATATATCAAATTAAAGCTAATTTTTTTCTGAACATGGTAAGCTTCGTCTGCCAATGTAAAAGTGGCCGCAAGTAGGGGTTGCCAGCTGTTAAAGATTGCTTAGAATGAAAATTAGCGCGCTACATCGTTCGTCAGACAAGGATGGCGATAGACAATTGTACGCGTTTTTGAAGCTTTTGCGCATGCGTCGATTGATAGTGTTCGCAACTATTCAGCTGCATTTTCATCAGTGTTGCCAGACTTGGGTATTTTTCTCGATTTCGGGGATTTCTGAAGCTTCGGGGAAAATGTTTTGGGGCAGATATTTCGTAGGGCGTAGTTTGGGAAATGATTTTTTTTTTGGCGAGGAAGGGGGGGGGATATGGGGTTTTCTTTAAAATTGGCAATTACTTTTACTTAAAATCCGCATAGAAAAAAAAAAAATCAAGTGTAGCAGATGATAATGCATTGATTCCGGATTCTATTTCTGAAATAGGAAAGTAATGTGTTGAAAGTTTTTTTTTTTTTTTTTTTTTTCGAAAAATAGCTTTATTTGGGGAAAAATGTGAGCTTACATTTATTAAATATTCTTTAATTTCTTTCTTTCTTTTTTTTTTTTTTTTTTTACATTTTTAGCATAAATTGAGTCGGGGATTTTTTTGGAGGAAAAAAAAAAAAAAAAAAAAAAAAAAAAACTTGATTTTTCGGGAAATTTTAAAACGTTCTGTTGAAATTGGCTTTCCACCATCTGGCAACACTGATTTTCATTCTAACCTGTTGTGATATTTTGGAGCTCGTAATACACAACGTTTATTTATTTAACGTTATATGTAATTAAGTTTGTTAAAGTTAAGTTTCAGTTTAAAAAATGAAGTGTTTTCTGTGTAATAAAAAGAATAATGTGCTTAACTTTAATAAGACATCATTTAAAAAGTGTTCATTAATGTTATTGTTTCGTCGTAAAAAAAAAAAAAAAGATATATATATATATATATATATATATATATATATATGACACATCATCACAGATTGTATCAGCCAATCCCGGACAAATTGATATAGAAATTATTGATGGTTTCTACTATTTGTATCAGATTGGCTCTACTTTGCCGCAGACATTTGGAAAGCTAGCTGAATCGATATTGGTGAAGCTTTGTTCAAAAAGCGCTCGCGAAGTACATACCATATTTGATAGATATTTAACGCCTTCAATTAAAGATTGTGAAAGACAAGATTTACAGGAAATTGATATTCCATATACAATAGACTTTATGCACGAGTGGCAACGGCTGCGGGTATTTACCTTTCTGAGCGACTGGTATTGGCTAATACAGCAGTAAACAAAAATTTTCAGCTCAGTGATTGGCGTAGAGACTTTTCTATACCCGCAGTGACATGTGATGCATAAAGTCCATTAATGGTCCGTTACAAACGAGACCCAGTGATTTTATGAAAAGCTTAAAGAATTTTCGTTTTAAAGAAGCTCTAGTTAAATTTTTAGCTTCTCACTGGGATAACAACTCTTTTGTTTCAGTATTAGGAAGCAAAAAATTTTTTATTACAGTTGGAGAACAATGTTTTTCATATTGCTCTTCTGGAAATTGCGTTGTGAAACAAGAGGAAACTGAATTAGAATACCAACATGAGGAAGCAGATACGAGAATAGTATTTCATATAAGCAAAGTAGGTAAAGAGTCTAAAATATTGGTGAAAGCAAGTGACACTGATATTTTAATAATTCTACTAGGTAATCTGCACAAATTTCCTCATTTACAAATTTGTTTGTCAAACAGTACATCCAAAAAAAAAGAATAGTAAAGACGAAATATGTATAAATTGTACGGTATTGTCAAAAAAATTGGGCCCAACTTTATGTATTGCGTTGCCAGCGTTTCACGCATTCACAGGTTGTAACTATACGACTGCATTCTTCAATAAAGGTAAAGTAAGGCCCTATAACATTTTTGTTAAACACCCGAGAATTCAATAAGTTTTCGCATCTTTGACTGACCCTAATGAAATTTTTGACGAAAGTAAAACTGCTGTAGTCCAAGAGTTTACGTGCCTTATGTATGGTATCGTTGATTGCCAAAATGTTAATACTGGAAGATTCAATTTGTTCAATAAGACGTATGCTACAAAAAAAAAAAAAAAAAAAAAAAAAAAAGAAAAGTTTTTGAAAAAACTTAAGGGCTTCAACTCAACTCATATTCTATCTTGCTGGAAATCTCTAAAGCAAAAATTGTTGCGGACTATCTTTGTTAATTCAATGTGGCTAAATGCTACTGAGCCGAATTGTATTAAGTTTAACGCAGAAAATAATGGGTGGATCCTAGACGGTTTTCTCAAACCAACATGGTTCTTAGGAGATTCAGCGCCAATGCAAGTTGAAAGTGTGCTATATAATTCTATTATCATTCGTACTGATAATGAAGAGGATTTTGATATTTGTGACGATGAAAGTGATGGCTGCAATAAAAGTGAGAGTAGCGATGATTCAAATTTTGAATAAATTGTATAAAAATGTAATATAGGTTTCAATAAATATTTAATCATTTTTTCAATGTTCCGTTTAATTTGTATACCTCAAGTAATCTGTCCTATTTACTGAATATTTAATTAATATGCAATCTATAATTTAGAAAAATATAAAATCAAATATTTCCTAAAACATTACAGGTATAATATAAACTTCGTCTACATGAATAACCAGGGTTATTATTTTTCACAAATATTTATTATATGTTCTAATTATATAGAGAAAAGACAATTTGATTATTTATTGAGAAATAAATGTTTTATATTTATAAGGAATTTTAAATGTAACCACACAAAAATTTATTAATTATATTTCTTTTGGAGTTTTGAAATTCTTTTCTACAACTGTTTGTGCCATTGGTTAAGAACACTATCAATCGACGTATGCGCAAAAGCTTCAAAAACGCGTACAATTGTCTATCGCCATCCTTGTCTGACGAACGATGTAGCGCGCTAATTTTCATTCTAAGCAATCTTCAACAGCTGGCAACCCCTACTTGCGGCCACTTTTACATTGGCAGACGAAGTTTACCATGTTCAGAAAAAAATTAGCTTTAACTTGATATATAAAGGATGAATATACGCCATGAACGTATAAACGCCCCAAAATACTACCTGTTTGCACCTGGCTGCGAAGAGGTAGCGGAGCGGCCAAACGCGCAACGGCAACCATTACTTTTCAAGTTCACTATGTATATGTCTGTGATGTGGAGTATAGTTTATTTCAATAACAAATGAATGAAATTTCTCTCCAAAAAGTCAATTAATATTAATTTAATTAAAAATACTAGCGGCCACATTTTATTAGGCAACCCGGCCAAAACATATTGTCCCTTTTATAATTGAATATAAAAATCTGATTTTGATTGCATACTCGATGAATGTAGCAATTATGCAGCCGGATCTTAGACTATAACTATTTCCAGAAAAATAGTATTATCATATTCTACAAGTGATATAAGCGATAAACAGTTACCAAGAATAGAAATGGTGATTCATATTTCATAATGATTTATTCAAGAAGTTAGTAGGCTGCAATATTTTCTTTTAGTGAAAGAAAAAGCTTTATTCAGCTTTCTTTTCTTTTCTTTCTTTCTTTATTTTTTTATTTTTTTTTATTTTTTTATTTTTTATTCATGAGTGGGCCCACAAAGATTTTTCCCTTTCTTCTCCCCTTCTTCTTGACTCCTTTTTGTTTATTTGAAATAAATAATGTTAGGTTCAGCCAGTCATGAAGAGAAAAACATTAAAATGAAAGTGTGACGTAAGTACTATTTTTGTTGTTTATTTGAAAGCGAAGATGACTTAATAAATATAAATGAAAACTACATTTATTTATATTTTATGTTTTATTGATTGTGTCAGTGATTTAATAACAAAATATGGAATATATACTTAAATAGTATTTAAGGACTGACAATTAATTTGTTTTTATTTTGAACATTAAAGATGGAATGTAGCTTTTTGACATTGTCGGCAAATTTGGTATGTTAAATTTTTACTAGGAATGAGGACTATTAGTCTCCATCTGGGATTTTTCGATAGTTGGACTTTTATCGAAATCTAAAATTTATCGAAAATATAATTGAATAATTTGAAAGCGATGTTATAATTAAAAAAAAAAAAAAAAAAAAATTAATAGTCCTAAACTAAATTCTGCTTTTGCCAGAATTTCATCAAAATCTTTTTTTTTTTTTTTTTTTTCTTGGAAAGAAAAAGAAAAGAAAATTAATAATAATCAGTATCGAAAAAGTTTTTTTTTAAATAATTTTGAATTAGGAAATAAAAAGTGAGTTTAATGATTTAATTTTTATATAAAACATGATCGCGTGTTATCTTAAAAAGTAGATGTAATATTTAAAGTTTATGTGGTGCGTGTGGCATCTATAAAAACTGTTTTAAGACATAGAATAGAATAAAGAAAGAAACGATGTTGGTTGCATTTTGTTATATAGTTTGATTTTTTTTTTTTTTTTTTTTTACTTGTTCGTGGATTTAAATTCTCTCATGGGGCCATAATTCAAATTAATGTAGACCTGGGGACTATCTATCCTACTAAAAACTCAGTTTTTCAATTCCAATCAATAAAAATATTCAGTAATTAATTTACTCTACTTAACAAAATGCAATTACCAGAATGTACTTTTCATAAATCTAGTTTGATCTTCACAAAGTTGAACTGAACTAATTTCTCGATGTGAAATTTTTCTTGAATTTTACTTTGGATTCAATAAATTGCCTTCTGTAGAAAAGTTATTCATTTATTTTAAATTATTATCATTCTTTTTTTTAAATTATTATTTGTTGCATTACTTAAACATTTCTTGTTTAAAGGAATTAATATTAAAGAGTGAAATATATATTTGATTATTTGTGAAAATCTTAATTTATATTAAGAAAAATAATAATAAATAATAATAAGGATATATTCTGTTTACATGTTTTTTGAAAATAATACCTAATTGACAGATTTTAATTTTCATAAAGAAAAATGAAAACATTGGTATGCTTTGAAAATTTTCATAATTACATAATTTTGCAATTTGCAATTTATTATTTTTAGGAATAATTAGAATTAGTGTAATTAATAAAAAGGGACTCATTATTAAAAAATTAATAACCATAATTTAAATTGTATACAACTAGTAATACTACTAGTAATACTTTTAAATGAAGTGTTCTTTTATTCATTAATATAAACTACTACTACAAAAATTATATTACAATTTTTATTTAATGCGCTATTGTACATGAAAAATAATGCATATTATTTTACATACAAAACTCAAAAGCACAGCAGCACAATATTTCTTACTTAAACAATATACAGTATATAATTATTAACACTTCACGTTAGTAAGATAATTATATGATACATTATTTGTAGCTAGCTAAATCAAATAAGAAACAAAATATTTTAATGAATTTCAAGAATTGTCACAATTATAATATCTATGTTCAATTAACAGAAACGTGCGTTGAATTGTATACTGAACTGTTATGCGATTCTCGCAATCGAAAGTGTGTTAGATTGTTCGCCGTCGGTAAGGTAGAAATACATCGAATGGGTGCATGATAGCATACGAAAAGGCGCGGAATTTAAAAATTTTGGATTATAAAAGGAAAAATTTTTGTTTCTTTCGATTCGAAAAGTTCCGACATGAATATATATCTATGTTGTACGTATATACACAATATATGTTTACAGTCGGTAACAAAAGTGTCCGAGCATTAGCAAAAATTCCTATATAAAAAAGATACCCTTATTTCTATTTTGTTAAATAAATCCTTGTCGAATCCTGTTCTTAGTCAGTCTAAGAACAGGATTCGACAAGGATTTATTTAGCAAAACTGTATTAAGCGTACTTTTTTTACATAGGAATTTTTGCTAGTGTTCGGACACTTTTGTTACCGACTGTACATTATATATAGTTATATTATCAATGTATTTCAACCCAAACTCAACTCTCGTGTAAACGGGGCCAATATATGTAGATACTTATATACAAAAGTGTCGGTTACGGTAACAGTGTCGCGAGTTCAATGGTTTTTTCCCAACTCAAAAAATATCAACATGCATGTATATCTGTACGTACATACACAATATATGTACATACTTATATACAGAGGTGTCGGTTCCGGTAACAGTGTCGCGAGTTCAATTGTTTTTTTCCATCTCAAAAATGCCCAACGCGCTCTGAAGAAGTTTTCGCTTAAAAAAAAAAAAAAAAAATAATAATAATCAAAGGTAGGTTTCAAAGTAAAATTTATATCAAAAACTATAAAAATTATTGCCTGAATGTATGTTTTATTGAACATACCTAATACAGTCCGATTTATAAATATTTAATTGGAATACAAGTATATACTAATTACTCGTACCAGTTAATTTTTATATAAAATTGCAAGTCCTGTTTGTAAAGTTTTAGAACATAACTTTATTAACGACGTTGTTATTGCCAGTAGGATGCCTATAACTAAAATTACTAAAGCTCCATATAGAAATAATTTAGCATCCAGTTTCGACGATTTATTAATGTTTTAAAAGAATAAACTGTGTTCGTTTCAATATTACTGTGTTAATAAGGGTGTTATCCAACTGCACTCGCTAGGCTTAACCCAAATTTCAATTACTCTCTTGCGAGTTTCTATCTACCACCCCTTCGCCCTGAATAGAAAGAAACAAAAGTTTATTGGTGGAATTATACCAACTGCAACTGCCCTAGCTGGAAGTTTTTTATTTTCAAGAAAGTGGATCTTACGTAAAGGAATTAATAAGAAGGTATTTACCTATTATCCACGTGCTTGCGAATAATCGTCAAAGATCGCCAAATTTACATTGATATAAATATGAATGATACAGGAAATTTATAATTAATTATTGTTTATAATATATTTTTCCATTTTTATAATGTTTATATTAATTATACTTACGGGTAATACGTAACTATCGTAATTTCGTGTACTTTTGCGATTCATACACATCGAGGTAGGGTTTCCCGTTTATTTATTTTTATTTTTTATTCATTTATTTATATCTGTTTATTTATTTATTTTATTTTATCTTTATTTTATTTATTATTATTATTATTATTATTATTATTATTATTTTGGGAGGGGGGGGGGGGTAATTCATGTGCTCGATACTGATTGCATTGAAAACCAGTTACATGCGTTTTCAGATTCATGCACAGCGATTTAGGGGTGATGCTTTTTTTTTTTTTTTTTTTTTTTTCATGTGCACGAAGCGTACATACATTCATGATACTGATTGCTGCAAAAACGAGTTACATGCGTTCGCAGATTCATGCACAGCGGGGTAGGGGTGTCCAGAGATGCTTTTTTTTATGTGCACGAAGGATACATACATGCGTGATACTCATTGCTGCGAAAACGAGTTACATGCATTCTCAGATTTATGCACAGCGAGGTAGGAATGTCCACTGATTTTTTTTTTTTTTTTTTTTTTCATGCGCGCGAAATGTAGATACGTACATGATACTGATTGCTGCGAAAACGCGTTACATGCGTTCTCAGATTCCTACACAGCCAGGTAGGGGTGTCCAGTGATGTATATTTTTGGTTTTCATGTGCGCGAAGCGTACATACGCGCGTGATTCTGATTGCTACGAAAACGAGTTACATGCGTTCTAAGATTCATGCACAGCGGGGTAGGGGTGTCCAGTGATTTTTTTTTTTTCATGTGCGTGAAGCGTACATACGTGCGTCAAACAACACAAGTTTAACATGTTTTCCCATTACAGTTTTCGTTTTCTATTTCATTACTTTCAGTGGACGGATCTAAATTCATAACGAGGTTTTCAGATAGCAGGAGGCGTTTGCATGTCCGAGAGCAGTTGGTAGTTTTTTAAAATGGGGGAAAAATAAGCGAGTGCAGTTGGTAGTCGCCCGTTAATAGTAATTTGTATTCTTTTAAAATTAAATAACTTTTCATAATTATTGACAGTTTCGTGAATGCGGAATAACGGAATGAGCTTGAGAAAAAAGCTTTTAATGCTTTTTTGGGAGAGAATTTAGAGGAAACTTTTGTTTACTAAAATTTGCAATTAAGAAACGTTATATGTGCTGTTCTGTACGATGTCTGTCTTTCTGTTAAGGACATAATCTCGTGCTCAGAGATGTTTCGAAGTTTGTCGCTGAAGAGGAGAGGGACTGGTGCAGAGAAATTTTTCTATCTTCTAAGGATGTACGTTTTTTATTGTCCAATCTGTTTTGGTGCTACCTGAATAATCTAATGTCGATAGAGTATCGGGAATGTATTACAACATCCAACTAAAGTTACAAAATCGTCTGCATGAGGAGATAAGACGCATGATGCCTTTCATCTTCTTGGTGGAACACAACGCTCTTTCTGTTGATAATTCAAGTTGCTTCCATTCATTTATTTTCTTTAATTTATTTAGTTAAGAACACAGAAATATAACATTTTTCATAAACAATGGACTGAATTAAAGGTAAGAATTCGTAGTAAAGATTTTTTTCAAATCCACACAAATGCATCGGATGTGAATTGAATTATGTGCTTGTTAAAACGGCATCTATGTGATATTTTGTGCACAAAATTGTTATATATAATCCATTTTCCATCACCTATAATCATTCACTTTAAAAAATGATTTGATTTTGTTGTGTTGAAAAATACAATCGATATCAGAAATTCAGTCAGACATTTTTTTATCTATAGATTAAGGGGGCACTTTAACGGATTCGACTGGTTTTTTATTCCCATGTTATTCTAAGGAGAAAGTAGTTTTCTAATTTGCTAATTACATTATGTACTTTTTTAAATTTAGTTTTCTCATTTATAAAATTCACAGACGTTAACATATTTCTCGTTTTTTTTTTTTTTTTATTATGCGAAAAATTAACTAAGATAATTTTTATCCCTTTTTAGCTTCAAAATGAAATATTATAAATATAAAAATTCAATTTTTAGAAGACGAGAAACATGTTAACGGCTGTACATTTTCCAAATGTGAAAACTGAATTTAATATATATATCAGGCAATGAGCAATTTAAAAATTTAATTTCACCATTGAATAACATGGGGTTAGAATCGAATTAGGTTAGGAATACCCTTAATACGGTACGCACATACATCATTCTGGCTAACTATTCCAAATACACGTTGTTCTCTTCACTCTTTAACTAGATGATTCCACGAATTTGTCCGATTTTTATGAGTTATTCTATGCGACTCACTTTCAGTGAACACCTATAATTTCTTGACATCAGCTTCAGACAAACCTTCAGAATGTGGTGCATTGGTGAGGTTAAAGTTATTTTCGATATTTTTTTTTTAAATCACTGAAGCATGGGGGATAATCAACGGCTCTCACATCAAACATAAAACATATTTTTCGTAATAGTGGAGCATTTTTGCTGTTTAAGTAATTTTAAAGCAAAGTATCTCTCTCTCCCTCTTTTTTTTTTTTTTTTTTTTTTTGTCAGTGGAATACTATTTACAGCCAAAAATGGAATGGACATTTGCAAACATTGAGTAATTTTGAGTGAGCTGTTCTTTTACATAGAGCTTCTTTTTACTGTGAAGTGGTAGAAAACGGTTTCAATAAGAAAAACAGAAGTTGACAAAATGTGGCCCGCAATTAATACCATAAAAGCTCCATACAAATCTTTTAGCATCAAAATTCGATGAGCCGGTTCTTCGGTAGATTCGGATGTCATAGAAAAAAAAAATTCGCTGTCAGTGAGGTACTTTTCGACAAACCCACCTTCAGCTATTCTGAGTAAAGCATCATTTAGAGCTTCAAGGCAGCAGAAATCCCTACTGACTGGGGCGCCAACTGGCCCAGTGAAAAAATAATCATCAGATATAAAATGCGTTTTTTTAAATTGCATAAAATATTTCTTGCCTGCAATAACTGCTTTCTGAAAAGTTGTATTTGACAAATAGTTATAAGGATCTGTGGGTTCTCTGGTTCTTTTGATACAATTCGAAATAGGTCTTAAAAGTTCATCGTTAGATTGCGTTAGTACATTATAAATGTAACTGCCTTTCGTGCTGACACATTCAAATAAAGGGTTTTTAGCCGCTTCAGAAAGTTCTTTAATGTTACGAATACCGACCAATGTAGGAAAAGAGAAAAAAGCTAGAAGAACAGCCTTGTAGCTGTAGCTAATGAACATGACGCCAGTTATCCACGATATCATCAATATTCTGTTCCGAAATAATCTTGATTTTATTTCAAATGACTGCTCAACCAGGTAACCAAACATATGTAGCAGGACCGTAGAATAGCGTTGGTTCCTTTGTAAGAATGCAAAAATAAACATGGATGCGAATGCAAATGTTATTATTAATGCAAGCCATATGTGCCAGGAAAAAGCATAAACGATGGCAAAACTGTTTGGTAAAAGGCGGGGCTTATCCGTAACAAAAGTAGCAGGGCCATATAAGTAAGGATGGCTGTAATTCACAACTTTAGATCGTTCTTCTGAGATGCCAGCTGAACAAATGGCGATATCGGCTTCATCTCGTTGCACCGCACCTATACAGCCTGACCAGTTGCCATCAGGCTGCAAAACTCCAATTGAGTTCTGGTCTATTATTTGAAAAGAAAACATAAATATTTCGGAAAGAAGCCTTATAAAATATCCATCTAAAACATAAATAGTGTCAGTTTCATTTAGCAGTATTCCGTCAAGTTTATTTTTTTGTATTGAACGTAGTGCTGCGATGCGTAAATGTTGAGGAAAATTTCGTAGCTTCATTGTAGAATTTAGCCTTCTAGAAAAACTTGTTTAGTGGTAATTTTTCTCAGATTTAATCTTCGGTAATATACATATCTGCAAATAAATAAATAAATAAATAAATAAAATTTATTTTCTGGAAAAAAAAAAAAAAAAAAATATATATATATATATACACTCCTTCTCATATTTATAAGGACACTATGTTTTGAAATAATGTAAAAGTAATTGTGAACAAGATTATACTAAGTGCACTTAATATATCTAGAATTCTAAAAACGAAAACTGTTATTACTTTTTTTAATATGAAGAAAAAATAACAATAAAAAATAGTGCAAAATATTTTTTTTCTCCAAGTTTTTAGATGTTCTTAATTATAGCGACAATCAAGATTTTTTCATTTTATTTAACTTACTAGCGGATAAATTACAGCTGACATGCGAATTTGTTAACTACTGGGGTAGATTAAGTCATATATAAGCCTTCAATCAGGGTTGCAAGAGTTTCCGTCTCAGGACAGAAAACTTACACCAGCGTATTTTTATCAATAATTGGTATCATATTTGAGCTTTATTTTACTGCGATTAATCATAATAGAAATTATTGATAACGAGTGCTGGTGAGAGTGTTTTATTTCGATACTGGAACTCTCCCACCCCTGCCTTCAATTTTTCTTGGACTAGCATTACTGATAATTCCTCGGGAAAAAAAAAAAAAAAAAAAAAAAAAAAAAAAACGTTCATGTTGTGAAGTATGATAAATGTGTTTTTTAAGTGGAGGGATAATTTCAGTCCGTCATATTTCTAATGAAATTCGAAGATCTAAAATTGCTGAAGGAAATGTTTGAAAGATCTGATGCAAAACAGAGTTGTTTTACAGAGATCGAATGCTCATAATTCATTTTCCTCTTCTACTTACTCAAAATGACTGCTGCTGAATTTCCTCGTAATTTTTAAAGAAAGGTTGGGGTCCACATTTACGCATGTTTAAAATAATTAATAATATGTTAAAATGAATAAAAATCCTGTAATAATCAATAAGCGTTTAATGGAGGAAAGAATGTCTGTGTTAAAGTTGAATAAAGACAATATGAAATGGTAAAATGCTGCATTTTTGGATGAAAAAATTTTATTCTTGATTAACCGAATGGTTTTAACAGTTACTGGCACGATCTGAAGATAGCGAAAGACAGAGCAGATTTTTTAAAGGCAGATATGAATCGGGCATTTTAAAGCTGGATCTATGGTACTCTGGGAAGCTGTTTCTACTGACAGCATAAAGAATTTAGTAATTTTGCTATTATTATGAACATCAAGAGAATATCCGCAAATTTTAAATGTGGTATTCTCAGATTTTTGTTAAATTTTACAGAGGGGTGGGGTGGGGGTGGTAATAATTTTTTTTTCAACAATACTTACATTTTTGCTCCACTTCTATAGCAATAGAAAATAGTTTGAAGAAAGAAACTTCCGTATTATTGCCTTTTCCTTGGCTTAAAAGTTGAAAAAACCTTAACTTGTCATATTAGAAAAGTGCATGCAAGTGGAAAGCAATTTTAAATAGTTTAAATGTATTCAGAATATCATCTATGCTGCATGAAATAGTATTGAAACTGATTATATATATATATATATATATATATACCAGAGAGAATGTCTGACTGTTTCTCCCTAAAAAGAGACCCCATAAAATATTAATTTAAAGAATAACTGAAATAAAATTACTAAGATTCGAGCTGTCCTTATATTTGTGAACACCTGAAAAATTATTTTTTTTGACCGTATTTAAAGTTTTTTAAGATAGAAAAACGATAAAAGTTTTTAAATATCGTCTATTAATGAAATTAAAATTAATAAAAAGTATATTTGTTTAAATAATAGTGTTCAGTGTTTAGTTAATATAGAAAAACGGGTGTTCTTATAATTATGAGAACAGTAATATGTATACAGTATAATTATGTATACTGTAAAATTACACACAAGGAAAAAAAAACTAACTTTTACATTAAAGATTGAATCATGGCTATGTATATGGGGCTATGTACAATCATGGCCAAATACGTTTGAGTGCAATAATATTTATGTGTAACATATTTGTGTATATTCTATTGTGCCTTACTGGTTTTGTCATGTATTCATGAAAGTACGAGCCCCTGTGTACAGAAATGTAAGAAACGTTTGAAAGAAATTTTGAAAAGAGTGTTTTTCCTGTGTGCACCATCTTCTTTTGGTTTTCAAGGAAGCGAGAAGGTGGGTTCCCTGGCAAAAAAAGGGAATTGGTATTCTTCAAAAGAACAACAGCAATTTGCCACTACATTCTGCTAGATTAGAGATTAAGAGAACATTTAAACAATTGTTCCATTTTGTGGCTTCTTACTCTTCTGAAGACAAGCATTAGGGGGTGTTTTGTGGATACTGTGTTCTGGGTTCACCTCGTTCTGCAGCAGTGGCAATGTTTAGACACAGCGCCTGGAATACATAGTGTGGAAAGCGACCAGTAAATCAGTGCCTTAAAAAATAAGCCTCTCACCAGAGGTCAGTGCGGTCGAGTTTATTGCTTGAAAAACTCCCTATTGGTTAATTATGTGCTTAAGGGTCCTGTCCCGAAAGCGTTTAGAAATAACGTGCTCATGTTAAACTTATGTAAAAAGTCGAGAAAGATTTCTCATTCGCATTTTAATATTTTTGAATTTTGTTTTTTGTACATGATATTTGAGATCAAATCGCAGGTCGCCCTTTTAATAAATTTTCGATTTCTCTTATTTTTTGAGTGTGATACTAGTTGCAATTTTGGTACTTTGGAAAACGAGGGTATTGTTCTATTTATAACTTTATAAATATCGACACGGGAAACATCCTTAAAATTGAAATTGCAAGTTTCGGAGAAAACTACGAAAAACTTTGAACGGCTAGTACGACGAGCACTACCTTTGATCGAACCCGGTACCTCACATCTAGCAGCTTTCAGCGTAGAACCACTTTGCAGCTGGTGGGCCATTTAATTTGAAGATCCAATTATTTCAATCACATTGCGAAAATTATTATTATTATTATTATTATTATTATTATTATTTGTGAAAATCTCCTTATGAACTTACAAATTTTAGTAAATAAATAAAAATATTTATTAAGTTAAAGATACAAACCTATACGGGTTTTTCACAAAAGAGAACTTTTGCAATGTTGTTGAAATAATTCGATCTCCAAATTAAATACGCGGCGTGTGATAAACCCTTTGTGAAATTTCAACTATAATAACTAAAATCTAGCTCGTTCTTTTATCGACAATTTACTTTCGCGCATGCGCAGTAAAATAATACTTACTAAAATTGCTCATATCTCAACGATATTACACGTGGGAGTTTTATGCTACAGAATAAAGTTTTTCTAAGGTTTTGTCAATTTTTCTGCAAGATTTGTAAATTTTTATGGAAATCTGTTCTACTTATAAGCAAAAAACTTGTCCAAAAAATTAGTAATTCTTGAAAAAAAAAAAAAAAAATGTCTGCCTTAATAATTGTGTAAGTTCCGAACAAAACATTCAGATATTGTACATTGTATGTGCATTAATGTACTAAAGCTGCAAGTCATTTGTAGCTTTTTATGACACAGTGTGATCCAAAGTATTTTTGCTTTTCTTCAGTTTGTGGTTGATTCCCTAATTACACCCTGGACTGAATCGACAGTGTAAACAATGCGTTTTTAAATGTTATTTGCATGTGTAAAATTCCAAGCCATTTCGTCTACCTTTTTTTTTTTTTTTTTTTTTTTTTTAAATCGGGAAAAAAAAAAAAAAAAAAAAAATCTAATAATTTGATTACCAATTGTATGTTTAAAAAATATATTGAACTAGCATGCGTTGCCCGCATCTCTCGTCACTATATTTAAATTAATTCTTAAAATTACATATAGCTTATTAATATAAAATTATCATTAATAAAAAAGGGATTAATTGAAATCTATGAAAAATCTCAGTCTTTTTTCCCTCCACCCCCCATCAAAGGGAAAAATAAAAATCTAATAATTTGATTACCAATTGTATGTTTAAAAAATATATTGAACTAGCATGCGTTGCCCGCATCTCTCGTCACTATATTTAAATTAATTCTTAAAATTACATATAGCTTATTAATATAAAATTATCATTAATAAAAAAGGGATTAATTGAAATCTATGAAAAATCTCAGTCTTTTTTCCCTCCACCCCCCATCAAAGGGAAAAATAAAAATCTAATAATTTGATTACCAATTGTATGTTTAAAAAATATATTGAACTAGCATGCGTTGCCCGCATCTCTCGTCACTATATTTAAATTAATTCTTAAAATTACATATAGCTTATTAATATAAAATTATCATTAATAAAAAAGGGATTAATTGAAATCTATGAAAAATCTCAGTCTTTTTTCCCTCCACCCCCCATCAAAGGGAAAAATAAAAATCTAATAATTTGATTACCAATTGTATGTTTAAAAAATATATTGAACTAGCATGCGTTGCCCGCATCTCTCGTCACTATATTTAAATTAATTCTTAAAATTACATATAGCTTATTAATATAAAATTATCATTAATAAAAAAGGGATTAATTGAAATCTATGAAAAATCTCAGTCTTTTTTCCCTCCACCCCCCATCAAAGGGAAAAATAAAAATCTAATAATTTGATTACCAATTGTATGTTTAAAAAATATATTGAACTAGCATGCGTTGCCCGCATCTCTCGTCACTATATTTAAATTAATTCTTAAAATTACATATAGCTTATTAATATAAAATTATCATTAATAAAAAAGGGATTAATTGAAATCTATGAAAAATCTGTCTTTTTGCCCTCCCCCCCCCTATCAAAGGGGGGATATTTTACAAAATTCCCATATAGTGTGTGTTGGGTACACATAGCCAACCCACATATCCAAAAATCACTTTCCTGAGATAATTTAGAGCAGAGTTACTATTGGAAACGTGTGTTTTGCCACCCCTCAAAGGGGGGAAAGGAGAGGGATATTTTGCAATATCAATTATAACTGTGTAAACTTTGTAAACCCACATAAGAAAAAATTACTTTCCTGAGATAATTTTAAATTGAATTACGCTTGGAAACGTGCTTTTTGTTCCCCCCCCCCCCACCTCGAATGTGAAAAGGGGGAAATTAAAAAAAATTCCTTTGTAGAATGTTTTACGCACATTTTACCAATTCATACACTACAAAATCACCTTTATGAGATTAGAAGAAAGTTACAATTGGAAACGTGTTCATTACCCCCTCCCCAAGAGGGGGAAAGGGGACACTTAGCAAAATCCCATTATAATGCGTGTTAGGTACATATAGCCAAAACAGATACCAAAAAAATGTCGTCCTGAGATAATATGGAACAGAGATATGCTTAGAAAACTGCTTATACTTCAACCACTCCCATTAGAAAAAAAAGAGAAATTTCTTATTATATATTTCCTAAAATACTGAAAAATATTTCTATCTAGTATATTTTGAGCAAAATGGGTGAGTATTTGTATAATGTACGTAATATACTTTTTTTTTTCTAAGTATGTTGTCCATTTTCCAATGCCATTATCAGAAATAATATTTTAAATATAAATCTGCACCTTTACACTGTTTCATTATTGAGATAATCTTTACAAAACGAAAATTTGTTTTATGCTGCCATGTTAATATATATATATTTATTTATTTAACTCGGGATTTCATTTGACACGGGAAATTTTAAAGTAGAAATTTCAAAGTTCATATGGTTCGTGCCCCTATCATAAATAATATTTTATAATTTATCGGCTTCTTTACGCTTATTCATTTTTTATACAACCTTTACAAAGCGAAATGTTGGCCTACGCCCCTATGTTAAAAAAAAAATAATAATAAAATAAAATAAAATAATAAATTTCGAATAATTTCTGAAATTTTCGAAGAAGAATTTAAAAATTCAATAGGATTTATGCCAATATCTCAAAAGATATTTAAAACTGGTCCGACGACTTTATAATAATTCATTCTTGAGAATATATTAGCTTACTAACTCAGTACAGCCAATATACTTGCAATATACTTTTTTTTAAGTATATTGTCCACCGCCCAAAGTCATTATCAAAAATAATATTTTAAATAGGGGTGGGAATCGATTAACAGTTTTAACAGGGTTAACCGTAGTTCATTAATCGATTAATCGGATTTTTAATTGATTTTCATTTTTCTTCATATAATTTTATTTGAATGATGCAATTCTTCTATATATAGATAGCTTGATAGATAGAACACTAACAATAATACATAAAAATGATATAGACGTTGATTTAACTAGTTCCTTAAACAATAAATAATAATTATAAACATGCAAATAAATAATGAAAAAATGTATTCCTAATATATTTCTAAATAAAACTTTTATTCGGAAATACATCTAAGAAAAAGAACTTATATTTATTATTACTTTTATATTCTAAAAAATAAATTCCCTATAATATTTTATTCACAAGTTAAACTAATTTTTTTTTTCTTTATTATTATTTTTTTTTTTGTTGTTTAATCGATTATATCCATTTCAAAACTGAAATTTAAATCAATTGTCAAAGTAATAATTGACTTAAAGTGTTAATTTTATATAAATGTTTTCGTTTATTTAATTTTTATTTTAATAAATAAATTTTCAATTCGTTTTGAAAGAAAAATTAGATGAATTTACTCATAATTTAATTTTATAATGGCAAGTTTTGTCCACCTCGCTTATCGCTATTTTTAAAAGAATTCTCAAAATTTCATATTATTATTATCAAAATCTCAAATTCTTCATTGTTTTTATATTTCAGCTCTTCTTCGTCACTTCGAACTTGAAATCAGAAAGTTATTTTCTGTTTCCAGTTCGATAGTTGTTATCAGTTATTCTGAACAGACAATTAACACTTGAAGTTATTGCGAAACTCTGTTGACATCTTCCCCATCCCCACATAGACCTTATATACTAGACCACGCATTCCCCCTCGTTATTTGACTGCATCATGAACGAGCTTCCCCAGCAAAATTGTCACGTGATGTTGGCCTGGAGGAAGAGTGAAGAATGATCACTATGTTATTTTTCTGTAGGAACGAATTTTGTGTTTTTTAATATTTTTACTGTGCACGCACTTTTTATTTTAGCATTTAGATTTACACATGGATGGAAAGCTAAACTTTCATAGATTAATTACATAGAAAAAAAAATTATGATAAATCATTTTGCAAGCGAAAAATTTGCGTTTGAATTGACATAACCATCTTAAATCGTTCATGCATACAAATGAAAGGGGAAAAAAAGAAAGAGTTTTCTTACAGATTTCAGAGGAATCACCCCTAGTCCAGATCACGTGACTTCCGAGACTCAGAACAAAGGATGGAGGTATCATATTACACCCTCATGTTGAAGACATTCGCTATAATGGTCAGTCCTATTAGTGGCGTGGTCTAGTATATAAGGTCTATGGTCAGTCCTATTAGTGGCGTGGTCTAGTATATAAGGTCTATGCATCCCCATCAAGGGGGTAGTGGAAATCACAGTTCTTTGTTTTTTTTTTCTTGAGCATTACCATTTTTTGGAAGCTTCTTGTTTCTGGGAATAATATCATCCTAGTCAACACACCTCTGTAGAAGACTACAGGGGGTTTTGCCCCAGCTCGGACATAAAACGTCGTTTAATTTAAGAACTGTCTTCCTCCTTTTATGCATCAACAAAAGTGCAACAATTTCTCTTTAGAAGTTTTTTTTTCTTTTGCATTATTTGATTGAAGCTTCTCAGAATGTTTGATAGCAAAATATGTGAAAAAAAAAAATTAGAATAGGTAGTAGAATTTTACTTTACTTTAATTCGTATATAGAAAATTTTAATCGGATTTTGAAAACTTTTAATCGAATTAATCGAGCCGATTAACTCGATTAAAAAATTGATCGGGTTTGAGTATTAATCGATTAATCGGTATAGCTCTAATTTTAAATGTAATTCTACATCTTTACACTGATTCATTATTGAGATAATCTTTACAAAGCGAAAATTTGCCTTATGCTACCATTTTAATATATATACACATGGACAACAAATTCGATTTCGATACAGTTTCGATTTTGTAATTTTCGGATTTCTCAAATGTCAAAACATGTAAACTGTTAATCCGATGTCGAAAATTTTCGCGAATATCTATCAAATATCCTTATACACTGAGGGACAAAAATAAATCGCATTTGAATATCTTTTCTTTTTCTTTTAAAAACGACAAATTGAATCATTTAAAAATAAGAATGAAGCGAACAGGGATCTTGCCGAATACCGCATATTCGTATCCAGCAGGCATTAATGTTTCAGATATTCGATATCCGGCCAAATCAGTATCTGTTAATTTCCTACATTTAAATTTTAAAGTTTGTTATTAAAAGAAAAAAAAATCGCAAGTGCGGATTCCCCCCCACCCAAGGATTGGGGGGGGGTCCGTTAATGTACATATAGTATGACGGGGAACTAATATAATAACCTGCAATATCTGTCTCGTGTATTACGGGGTTATTACAGGAAAATTAACAGTAATCCTGCTTAGGCAGGTCAGTTTTAGATATCGGAAATTGGTGTTTCGAAAAATAACTCATTTTTTATTATTATTACTTTTTTTTTTTCAACTCACTATTTCTCTGACACAGCATTTCAATAATATAAAGGCATGTTGCATATTAAGGTTAAATTAATAGATATTTCTCGTTACATATTTTGCATGTTGTCGCTTACATATCAACATTGTAACAAAAGCTGCAGATTAAATTAACCAGTACTGTAAATGAACATACTTTAAAAACAAGCTAAAATATGTTCAGGAACAGTTTTGTTTGTCATATAATTTTGAGTGAGGAGTCTACCCACCCCCCTTAACTCCCTGTTTAAATATAGTAACTAGATACATATTGTAGCGTACTTATCAACATTGTAACATAAGCTACAGATTAAATTAACCAGTACTGTAAATGAACATACTTTAAAAACGAATTAAAATATGTTCAGGAACAGTTTTGCTTGTCATATAATTTTGAGTGAGGAGTCTACCTCCCCCCCCCCCTTAACTCCCTGTTTAAATATAGTAACTACATACATATTGTAGCGTACATATGAACATTGTAACATAAGATACAGATTAAATTAACCAGTACTGTAAATGAACATACTTTAAAAACAAATTAAAATATGTTCAGGAACAGTTTTGTCTGTCATATAATTTTGAGTTAGGAGTCTACACCCCCCCCCCACCCCCACCCCCTCCTTAACTCCCTGTTTAAATATAGTAACTACATTAATAATAATAAAAAAAATCAAGCCAGTTAATAAATTTAAAAGTTAAGTTTATTACAAACAGTTCAGACAAATTTCACTCACACCTCATCTTGAAATTTGCTAATTTTAATCAAATGATCCCAGAGGCAACTTTATATGAACTTAAAAATACCAAATATTTGATTTTCCTGCAATTATTTGTTTTTCAGTTATGATGATGTGTATAAATATATATGTATCAGGCCTAGGACCCTCGTGTAATCAATCGACATTAATCCTCCTCCCCCCCCTCCCCCCCCCAAAAAAAAATTAAAAATGTTAATACTATTTTTAATTATATTTTTTTCATTTTTAAGAGGATAGAAATACAGATGACCGACTAAGAAAATTACAATGGTCACGAAACATTGTTTTTCCAGAATAAACTTTTCAAGCAATTTGAAAGACGGCCTTGAAACTGGAAACCATTCCTGCGATCAAACACGCAAATTAATTAACCAATTGAATTCCTTAATAGTAAAATATACGGACAACGCGACAACGTACTCAAGTTTCCAATGCCTTAGTAGATAGAGATAAACATTAAAGTTATTTTCAAGCATTAATTAATTACATTACTTATCTATTGCTCAGTAGAATTTGTTACTTTTGTTTATTTTTTTCAATGTTAAATAGTTTGTAAAAAAAATCTTCATAATAACATAATTTTTACTTTAATGCAGGAGAAAAGTATTTTGATAATGTAAAATGTTATTTCAGTCGTTTCAATAAAAGTTTAGAAAGTTCTAGAATTTTATATACTTAATATTGACTTTGAAAGTAAATGTTTTTATTTTTCATATTTAATTTGCATCAAACAATCACTAAAGTTTGAACACAGAAGGTAGTCAAATCAGTTTAGATTATTCGCAGTTTTTTTTTTTAGGACTGAGGGCCTATTAGTCTTAATCTGGGATTTTTGCGTTGTCGATTTCGATAGTTGGACATTTGTCGAAATCTAAAATTTATCGAAAATATAATTGAATAATTTGAAAGCCATGTTATAATTTGAAAAAAAAAAAAAAAAACTAATAGGTCTCCGTCCTAAACTAAATTCTGCTTTTGCCAGAATTTCATCAAAATCTTTTTTTTTTTTTTTTTATTAATATTATTATTGAAAGAAAAAGAAAAGAAAATTAATAATAATCAGTATCGTTACAAGCGATATCGAAAAAGTTTTTTTTTAATAATTTTGAATTAGGAAATAAAAAGTGCGCGTGAAATAATATGAAATAAAAATAATCTGGTGTGTCACTCACACGACTTTGTCTTATTCTGAAATTTAATACTATAAATACAGTTTGCAGACTAAGAGGTAAGATAACGAGAACTGTCATGCAAACCTATGCTAAACAATTCAAATTAGGCTTCAGAAGAGTTTTATACGATAATTAGTTCTGTGTGAGGGGTGCTACCGCCCCCCTCAACCCCCCGTTTTATTAATGCACCTACATTTATATAGAATTTAATTCGGTTATTAAAAAATAATTCTGTTTTTAAAAAATAATTTAATAAAATTATTATTTAAAAAAATTATTTTTTATGATAATGCAGACGATTTCCATATTAGAGAGGCAGTGTAACACTAAATATCCAAAAAAAGTCCATTTTACTCTCAATATATTGTGAATCTAACTGTATAGAGCCACATGTATGTCTCGTGATCTAGTTTTACGTGCATGGGTGCAAGTTTCTTATACAAGTTTTTCAGATGTAATGTATGTTATACTTTGGTTTTATTAATTATTACTAGTATTTCATTTAACTATTTTTATTAGTATTTCTATTAATAATATTGTTTATTGCTGCATGACTCTAAATGTTTGATTTTAATAAGGTTTTCATAACTTTTCAGTTTTAATTTTCTCTTTATTGGTGGTGTAATTGGGGGTAGCTTGTTGTAAATATTTAGCAATTTGCATACAACAAGACAGAAATAACACCTAATTTACATGCAACATTCATTCTGCTCCCTTGAAAACGTAATGAATTTGCATGTTTGATAGTCGCAATCGCTTTTTGAATTTTTCTGTTTTATCTTTTTCAATGTTTCTTGTTTTCATCTATTCAATGTTTGAAAAGGTTTTCAATATATATATATATATATATATATATATAAACGATTTTTTTTTCTAAGTTTTTTTTTCGTTAAAATTAAAAAAAATCTATAACTTTGTTTTAAATTATCACAGATTTATAGTTCAACCATTCGTTTTAAAGGTATTGGCAAGCTCTTTTGAATGATACCCATCATGAAAATTTACTCCCCTCGAAGGGGGACTTCCCCCCTAGGGGGGGAGGTGAGGATCCTACATACACAAAAATATTTTACCAGTTAACTATCTCTATTACAAAAAATATATGTTCGTTTCATTTGGTTTAGTGCAGTCTATAGACGTTAAACTCTACTTACCTGCAATTTCCCCCATAGACGTAATGTATTAGAATTCTCTTGATTGTCCCTGTACACGAACCACTTGCTTGATCTTAACGAAACGCTTACTGTAGCATCCCTATATGATACACATTTAGAATACCAAGTTTGAACTTTCTACCATAATTTGTTTTTGAGATATGCTGATAAAAGACAGACACACACACAGGCACACAGACACACACACAGACACACAGACACACAGACACACACACAGACACACAGACACACAGACTCACAGACACACAGACACACAGACCATTTGCTAAAAACATGATTTTCGTATTCAGGGGACCTCAAAACGTGCAAATATAACAAAATCTCGCGTTCGAAAATTTGAGCCAAAAACAATACTTTCTCTACCTTATGGGTAAGAGAAAGTAATAAGTAAAAAAATGAATTTAATAATTCAATGTTTTTGTTTTTGGGGGCTGCTCATGCATATAAAAAATACGTATTAAAACGAGTCAAAGAAGGATGCGAAATAAGTATTGAGTTATATTACGATAAACACGATATGTAATATGATACGATATATTAGACATATCGTCCAGGGTTAGTAGGCATTTTCGTTGAAAGAAATAGTTTGTTCGTTCGGTGCAACTTGCACATTAGTCCCGTGAGGTACAACTTTCACATTAGTCCCGTCAGGTACAACTTTCACTTTAGTCCCGTGAGGTACAACTTGCACATTAGTCCCCTTTAAATATAGTGACCAGCGAAGCTGGCAAAGCATTCGTTGATTCACTACCTCAATTGATTTTTATTACTAATTTTTATTATTTATTATTTATTTATTTTTTGTCTGAAAATATACTGTACGATACACGTTAGTTACTTTTGTTATAATAAATGAATTTTTTCAGAAGTAACCTTTGAACGTTTTAGCTTTTACCATATCTGTAGTAAATCACCACTTTCACATTTCTGTACTTAAAATTTCCTACAAAAAATAAACAAGATACCAGTTTCATTCAAATGACAAAAGTTTTTCCAAAAAAGCACACTTTATATAATTTATGTATAAAATTGTTCCCCATGTATTTTAATTGACTGAATTAACCATTATCATTTATGTGCTTCTAAAGTTGCTTTAAAATAATGGCAAAATAAAGTTTTTGTCCGTTTCTATTTGATTAATACTAATTCATTTAAATGCTTGAAAATTTTTATTTTAAAAATTTATTTAAATCTATAAATTATACAATACAGATTTTTTACAATGTGCAGTAAAATGCACAAAAAGCTAGTGGTGTACAAAAAGCTGACACACAATAATTGTTTCGCATCGAAATAATTAAGCATGAACCATCATCAATTAAAAAAGTAGTCACAATGTGGAGTACGTAAAAAAAGTAATAAAGTGGACTCATCGTCAACACGAATTACATAACCGAGTAAAACGTACTGTCTTAAACAAAGCCAGAAGACATTCTGGTGGTGAAATGAAACTCAAATTTAAAAGCAATTTACAGAAATTAAATAAATACTGTGGTACATATAATTCATCAGCATCGTAAGCATTTCATTTAGCAGCAATCTATTCCATTGGGTAACAGAACTTTAAATGTAGAAAAATCCTTCAAATTGAACATGAAATGCTAATAATCTTTACCAAACATACATGGAAATTACTTTTAGAAGCTTATGAATATCGAAATAGATTTATAAAAATATTTTGGCGAACAAATTTGTCGTCCATATGGGTGATTTGGTGATATTTGTTAGTAGTAAATACTGTAGCTTTATCACCAGGCTAGCAAGAACCTTAATTATAATTAAAGATCATTTAATTATTGCATAAAAAGAATGTTACCAGTTGTAACTGTGTAACATGCTATAGTTACACAGTTACAGTTGATAACATTTCTCAACATGGTTGTGGCAAGTAAGCTGCCTCAATATTGTTGTGTAATCTTACACAACGTTTTTTACAGTGCAGAGAGATAATTAATTATCTTTTCCGACGACGCGTGGATAGGTACGACCATGGACCTTATACAGATAGACCACGCATCACCCCTCATTATCTGTCTGCGACATGAGATAGTTTTCCCAGCTAAATTATCACGTGATGCGGACCTGAGAGAGAGACGAGAATGAACATTATGTGATTTTTCCATAGGAAAGAAAGTAGTTTTGAGTTTTTTAATTTCTGTATTGTACACATACGTTTTTTTAAGCTTTTAGATTTACGCATCATTGGAGAGCTAAAATGTCATAGATTAATTATAAAAAAATTTCCTTTGAAAGAAACCATTTTGATTGGGGGAATTTTTTGTTTGAATTCTTACAAAAATAAGTGCTTTCTTATGGAAGAATCTCCCTCAGGTCCCTAGCACGTGACATACGGCGCTGACCACAAAGGATGAAGGTTTCAGATTACACCATCATGTTGAAGACATTCACTATAATGGGAAGTCCTATTGGTGGCGTAGTTTATTTATATAAGGTCTATGGGTACGAGACTGAGAAAAAAAAAGTGTATACCGCTTTCATCTAGAACGAATAAGTAGCTGTTTTTTAAATCCCTAAACTAGAAACATAGATTTCCGAGTTATGCGTATAAAGTAAACAAATAACCTGGATCGACGAAATGATCGAGAATTTGTAGATTACACTCTTCTAACTTGTGACACAAGATTAAGAATATTGTGAATATTTTGAATCCCTTGAATTGCGAGAAATTCTCGTTGATTTGCTAGAACTGAGCTATAAAACAAAATTATAGTTACTAAAATTATCCTCTTGTGCTCGCATTTATTTACAGAGATTTTTAAATGAGATTGACCACCAGAATATAGAAAAACGGTCTAGAATTCTAATAGGGGTTTTTAGAACTCGCTAGCAAAGTGAGCTAGAATTTATAACGATGACATGGAACTATATTTTCTAGAGCCACAATTTAGATTCTAGATGTCAGTCACATAATTTTTTCTCAGTGGACGATGCGAGGCGACATTGTGCTGGCTAGACGGGGAACTAAAAATACTGCTTCTGTTTTTCTGTATAAAAAATATTTTTTTTTTTTAAATCCTAAATAAGGGGAAGCTCCGCTTGCATCGCTTCCATGGTCGCTTCGCTCCTGTATCGTTTCGCGATTGAATTTTGGAATGTAGAATACGAGGGGAAAAAAGTTAAAACCCATAGAAATATCATGGGACGAAAACCAAAAAAACTCACAATATCAAGTGTGTTAAAAAAAAAAAAAAAAAAAAAAAGAAAGAAAAAAGAAAAACTTAAAACGGAAGTAAAAAAAGGACAAAATTGGCTAGAAATAGACATCGAGTAACGGGTGGGTAGGGCTGGGGCATTAGACCTATCATCCAGGATTAATACGTCTCGGAAGAGTATCGTTTCTTATATCGTTCCCTTCGTATCGGAAAAAAAATCACATCGAGCGGCCTTTGTAAACAGAATTTAAAATTTAAAACAACTTTTTCTCATTTAGGAAAACCTATTCAGAGTCACCCTCCACGTTGCTTTTGCTATGCACTGTAAAACATTTTGTGTAAGATTACACAATAATACTGAGGCAGCTTACCTATCACAACCATGTAGAGAAATGTTACCAGCTGTAACTGTGCAACTGTAGCATATTACACAATTACAGCTGGTAACACTTCTCTGTACGGTTGCGGCAATGAAGTTGCCTCAAAACTGTTGTGTTATATAGACCAACATTTTTTCGTTTGATTAAAGTGAAGAAAATATGGATTCTCCTGTGAATTTGGAATGTTCAATTTCTTTTGAAAATAATTAATCGTCAGTTTGTGACGTAGGGTGTTATACTTGGTTTTAATGGTTGTTTCTAAATAATATTTAATGATATGGTTTATATATAGTTCACAATCTTAGTGATGGAAAACAGCGTCTGTAAATTTATTTGAAATATTCTATTTGCGCGTTTAAACAGAAATATTTTGGATTAGCAGAGTATTGTGTTTACTTATTTTAAACGAGCCTCCCTGTGCACGGTTTTTTAAACTTTGAAAAATACTATTTAGTTCTAGCGTTTGTTGTCTTTTCAACTCGCAGAAATTCTGCTAATATGGACTTTATAATGCACTATATTATCACTGTATAATGTACTATAGTGTCTATGCATTATATAATCTATATGCACTAAATCCTGTTTACATCTAATTTCGTGTGACTCATAAATATTTGTACCAAATTCAAAGTAATTTCTCTCCGCTATCGCTGTTCATACATTGACACCAAAATCTTTTTCGATTCTTAATACACAAGCGAAACTGATATTTTGGCAAAATAATATAGAAATGAATAAATTAAATAAATAAATTAAAAATATTTTACTCACCAAAAGTTTAATAAAACTAAGTGGACTTGACAAATGCAGAGTAAATTATATTCGTTAAGGTCATTCAATGCTTTAAAATGTATAATGAGCTTAGAGGAACTGAGTTTTTTTCAAAGATATTTTTTTCCTTTCTCTAAATCTGAAATTTTATACTGCGCTAAAATAAATAGTAAAAAAAGAAAAAACTCGACAATCAATGATACATAATTATATTAATGTAAAATAAAGAAATTTTCCAAATGAAACGAAAACTGTTTATCCATTGTGCATGTTTGCTTGGATACATATAAGCACACAATGCATAAATTTGACGACTATATTTCGAAAAACAAATACTTGCTTTTAATTTCATAGATCAAATAATAGGTGTTTAGTGGATAAATTCATCGTATTCGTTAAACTTAGCGAAGGAAAAATAACGCTAAAACTAAAAAATAATGAAAAAGCAACACAGAACTGACGTTTTAAAGTAATAATTACAAAACTTTTGAGTAAATACCAACGTGCGAGTTTAATGCATTTTTTAGTATTTATTCAAAATTTTGTAATTATTATAACTCTAAAACTGTTTATTTAATATGGAAGTGCCATTTGGTGAAACGTTATTATTTGCTTAGATCTATTATTGCATTATATTTCTTTTTACACGCAAATACGTAAGTTCAACTTATTTTCGATTCGTGGTTTGTGCATTTATTTATTTATTTGTTAACTTAATGTATAGATGTGTCTGGCTCTAAAATTTTGAGGGGCGGGAGTTATTGGAGACGTATTCAGAGGAGAAAAAGCTGTTCCACCCCGTTTCCCCTCGATGTATATTTTAGGCAAATCTATTGGTGTTCGTTAAGGCGTATTACAATATCGTGGTGGTTATTTAAAATAAATATTTAAATTGGCCACAAAATCAGTACTTTCTCTAAAATATATGGATAAGAGAAAGAAAAAATATGCAAGCGTTCAAAAAAGCGGACGATTTAATCATATTATATGAACAGAATATGATTAACAGATAATAATAATATTAACTTGAATTTAGGATTAAACAAGAATGAAAAAACGCGCATACAATATAAACAATTTCAATTTCTAGGTTCACGTTGTATTATTTAGCGTCCATGATGAATTCTTATAAAAATATTTTATTTTTAATTAGAAAGAAAAAAAAAAAAGCTCGCAAAAATTAATTTTATGCCTTATTCCTTATTTAAAAAAAAAAAAAAAAAAAAAAAAATGCGGGGAGTTTTTGGGAACTGCCGATAGAAGTGAAAACTAAGTAACTTGTGAATGGTATCGTCGAGCTATTACATTATTATTTTTGAATTATTTTTGGTTTGTAAAGAAGTGTTAATATTGTAATTTGACTAAAATAATTTCCTTTTTTTATTATTTATTTGAAAATTTATATTGAAAGCAAAAAGAAGAATATAACAGTCTGTATAAAAACACGTGTTTGTACTTTGTGAACTATGTATATACTGTGGAACAAGTACATACATACATAGAGTATAGAACTAGAAAGAGACAGATGCCAGTAGCCAGTATACTACTCGTATTAGTATGCATTTTACATTGTATATATGTATATGAGTATATACATATATACATATATAGATATTATGTAGAGAGATATACTCTTTGTATATATATAATGTATACTAATAACGCACGGAGGTATATCTATGTACATATATACACAGTATACATATAGCTCATTGAAGGCGTTTGGTGACGATGGCGCGAGTTCCATGATTTTTCTTCACCCAAAAAGTGCTCAACGCGCCTAAAGAAGTTTTCACTTCAAAAAACAAGAATGAGAACACTTGCGATACTCGTTGTATCATATAACATAACCTTCAAAGTTCTTTGCCTACGATATCACACAACAGAGAGACAAACGGAAGAAAGATAGACAGATAGTGTAACTGAATCCATATAATCACTCTTAAACATTTTTGGAAAGTGTTAAAAATGCTTAATACAAACGGAAATGCAGTCCTTAATGTGTCTGAAAATTTTAGAGTTGCCTTGTAAATCTGAACGCTAAACATATACTATTCTGTACAAAATATTATTTTACCATATTGACAATAAAAGTGAATTTCTTTAAGATTTTTGCAGTAGAAAGACATTTAACGGTCCTCTTCACTTACCGTCGCCGGAAGCCCGAGCCAATGTTATTCTATGGGGAAATTTTCTTTACAAATAACTTATTAACTAATACAAATTTTTAAACTCTGTTTTCACATTCACAAAGTTTCCAACTGTTAAATTGACGGACCATTTTTTTAAAATGTAATTTTTTAATTTTTAATATTTTATCTTGAAATTGTAAAATGAAAAAAATTCACATATTGAAAATTCGTATTTTGCAGCTTCAAAATAAAATATAAAAAATTAAAAAAATAATTTTTTAAAAAAGGTCCGTCAATTTAACGGCTGGGAATTTTCAGAATGTGGAAACAGAATTTAAAAATATGTATTAGTTAATAAGTTATTTGTAAAGAAAAATTTACCATAGAATAACATTAGCTTCGGCTTCCGGCGGCGGTGAGTGAAAAGGACCCTTAAGTGTGATTTATAAAAATGTTCCTTTCAAAATGCCGTTCTTTGTCTTTATTTATTTATTTTCCTTGCACACAAACTAGTTTTATAGGAGCAATTAATGTCATTTTAAATAGGGAACATTCCATAGTGAAATTGATTAGCATTATATCATTTTTAAGAAATTCTAAAAATATTTACGGATGCCAGAAGCAGGGAGACAGACAGACAGACCGATCATCGAACAGACGAATACACTAATTCAAATCATATTCACACTTAAAAATTGTTGGAAAGTGTAAAAAGCGCTTAATGTAAATGAAAATGCAATTTCAGCAAATTTTCAATAATAACACTTAATGTAACTGAATATTTTCGTGTGATCCTGTAAATCTTATTGATAATCATACTATATTCTACAAAAAACAACCTTTTGTGCATGTGAATAATATATTTCAATATTTCATGAAGTATGTTATTAAAATATGGCTTTTAAAAATACCTCTCATAGAACGCAACGTTTTGGAATACTTTCTGGTGTCCCTGTTATTTACTCCATTTTCATTAAAAAACATCCGATAGTGAACTTGAATAACATATTTCAGTTTCATTAAGATTTGTGTAAAATTCAGGTATTAAAATATGGTTTATAGAAATACCTCTCATAGAATGTAATGCTTTGGAATGCTTTCGGGAACCCCAGTACGCAAACCAGTAGAAGTATAAACTCCATTTTCAATAGGAAACGTCCGATAGTGAATTTGAATAACATATTTCAATTTCATTCAGATATGTCTGTAGTAAAGGTATGAAAATATGGTTTAAGGCAAGCCTCTCATAGAACACAATGTTCTGGAATACTTTCAGGTGTCCCTGTACACAAACCAGTATTGATATTTACTCAGTTTTCAATAGGGAACATCCGATAGTGCATTTGAATAACATATACCAGTTTCAAGAAATTCTGTGAATATTTATGTGAATCAGAGTGAAGACAGACGGACAGACAAACCGAAGTCATTAACATTTTTTAACCTTGTTGGAAAGTGTTAAAGTGGCATAGGTATAACCAGTGGCATAGGTAAACACAGTTTTAACTTACTATTCAAACATGAAACAAAAATTTATATATAATATTAAAGATAATATGCAAATAAGAATTGTCTGTTATATGAGGATTAAAAAAAAAAAAAATAAATAAATAAACTTAATTATCTTGTTTTATTTTTCATTTCATTTTGCACGCTTTTATTTCCTAATTCAAACTTATTTAAAAAAAAGTTTTTCGATACTGTCCGTTTCCAAACTGATTATTATTATTATTATTTTTTTTTTTCTTTTCGTTTTCTTTTTTAAAAAAAAAAAAAAAAAAAAAAAAAAAAAAGATTTTAATGAAAATTTGGCAACCGCAGAATTTAGTTTAGTACGGAGAACTAATAGTTTTTTTTTTTTTTTCCTTCAAAATCATAACATTGTTTTCAAATTATTCAATTATATTTTCGATAAATTTTCGATTTCGATAAATGTCCAACTACCATAAACTGGTATCGCAAAATATCCGTAGATTGAGACTAATAGTCCTCAGTCCTAAAAAAAAAAAAAAAAAAAAAAGCTTTGTAGCTTTATGCCTAAAGAAAAAAAAAATTAAAAAGATTGCTTTTGAATATCCATGTATACAGTCTACACATTGCATATTCACCATATGAATTACTGAAATTTCTATACAATATTGAAAATCTACCCTTTATATTTCATAACGAATCAGAGCCACTTTGTGGAGTCCTGTAAAAAATCATTTAAGCCAATCACAATTTATTTTACAAGAAAAATGGTTTTCGATATATATTTAAATTATATTTTAATTTTCTTATGTTGTGCGCAGTATAAAGGTATTAAATTATGTTTTAAAAGTAGTCCTCTTACACTGCAAATAAAAGCATCTTAAAGTGAAACATAAAAACAATTGAAAAGGAATTTTAGACACGCAAATGTCCTAATATGGAGCTCAAACGTAATAGATATCTTAAGGGGTAACATCACTGTAGAAGTTTCAAAAAGTATCCTTTTTTTTACTTTCTTCTATATGTATATATAGAGAAAGTATTGGATTCGTGAAAATTTTAGAACTCCGGTTTTCGATGGATTTACACGTTTTGGGATGTCCTGAACATGATTTGATAGTTTTTAGAAAATGTCTGTCTGTCTCTGTTTGTGTATCACGAACATTGTGGACGCTGTATCTCAGGAACCAATGAACGAAATCTAACCAAACTTGGTGTTTAGTTGGACCCTGACATAAACTGGTGTTCATTAGATTTTGGGATTATTCGCTCAACAGGTGGTGCTGTGATCGCATTTTTTCTAAATTTTTAACATGGCAGTATAGGACAAAATTTCGTATAAATGTACATAATGAGAGTTATTTTTAACTTTTGATTGTAAAATTGATATGAATTATTGATAATAGTAGTAGTTAACTAGGAAAAAAAATTTGTGCATGTGGGGGCATCGAATAGCTCATATAAACAATGTAAAGAAATTATTAATCTTATTTTTAATTAATTTATTTATTTTTGGTGAAAATTGAAAGGTTTTATCTAGACACTCGCCAATTACAAGAAAAAAAAAAAAAAAAAAAAAAAAAATCATTATTTTTAAAACCCCCTACGTGTCCCAATAGCTACACTCTTGTAGAGTACATAGATTTTTTTTTTCTTTTATCCAGATTCAAACTGGCAATAGTTATCGTGCGTGCCGCAGATTAACTCAAATTCAACGTGCCTCGAGGGAATTGCTGCAGAGTCGCCCTTTTGTAATATTTTCCGACAAAAAATTCTTGTAATGTATTTCAATATATACTCAATAACTACCCTAAGCATTATCTCTCTATCACTTTTCTTTTCATCCCCCCCCTCCCCCCCAAAAAAACAAAAACATTTTTTAGGTCATTACAGTAGTTTTATTCCTTAATTTAACACACTTGTGAGTCTCAAAGAATTCGCTGTAAATAGAAGCGTCTTAAATTCAAACAGAAATGTGTTTGAAATATCGATTCAGACACAAAAATAATCGAAATACAAAAATATGCGAAATTTCAGACAGCAAACGCATCTGAATTTTGAGACACTTTAGAAATTCAGACACTTGCATTACTTAGCAAAATTTTCATGTAGAATCTACTTTAAGCAACTTGTTTATCCTGTTTAAACTTTTTTCCACATTTAAGAAGTACAATATTATTTTATATAATATGTAGTTAAGCTATTTAAACTAGGTTAGCTTAATGGAAGTAAATTTTCCAGAAATAATTCTCTAGAGTTGTGCGTGATATTTGCATAAAATTATGCTTAATATAACTAATAAAAAAACCTATTTAGACGTTAAACTTATTTCATTAAAAAAAAAAAAAAATCTTAAACACAGGGTGGCTACAATTAAACTTTCCCTATAAACAGCATCCTACAGCGCAATCGGGTGAATGGAATGTAACAAAATTTGGTATATAGACTATACCCGAGATGCGCTCACGGAATTTCGAAAAAAAATATTTTAGTTCCACAATGTCCACCAGAGGGCACATTTCTGGAAAAACATTAAATTTAACACCATAAATGATATCAAACAAAACTTGATATGTGAGATGGCCATTATGAAATAATATGCTGATTCAATTTGGATGCTTATCGGCCAATTGGTGGTGCTGCTATACTGCAAATGTCCTCGATAATGGGAAAGATTTTTCTCAACTTCTATGGCATATAACTGTACGAAACTTGATATGTGAAATAACTATTATAAAACCCATAATATATATATATATATATATATTTATAGACAATAAAACTCTCTTTTTTTGGATATTTAGTGTTAGTTTTCTCTAAGATGAGAATCATTTGCATTCATCATGTTAGATAATATTAATTAATAATAGTTTTAATAAAATATTTGAATTTAGTGAACTTGTATAGGAAAACATAGAAGAATGTCTTGCGGTGGCCACAACATACTAGTTTAAAAATAGCTTTGCACTGGTTCTAACACCTTACCTGTTATAATTAAAAAAGTGGAAAATTATTTTGCTATTTTTGAAAGAAATCATTATAATCTCCATGAATGTATGTGGTAACCTCATAAAAATGTATACAAATAATTAAAAGTATCTTCAAAATCGCATGCTAGAGCCAAAAGACGTTTCAAGCATTACTTTTTACAGGGTAATCCAAAATATTTCCACTTTTGTTTAATTTTTTACTGGTCCTTTTTAGAAGCTTTTCATTTTTATTAGAAGCTTTTTTATATGAAGTTGACTTTGTCACTGTGTCTTCGTGTCACGCTAATAAACAAGACGCCTCCCTTTTAAAGTAAATGCAAGCTGTTTAATCGGTCGCTCCATGGCTTAGTTGATTAGAGCGTCGCCTTAATAACGCGGTGGTCGTGAGTTCGATCCCCGAAGATGAAACGCGTTAATTTTTGCAGATAGTTGGTAAAAAAGACGTCAATTGATAAAAGAAAAATTTTCGTTAACTTCAGAGTATCCTAAGAATTTTTGAAGATTTTTTTTTTTTTTAGTATTAGAAAACACAAAATATTTTAGGTATTAAAAAAGCACAAAATAAAAAGTTTTAAGTAAAAAATACATAAATATATTTAGAAGCTTTATATATATATATATATATATATATATTCCACTTTTTAAAAATAAAAAATGTAAGCTATTCATTGTATATCTTAATGGCTAAGTTCGTTAGAGCGTCATGTTAATAACGCGAGAGTCGTGTGTTCGAACCTCGCCGAGCTGAGGTGTTAATGTTTGCAAATAATTAATAGAAAAGTTGTCAGTTGATAAAAGAAATATTTCGTTGTGTACAGAGTATCCTAATAATTTTTGAAGAGTTTTTAGTTCCCCATCATACTATAGGTATAGGGAACTTTGGTAATCGTGAAAATTTAGTTCCCCATCATACTATAGGTATTGAGAACTTTGGTAATCGTGAAAATTTTCGATCTCGGTTTTTTGACTTTTCTACACGTTTGCAGGTATGAGGAATCCGAAAATGACAAAATTTGTATGGTGTCTGTCTGTAGGGTGTCTGTTAGTGCGTTAGTGTGTTACTGTGTTAGTCCGTTAGTCCGTTAGTTTGTTAGTCTGTGTACACGATATCTCAAGAACAAATTGTCGCAGAGAGGTCAGATCAGTTTTAAAATATTACTTTCGACACTGGCAAGAACCTTATTCATTTGCAATATTCGAATTTAAAAACTTCGTAAGTTATTAGAAATTTACGATTTTCTTAACATGGGAGAATAGGTCAAAAATTCACTTAAACGTGCATTAAATGGAAACTTTTTTACTGTAAAAATGTCAGACCTGTTTTAAAATATCGGTTTTGATGCCGGAATGAACATCAGTAACTATAAATATGCTACTTTGAAAATTTCGCAAGTTATTGGAAATTTACGAATTTCTTAACATGGCAGTATAGGGCAAAATTTCACATAAACGTTAATTTTGGGAGATATTTTCATCGTAAAGATGTCAGACTACTTTTGAAATATTATTTAGGACACTGGCATGAATATTAAAGACTATGAATTTTCCAATATAAAAATTTCGTAAGTTATTGGAAATTTACAAATTTCTTAACATGGCAGAATAGAGCAAAATTTCACATAACCGTCAATTTTGAGGGATGTTTTCGTCATCAAGATGTCAAACCCCTTTCGAAATATTATTTAGGTTACTGGCAGGAATATAATAGACTATGATTTTTCCAATTTAAAAAATTCGTGAGTTATTTGGAATTTACGATTTACTTAACATGTGAGAATAAGGCAAATTGAGCATAAACTTCCATTTTGAGGATCATAAATACATTAGACAACTTCAAAATTACATTTATGATATTTGAACATGATTGAATACAAATATTCTAATAGGAAAATTTCGTAAATTATTCGTTGTTTACGACTTTACCAAAATAGCGAAATTGTAAATTTTTCATATAAATATGAATTTTGAGGATTATTGCATTGGAAATAGTAGCATGAAAACTAAACAACGGAATTGACCCTGATAAAATAAATTAATAGATTAGAATGAGATAAATATATCCAAGTGAACGGTGGATAGCCTATTAGGCGGGGATTTCATTCTGTCACTGAATCAAGCTTTGGTCAAATTCATTTCTTTTACCATGATTATAATATGTCTCGCACTAGAAATTTATGAGAACATAAATATGATGGGGAACTGAGCAGAGTCCACCTATGCCAACTAGTTTAAACAGCTTTTTATGTAGTTATTAAAAAGAACAAAATAAAAATTTGAGTAAAAATAAATAAAAAATAAATTTTTTAGAAGTTTTTTTTTATTGAAATTAGAATTTCTCATCGCGTTTTCGTGACACGCTAAAATACAAGGTGCCTCCCCTTTAAAGTAAATATAAGCAATTCATTGCATCCCTCGTTGGCTCATTTGGTTAGAGCATCATGATGATAACGTTATGAGTTCGATCCTCGAAAGGCCGATATGGTAATTTTTGCAGATATTTAAGGTAAAATTGCTTTTTAATCCCTGACTTAAAAGAGGGGTGTTATAAATTTGAAGCCTTTGTTTGTCTTTATACTTGGAGTCATTTCATTTTAACATTTTTTTTTTTTTTTTTTAATTATTATTCTGGGGAGTCGTTTTAGGCAGTGCAAGAAAAATGTTTTTGATTCATAAAAAAGCTTTTTTATTATTAAAAATAATTATTTTTCAGAAATTTAAAACACTGCAAAGGAAATATTTTAAAACTATGTCAATATATAAAAATGAAAAATTGTCATATAAAATCAGTCTTTGAAATCATAACTACTCGTTTTATAGGCAAATCTATTCTGTGTTTTTTTTTTTAATTTAATTTTTTGTGTTATTTACAATAGTAACATATACTATAGTTTGTATTTAAAAGGATTCGGGTTAAATATTTTCTACTCATTATATGCGCGCGCAATGCGCAAAGTTTAAAGAGTGGAAGTCAAAATATACAAATCGAAAAACTCCACTTTTCTGTAAGATATCCGTAAGATACAAAGCAACCTTTATATTTTCTTAACTATTGATCACACTAACAAATGTAATCGGCATTTTCATGGGAAATTTTACGTAGTTTAATTTTGTAATTGACATTTTTATCTAAATGGGAGAGTTTTCAAGATATTAATAAACACTGAAAAGTGCTTCCTTTAAATGCCCTCTGCCAACACCCACTTGACAATAAATGTCGAGCCGGTGTTGCCTCTGCCCCCCTCCGCTCTCCCCTCACTGTTGCGGACTTTTAGTGTGTTGTTCATGACAGGATACTCAACCTTATAACTGTGCTGAGTTTCAAAGCTATACGATTTTTTTTTATGTTGATCGGTTTTGGGTCTTCGTTATCTGGATTTTTACCTAAACCACTACTTGCGCCTACTAACCTTAAAATGATTTAAAATGTACAAAAATATGTTGTATTTTCCTTATATATTCCCTATGCATATATTTATTTTGTACATTAAAAAATATTTTACCAGAACCCATTTAATTACACACTTTAGGTGATTTTACTATTGCAAAAAAGAATTTTTCAAGAAAATGTGTAATTTCTTTCCCCTATATCTTCTAAACTATTGATCATACAAACAAAATTTACTTACATTTTTGTAGGACATTTTTGTGGTATGTTCAATTTTTACTAGGACTGAGGACTATTAGTCTCCATCTGGGATTTTTGTGGTGTCATTTTTCGATAGTTGGACATTTATCGAAATCTAAAATTTATCGAAAATATAATTGAATAATTTAAAAGCGATGTTATAATTTGAAAAAAAAAAAAAAAAAAGAAAAAAAACTAATAGTCCAAAACTAAAGTTTGCTTTTGCCAGAATTTCATAAAAATCTTTTTTTCTTTTTTTCTTGGAAAGGAAAAGAAAAGAAAATTAATAATAATCAGTATCGAAAAAGTTTTTTTTTTATAATTTTGAATTAGGAAATAAAAAATGAGTTTAATGATTTAATTTTTATATAAAACATGATCGCATGCTATCTTAAAAAGTAGATGTAAAATTTAAAGTTTATGTGGTGCGTGTGGCATCTATAAAAATTGTTTTAAGACATGGAATAGAATAAAGAAAGCAACGGTGTTGGTTGCATTTTGTTATATAGTTTGATTTTTTTTTTTTTTTTTTTTTTTTTACTTGTTTATGGATTTAAATTCTCTCATGGGGCCATAATTCAAATTAATGTAGACCTGGGGACTATCTATCCTACTAAAAACTCAGTTTTTCAATTCCAATCAATAAAAATATTCAGTAATTAATTTACTCTACTTAACTAAAATGCAATTACCAGAATGTACTTTTTATAAATCAAGTTTGCTCTTCACAAAATTTAACTAAACTAATTTCTCTGATGTGAAATTTTTTCTTGAATTTTACTTTGGATTCAATAAATTGCCTTCTGTAGAAAAGTTATTCATTTATTTATGTCCCTTTTTTTTTTAATTATTATTTGTTGCATTATTTAAACATTTCTTGTTTAAAGGTATTAATATTAAAGAGTGAAATATGTATTTGATTATTTGTGAAAATCTTAATTTATATTAAGAAAAATAATAATAAAAAATAATAAGGATATATTCTGTTTGCATGTTTTCTGAATATAATATCTAATTGACAGATTTTAATTTTAATAAAGAAAAATGAAAATGTTGGTATGCTTTGAAAATTTGGATAATTACATAATTTTGCAATTTGGAATTTATTATTTTTAGAAATAATTAGAATTAGTGTAATTAATAAAAAGGGACTCATTATTAAAAAATTAATAACCATAATTTAAATTATATAGAACTAGTAATACTACTAGTAATACTTTTAAATGAAGTGTTTTTTTATTCACTAATATAAACAGCTACTACAAAAATTATATTACAATTTTTATTTAATGCGCTATTGTACATGAAAAATAATGCATATTATTTTACATACAAAGCTCAAAAGCACTGCAGTGCAATATTTCTTACTTAAACAATATACATATATAATTATTAACACTTCATGTTAGTAAGTTAATTATATGATACATTATTTGTAGCTAGCTAAATCAAAGAAGAAACAAAATATTTTAATGAATTTCAAAAATTGTCACAATTATAATATCTATGTTCAATTAACAGAAACGTGCGTTGAATTGTATACTGAACTGTTATGCGATTCTCGCAATCGAAAGTGTGTTAGATTCTTTGCCGTCGGTAAGGTAGAAATACATTGCATGGGTGCATTAGATAGCATACGAAAAGGCGCGGAATTAAAACATTTTGGATTATAAAAGGAAAAATTTTGTTTCTTTCGATTCGAAAAGTTCCGACATGATAACAATAGATACGTAGGACAACATAGATACGTACAACATATATCTATGTTGTACGTATATACACAATATATGTTTAGATTATACATAGTTATATTATCAATGAATTTCAACCCAAACTCAACTCTCGTGTAAACGGGGCCAATATATGTAGATACTTATATACAAAGGTGTCGATTACGGTAACAGTGTCGCGAGTTCAATGGTTTTTTCCCATCTCAAAAAATATCAACATGCATGTGTATCTGTACGTACATACACAATATATGTGCATACTTATATACAGAGGTGTCGGTTACGGTAACAGTGTCGCGAGTTCAATTGTTTTTTCCCATCTCAAAAATGCCCAACGCACCTAAAGAAATTTTCCCTTAAAAAAAAAAAAAAAAAAAATGCTCTTCGGGAGTGCCGACAGAAGTAAAAACGTGAACAATTACGTGTGTATTTCTTGAATCGTCAGGAAATATTTTATTGTGTAGGAAATACTTTTAAATGAAGTGTTTTTTTATTCATTAATATAAACTACTACTACAAAAATTATATTACAATTTTATTTAATGCGCTAACTGCAATAAAGACAGAGTCCGGAAATAAGAGAAGTCGTGTAGAGCCGCACCAGATTGTAAAAACGTGAGAAAAATTGCGGTTTTTTTCTTTCTCACGGTTTTGTGAGGTCTAACTGCAACGTTTCCGGCTGATATCTTTACGAGATAGTGTCCGGAGATGGGAGAAGTCGTGTAGAGCCGCACCAGATTGTAAAAACGTGAGAAAAATGGCAGCTTTGGGCTTTCTCACGGTTTTGTGAGGTCTAACTGCAATAGAGACAGTGCCCGGAGATGAGAGAAGTCGTGTAAAGCAGCACCAGATTTTAAAACAATATACAGTTTTCAAATGTCTAAATAAAATATCTGATGTAAGATACTAATGTTTTGCAGTGGAATAGATTTCATTTCTGTCATCCTTGGCGAAAAAAAAAGAATATCGCCAAATTATCTGGCGAAAATATTCAATTCCTTTCAAAAATCATGGTTATTTTAACAACTTATATTAAAAGAGTAATGAATAATATGAAACAATATTTCGTACAATACATATTACATGCCATACATACGTACAATGAATAATACATATTACATTTCGTACAATGCATACATCTGGCATGTATATTCTCGTGTTACGCTTTTGATCGCCATATAATAATAATAATAATAATAATAATAATAAAAAGCCAAGGGCTTAATAATAATCAGTATCGAAAAAGTTTTTTTTTATAATTTTGAATTAGGAAATAAAAAATGAGTTTAATGATTTAATTTTTATATAAAACATGATCGCATGCTATCTTAAAAAGTAGATGTAAAATTTAAAGTTTATGTGGTGCGTGGGGCATCTATAAAAATTGTTTTAAGACATGGAATAGAATAAAGAAAGCAACGGTGTTGGTTGCATTTTGTTATATAGTTTGAATTTTTTTTTTTTTTTACTTGTTCATGGATTTAAATTCTCTCATGGGGCCATAATTCAAATTAATGTAGACCTGGGGACTATCTATTCTACTAAAAACTCAGTTTTTCAATTCCAATCAATAAAAATATTCAGTAATTAATTTACTCTACTTAACTAAAGTGCAGTTACCAGAATGTACTTTTTATAAATCAAGTTTGCTCTTCACAAAATTTAACTAAACTAATTTCTCTGATGTGAAATTTTTTCTTGAATTTTACTTTGGATTCAATAAATTGCCTTCTGTAGAAAAGTTATTCATTTATTTATGTCCCCCCCCCCTTTTTTTTTAATTATTATTTGTTGCATTATTTAAACATTTCTTGTTTAAAGGTATTAATATTAAAGAGTGAAATATGTATTTGATTATTTGTGAAAATCTTAATTTATATTAAGAAAAATAATAATAAAAAATAATAAGGATATATTCTGTTTGCATGTTTTTTGAATATAATATCTAATTGACAGATTTTAATTTTAATAAAGAAAAATGAAAATGTTGGTATGCTTTGAAAATTTGGATAATTACATAATTTTGCAATTTGGAATTTATTATTTTTAGAAATAATTAGAATTAGTGTAATTAATAAAAAGGGACTCATTATTAAAAAATTAATAACCATAATTTAAATTATATACAACTAGTAATACTACTAGTAATACTTTTAAATGAAGTGTTTTTTTATTCACTAATATAAACTGCTACTACAAAAATTATATTACAATTTTTATTTAATGCGCTATTGTATATGAAAAATAATGCATATTATTTTACATACAAAGCTCAAAAGCACTGCAGTGCAATATTTCTTACTTAAACAATATACATATATAATTATTAACACTTCATGTTAGTAAGTTAATTATATGATACATTATTTGTAGCTAGCTAAATCAAAGAAGAAACAAAATATTTTAATGAATTTCAAGAATTGTCACAATTATAATATGTATGTTCAATTAACAGAAACGTGCGTTAAATTGTATACTGAAGTGTTATGCGATTCTCGCAATCGAAAGTGTGTTAGATTGTTTGCCGTCGGTAAGGTAGAAATAAATTGCATGGGTGCATTAGATAGCATACGAAAAGGCGCGGAATTAAAAAATTTTGGATTATAAAAGGAAAAATTTTGTTTCTTTCGATTCGAAAATTTCCGACATGGATATATATCTATGTTGTACGTATATACACAATATATGTTTAGATTATACATAGTTATATTATCAATGAATTTCAACCCAAACTCAACTCTCGTGTAAACGGGGCCAATATATGTAGATACTTATATACAAAGGTGTCGGTTACGGTAACAGTGTCGCGAGTTCAATGGTTTTTTCCCATCTCAAAAAATATCAACATGCATGTGTATCTGTACGTACATACACAATATATGTACATACTTATATACAGAGGTGTCGGTTACGGTAACAGTGTCGCGAGTTCAATTGTTTTTTCCCATCTCAAAAATGCCCAACGCACTTAAAGAAGTTTTCGCTTAAAAAAAAAAAAAAATTGCACTTCGGGAGTGCCGAGAGAAGTGAAAACGTGAACAATTACGTGTGTATTTCTTGAATCGTCAGGAAATATTTTATTGTGTAGGAAATACTTTTAAATGAAGTGTTTTTTTATTCATTAATATAAACTACTACTACAAAAATTATATTACAATTTTATTTAATGCGCTAACTGCAATAAAGACAGAGTCCGGAAATAAGAGAAGTCGTGTAGAGCCGCACCAGATTGTAAAAACGTGAGAAAAATTGCGGCTTTTTTCTTTCTCACGGTTTTGTGAGGTCTAACTGCAACGTTTCCGGCTGCAATCTTTACGAGATAGTGTCCGGAGATGAGAGAAGTCGTGTAGAGCCGCACCAGATTGTAAAAACGTGAGAAAAATGGCAGCTTTGGGCTTTCTCACGGTTTTGTGAGGTCTAACTGCAATAGAGACAGTGCCCGGAGATGAGAGAAGTCGTGTAAAGCCGCACCAGATTTTAAAACAATATACAGTATATGATTATTAACACTTCACATTAGCAAGTTAATTGTATGATACATTATTTGTATCATACAAGGATGGAAAGCGTTTGCTGACGATGACGCGAATTCAATGATTTTTGTTCACCCAAAAGTTTTCAATTCAAATGGAAAGCGTCAGCTGACGATGACGGGAATTCAATGATTTTTGTTCACCCAAAAGTGCTCAACGCGCCTAAAGAAGTTTTCACTTGGAAAAAAAAAATAATAATCAAAGGTAGGTTTCAAAGTAAAATTTATATCAAAAACTATAAACATTATTGCCTGAATATATGTTTTATTGAACATACCTAATACAGTCCAATTTATAAATATTTAATAGGAACATAAGCTTTTACATGAAACCTTCAAAGGTGCCAAGTCCCTTTAAATGAAATAACTCTACTTATTTAAAAATTTCTGGAATTAGTTAATCTTTAAAGTCACAAGGAGTTTCGTGATTGTGAAGTATATACTAATTACTCGTACCAGTTAGTTTTTATATAAAATAGCAGGTCCTGTTTGTAAAGTTTTAGACCATAACTTTATTAACGACGTTGTTATTGCCAGTAGGATGCCTATAACTAAAATTACTAAAGCTCCATATAGAAATAATTTAGCATCCAGTTTCGACGATTTATTAATGTTTTAAAAGAATAAACTGTATTCGTTTCAATATTACTGTGTTAATAAGGGTGTTATCCAACTGCACTCGCTAGGCTTAACTGTAATTTCAGTTACTCTCTTGCGAGTTTCTATCTTATCACCCCTTCGCTCTGAATAGAAAGAACCAAAAGTTTATTAGTGGAATTATACCAACTGCCCTAGCTGGAAGTTTTTTATTTTCAAGAAAGTGGGTCTTACATTAAGGAATTAATAAGAAGGTATTTACCTATTATTCACGTACCTGCGAATAATCGTCAAAGATCGCCAAATTTACATTGATATAAATATGAATGATACAGGAAATTTATAATTAATTATTGTTTATAATATGTTTTTCCATTTTTATAATGTTTATATTAATTGTACTTGCGGGTAATACGTAACTATAGTAATTTCGTGTACTTTCGCGATTTATACACATCGAGGTAGGGTTTCTCCTTTATTTATTTTTATTTTTTATTCATTTTTTTATATATATTTATTTATTTATTTTATTTTATCTTTATTTTATTTTATTTATTATTATTATTATTTTGGGAGGGGGAAGGGTAATTCAAGTGCTCGATACTGATTGCTGCGAAAACCAGTTACATGCGTTTTCAGAATCATGCACAGCGGGTTAGGGTAATGCTTTTTTTTTTTTTTTTTTTTCATGTGCACGAAGCGTACATACATGCGTGATACTGATTGCTGCAAAAACGAGTTACATGCGTTCTCAGATTCATTCACAGTGAGGTAGGGGTGTCCAGTGATGCTTTTTTTTATGTGCACGAAGGGTACATACATGCGTGATACTGATTGCTGCGAAAACGAGTTACATGCATTCTCAGATTTATGCACAGCGAGGTAGAGATGTCCACTGATTTTTTTTTTTCATGCGCGCGAAATTTTGATACGTACATGATACCGATTGCTGCGAAAACGAGTTACATGCGTTCTCAGATTCCTACACAGTGAGGTAGTGGTATCCAGTGATGTCTATCTTTGGTTTTCATGTGCGCGAAGCGTACATACGTGCGTGATACTCATTGCTGAGAAAACGAGTTTCATGTGTTCTAAGATTCATTGCACAGCGGGGTAGGGGTTTCCAGTGATTTTTTTTTCATGTGCGTGAAGCGTACATACATGCGTGATACAACACAAGTTTTACATGTTTTCCCATTACAGTTTTCGTTTTCAATTTCTTTACTTTCAGTGGACGGATCTAAATTCATAACGAGGTTTTCAGGTAGCAGGAGGCGTTTGCATGTTCGAGGGCAGTTGGTACTTTTTTAAAGTGGGGGAAAAATAAGCGAGTGCAGTTGGTAGTTGCCCGTTAATAGTAATTTGTATTCTTTTAAAATTAAATAAATTTTCATAATTATTGGCAGTTTCGTGAATGCGGAATACGTAATGAGCTTGAGAAAAAAACTTTTAATGCTTTTTTGGGAGAGAATTTAAAGGAAACTTTTGTTTACTAAAATTTGCAATTAAGCAGCGTAATATGTGCTCTTCTGTACGATATCTATCTTTCTTTTAAGGACATAATCTCGTGCTCAGAGATGTTTCAAAGTTTCTCGCTGAAGAGGAGAGGGACTGATGCAGAGAAATTTTTCTATCTTCTAAGGATGTACGTTTTTTATTGTTGTTACGAAGCTTTTTCACGGAGCAGTGATTCGTTGTTTAGCGGCCATATCTGCAATGAAAGGTATATTAGCAATATTTTAAGAAGAAGTCCAATTGCTGTCATCAAGATGCTTTTATTGAATAAATTTTCCAGAAAAAAGTCAAGGATTAATATTTCCAAGAATTTGGTACAGAGCGTTGTAAAACGTTTAATAATTGCAGTACATAATTCCAGGGTTAAATGTTGAGATTGTCGCATAAGATGGGGGAGAGAGCGAAAGTAATTCAGTCTTTACAAAACGATGGTTTGGACCAGATCTGAGTTCCTTACACTAGAACAGATCAGAGAGGTCTGAAGAAAAAGAGCCAAATTTTAGAAAAAAAAAACAGCCAAAAGAATGCCAAGCTATTTCTTTGTCTTTACAATATATTAATACTAAATTTTGAATATAAAAATGTCGTTACATCGATTTGGCATAAAAAGCATCGTCAGGTATGAGTCATCTTTAACGTACGAAAAGCAACCCCTTTGCCAGACGCCAGTTGGTCGGTGAAAATCCATTCTAAATCTATTTTTAGAACTATAATGACCTGCTTGAAATAATAATAGCTTTTAATATAAATATGAGGGTAATAAATATAAACTGAAATGATTGTTTTGTATTTTATTAATAGCTATTTATGCTAGGAATATGCTGATAACGAATTTTAAATTACTCTGCCAAAAATAAATAATTATAGCTAAATTGATTTAATCCTTTCAGGGAAAGAGTAAAAACGGAATTCTTTTTCAAAAGCCCCGATATAAAAATTGCTTTATGTTATTCCTAGAGCAATGTGTTTGTAACCATAAAGGACAAAGAATACTATTAAATGAAAGATTTTGATTTGTAAATAAAACGGGAAATTCTATATAATTAATTAATTGAATTACATAAATTTAAAAAGATTTTTTTTATTATTATTTATATTAATCCCTCCTTTTTGTTATAATATTAAATTTGAATAAATAAATAAACTTTTAAAGGACATATGTGTGAACCCTCACACATATATCTCCCCTTCGACTGGAAAGAAAAAAAAAATTTAAAGGTAATGCAAAAATATCGCTCTCTCTCACATCAAGGCAAATACATACTATAAATTTCAACATAACTTTCTATATAAAACCAATATTACTTCAAAAATATTTTTCATATTACGAAGTGGCTGATAATGTAAAATTAAACATCAAATGTATAACACCAATGATTAATTAGAACTTGTTTTTACAGGACATAATTATCTTTCATAAGATGCAAGAATGTATATTGAAATCACGACATTATAATTATAAAATAAGCAATGCAATGTAGTATTTATAATAATTCACAGCTGTATGACAATGTATTTATTCAACAAATTTTTGAAAAGTTATGACAATTGAAGGTAAGGAAAAAAAAATCAATAATTACAAAAGTAAAATATTTTATGTATTTAAAGCTTATAGAATATGTTAATTTGCTTGAAACTATTTATTATTTACTAATTTTATTATTAATTTCAATATAATAATATTTTAATGAGATATTTTGGTATGAAAAAAATTTTTAGAATATAAAGAAAGTACCAGAATGCCAATATGTGAAGACCTAAAATTTATACAAATTGAGCCAGTGTGTGTGAATCAGTATATAAATCATAATTGACATCGTGGGTTGTGAGGCCACAGCCAAAAATAACGTACTGATTTAGGGTGTGATGCAGAAGAGGCATATATTGTGTGTAAATAAAATTACAGCAAGCATCCTGCAACACGACATAATTAAATGTCTTTTGTTTGTATAAAGTGAATTGAGAAAAAAAATAAAAATAGCCCAATCAATAAAATAATAGGACACAAGTATGAAGTCTGGAAAATTTTTAAAAGAAAAATGTAATTAGATTTTTTTTTTTTTTTTTTTATGTTCAATTATAATTAATTATTTCTAAAGAAAAATCTGAACTAAGTTCATTTTTCAAACATTATGTGGTTTAAAATAATGAAGAATGATATCAATATACTATTAATTCCCTTTTCCTTAACAAATATAATAATTTATAAAACATGAATCACAATTGAAAAGGGTAAATTGTCAACATGGACAAATTCTAATAATATTTTTTTATGTATTATTCGTGATGTTTGTATTGAATAATCATTAAATAATTGTGAAATACAAAATGTTAAACTTGTTAAGTATGCATGATATACTTTTTTTTTTTTTTTTTTTTTTTTTGTGTGTGTGTGTGTGTGTGTGTGTATTTAGATCCCTTACGTCTTGGACGAAGATGTGTAAATGACTTATTTCTTATTAGTACCCATACATTTTATAATATTTATTTATTTATTTATTTTTATTTCTTGTGTATATGTGTGAAAGCACCGAAAAGGGATTTCTTAAATTTGAAATGTCTAATAGTATAAGACATTGTTTACCTCTCAATTAAGAATAATCTTATTGATATGCAATCAGAAGAATGTGTGTGTACAAGATTGAAAATAAAATGTGTGTGTGTGAGAAAAAGTACACATATGAAACAACTGTGTAAAAAAAGAAACATGTCAATACATAATTTTTAGAAAAAGCAAAAGATGTGATATTGTAAAAATGTAATTCTGTATTTTATGTATACATGTATTGTAAAATTCGTAAGTTGAAGTATAAAAGATCCTTTAAAAATTAAAAGAAAATGTAATAAGTACAAGCAACTATTTAAAATGTATCAAAGAAATATAAAATTAGCAAATAGTAATTCATAAAATTACAATGTTAGCATTATTTAAATTTGTTTGTTTGTTTATTCTTTATAAAATATTGCAAAGTAAGCCATGTGAAATAATGTGTAAGATGAATAAAATTTTATCAGTATTATTATTATTATTATAAATAATTTATCTTTTATAAATCTCTAACTATATTTATAAAAAGTAGAATAACAAAAACTAAAATTAAAATATTGCTGATCACCTGACATGTGAACACATGACATGCCAAACAATTACGTCAGAGAAAAGTGTATAAACTCAGAAGAGAACATGGCTGAATAATTGGGTTGTGAGGCCAATTAAAACATGCCATAATGTGTGAAATGTGTCAAAACGTGTAAAAATGTGTAAAATAACTATTGAAAAAAATTTGCCATTTAACCGTACCCCAAATTAGTCAAATGACAATGAAGTTCTGACCTAAAAGTAAGCATATATAAGAACACATGTACATAATGCAGCAAAATATATATAGAAAGAAACGCATAATTCTGTTACTTATTTTTGAACTTTTAATTTGAAGTATGTAAGGTGAAAAGTTTTTTTTTTTTTTTTTTAAACATGTATGAATATTGCATGAGTGTGCATATGTTGAAAGTGTACATATTTTATATTCAAGTACATGCAGTAAAATAATCAATACAATGAGTGTTTATTTATTTCATTTTGTTAGGTTTTTTTTTTTTATGTATATATATATATATATATATATATATATTTAGTAAAACAATTAGCGAATGCTTGAAAAAAATAATGTTTGAATAATAAGATAAATGTAAGATGTGGTTTACCCAACACAATTTTCGGTGTTGAAAATTTAAACTTATAGTCAAATATCAGCACATTATATAAAAACAATCTGCATAATATATAGACCAAAACAACACAATTGTGTTAACAGGGAGTGTGTGTTTATGTATATTTATTTTATTTATTTTTTTAACAAGAAGCTGTGATAACATAGTTAAATTAATTTGATTTTCCCTTTTTTATTTTTATAAAAATGCGAGATTAAAATTCTCAATAACTTTCAATCATGTCCGTAAACATTCTAGAATGGTATTACTGATGAAAAAATAGCCACAATATTATTATTTATGATCTCTGATGACAGGTCTTTAATTAATAATGAAATAAAAAAAGTCACATGAAATTGTTAAAAAAAAAGGTCATGACAATATAAACTTCTAATTTCAACGAGGCCTTTTAAAATGAGCTTAAAATCAATATAAAGACGAGGGCTATCATAAATGCTCATATCAAATTCCATAAAAACTCGAATAAAGGAAGTATAAATAACTTCTCAATAAAAGATGAATTCAAATTGTTCATCAAGTCGACTTAAAAAAATATTAATCATAATCAGCTGACATCTATAAAAAAAGCAAAAAAATATTTGCTCAAAAGTTGCGCAACGATGTTATACTAAAAAAAAAATGATGCATCGGATACACGTAAGGCCTGATATCTGATGTTATAAAACTAGCTAGTAATTATATATCTATATACATATATATATACTCATATTAATGAATACATATTAATAAAAATATAAAAAGATACACATATGAATAAGAATATAAACCAAAAATATTAATGAGTAATTATGAATAAATAAGTGTATATATGACTATTTAACAAAATGGCATTATATTTACAGAAACACATAAAAACATTATCATTATCTTTTTCTATTATTATTTTATTCAGCTTTATTTTTTTGCATGGTGAGTGATAGATGTGCATCTTAATCTTTGAAAAAGAATAAAAATGTTGAAAATTTATGTTCCAACAAAATATTTTCACTATTGCCTGAATATAAAGAGTGTTTATTTATTTATTTATCTGTTAGCTTCTCAGTTCCTTTATTTATATATTTTGTTTAATAAGCAGACTTCAGTTGTTGTAATAAATTAAAAATAAATAAATTTGATGTGTGCAAAAAGATAAAAATGTGTTATTGCACAAAGTGTTAAAAAGAATCTAGGCATAGCAAATTAAAAAGAAAGGGAATTTTGAATGAATGTGTAAATTTATAACAATGTGTGAGAATGAGAACATCATGCATGCAAAATATTATGGGCAGGAAAGTCTTTTATTAACAACAGCTAATTTATCAGGGATGGAACACGGGAGCAGAATTCATACCACTATCAATGTGAGAAAATTTTCTACCTCTTAAATCAACGTTATTATAGGTAGAGAAATTTCTTACGCAGATTCCGGTATGAATTCTGCGCCCGTGTTCCATCCCTGTGTAATGACATAACCCTGTCACATTTACATACTGTGAACAAATGTAAAAAATACGAAAAGTATTGAATAAATAAAGAATGAATAGTTATCAATTTAATTACTCTATTTTGTTTATTTATTTTTATGTTTGTATATAAAAACAAATGCTGAACTGTTAATTTAGCAAAATAAATATTTCGTATAAATGAAAATAAAATTCTAGCAAAAGTAAAATTGTGCAATGCAAGGTAATCAAGGCAGATCTCTCACCATACAGAAATCTGGCCAGGATTTCCAGAAAGAAATATACCCCGAGTACCAGACAAACACTATTATATTCAAGACGTCATTAAATGCAAAAGTGGTGCACAAAATCATAAAATTTAAATCTTAAAATGGGAAACATATAAAACTTTTGAGATGTAGAAAATAAAAATTATAATGTGTACAAATTAAATTATCATTAAAAACTCTACAACTCGATATTATTTAATAGAACCTAGAAATAGTGTATGTATAAAAACATGATTGAAAATGTGTTAGTGTTAGAGAAAAATTTTATTACAAACGTCCGAAAACAAATATTTCTACAGTTTCAGGATGAGCCAAACCAATCAATTTATCGATGATTAATTACTAATATTCCCCACAAGAATTGAAAGATCAATTTTATGAAAATGTGAAATGTGTAAATGCAAAATATTTGTAAAAAAAAATGTGTTTGTAAGTGTGTGAATAGTGGGAAATGCTCACCTGCCGCTTATAAACACCTAGTCCCGAACGATTGCAGAGAAAAAAAAATTCTTACTTAAATTATTTTAACTTTCTTTTTTTTTTTTCTTTTTTTTTTTTTTTTTTTTTTTTTGAGAAAGTTATAAAATGTACATGTAAAAAAAAGATGCCTAAAATCATAATGTACAATTGAAGTATTTTGAAATGTTTAGCAAGAAGATATGAGAACATTTTAACGAAGGGCTAGCCTATTTGTGACAACAATGTAAACTATGTGTGAAATAAATTTGTTTGAGTGTAAAACAAGAATGAAGAAAATAAAAATTAGAAATAAATTTTAAAAATATATAAAACACTGTATAAATAGACAAAAACAAATACAAAGGCCAATATAATTTATGTAGAATATTCTCAGCCTGAAATACTGAAATTTAACTCGTTTATCTTGTTATTCGATATAAACAGCCTTGATCTTAGATGTGCAATTAAACATCACTCTTTTCAGAAGTGAAAAAGATGAGATATTATAATATTTATTACTTATTAAGCCTAGATATTCTATATTTGTCTTTCAAAAAGTAAATTTATTTGAACTTTTATAATATATAAAGTTGATAAAATGTATATATATTCATGTGCATTTTAAATTATCTAACAGAAAACTCAAAAAATTTCAAACTTTAAAAGAAATTATTATGAATCTAAAAAATGATTCCCCATAAAATTGATAATATATATACCTGTATGGATTACCCAACATTTTAATATACATATTAAATACAAGAAAAAAAAAAGTTAGATCGTATAAGCAAGAGTACTAGTATACAAGAAAAAAAATTATAATATTAATAAAACGAGAAAAATATAAGTTTGAAATTATTAATATATATATTTTTTAATTAATAATTACTAAATTTGACTGCTCCACTCAAGAATTATTTAAGTGTTATAGAATATACAAAGTTTAATTCTTTACTTTCAAAATTAATTTTCAGTATTCATTTTCTTCAAGACTAAGGAAAAAGTACTTACGAATATCCTGAAAAACAAAATTTTTATTTCTTTTTTTTTAAAGCACTGGAATCCTTATATTTGGCGCAACCAAACCTATATTCACAACAGCAACTTGCTCCTCCATGACAAAATAATTCGTTTTCCTAAAATAACACTAACTAGTGCAGTTTTGAAGAAAAGTTTCAAATACAGAAAGAAATACGTATTTGTCTTTTCGAACGAAGGAAACAAAATACCTCCATATGTTTAAGGTTTTTTCATACCGCAGCCCTTGATATCGGATGGAAATGCAGAGCTACTAGAAAACGACAAAAGCCGCGGTAATTCTGTTCTAATATTACCGTAGAATTAAATATGATGCGGAAATTATTTTTCATAAGTTTTGCAGGAGAAAACACAGGTGGCAAAAAATGTAGAAAACGGGGTGGTTTTTCTAAAAAACTTCCCGGGATGATGAAGAGTAGTTTGTGACAGAAACAGCTACTAGTAAATCGAGAGTTTCGATTAAGCCAATAACACGCAACAGATTCACACAAAATTCTGGATTTTCACATGTATGCGTGCAACAATGCCTTGTTAACCGGTTGATCATTTTTAGAAGACAAATTTGTGAAAAGGCTAGTCGCACAATTTAGACACAATCCATCAATGGTGGCATTGCCGTCCAGTACCATATTTTATAGAATTCCTCCCACATTTTCGATATGCGTATCCATGAGTAAAGTTTGAGGAGCATCATGCAAATAGAAATGTTCAACAAACAATTCATGAAAATAAACGCAGCCCCTCTCCCCCATGTCGACCAATCTCAACTCCTGAAAAACAGTGATTCGTTGTTTAGCGGCCATATCTGCAATGAAAGGTATATTAGCAATATTTTAAGAAGAAGTCCAATTGCTGTCATCAAGATGCTTTTATTGAATAAATTTTCCAGAAAAAAGTCAAGGATTAATATTTCCAAGAATTTGGTACAGAGCGTTGTAAAACGTTTAATAATTGCAGTACATAATTCCAGGGTTAAATGTTGAGATTGTCGCATAAGATGGGGGAGAGAGCGAAAGTAATTCAGTCTTTACAAAACGATGGTTTGGACCAGATCTGAGTTCCTTACACTAGAACAGATCAGAGAGGTCTGAAGAAAAAGAGCCAAATTTTAGAAAAAAAAAACAGCCAAAAGAATGCCAAGCTATTTCTTTGTCTTTACAATATATTAATACTAAATTTTGAATATAAAAATGTCGTTACATCGATTTGGCATAAAAAGCATAGTCAGGTATGAGTCATCTTTAACGTACGAAAAACAACCCCTTTGCCAGACGCCAGTTGGTCGGTGAAAATCCATTATAAATCTATTTTTAGAACTATAATGACCTGCTTGAAATAATAATAGCTTTTAATATAAATATGAGGGTAATAAATATAAACTGAAATGATTTTTTTTATTTTATTAATAGCTATTTATTCTAGGAATATGCTGATAACGAATTTTAAATTACCCTGCCAAAAATAAATAATTATAGCTAAATTGATTTAATCCTTTCAGGGAAAAAGTAAAAACGGAATTCTTTTTCAAAAGCCCCGATATAAAAACTGCTTTATGTTATTCCTAGAGCAATGTGTTTGTAACCATAAAGGACAAAGAACACTATTAAATGAAAGATTTTGATTTGTAAATAAAACGGGAAATTCTATATAATTAATTAATTGAATTACATAAATTTAAAAAGATTTTTTTTTATTATTTATATTAATCACTCCTTTTTGTTATAATATAAAATTTGAATAAATAAATAAACTTTTAAAGGACATATGTGTGAACCCTCACAATTGTCCAATCTGTTTTGGTGCTACCTGAATAATCTAATGTCCATAGAGTATCGGGAATGTATTACAACATCCAACAAAAGTTCCAAAATCGTCTGCATGAGGACTAAAGACACATGATGTCTTTCATCTTCTTGGTGGAACACAACGCTCTTTCTGTTGATAATTCAAGTTGCTTCCATTCATTTATTTTCTTTAATTTATTTAGTTTAGAACACATAAATATAACATTTTTCATAAACAATGGACTGAATTAAAGGTAACAATTCATAGTAAACGGTTTTTTTCAAATCCACACAAATGCATCGGATGTGAATTGAATTATGTGCTTTTTAATACGGCATCTATGCGATATTTTGTGCGCAAAATTGTTATATATAATCCATTTTCACCACTTATAATCATTCACTTTAAAAAATGTCTTGATTTTGTTGTGTTTAAAAATATAATCGATAGCAGAAATTCAGTCAGTCAGTTTTTCATCTATAGATTAAGAGGACAATTCAACTAATTCGACTGGCTTTCTATTCCCATTTTATTCTATAGAGAAAGTTGTTTTATAATTTGATAATTACATTATGTACATTTTTTTTTTTTTAAATTTAGTTTTCTCATTTAGACATTTCACAAACGTTAACATATATATATATATTTTTTTTTTAATTATGCGAAAAATTAACTAAGATAATTTTTATCCCTTTTTAGCTTCAAAATGAAATATTAAAAATATAAAAATTCAATTTTCAGAAGACGAGAAACATGTTAACAGCTGTATATTTTCTAAAGGTGAAAACGGAATTTAATATATATATATATATATATATATATATATATCAGGCAATGAGCAATTTAAAAATTTAATTTCACTATTGAATAACATGGGGTTAGAATCGAATTAGGTTAGGTATACCCTTAATACGATACCCACATACATCATTCTGGCTAACCACCCCCAAATACACGTTGTTCTCTTCACTCTCTAACTAGATGATTCCACGAATTTGTCCGATTTTTATGAGTTATTCTATGCAACTCACTTCCAGTTAATACCTTTAATTTCTTGACATCAGCCTCAGCCAAATCTTCAGAATGTGGTGCATCGGTAAGGTTAAAGTTCTTTTCGATAATTTTTTTCTAAATTACTCAAGCATGCGGGAGGGGGGGGGGTTCAACAGCTCTCTCATCAAAGATAAAACACATTTTTCGTAATAGTGGAGCATTTTTGCTGTTTAGGAGTATTTCAAAGCAAAATCTCTCTCTCTCCCTCTCTCTTTTTTTTTTGTCAGTGGAATACTATTTACAGCCAAAAATGGGATGGACATTTGCAAAAATTCAGTAATTTCTAGTAAGCTGTTCTTCTACATAGAGCTTCTTTTTACTGTGAAGTGGTACAAAACGGTTTCAATAACAAAAACAAATGTTGACAAAATGTGGCCCGCAATTAATATCGTAAAAGCTCCATACAAATCTTTTAGCATTAAGATGCGATGAGCCGGTTCATCGGTAGAATCGGGCGTCCTAGAAAAGAAAAATTCGCTGTCAGCGAGGTACTTTTCGACAAACCCACCTTCAGTTATTCTGAGTAAAGCATCATTTAGAGCTTCAAGACAGCAGAAGTTACCGCTGACTGGAGCGCCAATTAACCCCGTAAAAAAATTATCTTCAGATATAAAATGCGTTTTTTTAAATTGCATAAAATATTTCCTGCCTGCAATAACTGCTTTCTGAAAAGTTGTATTTGACAAATAGTTCCAAGGATCTCTGGGTTCTCTGGTTCTTTTGATGCAATTTGAAATAGGCCTTAAAAGTTCATCGTTAGATTGTGTTAGTACATTATAAATGAAATTACCTTTCGTACTGGCACATTCAAATAAAGGGTTCTTAGCCGCTTCAGAAAGTTCTTTAATGTTACGAATACCGACCATTGTAGGAAAAGAGAAAAAAGCTAGAAGAACAGCCTTGTAGCTGTAGCTAAGGAACATTACGCCAGTTATCCACGATATCATCAATATTCTGTTTCGAAATAATCTTGATTTTATTTCAAATGACTGCTCAACCAGTTAACCAAACATATGTAGCATGACCGTAGAATAGCGTTTGTTCCTTTGTAAGAATGAAAAAATAAACATGGATGCGAATGCAAATGTTATTATTAATGCAAGCCATATGTGCCATGAAAAAGCATAAACGATGGCAAAACTGTTTGGTAAAAGGCGTGGCTTATCTGTAACAAAAGTAGCATGTCCATATGTGTAAGGATGGCTGTAATTCACAACTTTAAATCGTTCTTCTGTGATGGCAGTTGCACAAATGGCGATATCTGCTTCACCTCGTTCCACCGCACCTATACAGCCTGACCAGTTGCCATCAGGCTGCAAAACTCCAATTGAGTTCATGTGTATTATTTGAAAAGAAAACATAAATATTTCGGAAAGAAGCTTTATAAAATATCCATCTAAAACATAAATAGTGTGAGTTTCATTTAGCACTATTCCGTCAAGTTTATTTTTTTGTATTGAACCCAGTGTTGCGATGCGTAAATGTTGAGGAAAATTTCGTAGCTTCATTGTAGAATTTAGACTTCTAGAAAATCTTTTTTTATGGTAATTTTTCTCAGATTTGTTCTTCGGTGATATACATATCTGGAAATAAATAAATAAATAAAATTTATTTTCTGGGGAAAAAAAAAAAATATATATACATTCTTTCTCATATTTATAAAGACACTATGTTTTGAAATAATTAACGTAAAAGTAATTGTGAACAAGATTATACTAAGTGCACTTAATATATCTATTATTCTTAAAACCAAAACTGTTATAATTTTGTTTAATATGAAAAAAAAAAAAATTAATAAAAAAAAGTGCAAAATATTTTTTTTCTTCATGTTTTTAGATGTTCATAATTATAGGGACAATTAAGATTTTTTCATTTTATTTAACTTACTAGCGGATAAATTACAGCTGACATGTGAATTTGTTAACTACTGGGTTAGATTAATTCATATATAAGCCTTCAATCAGGGTTGCAAGAGTTTCCGTCTCAGGAGGAAAACTTACACAAGCGCATTTTTATCAGTAATTTGTATCATAGTTGAGCTTTAATTTATTGCGATTAATTATAATAGAAATTATTGATAACGAGTACTGGTGAGAGTGTTTTATTTTAATACTGAAACTTTTGTACCCTGCTTCAATTTTTCTTGGACGAACATTACTGATAATTCCTCGAAAAAAAAAAAAAAAAAAAAAAAAAAAAAAAAAAAAGAACGTTCATGTAGTGAAGTATGATAAATGTGTTTTTTAAGTGGAGAGATAATTTCAGGCCATCATATTTCTAATGAAATTCGAAGATCTAAAATTGCTGAAGGAAATGTGGGAGAGATCTGATGCAAAACGGAGTTGTTTTACAGAGATCGAAGACACATAATTCCTCTTACTGTTGTACTTACTCAAAATGACCACTGCTGAATTTGCTCGTAATTTTTAACGAAAGGTTGGGGTCCACATTTATGCAAGTTTAAAATAATTAATAATATGTTAAAATGAATAAAAAACCTGTAATAATCAATAAGCATTTAATGGAGGAAAGAACATTTGTGTTAAAGTTGAATAAAGACAGTATGAAATGGTAAAATGTTGCATTTTTGGATGAAAAACGTTTTATTCTCGATGAAAAAAATGGTTTTAACAGTTACTGGCACGATCTGAAGATAGCGAAAGTCAGAGCAGATTTTTTAAAGGCAGACATGAATCGGGCATTTTAAAGGTGGATCTATGGTGCTCTGGGGAGCTGTTTCTACTGAAAGCATAAAGAATTTAGTAATTTTTTCTATTATTATGAACATCAAGTGAATATCCGCAAATTTTTAATTTGGAATTCTCAGATATTTGTTAGATTTTAGAGAGGGGTGGGGGGTAATTTTTTTTTTTTTTTTCAACAAGACTTACATTTTTGCTCTACTTCTAGAGCTATAGAACAAATCAACTGATTATTGTTCCATTAAACTTATCACCGGAGGTTCCATTTATCATAAAATTTTGGCTGAATTTCCAAACGTAACAAAAATGTCTCATAAGCTTACACCTGTTAATTATAACATTGTACATTATAGAAACAGCTGCCCTTCCGTACATAGTAAACCCAGACGTCTAAGCCCTAAAATTTATAATTCAGTAAAAAAAAGAATTTCAATTTATGATGGAACAAGTTATACGCAGACCTTCGAAATCGCATTGGTCATCTCCTTTGAACATTGTGCCAAAATGTTCAGGTAGCATTCGTCCAGTTAGTGATTATTGCCAACTGAATGCCCGCACGATACCAGACCGGTACCCTATACCACACATACAAGATTTTTCCAATTCTCTTTATGGCTACAAATTTTTTTCAAAACTTGACATTGTTCGAGCCTATTTTCACATACCAGTCTATACAGAGCACATTTCAAAAACAGCGGTTTGTACTCCATTTGGCCTTTTTGAATTCCTTTACTTAAACTTTGGTTTCTGCAAAGCAGCTCAAACTTTTCAAAGATTTATGCACGGAATTTTAGAGGAATTTGCATTTTGTTTTGTCTATTTGGACGATATTTTAATATATAGAAAAAGCGAAAAGAAGCATAAAGCCCATGTACGTGCAGTACTCAAAGTAACGACAAAGAACATATTACACAATCTCATGCAATGAAGGTCGCGTATTCAATTCAATGATTTTATGGCTAAAATTTAAAAAATTATAACTCATTCAGTTTTTAAAATTTTCTCTCAATCTTTTGGGAATTGAATTATGGGCGAGATCTATATACAAAACGCTTTTGAGTTATAAAATGTTTTGGAAAAAATCTATGTTTCGTAAAATCTAAAAATATGGATCGCTAATCCGTATTTTGTAAAAATGTTTATATGGTTCGGAAGAAGATTAAATGATCTTTCCGAATATACCAGTTGTTAAGAAACGGAACAGTTACTCGGTCGTACAGGGCGTTTCAAAAAAGACGATCGAGAAAAAGAGAAAATTTCGACCCTTTTTAAAACTTTTTTTAAAAGTATAAAAAATCCGTATTTAAAAAAAATTGTACCGTAAGAATCGGTAATAAATGCTCTTTCTTGTGGTATAGGTGTATTTTCGATATTTCCAACAGATCGGCAGTGATCACTTTACATAAACCCACGAAATTTTCTCTCTTTGCTTTTTTTTTGAGGTACGCAGTTCTAGATGAAAATGGCGGTCGCCTCCGATTTTGAATCATATTTTCGTTCGACATGGGTCGACGTTTTAATTAATATCTTCGCTAATTAGGGTCGCATCGTTTAGCAAATTAAATAACCTACAACTGTGATAAATTCTCCGTCCGACGGTACCTGTTCGAAGTCCGTGCAACCATTAGCGACCGAGCCTTAGCTGCTTCAAGCCGTTTCTCACAGACACACAGACAGACACACACACACACACACACGCGTACAGATTTTAATAACACTGGGGAACAGTCATTTTGCGGCATGGTAGCTTAAAGTCAATTCTGTATAAGACTAGTGTGCTGAATACTAGAAAATTATTAGGTTTGTCAAATTGGCTCTAGATTTTGAGATAAAGACTATTAGCTATTTCACTGAAAAAAAACCTAAATAAAAATACAAATATGTATTGAAAAAATATTTTTATTAAGATCCTTTATAAGAACGATATAGAAACAAAAAATATACATGCTGTTCATCAAATAATTAAAACAAAAATTACAAAAAAAAAAAATTCTGTAAGCTTTTTTGTCATGTTTTTGCTCAGGACAATCCCTTATTAAAGTCCAACAGTAGTCTGCCAGCATGTGGCGATCCCATCGACCTTGGTATCTTTCTTCCATTATCCTGATGTCGTGGTGGAACCGTTCTCCTTGTTCCTCACTGTAATAGCCCAGATTATCCGGGAATCTGTCCAAATGGCTATGCAAAAAATGCAATTTAATGCTCATAGTAACTCCTAATGTGTGAAAATTTTGAAGCATTTTAGCATCCAATTCTGCATAGTCTGGTGCTTTATGATTCCCCAAAAAATGTTTGACTACTAAAACAAAGCTTAGCCATGTTTCTGATTCAATTTGTGTCATATGGTTTACAAATACAGTGTCTTTTATAAGAGTACGGATTTGTGGTCCATCGAAGATGCCTGCTTTTAATTTTTCCATACTAAGGGCTGGAAATTTTTGACACACATATTTAAAACAGTCACCAGTCTTATCAAGGCTTTGATGAACAGTTTCATTACCCCAAGCTTGATGTGAAGTGGTGGAAGAAGGATATTCTCTCGGCTTATCAGTGGTTCATGAATCACGTTTGCACTTCCTACCTCCATATTTTCCCTCAAAGGGCAGACCTTTCTAATCCAATGTTCTGTTTTTGCGCGACTATCCCATAGACATATGAAACAGGGATATTTAGTATACCCACCTTGCTGGCCTAATAAAAAATTCACCATCTTCAAGTCGACGCATACTGACCACTGATGTATTGCGTACGAAGTCCTTTCTAAAACAATTTTAATATTTTGGTATCCCTCTTTTAGTTTGGTAGTATGACAGATTGGAAATGAAGCAAATTTATTTCCATTGTGCAGCAATACACATTTCAGACTTCTTTTTGAGCTATCTATAAAAAGCCTCCAATGTTCAGGCTTATATTCGGGAAGACCCATACAATTTAAGAGTCCAGAAACATTGTTACAAAATACAAGCTTATCTTCTTCGGTAAAGTAAGGAAGAAAGTCTTGCTCTCTGGTCCTAAAGGATGTAATGGTAACACCAGGTTGAAGACAGTGTTTTTCTTTTAATCTCGAAGCAAGAATTTCGGCCGATTTTTTTGATAAATTCAAATCACGAGCCAAGTCATTGAGCTCCTCTTGAGAAAATCCCTGTTTTGTAGAACTACTTTCTTCGAACTCACCTTCACTGCTGCTCGTCTGATTGTCTGATCCCTCTAACATTTCAACATCATCACAGTTTGCAGTAGATGGTCCTGAAAACACTGGAATTGGCAAATCATCACTGTGCAATACTAGAGGTTTAGCCGATTCCACATTAGGATAAACCCAAGTACGTTTTTTATACCGGTTGATACCTTTTACATTCACTGCACAAAAGTCACAGTCATTTAAGTGATTAGTAGGCTCAATCCATACCATGGCACTCCAGATTGAAGCCTTTTACGGCTTCCTTGACTCCAGTATCGCAAAGATTCTACACAAGGCTTACAGACAATATTGGGCACCCAATATTTATTCTTTTGTGCAAGCTTTCTCCCAAAGTATGCTTCGTAGGTTTTTATCACGAACTCCGTGATCTTTTTTCTTTGCTTTTGTAAACAAAATTTGCCATATATATAACAAAAATTGTTGGGGTTGTTAACACAAGGTTTTCGTAACGAACTCATATTTTGCAAGATAAAAAGCACTTTTAAACTTGCAATAAGACACGAACTGATAATTTCAAGGTCTAATAGCTGATTCGTAAAATTGTTGTACCTATATACGTGAATAGATAATAAAATTTAGTGGTGTTAATCAAATTAATAGATCTTTAGGAGGGTAGTCTAAATTTTTTCATTGATTTCTTGTGTTTCGTTTATCTCAAGAACCAGAGTCAATCCAAAAAAAGTAAATGCATACTGTGTATGTCCAATACAAGTGTTTACAAAAACCATTCACAAAATAAATGCCACAGATTTTTTTATTTTTTTTGTTCCGCAGTGTAATATAGGAGATAATTTATAAAAAACCATACTTTTTTTTTTTTAATTAAATTCGAAAATTTTTATTTTTTTAAATATTTTACGCTAATTCCGTAATTTATTTCGTTCGATTTTGCATTATTACAGTTTATCATTTTACTTTAGACTAGCAAACCAATGCGAATTTTCCGCACTTTTTTTTTTTTCTTATTTACTTTTAAAATTTGAAACTCATAAATATTATACTAAATTCCCCACCTAATTAAATTTTTATTTTACCAGAAGCCAAATTATTATTAGTACTAAATTAATATTGTGCAATGGTGAGACCAAAATCATTCAAAGTAAGGTTTCAAAATATAATTCATGGTTGAAGACCCCGTTTTCGTACTTCCGCAGGTAGTATAGCACGAAGTAATATAGACAGAAGAAGAACTTAACGCTGAAATTTTGTGATGTTATTTTGTAATGTTTACAGATGGCGCCAGCGTACAATACTTCCTTCTCTACAGCTTCCGCAATGTTATTCAATGGGGGAAATGTCTCGTTTTAATTAATTTTTTAAAAATAATATCAAGCTGAAAAAAGTTCGATTGAAAGCAAATTTCATTCAATAGAGTATTCTAAGCAACATGTTTTTTTTAAGAGCCATTTTATACTCATTTTACTTTGAAAGAGAGATTTAAAAAAATGACGATCCTTATGAACCGAAGCTAGCTAAAACAGACTATTGGGAGGAAGGAGAATGGAGATCGTTTGTATGTGTCGTTTGAAAATGTAGATTATTATGGATATCTTATGGCAGTCGTATAATTTTTCATTATTAGTATATTTGACGCATAAAAAAATGTAGTAAATAAGTTTCTAGCGATTTGATTTTTGCATTAATTTCCTTTTACTAACATCAAGCTTGGTATACTTCTTTGTTGAGCAAGTTTTATTTTTTATTATTATTTGCCTAACCTATTTTCTGTTAAAATTACATACGATTTTCATAAATTTGCTAGTGTTGGAATTATATTATTTTGTAAAAGAAAAACAATATTTTGGTTTACCTTTAGAATTTAACACTAGTGTGAGAATTCAAAATGCAGTTTAGATCAGATGTTAAAAATCATGTCAAGGAATTTAATTATGACATATCCGAAAGCCCATTTATCTTTTGAAAGCTCTTCAAAATTGGGATCTTTGAAGCTATCAATATTTTAATAGCTACACACATTATACAGATTTCAATAATACTTGTAGAATTTAATTTATTTGTATAAAAATTAAACTTTCCTAACAATTGTCCTTTAAGTTTTAAGTTATTAACAGATTCTTGAAAGCTAACTCTCATTATTGCAGTTTCTTATAACTTTAAAAAAGCAAATAAATTTACTTCTGATTTTTTTTTTTTTTTTTTTTTTAAGTTGAATATTAATAAAAAATTGTTATTGTATAATTTTTAATCATATATATATATTCTTTTTTACTAAAGATTGTATGAAGTAACTAGCATAGTTTATCTGGAATAATTTAGTAAAATGAAATGAAGTTTCAGCTTATAAAATAATGTAACTATGCATTTAAAAACAACAATGCAGGAGAAGTATCTGAAGATGTTTAAAACAATTTATATTTTCTGCCAATTGTGAACTACTAAAAAAAATGACATGTTTCCCAATATATATATATATATATATATTATTTATATCTAAATAAATCATTCCTTTATTACTCATTTCAAAAAAATTTCATAAAATGTAAATAACTTAAGCTTATGCATTTTTTATATTTGAGTACATAGTTTCAACCTAATGTAATAAAGTAAATAAATGCTTCTCAGATATTTACCACATAATTTGTAGTGCTTTTCTATATTTATGTTGTATCAATTGCCTTAAACTTAGACATTGAATTTTGAGTGCCATGACAAATTCAGAATTAAATATAAAGCAGTAAGTATTGTGTTGTTATGAAATTAGCATGGTAATTTCACAAATGTAAAATTGAGCAGAAGCTAAAGAGCAATTTTTTTTGTAGTTTTATTTCCTATTTCTTTGAATCACTTATTATAAAAGATTGTATCATTGCATCAAATAATTAGAATAAACATGGCAAATCATGCAGCAGAAACATTCAAGATTATTTTTTTGTATGAAATAAATTAAAATAGCAAATTATATTTATTCATAGTTACAATTTTTGATTAGCACTCATCCTTGTGGTAGAATTTAGGTGACACTGCAACATTGTTGTAGAAAAGAAATTATTACTTGCTCATAAAAATTAAAGATACTCCTAAATTTCAGTAAAATATAGAAACTTATGTCTTATATTTAAAGATTCTTCAACAGTCTATTAATAATACTGATATCTTTATATTTATGGGTACATATTATGTGTAAATTAGGAAATATGTCAATATTGTCTTGCAGAGAAGGTTTGCATGAACGAGGCTTATCGCAGAAAGCATAAAAATTTTCTGTCAAAGGGATAGTCGTTGAAGCAAATATGTGATCTTCAGTTTCAATAAATCATTGTCCTGAAATAACTCATTAGCATATTTCAGTTTGTTAGTAATATTAGTTTATGTTGAATAAATCATAAGCTCTGACCATCTTGTGATTTAAAGCAAGGGCTATTCTGTTTAAAAATTTGAAAGCTGTTTGTTCAGAGGAGTAAAAAAGAAATTATTTTCAGTACACTATTGAAAATAGCTCGCTTCTATTGTCTAGTAAAACATTTTTAATTTATAGCAGTAAGCTCATATTCAAAAGAAAGATGAACATTATTTATATATGTATGTACGCACATATATGCATATATATATTGTGCATTGGAAAAATGCATACTATTTATTTTTAGGTTTGTGGATTTTCAAGAAAATTTACAGTTTTTTCTAAATATGTAGGTTTTGTAAAATGAAACTAATACATTAAAGTAAACAAAAATATTCAAAGAAAAATATAAATAGTTAATCAATTCAAAAAGTAATTTATAAACAAAACATAAAAATTAAGATTTAATGGTTTAAAGCATGCATTAAGCTAGAAAACTATGATAATTTCTAATGACTGTTATATATGTAGGATGGTTGAGTAATCGATATAAATAAGGTGTCTCTGTGCATTCTGTAGCTCTCGGAGACTCGCCACATATCACGGTAGCTCAATCCCATTTAATTATATCAGAGAAAATAGTTTTAAGAATTACTCACAAGGAAACATTCAAAAGGTGACGTCTTCAAAAAATATTGAAAAAAAATATATGTGATTCCACTCTTCATAAAACCCCAGAAAGTTTAAAAATTATTGGCTGAAATAAATTACAGCGAGCACAAAAAATTATCAAAATTAAGGATATTTGGCGATTTCCCACTGTTAGGCGATTGATTTTGAGTACTTGGCGGAGAAGCAAAACACGATTCTGTTCATACACGGCAACCTCGGTGCTAGCAAACTTATCGCCTAACAGCGCTAAATCGCCAAAAATGCATAATTTTTTGTGGTCGCTGTAATTCATTTCAGCTGATAATTTTTTCACTTTCTGGTGTTTTATGAAGAGTAGAATCACATATTTTTTTTTAAGACGAAACCTTTTGAATGTTCCTTTGTCAGTGTTTTTTTTTTTTTTTTTTTTTTTTTTTTTGCTTGTATAATAATAATAATAATAAAAATCTAGAGGTTGAGAAGTATTCATGTCACACTAGGGCTATGCTATCGGCAAATGACACCCCTAAGAGTGGTCTGTAGACATGCCATCACAATTTTGATCCTCTACAGAGGGGATGACTTCCCGTTTTAAGTTAAAAATTCCAGAATAATTGAATTTGGTTTTTGGTTTTCCCAAAATTTGCTTAATTTTTAATAATTCATTTTGAAGCTATGAAGTGCAAAAAAAAAATTAAACAAAATGCCTTTTTGCACTTTATAAGTTCAAAATGATACATAAAAAATTAAAAACAAAAAACTGTTTTAGAAAAACAAGAAAAAATATAACAGTTATAATTTTTTTGAATTTAAATAAAAAATCATTGGCTAATGAGTAATTTTCATAACGAATTTCTTCATAGAATAACATGGGTTTTAGTTGCCATTGGCAGAGAAATTGTACAAGGTGATTGGCCAGGGATAGTTCAGACCATGTAATAGTGCATTTCATCAAAATTCTTTTGATTTTTAATTTGTTTTATTTTTATGCATAACTTGCAAACACAAAATCCTAGTTCTGTTAGTATTGGGTAATGGATCTAATTCTCCATCCCCCCCTCCCTCCCCCCCCCCAAAAAAAATAAACAAAAAAAAAGAAAAAAAAAAAAGGAAGGAAGTTTTATGAAGATTTTGTTTCTGCTTTTTTACTGTTAATTTTTAAAAACCTTTAAATGTGAAACTCAGTATGAGTTTTTTCAAGTATTACTCAATTTTAAGTATTTTAAATAAATGAAGAGCTACTTTCTTTCAGGTAGATTTCCAGATTTCTAGTTATAAATTATGGTAACATTCAATTGATATATTAGACTTACCTAAATTTTATAGCTTAAGCCTTTTTATTTAAGGTAAAGACACCAATGGTCACCGTGTAATATATAAATATTACTCCATGCAGTACAGTTTTAGTATAGGACTTCCATGATGCTTTTAAATTTTTGTCGCCATGCTGTTGATGATATTTTATTAATTTTGGTATAATTTTTTGTTGAAAAAAAAAAAAAAAAAAAAAAAATCTGATGTGGGCACCACATGACTTCCTTATACACTTTTAGAAATATACATAATGTTGACATTGGACCCGAAACAGTTGGCTAAAAATATTTAAAAAAATTAATTATCACCGTGTTCTGAGCTTTTCTGAAAGTTAGTTAAAAACTGATTGCAAGATTTGTACTAGTAATGCTGACGAAAGCAGCAGGGACCCGAAAATATTGGCTAAAATTAAAAAAAAAAAAATGCATTTTCACCGTGTTCTGAACTATTCTGAAAGTTTCAAATGTCTAGCTAATCGGGAAGTTAGTTAAATAAATTTTCTATTGAATCACATAAACGCTGCTGAAGGTAGCAGGGACCTGAAACAGTTGTCTAAAAGTATTACAAAAATGCATTTTCACCGTATTTTGAACTATTCTAAAAGTTTCAAAAGTCTAGCTAGTCGGGAAGTTAGTTAAATAAATTTGCTGTTGAACCATATAAACGCTGCCGAAGGCAGCAGTGACACGAAACAATTGGCTAAAAATATTTAAAAAATGCATTGTCACCGTGTTCTGGGCTTTTCTGGAAGTTTTAAATGTCTAGCTAGTCGGGAAGTTAGTTAAAAATCGATTGCAAGATTCGTATTGGTAACGCTGCCGAAGGCAGCAGGGACCCTAAACAGTTGGCTAAAAGTATTTAAAAAATGCATTTTCACCGTGTTCTGATCAATTCTGAAAGTTTCAAATATCTAGCTAGTCGGGCAGTTAGTTAAATAAATTTTCTGTTGAATCACATAAACGCTGCTGAAGGCAGCAGGTATCGGAAACAGTTGGCCAAAAATATATAAAAAACGCATTGTCAACGTGTTCTGAGCTTTTCTGAAAGTTTCAAATGTCTAGTTAGTCGGGAAGTCAGTTAAATTGCAAGATTTGTCCAAACCGTTTTTGAGTTATTACTGTTTTTTGTTACATTATGGCCAAAATCTATGTATTTTTAGTCATTATGAACCTAATTTTCCTAAATATCTCCAAAATGGAAAAGCATGCAAAGTCCAAAAAGGGAGGTGCACAACTAGATGTTATGACGAACCTATGTACCAATTCGCAACTTTCTACGTCCAACCGTTTTTGAGTTATGCGACACACACACACACACACACACACACACACATACAGACGTCACGAAAAATCGTGTAAAATCGCTTATATCTCTAAAACGAGAGCTAGTGTTAAGACGACACTTGCAGGTGTACAACTTTACATCATGACAGTCACACGTATCAATTGGCAACATTCAGCGATCATTCGTTTTCGAGCAGTGTGAAATACAAAATACAAAATACATTTTCAAATCGGGATTACTATACTTCCTTATTCTTTGTATAAAGAATTAAAAACTAATTCTTATTTTGATTTTTTTTAATTAATTTTTAGTCAATTTATGATAACTAGCAGGCTTTGCCCGCTTCGCTGGCCACTAAATTTAAAGGAAAGCTTTATAAAATTAAAATAAAATAAATTACTGAAATTGTTCAAAAGTTCGCTCCAGGTCCCTGCTGCATTCGGCAGCGATTTGGTCATCCACTGCAACTCGGGCGCTTGTCCCTATTACCTGCGACAATAGTTTACCAATGAGCTTCCATTTAGGTGCTTATTATATAACAGTTTCGAAATAGATAGTATCGAAAAAATTGGAGTTTCCCTTTTATATTTGAATCCCAGTTACATGTGGACAACACTATACGTGTTGTTCACATGTAACTCGGACTGGACTCAAATGTAACTGGGTTTAGACAACATAATATTTGCTTGTACGTTATTTCATATGTTTATTTTGTTTATCCAATCAACCATTAAATGACAGCAACTTCACGCCAAATATTACAATATGCTGTGACCGGCTACGTCTGTCACATGAGACAATTAATTTTTTGTGTTTATATATAATTCATGGGTTGTAAACCTGATAGTACATCCTTAATATAGTTCTCTTTGGCGGCTTTTGAATTTTTGTCACCATTTTAGACTTAATCCATTGTAACAATAATACTTAATACCTTGTAACAATATGCTATGAGCGCTATTTCTGCCATATTTTAGACAACTAATCTTTTTATGGTTATATACATTTCCCATTAAACATATTTTTATTTATTTATTTAAATATTAATTTGAATTTTTCAAATATTTCTGTTCGACAGCTTGCAAGTGCAGTAACACACACAGGCTCATTTGTTTGTATGATAAATTAGCATAATGATTATTATATAAAAAAATAAATAAATAGGTAAACATTATTGTATTGCACAACTTTATTATGTTGCTCTACTGGCGGCTTTTGAATTTGTGTCTCCATATTAGCGATGGATTTTTTTTTTTTTTTTTTTTTTTTTTTTGTATGAAAAGGGGAAGACTATTTTGCTAATAATTTTACCAGACTCTTTTTTGTTTATACATAAGAATCCTTTATATTCTGCTTATATTTTTAATGGTTTTTAGGTTTAAAATAGTGCTTGTTGAAATAAATTTCCTATCTTTAAAACTGCATTTGTTCTGTAAATTTTGTTTAAAAATAAATCATTTATGTTTTTATATGTTTGATGCGCTACTTAGATTAAAATGTCTGTTGCTATATTAAATTTCTTGTCGAAAAACGTTCGGTGTACTTCAACACCAAAATTTAAACAATCGCCCAGCAGGATCTGGTAATGAAACTGATAAAATAAAAATATGGTTCATAGAGTTTAAATAATCTATTTAAAAAAACTTTTAAAACCCAAATTATTAATGTATCGTATCACATACATAGATATAGTAATAATATATAGATTGATCACTGGGGAGAAAAAAGTGATTCCTTTTCACTCGGGAAGAGACGGCGATTCTACCAAAATATGGCAGTCTTTCCCCGAGTGAATACACACGGTACTACACACGAATGTTTTAGCAAATAAAATTCATGAATAATATATTTACTAAAGGTGAATGAAAAGCTCCAGATATAGTTTCAAATTCATTCTTCTTTTTTTCCTTTTTTCCTTCAATACCACTTAATTTCTGATTCCAAAGCTTTTTTTTTCGGCATCAAAAATCTTTGCGCGATAATATGGGGATGATAGATCTATATATATTATTATATCTATGATCACATAATTCTTTTCGAAGATAGAATAAAACTTAATTTGAAAAAAAAAAAATAATAATAATAATAATAACTTTTGTTTTTTTTACCAAAATAATTGATGAAATTTGAAATGCAAATTGGTCTTGTGGGGTACAGGCTGTATATTATATTTTTGTATTCGTGAGAGAAAATTTAAAAGAATTTGAAAACTGCAATTTTTAATCCCACTTAAAAATCATGTGACTTAATGTGAAGCACTTTTTTCATTTTTTTTTCTCCTAACGGTATCCATACAATCTTCTGCTGTTGCCACCTAAAATTCATACTTTAGTTAATTTTAAAAAATCTAATTGTCCGATTGATAAGCTGTTTAATGCATCGTATTTACAAAAATTTTCTCTTTCATTTGCTATCTTATTTGTAACGATGCGACTGAAATTTCAAATTTATTTTCTTATCTTTCTGATTTATTTTCCTCATTTTAAATAAATGTACGTTTTTTTTTTTTTTTTTTTTTTTTTTTTTAATTATTAGTATTTTGTCGAAAAAAAAATTGGCAACAATTAAATTATGGATAAAATTTTAAAATTAAATGACCTATTTATCAGAAATTAGAAGGTTATTATTTTCACATTTTAATTAATTAAGAAAAAACTAACCATCCGATTGATAGGCTGTTTAATGCATCGTATTTACAAAAATTTTCCCTTTCATTTGGTATTTTATTTGTAACGATGCGACTGATATTTCAAATTTATTTTCTAATCTTTCTGTTTTATTTTCATCATTTTAAATAAATGTACGTTTTTACTTTCTTCTATATGTAATATAGAGAAAGTATTGGATTCGCGAAAATTTTCGACCTCCGTTTTTTGATGGATTTACATGTTTTGGGATGTCTAGATTACGAATTAATAGTTTTTAGAAAATGTCTGTCTGTCTGTCTGTATCATTTTTTTTGTGGACGCTGTATCTCACGAACCAATGAATGAAATTTAACCAAACTTGGTATTTAGTTGCACCCTGACATAAACTGGTGCTGATTAGATTTTGGGATCAATAGCTCAACAGGTGGCGTTGTGATCGCATTTTATGCAAATTTTTAACATGGCAGCATAGGACAAAATTCCGTATAAATGGGCATAAAGAGAGTTATTTTACACTTGTGATTGTAAAATTAATATGAATTATTGATAATAGTAGTAGTTAGCTAGGAAAAAAATTTTGTGCATGTGGGGGCATCGGTTCCCCCCCTGGGGGGGGGAGTACCCACCCGGGGGGGGGGGCAAAGTTTCAAGATGGGTATCTTTCGAAAGGTCTCGTCAATACCTTTAAAACGAATGGTTGAACCATAAATGTGTGATAATTTATACCAATGTTATCGATTTTTTTTAGTTTTAACAAAACAAAACTTCGAAAAAAAAAATCCTATTTTTTTTTTTTTTTTTTTTTTTTTTTTTTTTTAACGAAATTTAACCAAACTTGGTATTTAGTTTGCCCCCGACATTAACTGGTGCTGATTATGTTTGGGGATCAATAGCTCAACAGGTGGCGCTGTGATAGCATTTTATCTAAATTTTTAACATGGCAGCATAGGACAAAAATTCGTATAAATGTGCATAGTAAGAGTTGTTTTAAACTTGTGATTGTAAAATTAATATGAATTATTGATAATAGTAGTATGTAACTAGGAAAAAAATTTTCTGCATGGGGGGCATCGGTTCCCCCACCACCGGGGGGGGCAAAGTTTCAAGATGGGTATCTTTCGAAAGGTCTCGTCAATACCTTTAAAACGAATGGTTGAACCATAAATCTGTGATAATTTAAACCAAAGTTATCGATTTTTTTTAGTTTTAACAAAACAAAACTTCGAAAAAAAAAATTCCTATTTTTTTTTTTTTTTTTTTTTTTTTTTTAAACGAAATTTTACCAAACTTGGTATTTAGTTGGTCCCCGACATAAACTGGTGCTGATTATATTTGGGGATCAATAGCTCAACAGGTGGCGCTGTGATAGCATTTTATGGTGGCCACAACATACTAGTTTATCCTGGAGTATTTCAATAATTACACCACTATCGAATCGTTCCGAACTATAAAAGCAGGGGGAAGTATTTTTTAAAAAAAGTTAGCAGGCGGTTTTTTAATATTTCAAAATGATTTAAATTTTGAAGGTTACTTATTTTTTTGTTTAAAGAATAAACTTTTAATTTTTGATTAATTAATTAATATAATTTTCGAAAAGTTTTACCATATTTCATACTGTTATATTTCACTGCATGCGTATGTAAAATTTATAAACTCTAAATCAATAATTTAAATAAAATTTTGCCTACGCATGATTTGAAATATGAAAATTATTTTTTTTAAACTAATTTAAAATACATTGCTGTTTAAAATTAAAGGAACAACCTGCTTTCCTATTTTTAGTTCCCCATCATACTATAGGTATGGGGAACTTAGGTAATCGTGAAAAATTTCGACCTCGGTTTTTTGACTTTTTTATACGTTTTCAGGTGTGAGGAATCCGAAAATGACAAAATTTGTATGGTGTCTGTCTGTAGGGTGTCTGATAGTGTGTCAGTCCGTTAGTTTGTAGACTTTTAACACGATATCTCCCGAACAAATGATCGCAGTAAGGTCAGATCAGTTTTAAAATATTACTTTCGATACTGGCAAGAACCCTACTCATTTGCAACATTCGAATTAAAAAACTTCGTAAATTATGAGAAATTTACGATCTTCTTAACATGGGAGAATAGGACAAAATTTCACTTAAACGTGCATAAATGGAAACTTTTTACTGTAAAAATGTCGGACCAGTTTTAAAATATCAGTTTTGATGCCGGAATGAACATCAGTAACTATAAATGTGCTACTTTGAAAATTTCGCAAGTTATTGGAAATTTACGAATTTCTTAACATGGCAGTATAGGGAAAATTTAACATAAACGTCAATTTTGAGAGATATTTTCATCGTAAAGCTGTCAGACTACTTTTGAAATATTATTTAGGACACTGGCATGAATATTCATGACTATGAATTTTCCAATATAAAAATTTCGTAAGTTATTGGAAAATTACGAATTTCTTAACATGGCAGAATAGAGCAAAATTTCACATAAACGTCAATCTTCAGGGATATTTTCATCGTAAAGATGTCAAACCACTTTTTAATTGTTATTTTAGATACTGGCATGAATATCATAGACTATGATTTTTCCAATTTAAAAAATTCGTATGATATTTGGAATTTACGATTTACTTAAAATTTCAGAATAAGGCAAATTTGAGCATAAACGTCCATTTTTAGGATCATAAATACATTAGACAACTTCAAAATTACATTTATGATATTGGTTTGAACATGATTGAATACAAATATTCTAATAGGAAAATTTCGTAAATTATTCTAATTTACAATTTTATCAACATAGCGAAATTGTAAATTTTTCATATAAATATGAATTTTGAGGATTATTGCATTGGAAATAGTAGCATGAAAACTAAACAACAGCATTGACCCTGATAAAATAAATTAACAGATTAGAATAAGATAAATATATCGAAGTGAACGGTGGATAGCCTATTAGGCGGGGATTTTCTTCTGTCACTATCAAGCTTTGGTCAAATTCATTTCTTTTAACATGATTATAATACAGTCGGCTGCAAAATTATTCGAGCACTAGCCAATAATTCCTATATTTAAAAAGTACACTTAAGACTGTTTTGCTAAGTAAATCCTTGTCGAATCATGTTCTTAGACTGATTAAGAAAATGACTCGACAAGGATTTATTTAACAAAGCTGTATTAAGTGTACTTTTTTTTCGCAAGGATTATTGCTAGTGCTCGAATAATTTTGCAGCCGACTGTATGTCCCGCACTAGAAATGTATGAGAACATAAATATGATGGGGAACTGAGCAGAGTCCACCTATGCCAACTAATTTTCTTTTGTGCATAACTTTTAAATAAATAAACACATGCACATAAAATTTGAATGGCATGTTCGTTGTCATATCATTAATCGAATTTTATCTAACTTTAGCATAAGTAATAATTTTAAACTAGTAATTATTCGATTTTCTCAAAAGTAAGTTTTGGAAAAAAATGAAATTTTAGAAAAGAAAACTTAATGAAAAATTGTGTTAATGATGCATTATAGACAGGTAAAGTCGCACATAACTTCAAATGTTAAACAAAATTCTCATTTTTTTTTTCTTTTTTTTTCTGTATTCACTTTTCTTTTAGTTTAATAACGGAATTTTTGAAAAAAAATTTATTACTAATTTGTATAAACTATGATCACCATCAGAATAATAAAAAATGTCGATAAATAATTTAATAATGAACGTCCTATCCGATTTTCATGTTAGTATGTATAATTTTTAAAAAAATATTCACACGCGGAAAAATGAGGAAAAAAGAAGTAAAACTGAGAAATGTATACAAGAAGATATATCTATATATTAATATGCATGCATAAAATTTGTAGTCCCTTTTTAACATATTAATTATGGAAGTAGAGGGTTGAAAATGGTATCATTCGAAAGGTATAGTTAGCCGGAAGGTGCGAATACGAATACTATTTTCTTACGATGTCAAGAAGGAATTTAAAAATACATTTATTTTTCATGCATTTTCCCCCATTTTTCCCTTTTATACACGTATTCCTTTACATTAAAAAATACCTAAAAGTAGAAAGTTGTTAAATCTGGCAATTTCATAAAATTCAAATAAATCCATAGACACAGTAATTTGTATAATGTAGCATCACTATACGCAAGCGAAGTGATGACGTCACTGTCTGTCCATGGAGCCATGAAAAAGATTTTCTATGTTAATCGTCCATTGGATTTTTTGTAAAAAATTATTAAAAAATAACGGAAATTATCTGCCGAGTTTAACTCCAATATTTGGGTATAGTTATATATAAGTTACTGTCTACATGTGTTTGATTGAGTTATTTTTTCTGTAAAATTGATAAAATTTTAATTTAAAATCACAAAACTCCCGAAAAAAAAAATGGCAAACTTCCAGTTTCGAATGTAAACATAAACATGTCATTTCAAAGGGTGATATTTAAACAATAAATATTCAACTAATATACTAAATAAAAGGAAAATGGATTTGTTACTGACTGCTGCATGTATAAGTAAACAATACGGAAATTCCTTTTTTTGCTGAATTTACATATTTTGAGCTTTCTTTAAGTTTCAATTAACTGAAATTGGCTACTTATTTTTTAAAAAAGTGTCTTTATTGCTAGCTTTTGTGGGTAGAAGAAGCAAGTAACAGGTAGAAGATACATAAAAACTTTTGATTTCCGGTTTTCGATGAATTTACACGTTTTGAGAGTTCATTGCATTTTAATTAAGTGAAATTGACTACTTATTTTTATTTTTTAAAAAGTGGATTTATTATTCTTTCCTCTGCATATATAAGATTCAGAAAAGTTTTAGATTTTCGGTTTTCGATAAAGTTACACGTTTTGAAATTTCCCGAACTCAATTCGACCATTTTTGAAAAATATCTTTTTTTTTTTGTTCAAACACTGTACTTTATGAACCAATCGAATTAATTTAACAGAATTTGATACTTGGTTGGGCCTTGATTTGACATGGTACCTATTAGCTTCTGGACTGTATCACACAACAAGGGGCGTTTTCACATTGCGATTTTCTCTCATTTCAGGAAAGGCTAACATCTACAGAGAGAAATAGTTATATTAAGTAAAACTCTGCTGATTCAGTTAGAGTGAATATCGGTAAACAATTGCCGCAGCTGTGTTGCAATTGCATTCCGTTTAAGACAAGGCGATAACTTTGCTTTGCCTCGTTTTGCAAAAAAAAAAAAAAAAAATGGTCGAGTTTCGACCACTGGGCGATACTAGTACGGTTTTAATCCAACACAACGGTTTTAATTAACGTACATCTTCACCTATCTGTAATGCACATTTATGACTATTTTACATTAAGTTTTCTTTTCTAAAATTTCTGAAATCTTTCTTTTTTTTTTTTTTTTTTCAAAGTTTACTTTTGAGAAAAATTGACTTATTTTTAGTTTAAAAATTATTACTTATGCTAAAGTTATATAAAATTCGATTAATGATATTATAACAAACGTGCTATCTAAATTTTATACTTCTGTGTTCATTTGTCTAAGAATTGCGTGCAAAATAAAAAAACGAGAAAACAGGTTATTGCTTTAATTTTGTGCACCTGTGTACTTCTTTTAACTTTTTTTAACTTTTTTTTTTCCATTGATTGTGCATTAGTATAGCTTAACAAAAGAATATGTAACATATCTGGGTAATAATTTGTGATTTCATTGATAATTTAAAATTTAAAAAAGTATTTTTGTGTTTGAATACTAAAAGTTTGCAATAAATTTCAGAATATAGACATAAAATTATTTTTTAAATTTTCTGCTTAGAAACTTATTAAAATTAATATCCAAATATGGTTATATTCTGTTGTTAAATTATAATGATGCAAAACCAAGGGGGGGGGATAATAATTAGGGGAGATCCGTGTAATATGGACGCACTAAGCAAGAATGCTCATAAAACTAAGATTATTAAAATAAAAAGATTTAATTTGTTGGTTGCTCATTACAATTGTATAGTTTCATGGTTTAAGCTTGGTAAATAACTCTGGAAACAATTAATGATTGCAGGAAATAATTATTTTATTTATGTGTCGGTGATCCATATTATACACAAGTTCGTGTAATATGGACCAAGTGGTCCATAGTGGTCCTTCTCGAGCAGTTGACACACTTGGAATTGTGAAACGAACTGTCCAGCATGTTCCCTCATACTCTTGTCCACCTCTTGGGAATAGTACAGTCGGTAACAAAAGTCTCCGAACACTTGCAAAAATTCCTATGTAAAAAAAGTACACTTAATACAATTTTGTTAAATAAATCCTTGTCGTATACTGGTTTTAGACTGACTAAGAACAGAATTCGACAAGGATTTATTTAACAAAACTGTATTAAGTGTACTTTTTTTACATAGGAATTTTCGCTAGTGTTCGGAGACTTTTGTTACCGACTGTAGAAATGGAAGAAAAAACTAATAGTTAATGGACGAAAAAAAAGGGAGGTCCAAAGGCTATATTCAATGGGTAGTATGCGAAGGAAGTGATAGTTTGATTACCCTTGCTTCTCTGGTCTATTTTATAGCCACAAGATTTTGAGTGTGCCACATATGTACGCCATGCATTAACAAAACCTCTCTGTTTTTATCATGGACCACTGGTCCACATTACACAACAGAGCATGGTTCGTATTACACGCATAAAGAGAGCAACGTTGTTTCTACTCACATATCGATATGCAAATTGGCGGTCATGAAACACATGTCTAAATTGTTCAGAAAATAAGTACATTTGCTACTATTAACGCGAAAATTATATTACAATTACCTAACACCAGAAAGTAATACTTTCATTTTCACATACTTGTTACATCAATGATCATATAAACCGAATACTCAATTTCATAATCGTCCAAATACAGGTACGCATGTACAAGTCACTTCCTGCTTTGTATAACAATAATATTCACTAAAGGCAATAATGAGATGGTTTCACTATCTAGTGTTGAACATATAAATTTCCTCATGGTCCGTATTACACGATGGTCCATATTACACGGTTCTTCCCTACTTAAAAGGGACATCTATCTTAAAACTTTTCAAAATATTCCAAATTTTGAATTTTTTTTTATTTATTTATTTTTGAATTCAAATATTTATCCAGAAAATTGAATATACTTGATCTTTTGTTATATCATATTTCAATGTATGTACGTAAACTTTTATAATACTAAGACAATTATATTTATGTAAAAAAAAAAAAAAAAATAAAAATAAAAACTGCACAAAAAAGAAAAAGGAAAAGAAAAGAAAAGAAAAATAAGGAAAGGAAGGAAAAACACAAACAAATAAAATTACAAATGCAAAACTTTGAATAGACACCATAAAATTCAAGAACTAGCAACAATTGTTTTGGGTTGAAAGAAGACACAACTGTTTGTCAGGCGAACAAAATAGGCACGAGTGCTGCAAACAAACCGGCAACGCAGCTCTTGTATTTGCAGCACTCGTGCCTACTATGTTCGCCTGACGAAGGGTCGTGTCTTCTATCCACCCGAAACAATTGTTGCGAGTTCTTGCCTTTTATGGTGTTTAAAGTTTTGTACTTATTACTTTTAAACGCCAGTTCTTTTATATAAAAAATAATGTATATATATATATCAAGCAGAAACGGTCGTTTTGCCAAGCCAAGCTCAGAGAAAAGCAAAACAAACAAACTACCACTAACACAAAGCAGAACGCGCCAATAATAAAATCGACAGAAATAACCCAAGATCGTTAAATGCTTATTATACAGAAACCAACTTTCCCATGTTAAATCGGCAAATTTTTTTTCCGTAAAGTTTTAAATATTGGACGAACCAAATATCGCAGTAAAATGAAACAAAAAGTAAAATATTCGTAGTTAATAAGTAAAAAAATGGGAGCATTTTCAATTTAGCGTAAAATTAGATGTTTTGACAACTTTTTGAAAAAATTTCTTCTTCAAGAATTTTTTTTTAAAACAAGCTAGAGAATTCATAAATGTGCAGAATTCTTTGAAAACTGGTTTTTCAGATAGACAATTACTTAATCTAGGAACTTTTATAAAATTTAGCTTTTAAAAATCAAAATTTCCTATCTTAATTGCTGAAAAACTGTTAAATATCGCCAAAGAGACATAAATCGCCAAATATGAAATTGCTTCATCTCAGTTTACCCGAAAAATATTAATTTCAAATTGAGCTGATTTTTCTTTTTATAAGTTATTTTTTTAACCAAAGAATCTTTGCTTTTATTATTTTGTACAATTTTAAATTTTATATCCCTGAAAACAGAAATGAATACATTTTTGAATAACATTTGTTTCAAATCTATAGCATGAATTGCTGATTTTTTAATATTTTTCATACCTTAGAATAAGAAAGTCAGTACACGATATAGTATCTAATTTTAATATCCTTCAATTCAATCTGGCAATGATAATTATGATGCATAAAGATTTCTACTTCCTTCTATATAGTATACTAGCAGGCTTTGCCCGCTTCGCTTGTCATTTTATTGAAATGAATTTCGACTTTCGGTTTTTAGTAAGTTTAGTACGTTGTAAGAGCTCCTGAAAACAATTTGACTATTTTTAGAAAATTTCTATTTGCGTGTGTGTGTTCTATGTGTGTGGCGAAAGTTTTGTTCCAACTAGATATCAGGAGCTACTCGTACTGCTCAGAATTACATATAAATTTATATGCAATTGAACCTTGATGTATAATAGCGTTTATCAATATTTGGTGTCAATTGCTCAACATGGTGCTGCTATACAGTGATTGCCGCAATTTCAGAGAAGGCTATATCTGAGTTAATATTACATGGAATTGCATAAATTTACAAATAAATTTACATTGTTACAAATTATAGTGCTTATCAACTTTTGTACCAATATCTCAACATGTGGCGCTGCTATACAGCGATTTTTGCAATTTAAGGAAAGGTTCTGTTGCATATAATGAAACAAAACTTAATATGTGAAAAGGCCATTATGAGACATTATGCTGATTCAATCTCGATGCCTATCGGCCGATAAGTGGTGCTCATATACTACAATTTTTTTTAGAACTGAAAGGATGCCATGTGCATGGTGAAAATTTACTTCCGTTGGACATTTTGTGCAACAATACCTCACTGAGTTGATAATATTCAGCATTCATAATGCAAAAAATAATAAATAATTTGTGCTGCGTTAATATGTATAGGAAAATGTAGAAGAAAGTTTTGTGATGGACACGACATACTAGTCTGCATAGAAAACCCATGAATAATGTCTAGCAACCAGAATTATGGAAAGTTTAACGCAAAGAAAACTTTGTAATACAGTTTAACGCAAAGAACAACATCGCACGAAAGCTGAGTTGAAATCCAGGACATATCTGATGTAAAGTATCAGGTTAATTCCAGTAAATATAAAAACTATTTAAAAAAAAAAAAAAAAATGATAACTACAAAAAAGACACTTAAAATGTACAAAAAAGCCAAGCTCAAAGAAAGATAATTGATTAAAGTTGTGTCTAAAAAGGATGTGATATCAAATTTCCAAGCTTACATTCAAATACTTATTTAATATTCCCTTTTAACGAAATTTTCACATGTGAATCAAGTGCCTTATGATATGTTGATAGAAATCCTTCTTTCCTGTACTAAATACATCATAGCGTGTTTCTGAAAAATATTATTATTTTTATTTATGTATGATGGGCTTGGCGGCCATCTTTCTTGTAATGAATAAACATTCACACAATTTGAAAGAAGTTTCTTAAAATATATCTCATATAAAATTAATTTTGCTATTCCATTCAGCAGAGACGGCAATATTTCGATAACATGATTTCTTATAAGTATTTAGTATTAAGTGCACTTCCATCCTATAAATGCCGGGAATAAAGAATATAAAAATTTAAATTAACGTAAAAATATGAAGGAGAGGGGGGAGCATAGAAGCTTCCACCCCCCATTATATTTACCCAATTTGAATTTAGCTTCTTGGAATAAATATCTCGTAAAAATAATATGGTTATTCCATTCAACAGGGGTTGAAATATTCAGATTAAAAAAGAAAAAAAAAATCATTAAAAACATCGCAAAAGCCCCGTTAAGCACACAAGTTGAATCAATTTAAGTTTTAACAGTGTTAAGTTTGGCGCACTCCCATCCTATAATTATTTCTCATTGCGCAGCACTAGTGCGATATAAAACTCAATTAACCAACTCATCCTATAATTGATGAGATTTATAGAATTCAAACTAACGCAAAACTTTGAAAGATGGCCGCCAAGCCCATCATACATAAATAAAAATAATAATATTTTTCAGAAACACGCTATGATGTATTTAGTACAGGAAAGAAGGATTTCTATCAACATATCATAAGGCACTTGATTCACATGTGAAAATTTAGTTAAAAGGGAATATTAAATAAGTATTTGAATGTAAGCTTGGAAATTTGATATCACATCCTTTTTAGACACAACTTTAATCAATTATCTTTCTTTGAGCTTGGCTTTTTTGTACATTTTAAGTGTCTTTTTTGTAGATATATATATACACAATACAATTTTAGAACGTTCAAAGAACGTTCAAAAATGTTTTATAAAACGTTGTGAGAACGTGTACATAGAACGTTTTCAGAACGTTTCTCAAGAATCAATGGTGAAAATGAACAGATAGACGTCTATAACACGTTCTTAGAACGTGTTTGAAGAACAATTTTTGAATGTTCAGAGAACGTTTTGGTGCTACTTGGGATACTGTAGTAGAACTTTTCGAGTTCTTGGTTCATACATAGCACATATTTCAAGAGTTCTGAATAAAAAAAAAGAAAACATTGTTTAACTGCATTGCCCATACTGTAATTTATGAATGTTGAATATATTGATTTCAAAAGTTTTGTGCATTAAAACGATCCATCAGAGGGGTATTTAACCATTTTATAACTACTGCCTACTTTTGTATCTCTTAGTAATAAAATTTTCCTACCGCCCACAAATTCTACAATGATGGTAATGAATAAATTAAAGAAATAACTTTACTTTAAAAAAAAAATTATAAATTAAAGTTATGCAAAGTGTTATAAAAATAAAGCATACTTCTATTTCAAATTTTCTAAAAAAAAAAAAAAAAGCAGTTATTACTGTTTTAAACTTAGTACTAATTAATACAAAGGTTGGAATAAAGGTTGGAATTTTCCTTCGAAACTTGCATAAAAACGGGCTAGAACAACTTAGAAATAACCATCACCTCAGGCCTAGGACCCTCGTATAATCAATCGACATTTATCCACCCAAGCAGCACCGAAACGTTCTCTGAACGTTCAAAAATTGTTCTGCAAACACGTTCTAAGAACGTTCACTTTGAACGTGTTATAGACGTCTATCTGTCCATCTTGAAGACGTACAATAGTACGGTTCAGAGAACGTTCAATGAACGTGTAACTATCACCATCGGTGTTATAGAAGCGTTCTGAGAACGTTCTATGTATACGGTCTCAGAACGTTCTAAACGTTTTTAAAACGTTTTCAAAACGTTATACACATTTTCAGAACGTTCCAGAAAACGTACTGTAAACGTTCTAAAATAGTGTAGTTAAAAAAAAAAAAAAAAAAAAAAAAAAAAATGTGACGTCATTATAAAAAAAATCCCCTCAGTACGAGCGTTTAGAAGTAAAAATTACATAGCTGATGACGAATAATGATACAACACATGAACAGGGATATGAATTACTTTTTTTTTCAATTCAAATAATGTTTGAGAAATTTTAACATACTTACTATTCTTTTAATTTCAACGTATATGCATCAAAAATTCTATATTCTATGACAGCTTTCCCCAAAAAGTGTCATAATGTCTCTTTATACCTTAAAAAATTTCTTAAATTTTTGCATTTTTTAAAAATTTCTTTTTTTTCCCTAATCTGTAGATAATGAAGTTATAGTATTAATTACAAAACTTTGAATAAACACCATAAAATGCGAGAACTCGCACCAACTGTTTCGGGTCAAAAGAAGACACAACCCTTCATCAGGCGAACATTGTAGGCACGAGAGCTGCAAACAAGCACGTTGAGTGTGTGGAATGCGTTGCCGCTTTGTTTGTAGCAGCCGTGCTTTGTTTGTAGCAGTTGCGAGTTCTTGCATTTTATGGTGTTTATTCAAAGTTTCTTAATTAATACTATAACGCCATTATCTTCAGATTAGGGGAAAAAAGAAATTTTTAAAAAATGCAAAAATTTAAGGAATTTTTTAAAGGGATATAGGCACGTTATGACACTTTTTGGGAATTACAGTCATAAAAAATGGAATTTTTCATGCATATACGTTGAAATTAAAGGAATAGTAAGTATGTTAAAATTTCTCAAACAATATTTGAATTTAAAAAAAAGTAATTTATATCCCTGTTGCTGTGTTGTATCATTATTCTTCATCTGCTATATACAACTAAACTCTTGATTTATTTTGCTTGTTTTAATCCTTGTGATTCCGAATGCGTCATCCTATGATTAATGTTTGTTTTTCATGGTTGTTTTCTGTTTGATTCTCTGATTTCTTGAAGTAAATAATTTATTCCAATTTATTCTTCATTTCTAACTTCAATTAATTTCTTGTACGATAGGGTGCCCGCTAGCAATATGCTATTATAGCTGCTAACGAACGAAATCGTACATTGGTGCTCAACGACGAAAAGGGTCACCCTTGACGAGTTTTTTTTTTTTTTTTTTTTTCTACCATTCTAAGCTTTTCCTACAAAAAATGTTTAAAATGCTGTCTTAATTTTTTTATTCCTCGTTGCTTGTTTGTATCTTTTGATTTGAGTTTCATGTGGTTTTTACGCACCGGCAAAATTATTAAAATTGCAACTAACAATATAGGAATAAATTTAAGATTAGACTGAAGTTAAATAAAATAAAAATCAATAAATAAAATATAAATGTTTCAATAAATCACAATCAGTCTCCCCAGGTTATTTAAATTTGTTGTAATTTTCTTCTCATTGACCTATGTGGTTTCAGGGATCTTATATCTGTTGCTTGGCTTTAACTAAGATTAAAAATTCATTTATACATATATATATATATATATATATATATATATATATATGTTTTTTTTTTTTTTGTTTTTTTTTTTTTTTTTTTTTAAATACAGGGTGCAAAGCATTGTGACGAGAATACCTTTATCTCCGCAACTATTGGTCGCAAATATAGTTTCAGTTGCAAAATGTTTTAAAGAATATGAGCATTTGTGGTATAACATGTTTAAATTTAAAATATCTATTTTTTCAAAATTGCAAAAACTAAATTTTTACATAGTCCCAGATCCCTATAATCATATTTAGAAAACTGACACTCATCCTAACAAACAGTTTCATTTCTATTCTCCCAAAATGGAACATGATATTTAAAGTTTGGATTTTCTAACATATTTCGGCCTTCAATAAGGGATCGGTTTAAAAATCCTAATTGGACTTTGTTTGCATTTTCCCTGGGTTTATTAAAGAATTTTTCATTGACTTTTTAATAAAGCCCGAGAAAATGCGAAATAATCCTAAATTTTGAAACTAACTATCTCAGACAATTTTGGGTGCACAAAAGTGAAACTTTTTGTGTTATATTTTTTAGGTTAGAACTCAACTTACACTATTAGTGTCATGAAAATTGTATAAAAATTATCAGTTTTTATGATTTTTAGTAAATTGATTTTTTAAATTTAAACATGTCATATAATGAATTCTTACATTTTTTTTTTTTTTAAATACATTTTCTTATTGGAGGACGTTTGAGACCAATTGTTGCGCAAATAAAGGCCTGCTCTCGACTTTGCACCCTGTATATTCTAAACATTTCTGGGTACTACTTTGTAAGTCCATGGATAGTTTATAAATATATTTGAATGCTGAAGTTTATAGAAAGTTTTAATATTTCAACATAAAAAATAATTTCAAAAATGAATGTACCAATACACCGCTAAAATAATATATAATTGAGTTTAGAATATATTGTTAATTTATAATAATAAGAAATTGAAACAAAAAATTAAAAATTAGTTAGAAGGAGGAAATTTTTAAAATGTCCAAATACTTAAATACATATATATATATATATTTAATCATAATATTTTTCTAAAATATTTAACATACTTCATATTTTTAAATTTCAGTGCATGTGTGCATACATATTTTCAGTTTACAGCAGCAGTTTACAAAAATGATGTTTGTAGGTATTTAAATTTATTCCACATGGCAATGTAATTGGTATTTTTTAAATGTTTAAATTTCTTTAAATTGAGTCAACGCAATTTTTACCTCATTTGATGCAATTATGCTATCATGGCATATTAAATAATTGATAAATGTAAATATTATTAGTATTAATAAATAATATAGTAAATCGTCCTTTTTTTAAAGCAGAATATCTTTTTTTATAAAGATGTGGAATAAAATTGAATTGAATCTTTGTTTTATTATGCAGTTAAACAATTTCATATATTTTATATAATAAATAACAGTAAAGAGATATTTAAAATTGTAAGTCGGTGAAACTTAGGATATTATTTTAAAAATATGCAATTTTCATAACCTAGATTGTATATATATTATCATATAAACATTAAATAAATACTTCAGAATTTAAAAAGAAAAGAAAAAAAAAAGAATTACATACCTTCCTCATTTTCTTCATAAGAATTTCTCCAAGAAAACACCCTTCCAACTAGCATTTTAAAATACATAATGACCAGTCTGGAAGGGCATTCACTTAAAATTAGCTCTCATCTTTTAAATTCTTTATGTTACTTCATTCAGAAGCATAATAACCAAAAATAGTCATTTTAACAATTTCCATCTCAGAAGACTGAATTAATAAAATGAATCCATAATTTCTAAGCGGTTTTCTGTAACAGGAGCAGTTTTTTCTGCGATACAATGCTACTTACAAGTATATCAAATGTTAGGCTTAAGAACTTACGCAGATATGAAAATGATTGTTTAATTGATATTAAAATAAGACTTTAATAAATAGAAAATAGAGACTATTACAGGTTAAAAATATTACATTTTTACCTTTTCTAAAGCTTATCCAAGTCATTATAACGCGAAAACTGAACAAAACAGATTACATTACACGTTTTAAAATTACCGCTTCACATAACGGCACGACATTCCCAAGACCTTTGAATTTGCACTGTCAGCGAGAATTAAATAAATGCAATCCACAGATGTCAGTTTCATCTGCTCTTCCCTTGTTACATCCGGAATAATCATGTTTCAAAGTTCAACGTTTGAAACATAAATTTATTAAGCATTTATAGCTGTAGAGGTCAATATTTTAAGGAAAAATGGAGCTGAGTTAAACAATTATTTAAATTTTTATAAAGTATTTGAAAAACTTATGAGATCACTTTATTTTTCCATTTTAAAATCTCGAATTAAACGGAAAAGCATATTTTGTTTTAGTGTATATTTTTGTATTGAATAAAATATTCAGTGAAAATAAATAAAATAAAATAAGAACAATCAAACAGAGTAACGATTTAACAACATTATCAATATTGATAATTTATCAGTAACATTTAAACTTAAATAGAATCATAAATAAAATATAATAAAAGTTTAAAATTATGCTTAAAGAAAAGAAGAAAAAAACTCATTCTGTAACTTCCCGATGAGTATTAGAGACCGCGAGGTTCTACTCTCGAACCTTACAGACGGGAAGTGTTGGCTTCGATTCCTGGTCACGCTCGTCGACTTAGGTTTTCGGAGTTTTCCCGTGATTTTCTTTGAAACTCGCGTAAAGCACTATATTACTTATTCAATAACATCCGTGATTAGCTTTTTGTATCTAAACTTTGGGTCTGGGGAATGCATAGATTTTCATGACAGAAGACAATCATTTTTATGCTGTATAGAAGATCTTAGAAAATGTATTTTTCTAGGGGTTTATTATTATTATTATTATTATTACAAATGAAAAAAAAAAAAAAAAAAAAACGGTAAATTTGTTTTAAATCATCAGAAAACGATGTTTCAGTTATTCGTTTTAAAGGTGATATCGAATTCTTTTGAAAGATAATTATAGTGAAAATTTTTATCCACCCTTCCCCCATCCCCCAGGGATCATGCATACTTATTCCTATGAATGATAATAATAATAAAAAAACTGTTTGACTATTACTCGTTATACAGCCAAATTGAATCAATATTATATATCAAATGTATGTCACGCAGAAGGTTTGGTGAGTATATATATTACAGAAGCTGATAGATAGCCTTTCTGTGAATGGAAAATATTGGAACGTGGCAGTGCCACCTGTCGTCCGATATGCACCCAAAGGCAATCTGTAGAGTTTTACGTAATATTAATTTCACTTACCAAATTTACAATATTTATAAATCACAGAAGTTGAGATTTTTCGTTTCTGTTATGAGATTAAATTGCAACATACCACGCCACCTGTTGGCCGATGTGCATCCAAAATGGACCAGTAAAGCTTTACATAAGATCGATTTCACTTATAACTTCAGTGTATCACAAAATTTATTGTTAAATCACAAGAGTTAAAATATTGCCTTTCCGTTAAAATGATTAAATTGCAGATTAGCAACGCCACCTGTTGGACAATGTATACATCCAAATTGTATTAGCAGAGGTTATGATGATATATGCCAATATATCATGTTTAATACATTTGTACACTATAGAAGCTGAGATATAGCCGTCCCATAAATGGAGGGTTTCATTGCATAGCACCGTAATCTATCGGGCGATATATCCCAAATGAAATTCAAATAAACTCCAATTTAGGGCAAGATCTAATATTGTAACAAGTTTGGTCGAATTCCATACATTGATTCCTGAAATACAAAATCCACAAAATTTTTCCATGAGTTTAAAATTTTGTAATTTTTTTTCACCTCACCGCTACTGATTATTGGGAAGCATTCTTTACTGACGTGCTAACAAAACGTTAAACTGAAAATGTAAAAAATGCTCTATTCTCTATCATGCTAAAAATTATAAATTTCGAATAACTTACGAAGTTTTTAAATTAGAATGTTGCAAATCTCTCAATAAGATTCTTATCAACATCATAAGTGATATTTTAAAACTGGTCCGATCTCTCTGCAATCATTTGTTCTTGAGATATCGTGTACATGAACTAACGGGCTATCACACTAATAGGTGCCGATACACATTAACAGATACCATACCAACCTTTTGACTTCCGGATTCCTCACGCCACAAAACGTGTAAAAAAATCAAAAGCTGAAGTCAAAAATTTTAAAGGTTAACACCTAGTTTCCCAACCAATAGTACTAAAAAGTCATTTTGTCATATTCGTTATAATTACACTGTTACAGAACGTGTTATGACGGTGTCACACTTGAACGTTCTATATAGAACTAGAATTGTACGTTTTATAGATGGTACAAATCAAACATTTTCAGAACGTTCTAAATAATACTATTTCTGAACGTGTTTTAGAACGTTCTTTTGACACGAAACACGGTGTTTGAACTATTGAAACCGTTATTAGACGTTCACAGAACGTTCCTGTGCTACTTGGGCACCCCCCACCCCCTAAAAAAATTAATTATTAAAAAATGTTAATACCATTTTTAATTATATATATATATATTTTTTTTTTCATTTTTCAGAGGATAGAAATACCGATGACTAAGAAAATTGTAATGATCACGAAACATTGTTTTTCCAGAATAAAATTTTCAAGCTATTTGAAAGATGGCCTTGAATCTGGGAACCTTTCCTGCGATCAAACACCCAAATTAATCAACCAGTTGAGTTCCTTAATAGTAAAATATACGGATAACGTAACAATGTACTCCAATTTATAATGCGTTAGTTGATAGAGATAAACATTAAAGTTATTTTCAAGCATTAATTAATTACATTACCTTCAATTTAAAACCTTCAAATCGACCATAAAAAATTAATAATCTTTACCAAACAAGCATCGAAATTACTGTTAAAAGCTTATGAATATCGAAATAGATTTATAAAAATATTTTAGCGGACACATTTGTCGTCCATATGAGTTATTTGGTGATATTTGTTAGTAACTGGGTAACAATTGTCGTTTTGTCACCATACCAGCAAGAACCTGAATTATAATTAAAGATCATTTAATTATTGCATAAAAAGAATGTTACCAGTTTTAACTGTGTAACGTGCTACAGTTGCACAGTTACAGTTGGTAACATTTCTCTACATGGTTGTGGCAAGTAAGCTGCCTCAATATTGTGTAATCTTAACCAACATTCTTTTTACAGTGCATAGAGAGAGAATCAATTCTCTTTTCCGGGGGCCTGGTCGTTTCCCCTGTTTTAAAGGGGGTAAGAGAAATTTGGTTTTACCCTTACAGGTCGATTGCGCTGGTAAGTTCCCCCACATATCTTTTCCCATTTCTTCCCCTTTACTTCTTTTTCAAGATAACTAGAAATATCCATTTACTTGTCAAAGGGATTAGAGCTATTTATCTACGGGAAACACGAGTGCTAAAATTGGCAATTATGACTCCTTTAATTAAAAATTTCCGTTTTCACAAACTATTTTTTCCAAATCCTGCATTTTTTTTTTTTTTTTTTATAAATAATAATATTAAAAGTTTATTATCATACACCAATTTTGAAAAAAAAAAAGTTAAACTTAAAATGCAAGAACTTTAACTTTTGAGGCAAAAATTAGGTTTCTTAAAAATAAATAAATAAATATATATTAGTACATTTAACAGTCGTAACCAAGCACACATTTTAAATTAGAGTTATGAAAATTTCTGGTTTGTCTAAAAACTTCTTTTACAGTTATAATATTACTAATTATATAATTTTGGGAACAACCATATTTCCTTATTATTGCCGTTTAAACTAGTATTGCTCAGGGAAAAAATTAATAATAATAATAACTATTTTAATTAATCTGTCCCTTTTTTTATTATTAATGAAAGCAAACCTCTTTTTTACTTTTGCAATATATATGTATATATACAAACATATATATATATACACTAGAGAATAAAACTGTAATTACTTGAAAAGTTTAAATATGAAAGTACAGATTTTCGTAAATTTTGAATTTGTGCACATAAAATATTTTCTTTATTTTCAAAAATGGAAAAGGTATGCCAAGCACATAGTATAAAATAAGTGCAGAGTCACAAATTAAAACAGAAAACTTTTTGAATGCGCCATAAAAGATTAACATAGGCAACGTATTTTGAAAGAACAAAATATTCCTTCATTAGGAACGAAATGCCTTTTACCTTTATGAGATAAAACACGGAGTATGATTTCCTGTGCTTTTTTATAGAATAGTACCCATTTCTTGCCTGATGAAAAAATACTTTTCATCTTCTCAAAACGCGTGCCTTTATTATTATTTTATAATGCAGAAATTTTTCATTACTGTTCTGTTTTGTAAAGTTAATGTTAGATATGTCAAACGCGAGTGGAAGTTGTAAGACTTTAGTATTTATGAACACAGAATAAATATATTTTTAAAATATTCATTTGATATTTAGCAAAAATAGGGAATACTTTTTTGTTAATTAAACAATTAACGTTAATAAACAACAGTGTATAAATTAACCAACGTTAAAAACTGGAAGGCTTGTAAAGATTAAATAAACTCGGATATAATTATTTTCCTAAATTTCTATAAAGCTAAAATAATAAAAACAAAATAATTTTTTATACCCCACCCTTCACCCCATCAATAAAAAATATATGCCTATTTATGATGCAATGTAATTGTACAATGCAAGAGAAACAAATGAACAGTTACCAAAATTATCTATAAATTTAAAAATATATATTCAGGATTCAAATGAAATATGAATTAATCCATAGTACTCATACTTTAATCATTAAACAATTATACATGGAAATGGAACTTTATATAAAGCAATAGATATTGAAAAGTTAATGAGCTTATCTGGGAGCCTGATATATAAGATCATAAATAACAAATATGAAAGAAGTATAACAGAAATAAATAAATGATAACTAGAAGAAAGAGCAGAGGCCCCTACGGCTATATATATATAGAAAAAAATTACTGTACTTCAATTATTTCTTTATTTTTGATCCTATGTATTTCATACTGCAAAGTTATTTCAAATGTAGTACATTGTAACAATTTTATTACAAATTATTAACACTACTATATAACATTTAAGGATTTAAATTACTATTTCAGCTTTAATATGAGGGTTATAACTGTAATTAATACATAACAAGTTTAAATTATCATAACAGTACTTGTATTTTTTAAAAAGTAAAGTTATAGATGAATGTATTTAAGATAGTAGTTAAATTATTATATCAAATTAAAATTAATTTTAACGAGTGTCTTTAAGTAACATAATATGAAATGTTGTCTAACACAATTGTTGATATCCTATAATTGTCTCTAATCTCATTTAAACAAAAAAAAAAAAAACTTTTCTGCATTATGGTCATAAAATTACTATGTAAATTAATTATATTTTTCAAAGATATTTCGTTAAGTTTTAATTTTTATTTGCTAATTATTATTATTATTTTTTTAATTTACAGTAATTATTATCTTCATTTTAACTACAATAAGGTCTCCCAGAGATTTTGAAAAAGGTTAAGCACCCATCAAACTGGTTTAACCGTTTCCACTTGTCTGCTCCTTCTTCTTCCTCTAGTAATTTTTTTTTTTTTTTCTGCTATAGTTTGTTTATATTTGTTACAGATAACTCATCAGTCAATATATAGCAGATACAACTTATTAACTTTTTCACTATCTTCTGCCTTGTAAAAGGCTATACTTCTATATGTAACTGTTTATTGATAAATTCAAGCCTTCTTTTCTGATGTTTGATCACAGTAATGATAAATTATATATATACATATATTTATTCAAACTTTCTCTTTTCTTTCACCACTAGTTGGTTATAAATAATTATTTATAGTGATAATTAAAAAACAAAAAGAAACACAGAATCAGACTTGAAAGATTTATTTTTGTCTTCAACCCAGTTTTGAAATTTTTATCGCAAATTATTACAAAAGAAAAGATTTATTTTAAAACTTAAAAATGAGAAAATCAAATATTCCCATTGTATTCCTTACGAAATCTTTGCAAAATATCTTATTAATATTCTTAATACAAAAATAGTAAATTTATATTCTAATATCATGTCTTGATAAATCAATACTTGAATTTTCGGTAAAATAAAAATATATAAATAAAAATAAAAATTTAGCACACTGACATATAAATAATTACGCTATACATGAGGACCAGTTATGCAATATTACATATGCAAATAAAACTATTTTCTTCCGAGAGATTATTTATAAAAGCTATAAATGTGTCACATTTTTTTTTTGTGTGTAATATTTAAGTCACCTGTAAGGGAATGAAGGACACATCTCCCCCCGCCCTGTTCATCAGTACATATCAGTCATAAACATGGACACAGGAAGGGGGATCAGGGCAAACGACCTGTGCCTTTGAAAAAAGGGTGAGGGGAAACGACTCATTTTTTCTGTCAAAATATCATACATCAGGGAAATCGACCTCCACCCGTTTTCCGACGACGCGGAGATAAGTACAACATTGAGAAAAAAAATATATACCGCTTCTATCTAGAATGAATAAGTAGCCGTTTTCTATATCTATAAATTAGAAACATAGATTTCCGAATTATGCGTATAAAATAAACAAATGACCTGGATAGACGAAATGATCGAGAATTTCTAGTTTACACTCTTCTAGCTTGTGAAACAATGTTATGAATATTGTGAATATTTTGAATCCCTTGAATTGCGAGAAATTCTCGTTGATTTACTAGAATTGAGCTATAAAACAAAATTATAGTTACTAAAACTCTCCTCTTGTGCTCGCATTTATTTACAGAGATTTTTAAATGAGATTGACCACCATAATACGGAAAAACGGTCTAGAATTCTAATAGGGGTCTTTAAAACTCGCTAGCAAAGTGAGCTAGAATTTATAAGGATGACATGGAACTATTTTTTTCTAGAGACACAGTTTAGATTCTAGATGTCAATCACAGAATTTTTTCTCAGTAGACGACGCGAGGTGACATTGCGCTGGCTAGACGAAAAAACGGAAAATACTACATCGTTTATTCTGTATATATATATACACTGAATAAAATAAGTAGACGGACACTTACTTGTAATACTTTAAAGCCGTTTATTTCTTTAATTAGAGATATGAGGTTCATTTCTCTAATATAATTATATTCTTGAGACATCATATATTATTATTTTTTGGATATAGATTCAATCCTTTTAAATTATGTAGTGGAAAAATTCAGGAAACAAAAATGGTGCATATTTGCACTGTAATTTTTTTTTAAAAAAGTAGACGGACACATCTTGTATCTCTTAAATAAAACGTTTTTAGTTAGGGGTTCGTCTCCCATTTGCTTTAATAAGTTCGTATACTCTGTCAGGCATCGAATCAATGAGATTCTGAATCTTTTTTGACAGAAAATTTCCCAAATGTTTGTAAGAGCTTCTTTGAGCTGGTGAATTGATTCATACTGGTGTCCACCCTCATAAATTTTATGAACAAGTATAGCCCAAATGTTTTCTACAGGATTCATATCCGGAATGTTGGCTGACTAGGGTGAAACATTGAAGTTGTTCTCATGAAACCATTTTTTAACGTTGTTAGTGGTGTGTATTGGCGCTCCATCTTGTTGGAAAATCCAGTTTTCTCCTCCAAGATCACACGCAATTGGCAAAAGCTCACTGCTTAGTGTTTCAATATAATCTTTGTGCGTCTGCTTCTTACTTAGGAACACTAAATTTGTCCTTCCACCATAGCCAACAGCTAGCCACACCATCACGCCACCACCACCAACTTGCCGAGTAGAGTACACTTCGTCTTCTTTCTCCAAACTGTGCCAATAATATTGATATCCATCTGGGCCGTCTAAATTAAATTTTTTATCATCTGGAAAAACTACAGATATCCATTCTGTAGTCCAAGACATATGGTTTTGAGCCCACTGTAGGCGTTCTGTCACGTGGTGATCTTTCCAGCATGGATGATGTTTTCTCTTCTCATATTGAAAGATATCTGAGTGCTTAATGTAGTTATAAATTGTCTGAGAAGTTACGTTAGTAATTCCTGTGTTTATTTGAACTCTGGAAATTGATGCTCAAGTTTTTTTTCAGCTCAGTAAAAAATTTTCTTTGATCTCTAAGCGAAAGTTTCTTTGGCCGGCCACTCTTTTTCTTTACGCCATGGGCTTCAGGAACACGTAGAAAATCGCTGATGCTACTTTTTCTTATTAGAAGTAGCCTACTAATTTTTCTGACTCCTTTATTAACATTTTTCAACGCTATAATCTGTCCTTTCTGGTAATAAGTTAGAGGAATTCCTCGTGGCATGGCGCATTCATCTCCAAGAAATTTAACTACGTAAAACCATCTTGTCAAGCACGTTAGCAATTGGCAAAATGCCAAATGTACATGTACATGCAAAACTGGTATTCAGCAATAAACATCCACTTAGATAATTGCAGTTTTTGATCAGTGTCCGTCTACTTTAAAAAAAAAAAAAAAAAAAACATTGAGCAAATGTGTATCTTTTCTCTTTTCTGCATTTTTCTACATTAAAATTATAAATAATTGAATATTTTTATTTGTCTGTCAAAAATATGAAGATTTAGTATAAACATGTTAAAGAATTTTAATTGACATTTCCTATTAAACAAAGACGGGGTTTTAAAAAATTGTAAAGAAGTGTACGTCTACTTTTTTTATGCAGTGTATATATATTTTAAATCATAAATAAGGGGAATCTCCGCTTCCATCGCTTCCATGGTCGCTTCGCTCCTGTATATGACAATAAACGATACAGGGAAAAAATCACATCGAGCGGCCTTTGTAAACAGAATTTAAACTTTAAAATATCTGTTTCTCATTTAAGAAAAGCTACTCAGAGTAACCATCCACGTTGCTTTTGCTATGCACTGTAAAATATTTTGTGTAGGATTACACAATAATATTGAGACAGCTTACCTATCACAACCATGTAGAGAAATGTTACCAGCTGTAACTGTGTAACTGTAGCACATTACACAATTACAGCTGGTAACATTTCTCTGTACGATTGCGGCAATTAAGTTGCCTCAAGATTGTTGTGTAATATAGACCAAAATTTTTTCGTTTGATTAAAGTGAAGAATATGGATTCTCCTGTGAATTTGGAAAGCTCAATTTCTTTTGAAAATAATTAATCGTCAGTTTGTGACGTAGTGTGTAATGGTTTTAATAGTTGTTTTTTAATAATATTGAATGATATGGTTTATTTATAGTTCACATTCTTAGTGACAGAAAACAGCGTTTGTAAATTTATTTGAAATATTCTATTTGCACGTTTAAACAGAAATATTTTGGATTAACAGAATCTTGTGTTTATTTATATTGAACAAGCATCTCTGTGTACGGTTTTTTAAACTTTGAAAAATACTATTTAGTAATAGCGTTTGTTGTCTTTTTAACTCGCAGAAATTCTACTGATATGCACTTTATAATGCACTATATTGTCACTATATCATCACTGTATAATGCACTATAGTGTCTATGCATTATATAATCTATATGCACTAAAATCTATTTACATCTAATTTCATGTATATTTGTACCAGATTCAAAGTAATTTCTCTCCGCTATCTCTGTTCATACATTCAGACACCAAAAGCCTTTTTTGATTCTTAATAACAAGCCAAACTGATATTTTGGCAAAATAATAAAGAAATAAATAAAGAAAAGAAAAGAAATAAATAAAAATTATTTTACTCACCAAAAGTTTAATAAAACTAAGTGGACTGGACAGATGCAGTGTAAATTATGTTCGTTAAAGTCATTCAATGCTTTAAAATATATAATAAGTTTAGAAGAACTCCTATGGCAGGTTACGTTTGTTTGGATATTGATAAATTAAGCATTTAAATTTAGCTTTATTGAACATTACGACACATTATAGTATTACTTTGAATTTTACTAAAACATTACTACTAAACATTTAACAAAGATAAAATCCCATAAAACTCAAAAAAGTAATAATATTGATGATATACTTTTCAAAAAAAAATTTTTCTCCTTTCTCTAAATCTGAAATTTTATACTGCGATAAAATAAATAGTAACAAAAGAAAAAAACTCGACAATCAATGATACATTATTAAATTAATGTAAAATAAAGAAATTTTCTAAATAAATCGAAAACTTTTTATCCTTTGTGTTTACTTGGATACATATAAGAGCATAATGCATAAATTTGACGACTACTATATTTCGGAAAACAAATAAGGTAAGTAGAGTTTAACATCTATAGACTACACTAAACCAAATGAAACGAATATATATTTTTTGTAATAGAGATAGTCAACTGGGAATAAAAATTTGTGTATGTATATAAAATTTGTGCCTCTCCTCCCCCCCTGGGGGGAAGTCCCCCCTCGAGGGGAGTAAATTTTCATGATGGGTATATTTTAAAAGAGCTCAAAACCTTTAAAACGAATTGTTGAACCATCGATCTGCGATAATTTAAAATAAAGTTATCGATCTTTTTTATTAAAAAAAAAAAAAAAAAAAAAAAAAAAAATGTAATAGTGGGAATAAATTCAACTTTTTTTTGGGATATTTAGCGTTATACTACTTCTCTAATATGGAAATCATATGCATTATCGTAAAAGATAATTTGTATAAATTATAATTTTAATAAGTCATTTTTTAATAACCTAATTAAATTCTATATAAATGCAGATGCATTAATCAAACGGGGGGTTGAGGGGGGCTGTAGCCCCCCTCACACAGAACTAATTGTCATATAAAACTCTTCCGAAGCGTAATTTGAATTGTTTAACATAGGTTTACATAACAGTACTCGTTATCTTACCTCTTAATCTCCAACCTGTATTTATAGTATTAAATTTCAGGGTAAGAGAAAGTCGTGTGAGTGACACACCAGATTATTAAACTTTGAAAAATACTATTTAGTAATAGCGTTTGTTGTCTTTTTAACTCGCAGGAATTCTGCTAATATGCACTTTATAATGCACTATATTATCACTGTATAATGCACTATAGTGACTACGCATTATATAACCTATATGCACTAAAATCTATTTACATCTAATTTCATGTAACTCATAAATATTTGTACCAAATTCAAAGTAATTTCTCTCCGCTATCGCTGTTTATACATTCAGACACGAAAATCTTTTTTGATTCTTAAAACAGAAGCCAAACTGACATTTTGGCAAAATAATAAAGAAATAAATAAAGAAAAGAAAAGAAATAAATTAAAAATATTTTACTCACCAAACGTTTAATAAAACTAAGTGAATTGGACAGATTCAGTGTAAATTATATTCGTTAAGGTCATTCAATGCTTTAAAATGTATAATAAGCTTAGAGGAACTGAGTTATACTTTTTCCCAATGGCAGATTACGTTTGTTTGGATATTGGTAAATTAAGCATTTAAATTGAACTTTACGGCGCATTATAATATTATTTTTAATTTTACTAAAACATTACTACTAGGCATTTAACAAAGATAAAATCCCATAAAACCCCAAAAAGTAATAATATTGATGATATATTTTTCAAAGATTTTTTTTTTCCCTTTCTCTAAATCTGAAATTTTATACTGCGATAAAATAAATAGTAAAAAAAGAAAAAACTCGACAATCAATGATACATTATTAGATTAATGTAAAATAAAGAAATTTTCCAAATAAACCGAAAACTTTTTATCCGTTGTGTTTACTTGGATACATATAAGAACATAATGCATAAATTTGACGACTATATTTCGGAAAACAAATACTTGCTTTTAATTTTATAGACCGAATAATATTTGTTTAGTGGATAAATTCCACATATTCGTTAAATTTAGCGAAGGAAAAATAACTCGAAAACTAAAAAATAATGAAAAAGCACCACAGAACTGACGTTTTAAAGTAATAATTACAAAACTTTGAATAAACACCAACGTGCGAGTTTATTTCATTTTTTAGTGTTTATTCAAAATTTTGTAATTATTATAACTCTAAAACTGTTTATTTAATATGGAAGTGCCATTTGGTGAAAAGTTATTATTTGCTTAGATCTATTATTGCATTATATTTCTTTTTACACGCAAATACGTAAGTTCAACTTATTTTCGATTCGTGGTTTGTGCATTTACTTATTTATTTGTTAACTTAATGTATAGATGTGTCTGGCTCTAAAATTTTGAGGGGCGGGAGTTATTGGAGACGTATTCAGAGGAGAAAAAGCTGTTCCACCCCCTTTCCCCTCCATGTATATTTTAGGCAAATCTATTGGTGTTCGTTAAGACGTATTACAATATCGTGGTGGTTATTTAAAATAAATATTTAAATTGGCCACAAAATCAGTACTTTCTCTAAAATATATGGATAAGAGAAAGAAAAAATATGCAAGCGTTCAAAAAAGCGGACGATTTAATCATATTATATGAACAGAATATGATTAACAGATAATAATAATATTAACTTGAATTTAGGATTAAACAAGAATGAAAAAACGCGCATACAATATAAACAATTTCAATTTCTAGGTTCACGTTGTATCATTTAGCGTCCATGATGAATTCTTATAAAAATATTTTATTTTTAATTAGAAAGAAAAAAAAAAAAGCTCGCAAAAATTAATTTTATGCCTTATTCCTTATTTAAAAAAAAAAAAAATGCGGGGAGTTTTTGGGAACTGCCGATAGAAGTGAAAACTAAGTAACTTGTGAATGGTATCGTCGAGCTATTATATTATTATTTTTGAATTATTTTTGGTTTGTAAAGAAGTGTTAATATTGTAATATGACTAAAATAATTTCCTTTTTTTTATTATTTATTTGAAAATTTATATTGAAAGCAAAAAGAAGAATATAACAGTCTGTATAAAAACACGTGTTTGTACTTTGTGAACTATGTATATACTGTGGAACAAGTACATACATACATAGAGTATAGAACTAGAAAGAGACAGATGCCAGTAGCCAGTATACTACTCGTATTAGTATGCATTTTACATTGTATATATGTATATGAGTATATACATATATACATATATAGATATTATGTAGAGAGATATACTCTTTGTATATATATAATGTATACTAATAACGCACGGAGGTATATCTGTGTACATATATACACAGTATACATATAGCTCATTGAAAGCGTTTGGTGACGATGGCGCGAGTTCCATGATTTTTGTTCACCCAAAAAGTGCTCAACGCACCTAAAGAAGTTTTCACTTCAAAAAACAAGAATGAGAACACTTGCGATACTCGTTGTATCATATAACATAACCTTCAAAGTTCTTTGCCTACGATATCACACAACAGTGAGACAAACGGAAGAAAGATAGACAGATAGTGTAACTGAATCCGAATCACTCTTAAACATTTTTGGAAAGTGTTAAAAATGCTTAATACAAACGGAAATGCAGTCCTTAATGTGTCTGAAAATTTTAGAGTTGCCTTGTAAATCTGAACGCTAAACATATACTATTCTGTACAAAATATTATTTTACCATATTGACAATAAAAGTGAATTTCTTTAAGATTTTTGCAGTAGAAAGACATTTTACGGTCCTCTTCACTTACCGTCGCCGGAAGCCCGAGCCAATGTTATTCTATGGGGAAATTTTCTTTAGAAATAACTTATTAACTAATACAAATTTTTAAACTCTGTTTTCACATTCACAAAGTTCCCAACTGTTAAATTGACGGACCATTTTTTAAAAATGTAGTTTTTTAATTTTTAATATTTTATCTTGAAATTGTAAAATGAAAAAAATTCACATATTGAAAATTCGTATTTTGCAGCTTCAAAATAAAATATAAAAAATTAAAAAAATAATTTTTTAAAAAAGGTCCGTCAATTTAACGGCTGGGAATTTTCAGAATGTGGAAACAGAATTTAAAAATATGTATTAGTTAATAAGTTATTTGTAAAGAAAAATTTACCATAGAATAACATTAGCTTCGGCTTCTGGCGGCGGTGAGTGAAAAGGACCCTTAAGTGTGATTTATAAAAATGTTCTTTTCAAAATGCCGTTCTTTGTCTTTATTTATTTATTTTCCTTGCACACAAACTAGTTTTATAGGAGCAATTAATGTCATTTTAAATAGGGAACATTCCATAGTGAAATTGATTAGCATTATATCATTATGAAAAAGTAATAAATAACTTTCAGCATATCAATCTTATAAACTTTAATAAATTTTAAATCCAACGTTTCGGCTAAATTCCTTCATTAGCCTTCCTCAGGGAAGAATGATGTTAAAAAACACATAAACATAGAAAATTTAAGTACATGATACCACAATTACAACTTCAAAACATTTAACAGATGATTACACAAATTGTAAAAATATACTATATACATTTTTTAAAATATGCTAAAACACTCAAAGGAACATGAAACATGATCACTACAAGACAAGGATAAAGAGCTACTAAAGCAAAGGTTAAAAATATCAAAATTGCGGGGTTGCCAGAACTAAATTAAAGCAGGGTAACCATAAATTAATTTAAGCCCAAGAAATGAAGCCAAATTGAGGGGGGGTTTACGGATAAGGAATCGTTACAAATTTCTGATTTTCCTTTTAATAATTTCGAATGATTCATAAAGAAGTGCTTGGTTTCTATTGTCAGTATTGTAAATTATTTTGGCATTTTCAAAATCGGGGTCAATGGGATTAGTATTATAATTTCGTGAAAAAGCTGTGTTGGGTCTATTATATTTTAAATCTGCAATATGCTCCTTCATTCTATCACAAAAAGGTCTATTAGTCATACCTATATAGTAGTTAGTTTTATTATCCACTTTATATGGGATTTCATAAACACCAGATTTTAATTTGGGGGGAGGAGGATCAAGTTTTTTAGAAATTAATGAATTTAATTTTAAAGGAGCTTTAGCAACCAAATTAACTTTTTTATGTTTAATGAAGAAGGGGGAGGAGGGGACATAATTATGTCCCCTCCTCCCCCTCCCCCTTCTTCATCTTCTAATGATAATAAATCTTCTAATAGTAAGTTTAAGAAAATTCAATATTTGCCCTCTCTTCATGAGGGAATTTCTAAATTATTTAAACATAAAAAAGTTAATTTGGTTGCTAAAGCTCCTTTAAAATTAAATTCATTAATTTCTAAAAAACTTGATCCTCCTCCCCCCAAATTAAAATCTGGTGTTTATGAAATCCCATATAAAGTGGATAATAAAACTAACTACTATATAGGTATGACTAATAGACCTTTTTGTGATAGAATGAAGGAGCATATTGCAGATTTAAAATATAATAGACCCAACACAGCTTTTTCACGAAATTATAATACTAATCCCATTGACCCCGATTTTGAAAATGCCAAAATAATTTACAATACTGACAATAGAAACCAAGCACTTCTTTATGAATCATTCGAAATTATTAAAAGAAAATCAGAAATTTGTAACGATTCCTTATCCGTAAACCCCCCCTCAATTTGGCTTCATTTCTTGGGCTTAAATTAATTTATGGTTACCCTGCTTTAATTTAGTTCTGGCAACCCCGCAATTTTGATATTTTTAACCTTTGCTTTAGTAGCTCTTTATCCTTGTCTTGTAGTGATCATGTTTCATGTTCCTTTGAGTGTTTTAGCATATTTTAAAAAATGTATATAGTATATTTTTACAATTTGTGTAATCATCTGTTAAATGTTTTGAAGTTGTAATTGTGGTATCATGTACTTAAATTTTCTATGTTTATGTGTTTTTTAACATCATTCTTCCCTGAGGAAGGCTAATGAAGGAATTTAGCCGAAACGTTGGATTTAAAATTTATTAAAGTTTATAAGATTGATATGCTGAAAGTTATTTATTACTTTTTCATAATTATAAAAGCAGCATATATAAAAAAGTGGAATAAATATATCTGACATTATATCATTTTTAAGAAATTCTAAAAATATTTACGGATGCCAGAAGCAGGGAGACAGACAGACAGACCGATCATCGAACAGACGAATACACTAATTCAAATCATATTCACACTTAAAAATTGTTGGAAAGTGTAAAAAGCGCTTAATGTAAATGAAAATGCAATTTCAGCAAATTTTCAATAATAACACTTAATGTAACTGAATATTTTCGTGTGATCCTGTAAATCTTATTGATAATCATACTATATTCTACAAAAAACAATCTTTTGTGCATGTGAATAACATATTTCAATGTTTCATGAAGTATGTTATTAAAATATGGCTTTTAAAAATACCTCTCATATAACGCAACGTTTTGGAATACTTTCGGGTGTCCCTGTTATTTACTCCATTTTCATTAAAAAACATCCGATAGTGAACTTGAATAACATATTTCAGTTTCATTAAGATTTGTGTAAAATTCAGGTATTAAAATATGGTTTATAGAAATACCTCTCATAGAACGTAATGCTTTGGAATGCTTTCGGGAACCCCAGTACGCAAACCAGTAGAAGTATAAACTCCATTTTCAATGGGAAACGTCCGATAGTGAATTTGAATAACATATTTCAATTTCACTCAGATATGTCTGCAGTAAAGGTATGAAAATATGGTTTAAGGCAAGCCTCTCATAGAACGCAATGTTCTGGAATACTTTCAGGTGTCCCTGTACACAAACCAGTATTGATATTTACTCAGTTTTCAGTAGGGAACATCCGATAGTGCATTTGAATAACATATACCAGTTTCAAGAAATTCTGTGAATATTTATGTGAATCAGAGTGAAGACAGACGGACAGACAAACCGAAGTCATTAACATTTTTTAACCTTGTTGGAAAGTGTTAAAGTGGCATAGGTATAACCAGTGGCATAGGTAAACACAGTTTTAACTTACTATTCAAACCTGAAACAAAAATTTATATATAATATTAAAGATAATATGCAAATAAGAATTGTCTGTTATATGAAGATAAAAAAAAAAAAAAAATAAATAAACTTAATTATCTTGTTTTATTTTTCATTGCATTTTGCACGCTTTTATTTCCTAATTCAAACTTATTTAAAAAAAAAGTTTTTCGATACTGTCCGTTTCCAAACTGATTATTATTATTTTTTTTTTCTTTTCGTTTTCTTTAAAAAAAAAAAAAAAAAAAAAGATTTTAATGAAAATTTGGCAACCGCAGAATTTAGTTTAGTACGGAGAACTAATAGTTTTTTTTTTTTTTTACCTTCAAAATTATAACATTGTTTTCAAATTATTCAATTATATTTTCGATAAATTTTCGATTTCGATAAATGTCCAACTATCATAAACTGGTATCGCAAAATATCCGTAGATTGAGACTAATAGTCCTCAGTCCTAAAAAAAAAAAAAAAAAAAGCTTTGTAGCTTTATGCCTAAAGGAAAAAAAAAAAATTAAAAAGATTGCTTTTGAATATCCATGTATACGGTCTACACATTGCATATTCACCATATGAATTACTGAAATTTCTATACAATATTGAAAATCTACCCTTTATATTTCATAATGAATCAGAGCCACTTTGTGGAGTCCTGTAAAAAATCATTTAAGCCAATCACAATTTATTTTACAAGAAAAATGGTTTTCGATATATATTTAAATTATATATTAATTTTCTTATGTTGTGCGCAGTATAAAGGTATTAAATTATGTTTTAAAAGTAGTCCTCTTACACTGCAAATAAAAGCATCTTAAAGTGAAACATAAAAACAATTGAAAAGGAATTTTAGACACGCAAATGTCCTAATATGGAGCTCAAACGTAATAGATATCTTAAGGGGTAACATCACTGTAGAGGTTTCAAAAAGTATCCTTTTTTTTTTTTACTTTCTTCTATATGTTTATATAGAGAAAGTATTGTATTCGTGAAAATTTTCAAACTCCGGTTTTCGATGGATTTACACGTTTTGGGATGTCCTGAACATGATTTGATAGTTTTTAGAAAATGTCTGTCTGTCTCTGTTTGTGTATCACGAACATTGTGGACGCTGTATCTCAGGAACCAATGAACGAAATCTAACCAAACTTGGTGTTTAGTTGGACCCTGACATAAACTGGTGTTCATTAGATTTTGGTATTATTCGCTCAACAGGTGGTGCTGTGATCGCATTTTTTCTAAATTTTTAACATGGCAGTATAGGACAAAATTTCGTATAAATGTACATAATGAGAGTTATTTTTAACTTTTGATTGTAAAATTGATATGAATTATTGATAATAGTAGTAGTTAACTAGGAAAAAAAAATTGTGCATGTGGGGGCATCGATTAGCTCATATAAACAATGTAAAGAAATTATTAATCTTATTTTTAATTAATTTATTTATTTTTGGTGAAAATTGAAAGGTTTTATCTAGACACTCGCCAATTACAAGAAAAAAAAAAAAAAAAAAAAAAAAATCATTATTTTTAAAACCCCCTACGTGGCCCAATAGCTACACTCTTGTAGAGTAGATAGATTTTTTTTTTCTTTTATTCAGATTCAAACTCGCAATAGTTATCGTGCGTGCCGCAGATTAACTCAAATTCAACGTGCCTCGAGGGAATTGCTGCAGAATCGCCCTTATGTAATATTTTCCGACAAAAAATTCCTGTAATGTATTTCAATATATACTCAATAACTACCCTAAGCATTATCTCTCTATCACTTTTCTTTTCATCCAGCCCTCCGCCCCCCCACCCCCCACGAAAAAAAAAGAAACTTTTTTTAGGCCATTACAGTTGTTTTATTCCTTAATTTAACACACTTGTGAGTCTCAAAGAATTCGCTGTAAATAGAAGCGTCTTAAATTCAAACAGAAATGTGTTTGAAATATCGATTCAGACACAAAAATAATCGAAATACAAAAATATGCGAAATTTCAGACAGCAAACGCATCTGAATTTTGAGACACTTTAGAAATTCAGACACTTGCATTACTTAGCAAAATTTTCATGTAGAATCTACTTTAAGCAACTTGTTTATCCTGTTTAAACTTTTTTCCACATTTAAGAAGTACAATATTATTTTATATAATATGTAGTTAAGCTATTTAAACTAGGTTAGCTTAATGGAACTAAATTTTCCAGAAATAATTCTCTAGAGTTCTGCGTGATATTTGCATGAAATTATGCTTAATATAACTCATAAAAAAACCTATTTAGACGTTAAAGTTATTTCATAAAAAAAAAAAAAAAAAAAAAAGGGTGGTTATAATTAAACTTTCTCTATAAACAGCATCCTACAGCGCAATCGGGTGAATGGAATGTAACAAAATTTGGTATACAGACTATACCCGAGATGCGCTCACGGAATTTCGAAAAAAAATATTTTAGTTCCACAATGTCCACCAGAGGGCACATTTCTGGAAAAACATTAAATTTAACACCATAAATGATATAAAAAAAAACTTGATATGTGATATGGCCATTATGAAATAATATGCTGATTCAATTTGGTTGCTTATCGGCCAATAGGTGGTGCTACTATATTGCAAATTTCCTCGATAATGGGAAAGCTTTTTCTCAACTTCTATGGCATATAACTGTACGGGACTTGATAAGTGAAATAGCTATTATAAAACCCATATATATATTTATAGACAATAAAACTCTCTTTCTTTGGATATTTAGTGTTAGTTTTCTCTAAGATGAGAATCATTTGCATTCATCATGTTAGATAATATTAATTAATAATAGTTTTAATAAAATATTTGAATTTAGTGAATTTGTATAGGAAAACATAGAAGAAAGTCTTGTGGTGGCCACAACATACTAGTTTAAAAATGGCTTTGCACTGGTTCTAACACCTTACCTGTTATAATTAAAAAAGTGGAAAATTATTTTACTATTTTTGAAAGAAATCATTATATCTCCATGAATGTATGTGGAAACCTCATAAAAATGTATACAAATAATTAAAAGTATCTTCAAAATCGCATGCTAGAGCCAAAAGACGTTTCAAGCATTACTTTTTACAGGGTAATCCAAAATATTTTAACTATTATTTAATTTTTTACTGGTCCTTTTTAAAAGCTTTTCATGATTATTAGAAGCTTTTTTATATGAAGTTGACTTTGTCAGCTTCGTGTCTTCTTTGTCAACTTCGTGTCACGCTAATAAACAAGACGCCTCCCTTTTAAAGTAAATGCAAGCTGTTTACTCTGTCGCTTCATGGCTTAGTTGATTAGAGCGTCACCTTAATAACGCGGTGGTCGTGAGCTCGATCCCCGAAGATGAAACGCGTTAATTTTTTCAGATAGTTGGTAAAAAAGACGTCAATTGATAAAAGAAAAATTTTCGTAGTATCCTAAAAATTTTTGAAGATTTTTTTATTTTTTTTTTAGTATTAGAAAACACAAATTATTTTAGGTATTAAAAAAGCATAAAATAAAAAGTTTTAAGTAAAAAATACATAAATATATTTAGAAGCTTCATATATATATATATATATTATGTTATATGAAATGGATTTATCATTGCGTTTTCTGTCACGCTAAAAAACAAGACGCTTCCACTTTTTAAAAATAAAAAATGTAAGCTATTCATTGTATATCTTAATGGCTAAGTTGGTTAGAGCGTCATGTTAAGAACGCGAGAGTCGTGTGTTCGAACCTCGCCGAGCTGAGGTGTTAATTTTTGCAAATAATTAATAGAAAAGGTGTCAGTTGATAAAAGAAATATTTCGTTGTGTACACAGTATCCTAATAATTTTTGAAGAGTTTTTAGTTCCCCATCATACTATAGGTATGGGGAACTTTGGTAATCGTGAAAATTTTCGATCTCGGTTTTTTGACTTTTTTACACGTTTTCAGGTATGAGGAATCCAAAAATGACAAAAATTGTATGGTGTCTGTCTGAAGGGTGTCTTTTAGTGTGTTAGTGTGTTAGTCCGTTATTCCGTTAGTTTGTTAGTCTGTGTACACGATATCTCAAGAACAAATTGTCGCAGAGAGGTCAGATCAGTTTTAAAATATTACTTTCGACACTGGCAAGAACCGTATTCATTTGCAATATTCGAATTTAAAAACTTCGTAAGTTATTAGAAATTTACGATTTTCTTAACATGGGAGAATAGGTCAAAAATTCACTTAAACGTGCATTAAATGGAAACTTTTTACTGTAAAAATGTCAGACCAGTTTTAAAATATCAGTTTTGATGCCGGAATGAACATCAGTAACTATAAATATGCTACTTTGAAAATTTCGCAAGTTATTGGAAATTTACGAATTTCTTAACATGGCAGTATAGGGCGAAATTTCACATAAACGTCAATTTTTATCGATATTTTCATCGTAAAGATGTCAGACTACTTTTGAAATATTATTTTGGACACTGGCATGAATATTAAAGACTATGAATTTTCCAATATAAAAATTTCGTAAGTTATTGGAAATTTACAAATTTCTTAACATGGCAGAATAAAGCAAAATTTCACATAATCGTCAATTTTGAGGGATGTTTTCGTCATAAAGATGTCAAACCCCTTTCGAAATATTATTTAGGTTACTGGCAGGAATATAATAGATTATGATTTTTCCAATTTAAAAAATTCGTAAGTTATTTGGAATTTACGATTTACTTAACATGTGAGAATAAGGCAAATTGAACATAAACTTCCATTTTGAGGATCATAAATATATTAGACAACTTCAAAATTACATTTATGATATTTGAACATGGTTGAATACAAATATTCTAATAGGAAAATTTCGTAAATTATTCGTAATTTACGATTTTATCAACATAGCGAAATTGTAAATTTTTCATATAAACATGCATTTTTGGGAAAGTTGCATTGGAAATAGTAGCATGGAAATAAACTACTAAATTGATCCCAATAAAATAAATTAATAGATTAGAATAAGATAAATATATCGAAGTGAACGGTGGATAGCCTATTAGGCGGGGATTTCATTTTGTCACTGAATCAAGCTTTGGTCGAATTCATTTCTTTTACCATGATTATAATATGTCTCGCACTCGAAATTTATGAGAACATAAAAATGATGGGGAACTGAATAGAGTCCACCTATGCCAACTAGTTTAAACAGCTTTTTATGTAGTTATTAAAAAGAACAAAATAAAAATTTGAGTAAAAATATATAAAAAATAAATTTTATAGAAGTTTTTTTATTGAAATTAGAATTTCTCATCGTGTTTTCGTGACACGCTAAAAAACAAGGTGCCTCCCCTTTAAAGTAAATATAAGCAATTCATTGCATCCCTCGTTGGCTCATTTGGTTAGAGGATCATGATAACGTTATGAGTTCGATCCTCGAAAGGCCGATATGGTAATTTTTGCAGATATTTAATAGAAAATGTGTTAATTAGTAAAAGAAAGTATCAAAAAAAAAAAAAAAAAAAAAAAAAAAATCTCAGTCTATTAGGAGATATGCGGTTGAAATAATTTAGACCTGAAAGTGTTAAATCTCTATTTTTCCAGGTACAATATTTTCACCCATTTTAACTGAATTTTTTTTTAGAAGCTTTTTATATAAAATTGACTTTGTCATCGCGCTTTCGTGTCACGTTAATAAACAAGGCACCTCCATTTTAAAGCAAATATAAGCTGCTTCGTTTGTCGCTGCTTGGCTTATATTTCAGGCAACGAAGGCCAAAATTTGACGAATAGAAAAAAAAAATCGTGTAGTTTTGAAATTTTGCATACTCATAATTCCTGAACAATATTCCAAAAGTCCCCGCCCGTGGTGGGTGAGCGGGGGGCAGTCTGGGCATTTAAGGGGGCACTTTTCAGTTTTTATTAAATATCTTAAAAACTATCGCATTTAGAGAAAAATGTCAATTACAAAATTAATCTACGTAAAATTTCCTACAAAAATGTATCGTTCATTTTATTTATATGATCAACAGTTTAGAAGATATAGGGGGATGAAACAACACATTTTCTTGAAAAATTCTTTTTTGCAATAGTAAAATCAACTAAAGTGTGTAATTAAAAGGGTTCTTGTCAAATATTTTCTAATGTACAAAACAAATATATACATAGGGAATATGCAAGGATAATACAGCAAGTTTTGTAAGTTTTAAGTAATTTTAAGGCTAGTAGGCGCAAGTGGCGGTTTGAGTAAAAATCCCGATAACGAAGACCCAAAACCGATCAACATAAAAAAAAAAATCGTGTAGTTTTGAAATTTTGCATACTCATAGCCAAGAGGGTACTGAACAATATACCAAAAGTCCCCGCCCGTGGTGGGTGAGCGGGGGGCAGGGGGACATTTAAGGGGGACACTTTTCAGTTTTTATTAAATATCTTAAAAACTATCGCATTTAGAGAAAAAATGTCAATTACAAAATTAATCTACGTAAAATTTCCTACAAATATATGTAACACATTTTGTTTGTATGATCAATAGTTTAGAAGATATAGGGGAACGAAATAGCACATTTTCTAGAAAAAATCTTTTTTGCAATAGTTAAAATCAACTAAAGTGTGTAATTAAATGGGTTCTGGTCAAATATTTTCTAATGTACAAAACAAATATATGCATAGTGAATATGTAAGGATAATACAACATGTTTTGTGCATTTTAAATAATGTTAAGGTTAGTAGGCGCAAGTGGTTTAGGTAAAAATCCAGATAACGAAGACCCAAAACCGATCAACATAAAAAAAAAAAAAAAAAAAAAAAAAAAAAATCGTGTAGCTTTGAAATTGAGCACAATAATAAAGTTAAGAGTCCCGAACAACATACTAAAAGTCCCAAACCATGTGGGGTGAGCAGAAGGCAGGGGGAATTTAAAGGGGGCACATTTCAGCTTTTATAACGTGTCTTGAAAACTATCGCATTTAGAGAAAAAATGTCAATTACAAAATTAATCTACGTGAAATTTCCTACAAAAATGCACACTACATTTTGTTTGTATGATCAATAGTTTAGATGATATAGGGGAACGAAATAATACATTTTCTTGAAAAATTCTTTTTTGCAATAGTAAAATCAACTAAAATGTGTAATTAAAAGGGTTCTAGTTAAATATTTTCTAATGCACAAAACAAATATATGCATAGGGTATATGTAAGGATAATACAGCATGTTTTGTACATTTTTGTCTTTATACTTGGAGTCATTTCATTTTAACATTTTTTTTTTTTAATTCTGGGGAGTCATTTTAGGCAGTGCAAGAAAAATGTTTTTGATTCCTAAAAAAGCTTTTTTATTATTAAAAATAATTATTTTTCAGAAATTTAAAACACTGCAAAGGAAATATTTTAAAACTATGTCAATATATAAAAATGAAAAATTGTCATATAAAATCAGTCTTTGAAATCATAACTACTCGTTTTATAGGCAAATGTATTCTGTGTTTGTTTTTTTTATTTAATTTTTTTTGTTATTTACAATAGTAACATATACTACAGTTTGTAATTAAAAGGATTCGGGTTAAATATTTTCTACTCATACAAATAAATATCTATATGCGCGCGCAATGCGCAAAGTTTAAAGAGTGGAAGTCAAAATATACAAATCGAAAAACTCCACTTTTCTGTAAGATATCCGTAAGATACAAAGCAACCTTTATATTTTCTTAACTATTGATCACACTAACAAATGTAATAGGCATTTTCATGGGAAATTTTACGTAGTTTAATTTTGTAATTGACATTTTTATCTAAATGGGAGAGTTTTCAAGATATTAATAAAAACTGAAAAGTGCTTCCTTTAAATGCCCTCTCCCCCCTCCGCTCTCCCCCCACTGTTGGGGATTTTTAGTGTGTTGTTCAGGACAGGATACTCAACCTTATAACTGTGCTCAGTTTCAAAGCTATACGATTTTTTTTTATGTTGATCGGTTTTGGGTCTTCGTTATCTGGATTTTTACCTAAACCACCACTTGCGCCTACTAACCTTAAAATGAATTAAAATGTACAAAAACATGTTGTATTTTCCTTATATATTTCCTATGCATATATTTGTTTTGTACAGTAAAAAATATTTGACCAGAACCCATGTAATTACACACTTTAGTTGATTTTACTATTGCAAAAAAGAATTTTTCAAGAAAATGTGTAATTTCTTTCCCCTATATCTTCTAAACTATTGATCATACAAACAAAATTTACTTACATTTTTGTAGGACATTTTTGTGGTATGTTCAATTTTTACTAGGACTGAGGACTATTAGTCTCCATCTGGGATTTTTGTGGTGTCATTTTTCGATAGTTGGACATTTATCGAAATCTAAAATTTATCGAAAATATAATTGAATAAATTGAAAGCGATGTTATAATTTGAAAAAAAAAAAAAAAAAGAAAAAAAACTAATAGTCCAAAACTAAAGTTTGCTTTTGCCAGAATTTCATCAAAATCTTTTTTTTTTTTTTTTTTTCCTTGGAAAGAAAAAGAAAAGAAAATTAATAATAATCAATATCGAAAAAGTTTTTTTTAATAATTTTGAATTAGGAAATAAAAAATGAGTTTAATGATTTAATTTTTATATAAAACATGATCTCATGCTATCTTAAAAAGTAGATGTAAAATTTAAATTTATGTGGTGCGTGTGGCATCTATAAAAATTGTTTTAAGACATTGAGTAGAATAAAGAAAGCAACGTTGTTGGTTGCATTTTGTTATATAGTTTGATTTTTTTTTTTTTTTTTTTTTTTTTTTACTTGTTCATGGATTTAAATTCTCTCATGGGGCCATAATTCAAATTAATGTAGACCTGGGGACTATCTATCCTACTAAAAACTCAGTTTTTCAATTCCAATCAATAAAAATATTCAGTAATTAATTTACTCTACTTAACTAAAATGCAATTACCTGAATGTACTTTTCATAAATCTAGTTTGCTCTTCACAAAATTTAACTAAACTAATTTCTCTGATGTGAAATTTTTCTTGAATTTTACTTTGGATTCAATAAATTTCCTTCTGTAAAAAAGTTATTCATTTATTTATGTCTTTTTTTTTTTTTTTTTTTAACTATTATTTGTTGCATTATTTAAACATTTCTTGTTTAAAGGTATTAATATAAAAGAGTGAAATATGTATTTGATTATTTGTGAAAATCTTAATTTATATTAAGAAAAATAATAATAAAAAATAATAAGGATATATTCTGTTTGCATGTTTTTGGAATATAATATCTAATTGACAGATTTTAATTTTAATAAAGAAAAATGAAAATGTTGGTATGCTTTGAAAATTTGGATAATTACTTAATTTTGCAATTTGGAATTTATTATTTTTAGAAAAAATTAGAATTAGTGTAATTAATAAAAAGAGACTCATTATTAAAAAATCAATAACCATAATTTAAATTATATACAACTAGTAATACTACTAGTAATACTTTTAAATGAAGTGCTTTTTTATTCACTAATATAAACTGCTACTACAAAAATTATATTACAATTTTTATTTAATGCGCTATTGTACATGAAAAATAATGCATATTATTTTACATACAAAGCTCAAAAGCACTGCAGTACAATATTTATTACTTAAACAATATACATATATAATTATTAACACTTCACGTTAGTAAGTTAATTATGTGATACATTATTTGTAGCTAGCTAAATCAAAGAAGAAACAAAATATTTTAATGAATTTCAAGAATTGTCACAATTATAATATCTATGTTCAATTAACAGAAACGTGCGTTGAATTGTATACTGAACTGTTATGCGATTCTCGCAATCGAAAGTGTGTTAGATTGTTTGCCGTCGGTAAGGTAGAAATACATTGCATGGGTGCATTAGATAGCATACGAAAAGGCGCAGAATTTAAAAATTTTGGATTATAAAAGGAAAAAGTTTTGTTTCTTTCGATTCGAAAAGTTCCGACATGAATATATATCTATGTTGTACGTATATACACAATATATTTTTAGATTATACATAGTTATATTATCAATGTATTTCGACCCAAACTCAACTCTCGTGTAAACGGGGTCAATATATGTAGATACTTATATACAAAGGTGTCGGTTACGGTAACAGTGTCGCGAGTTCAATGGTTTTTTCCCATCTCAAAAAATATGAACATGCATGTGTATCTGTACGTACATACACAATATATGTACATACTTATATACAGAGGTGTCGGTTACGGTAACAGTGTCGCGAGTTCAATTGTTTTTTCCCATCTCAAAAATGCCCAACGCACCTAAAGAAGTTTTCGCTTAAAAAAAAAAAAAAAAAAAAAAAAAAAAAAAATGCACTTCGGGAGTGCCGACAGAACTGAAAACGTGAACAATTACGTGTGTATTTCTTGAATCGTCAGGAAATATTTTATTGTGTAGGAAATACTTTTAAATGAAGTGTTTTTTTATTCATTAATATAAACTACTACTACAAAAATTATATTACAATTTTATTTAATGCGCTAACTGCAATAAAGACAGAGTCCGGAAATAAGAGAAGTCGTGTAGAGCCGCACCAGATTGTAAAAACGTGAGAAAAATTGCGGATTTTTTCTTTCTCACGGTTTTGTGAGGTCTAACTGCAACGTTTCCGGCTGCAATCTTTACGAGATAGTGTCCGGAGATGAGAGAAGTCGTGTAGAGCCGCCCCAGATTGTAAAAACGTGAGAAAAATGGCAGCTTTGGGCTTTCTCACGGTTTTGTGAGGTCTAACTGCAATAGAGACAGTGTCCGGAGATGAGAGAAATCGTGTAGAGCCGCACCAGATTTTAAAACAATATACAGTATATGATTATTAACACTTCACATTAGCAAGTTAATTGTATGATACATTATTTGTATCATACAAGGATGGAAAGCGTTTGCTGACGATGACGCGAATTCAATGATTTTTGTTCACCCAAAAGTTTTCACTTCAAATGGAAAGCGTCAGCTGACGATGACGGGAATTCAATGATTTTTGTTCACCCAAAAGTGCTCAACGCGCCTAAAGAAGTTTTCACTTGGAAAAAAAAAAATAATAATCAAAGGTAGGTTTCAAAGTAAAATTTATATCAAAAACTATAAAAATTATTGCCTGAATATATGTTTTATTGAACATACCTAATACAGTCCAATTTATAAATATTTAGTAGGAATATAAGCTTTTACATGAAACCTTCAAAGGTGCCAAGTCCCTTTAAATGAAATAACTCTATTTATTTAAAAATTTCTGAAATTAGTTAATCTTTAAAGTCACAAGGAGTTTCGTGATTGTGAAGTATATACTAATTATTCGTACCAGTTAATTTTTATATAAAATAGCAGGTCCTATTTGTAAAGTTTTAGAGCATAACTTTATTAACGACTTTGTTATTGCCAATAGGAAGCCTATAACTAAAATTACTAAAGCTCCATATAGAAATAATTTAGCATCCAGTTTCGACGATTTATTAATGTTTTAAAAGAATAAACTGTATTCGTTTCAATATTACTGTGTTAATAAGGGTGTTATCCAACTGCACTCGTTAGGCTTAACTGTAATTTCAATTACTCTCTTGCGAGTTTCTATCTTATCACCCCTTCGCTCTGAATAGAAAGAACCAAAAGTTTATTAGTGGAATTATACCAACTGCCCTAGCTGGAAGTTTTTTATTTTCAAGAAAGTGGGTCTTACATTAAGGAATTAATAAGAAGGTATTTACCTATTATTCACGTGCCTGCGAATAATCGTCAAAGATCGCCAAATTTACATTGATATAAATATGAATGATACAGGAAATTTATAATTAATTATTGTTTATAATATGTTTTTCCATTTTTATAATGTTTATATTAATTGTACTTACGGGTAATACGTAACTATAGTAATATCGTGTACTTTTGCGATTTATACACATCGAGGTAGGGTTTCCCCTTTATTTATTTTTATTTTTTATTCATTTATTTATATCTATTTATTTATTTATTTTATTTTATCTTTATTTTATTTATTATTATTATTATTATTTTGGGAGGGGGAAGGGTAATTCAGGTGCTCGATACTGATTGCTGCGAAAACCAGTTACATGCGTTTTCAGATTCATGCACAGCGGGTTAGGGTAATGCTTTTTTTTTTTGTTTTCATGTGCACGAAGCGTACATATATGCGTGATACTGATTGCTGCAAAAACGAGTTACATGTGTTCTCAGATTCATGCACAGCGAGGTAGGGGTGTCTAGTGATGCTTTTTTTTATGTGCACGAAGGGTACATACATGCGTGATACTGATTGCTGCGAAAACGAGTTACATGCATTCTCAGATTTATGCACAGCGAGGTAGGGATGTCCACTGATTTTTTTTTTCATGCGCGCGAAATGTAGATACGTACATGATACTGATTGCTGCGAAAATGAGTTACATGCGTTCTCAGATTCCTGCACAGTGAGGTAGTGGTGTCCAGTGATGTCTATCTTTGGTTTTCATGTGCGCGAAGCGTACATACGTGCGTGATACTCATTGCTGAGAAAACGAGTTTCATGCGTTCTAAGATTCATTGCACAGCGGGGTAGGGGTTTCCAGTGATTTTTTTTTCATGTGCGTGAAGCGTACATACATGCGTGATACAACACAAGTTTTACATATTTTCCCATTACAGTTTTCGTTTTCGATTTCATTACTTTCAGTGGACGGATCTAAATTCATAACGAGGTTTTCAGGTAGCAGGAGGCGTTTGCGCGTTCGAGGGCAGTTGGTACTTTTTTAAAGTGGGGGAAAAATAAGCGAGTGCAGTTGGTAATTGCCCGTTAATAGTAATTTGTATTCTTTTAAAATTAAATAAATTTTCATAATTATTGGCAGTTTCGTGAATGCGGAATACGTAATGTGTTTGAGAAAAAAACTTTTAATGCTTTTTTGGGAGAGAATTTAAAGGAAACTTTGTTTACTAAAATTTGTAATTAAGCAGCGTAATTTGTGCTCTTCTGTACGATATCTATCTTTCTGTTAAGGACATAATCTCGTGCTCAGAGATGTTTCGAAGTTTCTCGCTGAAGAGGAGAGGGACTGGTGCAGAGAAATTTTTCTATCTTCTAACGAAAGGATGTACGTTTTTTATTGTCCAATCTGTTTTGGTGCTACCTGAATAATCTAATGTCCATAGAGTATCGGGAATGTATTACAACATCCAACAAAAGTTCCAAAATCGTCTGCATGAGGACTAAAGACGCATGATGTCTTTCATCTTCTTGGTGGAACACAACGCTCTTTCTGTTGATAATTCAAGTTGCTTCCATTCATTTATTTTCTTTAATTTATTTAGTTAAGAACACAGAAATATAACATTTTTCATAAACAATGGACTGAATTAAAGGTAAGAATTCGTAGTAAAGGATTTTTTTCAAATCCACACAAATGCATCGGATGTGAATTGAATTATGTGCTTGTTAAAACGGCATCTATGTGATATTTTGTGCACAAAATTGTTATATATAATCCATTTTCCATCACCTATAATCATTCACTTTAAAAAATGATTTGATTTTGTTGTGTTGAAAAATACAATCGATAGCAGAAATTCAGTCAGACATTTTTTTATCTATAGATTAAGGGGGCACTTTAACGAATTCGACTGGTTTTCTATTCCCATGTTATTCTATGGAGAAAGTTGTTTTATAATTTGCTAATTACATTATGTACATTTTTTTTTTTAATTTAGTTTTCTCATTTAGAAAATTCACAAACGTTAACAAGTCATTATTATTATTATTATTTTTAAATTAATTTTTATAATTATGCGAAAAATTAACTAAGATAATTTTTATCCCTTTTTAGCTTCAAAATGAAATATTAAAAATATAAAAATTCAATTTTCAGAAGACTAGAAACATGTTAACGGCTGTATATTTTCTAAATGTGAAAACGGAAATTAATTTATATATATATGTTTATATCAGGCAGTGAGCAATTTAAAAATTTAATTTCACCATTGAATAACATGGGTTTAGAATCGAATTAGGTTAGGTATACCCTTAATACGGTACCCACATACATCATTCTGGCTAACCAAATACACGTTGTTGTCTTCAATCTTTAACTAGATGATTCCACGAATTTGACCGATTTTTATGAGTTATTCTATGCGACTCACTTCCAGTTATCACCTATAATTTCTTGACATCAGCCTCAGCCAAATCTTCAGAATGTGGTGCATCGGTAAGGTTAAAGTTATTTTCGATAATTTTTTTTTTTTTTTTTTTTTAAATCACTGAAGCATGGAGGGGGGGGGGATAATCAACGGCTCTCTCATCAAGCATAAAACATATTTTTCGTAATAGTGGAGCATTTTTGCTGTTTAGGAGTATTTCACAGCAAAATCTCTCTCTCTCTCTCTCTCTCTATCTCTCTCTTTTTTTCTTTTTTTTTTTTTTTTTTTGTCAGAGGAATATTCTTTACAGCCAAAAATGGGATGGACATTTGCTAAAATTCAGTAATTTCGAGTGAGCAGTTCTTTTACATAGAACTTCTTTTTACTGTGAAGTGGTAGAAAACGTTTTCAATAACAAAAACTAATGTTGACAAAATGTGGCCCGCAATTAATATCATAAAAGCTCCATACAAATCTTTTAGCATCAAGATGCGATAAGCCGGTTCGTCGGTAGATTCGGGTGTCACAGAAAAAAAAAAAAAAAAAATTCGCTGTCAGCGAGGTTCTTTTCGACAAACCCACCTTCAGTTATTCTCAGTAAAGCATCATTTAAAGCTTCAAGACAACAGAAATTGCGACCTACTGGAGCGCCAACGAACCCCGTAAAAAATTATCTTCAGATATAAAATGCGTTTTTTTAAATTGCATAAAATATTTCCTGCCTGCAATAACTGCTTTCTGAAAAGTTGTATTTGACAAATAGTTATAAGGATCTCTGGGTTCTCTGGTTCTTTTGATGCAATTTGAAATAGGTCTTAAAAGTTCATCGTTAGAATGTGTTAGTGCATTATAAATGAAATTACCTTTCGTACTGACACATTCAAATAAAGGGTTCTTAGCAGCTTCAGAAAGTTCTTTAATGTTACGAATACCGACCAATGTAGGAAAAGAGAAAAAAGCTAGAAGAACAGCCTTGTAGCTGTAGCTAATGAACATGACGCCAATTATTCACGATATCATCAATATTCTGGTTCGAAATAATCTTGATTTTATTTGAAATGACTGCTCAACCAGGTAACCAAACATATGTAGCAGGACCGTAGAATAGCGTTTGTTCCTTTGTAAGAATGAAAAAATAAACATGGATGCGAATGCAAATGTTATTATTAATGCAAGCCATATGTGCCATGAAAAAGCATAAACGAAGGCAAAACTGTTTGTAAAAGGCGTGGCTTATCCGTAACAAAAGTAGCATGTCCATATGTGTAAGGATGGCTGTAATTCACAACTTTAAATCGTTCTTCTGTGATGGCAGTTGCACAAATGGCGATATCTGCTTCACCTCGTTCCACCGCACCTATACAGCCTGACCAGTTGCCATCAGGCAGCAAAACTCCAATTGAGTTCATGTGTATTATTTGAAAAGAAAACATAAATATTTCGGAAAGAAGCTTTATAAAATAGCCATCTAAAACATAAATAGTGTCAGTTTCATTTAGCACTATTCCGTCAAGTTTATTTTGTTTTATTGAACCTAGTGTTGCGATGCGTAAATGTTGAGGAAAATTTCGTAGCTTCATTGTAGAATTTAGACTTCTAGAAAATCTTTTTTTGTGGTAATTTTTCTCAGATTTGTTCTTCGGTGATGTACATGTCTGGAAATAAATAAATATATAAAATTTATTTTCTGAAAAAAAAAAATATATATATATACATACTTTCTCATAAAGACACTATGTTTTGAAATAATTAACGTAAAAGTAATTGTGAACAAGATTATACTAAGTGCACTTAATATATCTAGTATTATAAAAACCAAAACTGTTATAATTTTTTTTTATATGAAAAAAAAAAATAATAATAATAAAAAAATAGTGCAAAATATTTTTTTTCTTGACGTTTTTAGATGTTCATATTATAGGGACAATTAAGATTTTTTCACTTTATGTAACTTACTAGCGGATAAATTACTGCTTACATGTGAATTTGTTAACTACTGGGCTAGATTAATTCATATATAAGCCTTCAATCAAGGTTGCAAGAGTTTCCGTCTCAGGAGGAAAACTTACACCAGCGTATTTTTATCAGTAATTTGTATCATATTTGAGCTTTATTTTATTGCGATTAACTGTAATAGAAATTATTGATAACGAGTGCTGTTGAGAGTGTTTTATTTTGATACTGAAACTCTTGTACCCTGCTTTCAATTTTTCTTGGACGAACATTACTGATAATCCCTCGAAAAAAAAAAGAACGTTCATGTGGAGGGATAATTTCAGGCCGTCATATTTCTAATGAAACTCGAAGATCTAAAATTTCTGAAGGAAATGTGAGAGAGATCTGATGCAAAACAGAGTTGTTTTACAGAGATCGAAGACTTATAATTCCTCTTACTGTTCAACTTACTCAAAATGACTGCTGCTGAATTTGTTCGTAATTTTTAACGAAAGGTTGGGGTCCACATTTACGCAAGTTTAAAATAATTAATAATATGTTAAAATGAATAAAAAACCTGTAATACCTAATCAATAAGCATTTAATGTAGGAAAGAACGTCTGTGTTAAGTTGAATAAAGACAATATGAAATGGTAAAATGTTGCATTTTGGGATGAAAAACATTTTATTCTTGATTAAACAAATGATTTTAACAGTTTCTGGCACGATCTGAAGATAGCGAAAGACAGAGGAGGTTTTTTAAAGGCTGATATGAATCGGATATTTTAAAGGTGCATCTATGGTGCTCTGGGGAGCTGTTTCTACTGAAAGCATAAAGAATTTAGTAATTTTTTCTATTACTATGAACATCAAGAGTATATCCGCAAATTTTAAACGTGGAGTTCTCAGATTTTTGTTAGAATTTAGAGAAGGGTAGGGGGTAATATATTTTTTTTTTCAAAAAGACTTACATTTTTGCTCTACTTCAGAGCAATAGAAAATAGTTTGAAGAAAGAAACTTCTGTATTATTGCATTTCCCGTGGCATAAAAGTTGAAAAAACCTTTACTTATCATATTAGAAAAGTGCATGCAAGTGGAAAGCAATTTTAAATAGTTTAAATGTATTCAGACGATCATTTATGCTGTATGAAATGATATTGAAACTGAATATTAAATATATATATATATACCAGATGAGATAGAATGTCTGACTACTTCACCCTGAAAAGAGAACCCATAAAATATTAATTTAAAGAATAACTGGAAAAAAATTACTAAGATTCGAGCTGTCCTTATAATTCTGAACACCTGAAAAAATATTTTTTTGACCGTATTTAAAGTTTTTTAAGATAGAAAAACGATAAAACTTTTTAAATATGGTCTATTAATGAAATTCAAGTTAATAAAAAACATATTTGTTTAAACAATAGTGTTCAGTGTTTAGTTAATATAGAAAAACAGGTGTCCTTATAATACTGAGAACAGTAATATGTATACAGTATAATTATCTATACAGTAAAATCGCACACAAGGGTAAAAAACTAATTTTTACATTAAAGATTGAATCATGGTTATGTTTAACCAAAGACGTTTGTGTGCAATAATATTTATGTGTAATATATTTATGTATATATTCTATTGTGCCTTACTGGTTTTGCCAAGCATTCATGAAAGTACGAGCCCCTGTGTACCTGTACAGAAATGTAGGAAACGTTTGAAAGAAATTGAGAAAAGTGTGTTTTTCCTGTGTGCACCATCTTCTTTTGGTTTTCAAGGAAGCGATAAGGTGGGTTTCCTGGCAAAAAAAAAGAGAATTGGTATTCTTCAAAAGACCTACAGAAACTTGCCACTACATTCTGCTAGATTAGAGATTAAGAGAACATTCAAACAATTGTTCCATTGTGTGGCTTCTTACTCTTCTTAAGACAAGTGTTAGGGGGTGTTTTGTGAATAGTGCGTTCCGGGTTCACCTCGTTCTGCAGAAGTGGTAATGTTTAGATACATAGTGTGGAATACATAGTGTGGAATTTTATGATGCTAATGTGGAAGATTATGAAATAAAACTGAAATGTTCTTTGACTGCCTGAATTTCAGATTGCATCCAGAATGAGTGGCTCCCCTGTAAGCACCGGTAATGGGATCGTGATCCCGTACTCTTTTATCGAATTATGCTTCTTTACAAATAGAGCATTCCGTGGCATCTTGAAAAGCTCTCTCTTTCTCAGAAGTTAAAGACATAGGTTTTATTTTCATTAAATTTTTCGCTAACACTTCCTTTTCTTGCATTATTTTCTCAAGGAAATATTTTATGGCATTTTCGCCAAGATAGACTTCAGTAGGCTTTATAGAATGACCATCAGGGCCGATAATTACATAGGCATACCCACAGGCTTCATGACCATAGATATAGTAATTTATATAGATCTATCATCCCCATGTTAACAAGCAAAGATTTTTGATGACGAAAAAGGTTTTTGGCATCAGCCATTAAAGAGTTAAAACGCGAAAACAGTAGTAGAATAGAATGGTAATGTATTTTGAAAATGCCGAAATATTGCGAGGCTTTTAAGTGTTCTAATAAATATATGAAAAGAAATAGGGTAGGTTCCATAAATAAGTTATAATATTCAAGTAATTTATGAAAAATATAATTTTTATAATCAGTTGCTTTGTTATTATGAGATAATTACTGTTTCACATTTAATGAATACTTTTTTTAAATTTTAATATTTTTTAATATTTTATATTAGTAAATAATATGGAAGTCTCAAAATTCTTTTAAATGTAGCTACCAGCCGCGAAAGTTTCAATATATAACTAGTATGTTGTGGCCACAACAAGAGATTGTTCCATATATAATCCTATACAAATTTACGCAATGCAAATAATTTATTAAATTATAATTTATTAAAATTATTTTTTAAGATGAATGCAGACGATTTTTATTTCAAAGAAGTATAATAAAAATAAATGCCGAAAGAAAGATATAGTTTTGTGCAGACATGAGTATACTAGAGTATAGTAAAAAAAAGAAAAAGAAAAGGAAAGGAAAAAGAAAAGAAAGAAAGAAAAAGGAATATCTGGAGTTTTTCATTCTCTTTCAGTGCATAGATTTTATTGGCTAAATTACCTATGTGTATTTCCGTGTATATTCACTCGGCGAAATACATCAAAGAAATTAAAATGGCCGCCTTTTCCCGATTTAAAAAAGGATCACTTTTCCCCTCTCAATGATCAATCTATGTCTTATTACTATATCTATGTTCATGACGTGCTGTTTTTCTGTATAGGCTTGTTGATTCGATGGTATGGTTGTTGAAATGGGGATAAGCAGACTTTCAAAGTCCGCGTAAATACTATAGCCCACGGGATGTTGCAGATGGATATTTGAAAACTGTAGGATTTTTTTCCCATCCTTCAGGTAAGACAATGACTTGAGGTGAATGATCTCTGCAGTATTGGACATGTGACTGTAATAAGTCTTCACATGAGAATCGATGCAAACATCTAAAACAATAATATCTTTCACTATCATGTTTCGTTAAATGACTTAGCAGTCGTGAAAAGGTTTTTATCCAGCAATAATGCTGTTGACCAGTATCATTTGTTATAAATAATAAATTGACTACGTCAGAGTCATTTTTCGGTGAGATATATAACAGTATTATTTCATTGTCTTCATACCAGAAGACGTTAATTCTTAATTAATTTAACTTTTCAATGATAGGAATCTTCGCTAATGGTACAGGACATTGAACATTACCTAATTTGATTCATTTTAAAACGGTTCATAATAAGACACTCGTTGTGGATTAGAATTAATGTTTTTCTTACAGGCGAGAAGATTCCAAACAAGACATTTTTCATCATTATCTTTCACATTAACTATTGTATGTTTATCTTCTAAGAATTTTGGCAGCGGAAAGGTACAACTTGCACTTATTGGATGTTAATTAGTCATTTTTATTTGTAGAAAATAAATTTTATCAAGCATCCACCCAGATCCATCCTCCAAAAATTCATCAAAAGATTTAAAATTTTTCGCATATGCCTTTTCAATATTATCTTCGATATTTAATTTAGTCAACTGTTCATGGCAATGAATTCTAAAGTAAGTATCCATTTTCTCTTCAACATTCGTCTTCATGTTTATTCTTTTAAAGCAGGCTTTAGTGACAAAATATAATTTCATAGCTCCTTGTTCTTCAATTTCATCTTCTAAAATTTTCTGTACTTTTGAACGTATACCATTAAAAAATATTTTAACATTTCAGATTCCTCAGAATAAATATATACTGTACGAAACACATCCAAAGTACGTGATTTTTTTTAAATCAATTCTTTTCTTTTGAAGAGTATGCGAGGTTAGCATGCTCTAAGTGACAATGTTTTAACAACTCCGACATTCTTATAAATTATCGATGACATACATGACACAAATTGTGGCGTTTGCGTTTCTGCAAACTCCATCTTAACTTAAATACTTAGATTACTAAGAAAACCAGAGACGTGAATTGAACAACAATAAAAGTTTATTGAACCAGATTAATGGGAGGGCGGCCTGGAAAATAGATCTTAGCTCAGTCCGCGTATTACTAAATCAAAAATATATAAATCAACAATTTAATTATCTTAAATATCTCACCACAGCAGATAGTCGAAGGTGTAGAGACGGTCGCACTCGTACTCGAATACTACGGCTTCACTATGGGACAGAGGATTCCTTTCTGACCCAGCTTGAACTTTCCGAAAACTAGTAGACACTCACCAACACTCAACACTACTTAACTTCACGCCACTAAATCTCCACTACTCTACTTTCGATATTCACCAAAATAAGAATCATCACATTCGCTATACGATCCTCCAACATCCACACCATCTACTAAAACCATCTCTATTTTTATACTTCTTCCTACACCCTCCTTTAACTACATTTCAATCCGTACTTTTAAAAATCACTTCTAATTTATCTAATATTCAAAATCTAAGTCCTTTAATGCAGCACCCTGCCGACACAAAACTAGCTCGACCTCAACCTTCACCGAGTCACTGGCGACGGAGTGATTTTAACCGTCCCCACTTCCTACTTTGCTGGATCCAGCTTAATTAAAACAACTGTGGTGACGTTCTGACGTCTCAACCTCACAAAATTAGTGAATATTTCATGCTAATCTAAGATGTCTTTGAAAGTCACAGTTTCGATGAAATATACGATCACACTCTTCACAGTAAAGAGAAGGACTTGGTGTTATATCATGTGTCTTCAAATGTCTTTTTAAATCATCGCAACGCCCAAATGCTTTTTGACATAAATCACACTTGAATAACTTCTCATTTGTATGAGTCTTCAAATGTCTAAGTAAATCATATCTCCTCGTAAAAGTCTTATTACAAGTTACATTTTGATTATGTATATTGTCTTCAACAGCAATTAACTACCTATAAAGAACAGACTAGAATTGACCAAGAAAATCATCATTTGTTTTTAATTCGTCAAAACAAAAAATGTCTTAGTGCATTTGAGGATAAAAGATATATCTTGGACGATGGTGTTTGCTCCTTAGCTTATGGTCATTATGAAATTGAACAAGATTTTTTATTATAAACTTAAATATTGTAAAAGTGGATGAAGATTTAATATTGTAAACTTCGTTATTGTTGGTGAAATTATACGTATATACTAATTATTGTGATGTTAACTCAATACATGAAAACTTAGAATAATACTTGTAAATAGTGTAAAAACGGATTAAGATTGAATATTTTAACCTTAGTTATATTTGATAAAATTGTTCATACTAATCATTGTAATGTCAACTTACTAGATGAATACTTGTAAATAGTGTAAAAAATGAATCAAGATTGAATATTGCAAATTTAGTTATATTTGATAAACTTGTACGTATATACTAATTATTGTGACGTAATGTAAACATATTAAAAGAATTTTGCAAACAATATGTGAAAATGTATATACGTAAAATTGATGAAGATATGTAAAATTGTAATGTAATATATGTAAAATTGATGAAGATTTAAGTCTGTAATCTTAATTATATTTGATAGAATTGTATGATCATTCTAAATATTGTGACGTAATGTGAGCATAATAAATGAATAATGGTAACAATACTTGAAAATAATATAAAAAAGAACCAAGATTTAATACTGTAACCTTAGTTATATTTAATGAAATTGTACGTATTAAGGCTCCACTAGCAGGCTTTGCCCGCTTCGCTGGCCACTAAATTTAAAGGAAACTCTTTTCTATATAGCTTTATAAAAATAAAATAAAATACTGAAATTGTTCAAAAGCTCGCTCCAGGTCCCTGCTGCATTCGGCAGCGATTTGGTCATCCACTGCAACTCGGGCGCTTGTCCCTATTAACTGCGACAATAGTTTACCAATGAGCTTCCATTTAGGTGCTTATTATATAACAGTTTCGAAACAGGTAGTATCGAAAAAATTAGAGTTTACCTTTTATATTTGAATCCCAGTTACATGTGAACAACAACACTATACGTGTTTTCACATGTAACTCGGACTGGACTCAAACGTAACTGGGTTTAGACAACATAATATTTGCTTTTACGTTATTTGATATATTTATTTTGTTTATCCAATCAACCATTAAATGACAGCAATTTCACGCCAAATATTACAATATGCTGTGACCGGCTACGTCTGTCGCATGAGACAATTAATTTTTTGTGTTTATATATAATTCATGGGTTGTAAACCTGATAGTACAGCCTTTCTCTTTGGCGGCTTTTGAATTTTTGTCACCATTTTAGACTTAATCCATTGTAACAATAAGACTTAATACCTTGTAACAATATGCTATGAGCGCTATTTCTGCCATATTTTAGACAACTAATCTTTTTATGGTTATATATATATTTCCCATTAAACATATTTTTATTTATTTATTTAAATATTAATTTGAATTTTTCAAATATTTCTGTTCGACAGCGTGCAAGTGCAGTAACACACAGAGGCTCATTTGTTTATATAATAAATTAGCATACTGATTATTATATAAAAAAATAAATAAATAGGTAAACATTATCGTGTTGCACAACTTTATTATGTTGCTCCACTGGCGGCTTTTGAATTTTTGTCGCCATATTAGCGACGGATTTTTTTTTTTTTTTTTTTTTTTTTTTTTTTTTTTGTACGAAAAGGGGAAGACTATTTTGCTAATAATTTTACCAGACTCTTTTTTGTTTATACATAAGAATCCTTTATATTCTGCTTATATTTTTAATGGTTTTTAGGTTTAAAATAGTGCTTGTTGAAATAAATTTCCTATCTTTAAAACTGCATTTGTTCTGTAAATTTTGTGTAAAAATAAATCATTTATGTTTTTATTTATTTGATGCGCTACTTAGATTAAAATGGCTGTTGCTATATTAAATTTCTTGTCGAAAAACGTTCGGTGTACTTCAACACCAAAATTTAAAAAATCGCCCAGCAGGATCTGTTAATGAAACTGATAAAATAAAAATATGGTTCGATGAATTTAAATAAACTATTTAAAAAAAATTTTCAAAACCCAAATTATTAATGTATCGTATCACATACATAGATATAGTAATAATATATAGATTGATCATTGGGGAGAAAAAAGTGATTCCTTTTCACTCGGGAAAAGACGGCGATTCTACCAAAATATGGCAGTCTTTCCCCAAGTGAATACACGAATACACACGAATGTTTTAGCAAATAAAATTCATGAATAATTTATTTACTAAAGGTGAATGAAAAGCTCCAGATATAGTTTCAAATTCATTCTTCTTTTTTTCCTTTTTTCCTTCAATACCACTTAATGGCTGATTCCAAAGCTTTCTTTTTCGGCATCAGAAATCTTTGCATTATAATATGGGGATGATAGATCTATATATATTATTATATCTATGATCACATAATTCTTTTCGAAGATAGAATAAAACTTAATTTGAAAAAAAAAAAAAATAATAATAATAATAACTTTTGTTTATTAACCAAAATTGAAATTTGAAATGCAAGTTGGTCTTGTGGGGTACAGGCTGTATATTATATTTTTGTGTACGTGAGAGAAAATTTAAAAGAATTTGAAAACTGCAATTTTTAATCCCACTTAAAAATCATGTGACTTAATGTGAAGCAGATTTTTCATTTTTTTTTTTTTTTTTTCTCCTAACGGTTTCAATACAATCTTCTGCTGTTGCCACCTAAAATTCATACTTTAGTTAATTTTAAAAAATCTAATTTTCCGATTGATAAGCTGTTTAATGCATCGGATTTACAAAAATTTTCCTTTTTATTTGCTATCTTATTTGTAACGATGCGACTGATATTTCTAATTTATTTTCTTATTTTTCTGTTTTATTTTCCTCATTTTAAATAAATGTACGTTTTTTTTTTTTTTTTTTTTTTTGTTTTTTTTAATTATTATTATTTTGTTATTTTGTCGAAAAAAAAATTGGAAACAATTAAATTATGGATAAATTTTAAAATTTAAATGACTTATTTATCAGAAATTAGAAGGTTATTATTTGCACATTTTAATTAATTAAGAAAAAACTAATCATCCGATTGATAAGCTGTTTAATGCATCGGATTTACAAAAATTTTCCCTTTCATTTGGTATTTTATTTGTAACGATGCGACTGATATTTCTAATTTATTTTCTAATGTTTCTGATTCATTTTCCTCATTTGAAATAAATGTAAGTTTTTTTTTTTTTTTTTCTTAATTATTATTATTTTGTCGAAAAAAAAATTGGCAACAATTAAATTATGGATAAAACGTTAAAATTTAAATGGCTTTTTTTATCAGAAATTAGAAGGTTATTATTTTTACATTTTAATTAATTAAGAAAAAACTAATCAAAAATTCGAAAATCTGACTTCGATGTGCACAATGACCCTTCGGGGGGCACCTTTGTGTTAAATCTCGTGACTGTCCGAGCTACCGTTTTCGAGATCAGTGAAATATACACATATTGCTCACTTAATAGTATAAGATATGTACAAGCTGGCGCATCAGGCATTTTGTTGCCTTAGGGTTGCCACATGTACCCAGCGCGTTTCTCTGATAAACAATCCACAAACATTTTTTTTTATTGTCTTACGTTACTTTAGAGTAACTTATTTTATTATATTTCATAATTTCAGCTAAGTAAACTATGATATGGAAGTTTGTTTAGCGATAAACTGCTATAATCATTCAAGAAGTGAATATAAAGTGTTCACAGACCTTCTATTACCGTGTACTTGAGTTTTTGGCAACATTTTGTAAAAGAAACAGAAACCGCCTTAACAACACATCGTACATCCATAAAATATCCTCTGAATAAAATGACATCCTAAGAATGTACTGAGGAAAAAAAAATGTGTTTTTAGGAATATTATTGTTGCTTATTGCTCTTATCTTGACCGGGTTAGCTTCAGATCAAGATTTCTTAAAATCATTAGGGAAGCGATAAGGACGCCAAGCGGGAATACTGTCCTCTTCAGAGGCAAAAAAATGGCGGTGATGCACCGGCCTGTTATTTTATTTAGGGGCTCTATGTATACACAAATTATTATGTCGTAACGTAAGCATACTAAATAAATAATGGAAACAATACTTGAAAATAATGCAAAATATTGCTGTAATAAAGTTTTTAATTAACTATACACCGTGTCTGTTTTTATTTCTAAGTTGTTATTTCTTTAGAATGTTTGTAAATTTTACTAATATGTTAAAAGAAAAAAAGAAGTAAAAAGTAATTTTATAAATTTTATTAAAAGGATGGGAAAAAAATAATAATGAAAATTGATTTATAAAAATGAAAGAAGAAGAAATAATCATGAAAACTGTTGTAGAAAAATTTTTAGAGAGAGAGAAAATCTATTAGAACTAGGAAAAATAATTTTATTATTCAATTTAAACATTATAAATTTTCTAATTGATTATAGGTTTAAAAAAAATCATTATTTCGTACAACACTAAAATATGAAGTAATATCAAAATCTCTAAATTTTTTATTGCATACTAGATTATTTATCCTTAAAAAATTCTATTAAAAATCCATTATCATCTTTGACAATAAAAAATTCCTTAACGAGGCTATTAAACATTGTTTACCCATACGGTATACGTCCCTACGCTGTTACGTTCCCTCCTCATACTTCCTACCCCCTTACGCCGCAACGCCGCATCGCACAGGTGTTTCAGAACTATCCTTATCCCCTACTTGTGTGCGTGTGTGTGTATGTCTGTTATCAGCATATCTCAAGAACAAATACTAGCAGAGATTCCAAACTCGGTATTCTAAATGTGTATCATATAGGGATGCTACAGTAAGCTTTTCATTGAGATGAAGCAAATGGTTCGTGTACAGGGACACTCAAATGTATTCAAATTCATTACGTCTATGGGGTAAATTGCAGGTAAGTAGAGTTTAACATCTATAGACTGCACTAAACCAAATGAAACGAATATATATTTTTTGTAATAGAGATAGTCAACTGGGAAAAAAATTTTGTGCATGTAGGAGCCTCGCCTCATGATGGGTATCTTGCAAAAGAGCTCGCCAATACCTCTAAAACAAACGGTTGAACCATCGATCTGCGATAATTTAAAATAAAGTTATCGATTCTTTCATTTAAAAAAAAAAAGTAATAATAATAATGTAATATTGAGAATAAATTCAACTTTTTTTTTTTTTTATATTTAGCGTTATACTACTTCTCTAATATGGAAATCGTCGGCATTATCATAAAAGATAATTTATTTAAATAATAATTTAAATAAATTATTTTTTAAAAAACAGAATTATTTTTTAATAACCGAATTAAATTCTGTATAAATGTAGGTGCATTAATGAAACGGAGGGTAGAAGCGGGCGGTAGCCCCCTCACACAGAACTAATTATCATATAAAACTCTTCCGAAGTCTAGTTTTAATTGTTTAACATATGTTTACACAACCGTACTCGTTATCTTATCTCTTAATCTCCAACCTGTATCTATAGTATTAATTTCAGGGTAAGAGAAAGTCGTGTGAGTGATACACCAGACTATTAAACTTTGAAAAATGCTATTTAGTAATAGCGTTTGTTGTGTTTTTAACTCGCAGGAATTCTGCTAATTTGCACTTTATAATGCACTATATTATCACTGTATAATGGACTATAGTCCATTATACATACTGTAGTCCATCGATTAACAAGTAATTGATTACAAATAAATTTAATTACTTATTTAATAAATTTAATTACTTATTCAGTTTATTTGCAATTAATTATTTGTTAATCGATTGACAGTAAAATAATTATAATTTAATTGTAATTCAATTGTAATTTAATTACTTTTTAATCAATTATGCCCAACACTGATTTTAAACATACATATTTGATATAATGATATAACTATAATGTATAGAAAATGCACCAAATTATTTGTGTTGAATGAAGTTTGTAAACTAGCACCTTAAATTACAAACGTATTCAACAATAATATCGTGTCAAATTATCGTGCTTACTTTTTTCTGCCTGATGAAAGGTTGTACTTCGACTGAAACAATTGTTGCGTGTTTCATAATTTATTGTTTTAGCTGATAAAATTTCATTAATTTATATATTTTCCTCAATTTCTCATAAACTTGTATATTTTTTAACCTTTTTATTAATTACTTAGAAATGTACCCGAAATAACTACTGAAAACTTGTAAATAAATGAAACAAGGGAAAAGCTATCTTCATTTGCATTGTTTGGTTATGTTTAAGTTTAAAACTTATTCCAAATTTTATAAATAATTCATATATCCATTCATATCAGTGTATTGTATTCATATATAATTAGAGAATGCTAATTTTTCAAATTATTGAATCTAAAACAACGCAAACTCATAATAGATATTCTAAATAATAATCTAATGAGCTAACTAAAATAAAGAAAAACTAATTAAAGTTATTTAAAAATATTTTCAATTAAAAAGTCACTAATTTTTGAAGACTGCTTGATAATAGCTTCTGTAATTGGCCTACAGTCAGGGGCATTGCTTGTGGGGAGGGGGGGGGGGCGTAGTTCGGAGAAATTTTTTCTCTTATCCATAACAATCAAAATTTTAAACCGTAGCGGAAACAGTTGTCGTCTGCGTGATTATTCTTTTTAAAAATGTTCTAAAGTAAAATTAATTTTTAATCCATGCGTAAACAAAAGCGAAGTAAACAAGAGCGAACCGTGTATCAGTGTTGCCAATTTGCTTTTTACCCTTTCTAATCTTCAAATCCGAATGAAGCCGAATTGTGAATAAAGGCTATCTTCGTTCTTGACCAATCAAAACGAAGCTTTTATTTCTCTTCCAGTTAATCCATGGATTGCGTAATCGGCTGACGGTGTATACCGCAGGAATTTAATCGAGTGTTAGCTTTGATTCTCGGATTTGCTGACCCATGGTTTTAATCCTCGACCAATGAAGTTTGGTAAACACGGCCCTAAGTGACACAGACAAAGATCAAACGTTTAAAAACTTGACTTCAGTAACCAAGAAGCCTCAAAACGTGTAAATATACAAAAACAAGCAATGAATATTTAGCTTAAAAACATACATTATTTACCATATGTCTATGAGGAACTTGTTTCAATTCCTGAGCAGCTTTCCTGAAGATGGTAAAATATTTTAGCAAAGCAATTCCACTAACAATAACTAATATATTGTGCCACCACATGACTTTCTTTTATATTTTCTTATACAAATATCACTCAGTAAAAATAATTTATTAAAATTATTAAAAAAAAAAAAAAAAAAATCTTCCATGATAATGCAGACGATTTACATGTTAGAGAAGTAGTATAACACTAAATATAAAAAAAAAAGTCCATTTTATTTATATAAATAAAGAGAAGTGTCTGTGTGTCTGTGTGTGTGTCTGTCTGCGCTCTGGTGCTTACACTATTGATCGCAGAGCCTTCAAATTTTGTATATAGGTACCTGGAACCGTGCAGGTGTGCACCTCATCGAGATTTTTTCGAATTTCGAATTTGAATTTTTTAAATGAATGTTTTTTCGATTTTAAATATTGCCTTTAATGCTTCATTTTTCATAAATTTAATTCTTTTGCTTCAATCGTCTGCGTATCTTAGCAACGGCTATTACGCAACTTATTTTAATTTAATTCATTCATTTGAAGGCGATTTTTTTTTTTTTTTCTTTTATTTTTTTGTTATATTTATTGAAAATAAAATCGTAATGCAGTAGAAAAAATTAAGTATAATTAGTTTTAAATTTAAAAACGTTATTATAACAGTTATGTTTATTGTTTTCTATAGTAGAACAACTTCTTATTTTTCATTTTTTAGTTAATTCCTTTAAAAGAAAAAACTTTTATATATTCATTTTTTTTTTTTTACTTCCTGTATTTATCGGGAAAAATGGTAGTATATATATAGTAAAAAAGGTTAAATTCATTAAAATTTATTTGTTTATATATATAATCTACTTTTTATTTTATTTTATTAAATTGGTCGGAATCAAATCGTAATATAGTGTAAATAGCCATGGGCTATAAAATACATGGTTCAAAACTAAAATATTTAATATATGCTGAGATACAGTCATCTTTAAAATCGTAGTTCTTAAATAGTAGCAGATCCCACCTGTCGTCGATAAATATCCAGATTGAAGTGCCCGGGAAAGATCTTCCTGCAGGCATGGGAAACCTAGACCTGATGCAATGCGGGCGGGAAAAGAGCTGCCGTAGACAGCGGGTACCCGAAGCGAGATTTGGAGCAATTTCAGTTTCTTTTTTTCTTTTTCTTTTTTTTTTAATTTTTGTCTATAATGCGATTTAAAAAAATAAATATTAATTCGAATTTTTCGAAAATTCATTTAAATATAGTGACCAGCGAAGCAGGCGTAGCCTGCTAGTTCTCAATAAAGAAAGAAAAAAATAATAATAGATAACTTTGTTTTAAATTATCACATATTTATAGTTCAACCATTCGTTTTAAAGGTATTGACGAGACCTTTCGAAAGATACCCATTTTGAAAATTTATTCCCCCAGGGGGTTGCTTCCCCTCCAAGATAATTCTCTATTCTCCCAGTAATTCTCTATTCTTGTATGTTTGTGTGTTTGTTTGTGAGTTTGTCCTGTACAAATCTTGCAATCTATTTTTAACTAACTTCCCCTACTAGCTAGACATTTCAAATTTTCACAGTAGCTCAGAACCCGGTGACAACACAATACTTCGAAGTCAGATTTTCGACTTTTCGAATAGTTTTCTTTTAATTAATTAAAATATGAAAATAATAAGCACTTAATAGCAATAAAAATATTATTTAAAATATTAGCTATAATTTAATTGTTTCCAAAAAAAAAAAAAAAAAAAAAAATACGAGTTCATTTTCTTTCGACATAAAAATAAATACATTTAATTAAACGTGAGCGTTAAAAAGTTGTAAAAAGTTAAATTATGCATCTGGCAAAAATTGACGTCATTATCACTTTAAAGATTTTCTACACATTGATAAAGTGCTAATGTAGTTCATGATGCAAATATATGTTGTTCTGAAAGGATTAATACCTATTTTATTTTTAAAACCAACTTTTATTTTTAATTCAAATTTTCGTAACTCTTTAACCAATCACATTAGAACGTCCATCTTTGGAATATCGATAATAAGGGTTTTCTCGCCAAGAGTCGCCAAAAAAGTCGCCAAGGGCAAAAAGTCGCCAAATTTGGGGCGAAATCCATTACCTGCCTATTGGAGCTTTTTAATGCGTTTTAAAGGGAAAATTATAAGCTATTTTAACGCGAAAAAAAGTTGGAAATGCAGAAAATGGACATTTTATTAACTTATTACGCTTCTTTGAAAGAATTTATACAAAAATAAATATAATTGTTTACGATTTCGTAACAATACGCATTGATAAAGTGCTAATGTTGTTAGTTCTATAGCTATGATTCGACAGAAAATTTAAAAACATAATTTATAAAAAGTTTTTTATCTTATAATTATTTATTTTTATAATCAGTACAGAGACTGGAGCTATGCCTAAACCGGATCCTCGTGCGATTCATGCGGAAATAAAATCCAAAATTAAGTCATATGGAAAAATTTTAAACGTTCGTCACACAAGAGCTGGAAGCTTAATCATTAGCATCTCCGACGTTAGTTGTGCCCAGGAAATTTGTAATATCTCCAATTTCGCGGGGGTGGCTGTTTCTCCTCGGGTAATATGGGAGAACATCACCTACCGGTTTTTAATTTTTAACATTCCTGCGAACATCCCTCTGGGCGAGCTCGCTCAAGAAATAGAAAAAAACAATCCGTAGCATATTCTGGAATTAAGTAGGTTTGTGAAAAGAGTCTATACTCGAGAATCTTTTCCTGTTCTTATTACCACCCTCGGAACTGTCCTCCCATCAGAAATTAGGCTGTAGTTCTCCATTCAACTCATCCGTCAGTTCACAGACAGACTCAGACGATTTGCAAAATGTCACCAATTCAACCATACCTCAGCCAAGTGTAAACTAGCCCAAATATGTGCGACTTGCGGTACATCACATGAGGGGCCCTGTATGGGTTCTTTAGCCTGCGCTAACTGCTCAGGACAGCATCGCGCAGATTACAACCAGTGCCCAGCCAGAGACCCTTTGTCAAAAAAATTCCAAAAGAGGCGTCATACGCTACTGTCACAGGCAGTGCTAAAAATTTCAACATGAACTTTCTTCAAAACTATATGAGACTCGCACGGACGCTATGGTGAAAGTGAATTAAACGAAGTTATTAGAAAAAACTCGGACTCTGTATAATGCCATCTCTGCTCTAAGCGACTTAATCAAAAGCTTCCAAGAATCCATTGGGGATCTTCCGCTCGATAAGCATAAACGCCGAAAATCTTCGGTGACTTCTACAGGATAATCGTTCCGCTGTTCCTGTCCCACGATTTTATCCTTCTGTTGAGCTGCCGGGTGTAGCTTGTCAGACCTTTTGTTTGTCATTTCTTTTTCTTGTTTGTTATTTCTTTTATGGGTTCGCTTAAGTTACTAGAATGGAATTGTAGAGGCATCTTAAACAAGCTAGACTTGCTGGTCCACACCCTTCCCCCCAGCCTTTGATATCTTGGTGATTCAAGAGACTTTTCTTCGTCCTGAGAAATTCCTCTTTATTCCTAGTAAGGTCGTGTATCGCTTGGGCAGGCCTTTCTGTTCTGTCGGTGATAGGGGCCTTCTAATTACCTCTTAATCACTCATTTTCCTCGTCCCTTGTTCCAGTTTATTTGTCGTCCTCGGAGAATGAGATTATGTGCGTTCGAATCTTTACGGGTTCAGGTTCTTTGAATATTACTATTGTCTACTTGCGCTCTGGTTCAGTCACTGAGGATCTCCGCTTCTTCCGTCATTGTTTCTTGGTCCCTCCCTTTCATCCCCTCCTTCTGGGGTGCTCCCCATGCTTCTCGATACAGCGGGGCTTTTGTGGAGTGGCTTGCCGGCAGTTCCTTTTGCTATGATCAACTCTTCTCTTAGTACCCATCTGTCACCCAATGGTTCTCTTTCCCAGTTGGATCTCTCTCTTTGTTCGGCTAACATTCATCCTCGGATCTCTTTTTAGCTGATGGATGACCCTTTCGACAGTGACCATTTTCCTGTGTCTCTTGTTGTTGAGTCGGTTCCAGTCTCTCAGCCCATCTGTCTACGCTATTATCGGTCGCGTATCTACCATGAAGTTGATGCTTCACTGCCGTCCGTCCCCTCTGTAAGCTATGAGACTTTTTCGGATACCGTCCAGCAGGAGATGGCTAGAAACTCCCGGGTTGTTAATCCTCATCAGAAAGCTTTTCCTGCTTGGTGGTCCCTTCGATGTAAGGCTCCCTCTCCCAGAAGAAGCATTTTCTCAAAAAAGCTACTCAGCTGGACTCTGTTGACTTTTGGATCAAGTACAAAAAGTCCTCCGCTTTACTTCGAAAGGCCATGAAGGACGCCAAAAGGTGCTTCTGGGACTCTGCTTGCAGGTATACTAGTGACCCTCGACTATTGTTCAAGGTGTTCCGTAAATTAAAAAATAGTCCTTTGTCCTCTCCTGATTCCATCTTTTACCTTTCTCACGACGGCTTCCTTGTCTCAGACGCTGGCACTCAAGCTGAAATCTTCGCAGAATTTTATAGCGGGGTGGGTTTGCCCATTCTCCCCTTCTTTTTACTTATGGGACTGATCATGTCGAGTTTCTCAGCAAACCCTTCTCTACGTCCGAACTGACTGCTGCTATTCATCGTACAAAATCTACTAATCCTGGTGAGGACAGGATTCCTGCTCGTGTCTTCAAGAATCTCGGTTCCCACTCTCTTGAGATGTTACTAGGAATTTATAACAACTCTGTTCTTATGGGGAATATCTCCCCTGATTGGACCTCTGCTCTGATTCTGCCCATTGCAAAGCATGACAAGCCTAAGTGTTCGGCCTCTTCCTACCGTCCTATTGCTCTGGTCTTTGCAAGATTTTTGAGCGTATGATTGTCCAGCGAGTAAATACCTTTCTCCTCAAAAGCAAGTCTCTTGATTATCGACACTTGAGTTTTACTCCCTTTCGGGATAGCCAAACGGCTGTCATGATGCTTCACCAAGATATTATGAGTGCAAAAAGAAACAAAAAGTTTATTCTTGGCATCTCCTTAGGTCTGCAGTTTGCTTATGATTCCATATATATATAGATGGCCTTATCCAGAAGTGTGCCCAAATCGGTAACCCTGTATTCCGAATTTGTTTGAATTTTGATGTATGCATAAACCATATAAGTGTCTCAATCATATTTATTAATTAACTTTTTCCGCTATTTTTAACAAAGAGGTGGATATTTTATTTAAAGCAGGGCCACTTGAAATCAGGCTACCACTTGAAAATTTAAAATCACGATAACTTCCGAAATAATACTCCGAATCGAACCAAATTTGGGCAGTGAACTTATCTTATAAATATCTTGGATGAGTTTGTTAACCAAACTGGTTTGTTATTTGGTTTTGAAGTGGAGGCCACTTGAAATTTTCAAATTTACACTGCAAAAATCGTGTTTAATACCGGATTTACTCGAATTTCATGTATACATAGACTATATAAGGGTCACAACCAAGTTTATTGATGAAATTTATCCGTCATTTTTAACAAAGTGAGAATTTTATAAACTAAGCGAGAGAACATGAAATTAGGCTACCACTTGAAAATTTATAAACATGATAACTTTTTAAATTCTGATTGAATTCGAACCGAAGTTGACAGTGATCTTATCATGTAGTTATCTTGGATGAGATCACTGGGCAACTTGATCAGACATCTTGTTTCCAAGTTGTGGCCACTTAAAATCACGATGCCACTTTAAAATGTGCCATCGCAAACACTTTTAAAATACTATACTGATTTAAACAAAAGTTGGATAGTGAAGCTATGGTTCAAATATCTTGAATAAGTTCACTTGGTAACTTGTACCGCAATTTTATTTCCAAGTGGCGGCCATTTGAAAATTTGTCATTATGATAACTTTTGTAATACTGAATTAATTCCCACCAAATATGGGTAGTGAATTTATCTTTCAAGTATCTCAGATAAGTTCACTGGGCATCTCACACTACTTTTCTTCAAATTCTTATACACTTGCTCTCATCTGGAACGGTAAGTTTGTGAATTTCATTGTTTGAAATTTTGTTTAAAAGCGATAGCAGCCGCAAAACCATTAAAAGAGCCAAATAAAATAGAAGTAACGGTCCGATTTTTTCAGAATCGGTACCATTAGACAGGGGAAATTTTTCTGAATCCAGAAATACAATTCACTAAATGATGCGAAAATTATAATTTTTTTAACTAACTAAACTAATATTGTGGGGTATAGCAAAGTGCTACAATTAAAATTCGCACTTTACGAGTAAAACATGAATGTGAAAAATTTAGGATTCAGTTGAGTAATAGACTTAGTTCTCATCCTAAACTAAAATTGTAATTGATATTATGCTAATATTTTCGGAAACTGAATTTTATAAAAGGAGAAGGAAGGTTGCTTTGGGAGTTAGTGGGAAGGAGAGTAAGAGAGTTAGTTGGAAGAGATAATAGTTGGGAGGTTAGCGGCTAGAGGTTAGTTGGAAGTAAGTCGAGTAGATAGTGGTGTCAGGGAATCCTCCCGCTATCGAAAGGTTACTGAGCCGCGAGGGTTAATGGAGTTAAATGTAGTAGTTGAAATTATTGGTGGTTAATTATTTAAAGTTAAAAGTATTTAAGAAGGCTGCCCATTGAAATTTATAAAGATATTAAATATAATTATAGTCCAACGCCCACCTTTTTTATTTAAGCTCAAATAAAAGCTCATTTATTTTATAAATCTGACTTTGTTGTTATTTCATTATCTATTCCAGTAAAGTTAAATAAGCAAGATTCAAGTCTCGTGCTCACTGTCATAATTTCATTAAGTTTACAGCTTCAAGCAAAAGTTAAATGAGCATGGCGACGATAAATCGTTCGTCACAATATTTCTAACGGCAATAATTGATTTCTCAATGTATTCCCCCGGACAAATGTCTAGGAAAATAAATTATACAAAATCCTTTGGTGTTAAAACTTTCGCGTGACGTAAATAAATAAATCTAAGTTACAAATTAATTTTTAATCCATTAATCTATTGTTGTCGCCAACAAAGTTTGCTTGGCGAGATTTTGTAATGTTTAAAACCTATCGATGCGAAATTAGAAGATGAGTTTATATGCGAGTTATAATGAGTTATATGAGTCATTCATAAATGAGTTTGAATTTGACTCTTTTTTTTTTTTTTTTTTTTTTTTAATGCCAAAATATATTCAAAGTATTTTAAAGTATTTAAAAGAAAAAAGAAAAGAAAAGAAAAAGAAAAGTATACGATTCACCTTAATACCTTAAACTTTCATACCTTAATATATTAATACTTTCACCTTAATGCAATAAAATTTGCAAAATCATAACTTCGAAAAGATTTATGTGATACGATATACACTGCTTGACATTGAAAATGCAACACCAAGAAGGAATGATAATAACGGAATGAAATTTGTTGGACACATACATTATAGTAGGAAGAACAATTTATTAAAATTTCAGGAAATTTGGAGTAATATGTACTGAGAAAACAGTACATAAAGCAGCGACCTCTGTGAGTAATAACAGCACATATCTGCCTAGGCATTGAATCGAACAGCGATTGGATGACATGTACGGGTAGAGCACTTCATGAAGCTTCAACACGATGCCACAATTCATCGATCGAAGTTACTGGTGAGTGGTTGGAGGCCAGTCGCTTTTCAAAGATTAAACAGTCATTTTCATTGGTGCGAGATCAGGAGAACGCCCTGGCCAGAGCAACAGTCGAACACATTCTGTATCAAAGAAGGTCCGGACAATACAAACAACTTGCGGTCGTGCATTATCTTGTTTAAATTTTGCGCTACGGAGGCCTCGAATACAGGGCAGAGAGGCGGGCCTTAACTCATCAGAAATTTAATGGCCGCTGTTCAAAGTGCCAGGAATACGAACATGAAGTAATCGAGACGTGTATCCAGTGGGAACCCATAACATCATTGCAAATGATGGACAGTATGATGATGTCGAATCCCAGCTGGCAGTCTGCATTATTCATAATGCCATTAAATACGGAGAAGGCAATCTTGATGCTGTAAACAGGATTGTGATTTGCCTAAAAAGTGACTTCACGTCATTCCTGCGTCCAGGTTCATCGTTGATCACACAATGGCACCCATATCAATGATGCAGTTTTGAGGGTAATCAGAATTTTGGTAGCCGCATACTGAGTCACCACCTGGATTGATGGTATGTTGTACCATTGGATACACGTCCCGGTCACCTCTTGTTTTCATTCCCGCCACTCTGAATACCAGCTATTACATTTCTGACGAGTTAAGGCCCATAGCTCTGCCCTATGTTCAAGGCCTCCGAATCGTAACATTTTAGCAGGACAATGCACGACCGCAAGTTGTCCATATTGTCTAGACCTTCACTGATGCCGAATGTGTTCGACTTTTGCTCTGGCCAGCGCGTTCTCTTGATCTCGCACCAATGAAAATGACTGTTTAATCGTTGAAATGCGACTGGCCCCCCCGCCACTCACCAGTAACTTCGATCGATGAATTGTGGCATCGTGTTAAAACTTCATGAAGTGCTCTACCCGAACATGTCATCCAATCACTGTTCGATTCAATGCCTAGGCAGATATGTGCTGTTATTGCTCACAGAGGTCGCTGCTTTATGTACTGTTTTCTCAGTACATATTACTCCAAATTTCCTGAAATTTTAATCAATTGCTCTTCCTACTATAATGTATATGTCCAACAAATTTCATTCCGTTATTATCATTCCTTCTTGGTGTTGCATTTTCAATGTCGAGCAGTGTATTAAGAATTTGGGTTTTAAAAGTTTTTTTTAAATAGCTTATTTTTCCAAGAGGTGGCCATTTGAAATCACGATGCCACTTGAAAATTTCTTATCACGATAAATTTTGAAATACTGATTTAGTTTGAATTAAAGGTGGACAATGAACTTAAAAATATTATGATCATACAAATATCTTGGATGATTTCGCTGGGCAAGTTGTTTCGCCACTTTGTTCCCAAGAGTCAGCCACTTAGACTGCCACTTGAAAATTTATCCTAGCAATAACTTTTGAAACCCTGCACTGATTCGAACCAAAGTTGGACAGTGAACTTATATGCTTCAAATATCTTGGATATATTTGATGGGCAACTTGCTCCATTATATTGTTTCCAAGTGGTAGCCACTTGAAAATTTGTTATCATGGTAACTTTTGAAGTACTTAATCAATTGAAAGAAAAGTTGAAAAATGGATATTTATCATTCAAATATCTATGATTTCGGTGGGCAAGTTTCTCGGCAAATTTGTTTGTAAGCTGCGTCCACTTGAACGCTAACACTTGAGACATTGTACATAACTTTTGAAATACTGAATTTATTCGAACAAAAGTTGGACAGTGGACTTATCTTACAAATATCTTGGATTCGTTCATTGAGCAACTTTCTCTGCCTGTTTGGTCCAAGTGGCGGCCTCTTAATTTTTCAACACGATGACTTTTGAGATTCTGAATAAATTCGAACTAAATTTGTATAGTAGACTTATCTCACAAATGCATTTGATATATTTGTTTGCTAAATTGGCACGCCGTCAAGAAATGTTGACGTGAAAGGTGTTAATGACTTAGATTTGTCTGTCTGTCCGTTTGCCTGTTGACGTTCTAACTGCCGTAAATATTCATGGAATTTCTCGAAACTGATATGTTATTCAAGTTTACTATCGGATGTTCCCTACTGAAAACGGAATAGGCGTTTAACGCTACTCAAATCTAATAAGGAATTTAATGCTATTGCACTTCAACTAATTTCAGCAAATAGGCCACAATGATAAAGAATTTTTCGTTGTGTCCCTTAAAAAAAAAAAAAAAAAAAAAAACTATAAGTGCTAGATTCACCAAAATATGTGCAGTCCGTGCAATGGTGGCCTATCTATATTAATAAAATCAGACTTTTGTCTGTAAATTTGTCGGAATCGAAAGATTTTGCGATATCTTCACGTTTCACACCCCATGAAAGCCGAAAATGACTTCAGAAAATTTTGCCTGTGTGTGTGTGTGTGTTTGTCATCCTGTCCGTATGTCGCTTTTTTTGTCCGGGCATCACTTGAGAACGGCTGGACGGAATTCAACGGCGCTTGGCAGGGATTTAGGTCTTCACCCAACTTAAAATTATATCTATCAACTTTTAAGAAATTCCCCCCCCGTTCCCCCCTGGGGGGTAAAAGACTAAAACACGTTTGTCCGGGCATCACTCGAGAACGGCTGGACGGAAATCGACGGTGCTTGGCAGAAACTTAGGTCTTCACCCAACTTAAAATTATATCTATAGAAATTTTCAAAATTCTGATTAGTGTTTAAATTGTGGGTAAAAAACGCCTGCGCATGCGCCATAAATATTTTTTCACTAAAACGCTTTGAATGGAAAAATAAAATGCAAAAATAAATTTTTGAGATAAAGACTTTTTTTATTCGCGTGATTCGCACTACAAATTATGAAAAGATTGAAATGAAGTTTTTCCATCTGAGTTTCATACTTTAGTTAATTTTAAAACATCTAATTGTCGTATCGAAAAACTGTTTATACCCCAGGATTCAGAAAAATCACCTCTTTCATTCGGTACTGAATTTGTAACGATAGGTCTGATACTTCTAATTTATTTTCCCCTTTTTCCGTTTTTCCGTTGCCACTTCAATTTCATACTTTAGTTATTTTTTAAAAATCTAATTGTCGCATCGTAAAACTGTTTGAACCCCTGGATTCAGCAAAATCGCCCCTTTCATTCGGTATCAAATTTATAAATATAGGTATGATATTTCTAATTTATTTTACCCTTTTTCCGTTTTCAACCCAGATTCGATATGGAGCAGCTTTAGTATTGGATCCCTTTGGCAAAATTCACCGAAGTAGCTCGGACGTTTCTCGCCAAGATCTTTAATTTGCACAATTGAGATAGCCAATTCAGTTCATCGCAAAAATGGCTTAAAATATTTAAAGTCACCAAAGGGTTCCCATACTAAAGCTGTGCGTTTCGTATTTATTTATTGATAATATTTTCTATTAAAGACTTCTGTGGTCACGAAATTTGGTGCGTAAATTGTTTGTTTGCATCTGGCACTTATTGTAACTGGATTTCACGAAATTTGAAATCCCCCCCCCCCTTCTCGGATTCGGAGAGCAATAAACGGTATAACTTCAGTATAACCCAACAGCTGAATTTGGCGATTTTTCTTTGGCGCCGTTTTGAAGGATAACAATGTCGTTCTGGACTGTTTGCGATATAATATGGCAGCCTAATATGTTGTTTATTTTGAATTTATGATTTTATGTTTTATGTTTTACGATTTAGATTATGATTTTATCATTTATCATACATGATATATGATTTTTAGATTTATGATTTAGCCATAATCGCCAACAAAAAAATCGCCAAATATCGTTGTGGGGTTATACTTAAGTTGTTCCCAATAAACATGTGTAAAAACATGTTTTTCCGTTTTAATTCGCTTTGAATTATCTTAGAATGGTGAATTTTGGTGTGCGGATATTGATTAAGTGTACGCATTATGTACATTAGTGGGATTTTGTAAAACTTCGAACTCACCCGCTGAGGAAGGGGAAGTAAGAAGTGGGTAAGTTGTGCCGAAGGCAGTGGGGACCCAGACTGGATATTGATTAAGTGTACGCATTATGTACATTAGTGTGATTTTGCAAAACTTCGAACTCACCCGCTGAGGAAGGGGAAGTAAGGAGTGGGTAAGTTGTGCCGAAGACAGTGGAGACCCAGACTCTTCACTTTGCGAGCGAGAAAACCTCTACCAATCACAGCGAGAACTTAGGTTATTAATAAAGATATGGGATTTTGACAACTCATTTAAGTTTAATGTCCAGCGAAGCGGGCAAAGCCTGCTAGTCTATCTATATTAATAAAATCAGACTTTTGTCTGTAAATTTGTCGGAATCCAAAAATTTTGCGATATCTTCACGTTTCACACCCCATGAAAGCCGAAAATGACTTCAGAAAATTTTGCCTTTGTGTGTGTGCATGTGTGTGTGTGTCATCGTGTCCGAATGTCGCATTTTTGTCCGGGCATCACTTGAGAACGGCTGGACGTAATTACACGGCGCTTGGCAGGGATTTAGGTCTTCACCCAACTTAAAATTATATCTATCAACTTTTCAGAAATTCCCCCCCGTTCCCCCCCTAGGGGGTAAAAGGCTAAAACACGTTTGTCCGGGCATCACTCGAGAACGGCTGGACGGAATTCTGGAATTCAACGGCGCTTGGCAGAAACTTAGGTCTTCACCCAACTTGAAATTATAACTATAGAAATTAGCAAAATTATGATTAGTGTTTAAATTGTGGGTAAAAAACGCCTGCGCATGCGCCATAAATATTTTTTCACTAAAATGCTTTGAATGGAAAAATAAAATATAAAAATAAATTTTTAAGTTAAAGACTTTTGTATTCGCGTGATTCGCACTACAAATTACGAAAAGATTGAAATGAAGTGTTGCCATCTAAGTTTCATACTTTAGTTAATTTTAAAAAATCTAATTGTCGTATCCAAAAACTGTTTACACCCCAGGATTCAGAAAAATCACCTCTCTCATTTGGTACTGAATTTGTAATGATAGGTCTGATATTTCTAATTTATTTTTCCCTTTTTCCGTTTTTCCATTGCCACTTCAATTTCATACTTTAGTTATTTTTTAAAAATCTAATTGTCGCATCGAAAAACTGTTTGCACCCCTGGATTCAGCAAAATCGCCCCTTTCATTCGGTATCAAATTTATAAATATAGGTCTGATATTTCTAATTTATTTTACCCTTTTTCCGTTTCAACCCAGATTCGATATGGAACAGCTTTAGTATTGGATCCCTTTAGCAAAATTTGAAATTCGGCACCGAAGTAGCTCGGACGTTTCTCGCCAAGATCTTTAATTGCACAATTGAGATAGCCAATTCAGTTCATCGCAGAAATGGCTTAAAATATTTAAAGTCACCAAAGGGTTCCGATACTTAAGCTGTGCTTTTTGTATTTATTTATTTATAATATTGTCTATTAAAGACTTCTGTGGTCACGAAATTTGGTGCGTAAATTGTTTGTATGCATCAGGCACTTATTGTAACTGCATTTCACGAAATTCGAAATCCCCCCCCCCCTTCTCGGAGTCGGAAGGCAATAAACATGTGCAAAAACATGTTTTTCCGTTTGAATTCGCTTTGAATTATCTTAGAATGGCGAATTTTGGTGTGTGGATATTGATTAAGTGTACGCATTATGTACATTAGTGGGATTTTGCAAAACTTCGAGCTCACCCGCTGAGGGTGGGGAAGTAAGAAGTGGGTAAGTTGTGCCGAAGACAGTTGGGACCCAGACTCCTCACATTGCGAGCGAGAAGACCTCTACCAATCACAGCGAGAACTTAGGTTATTAATAAAGATATGGCATTTTGACAACTCATTTAAGTTTAATGTCCAGCGAAGCGGGCAAAGCCTGCCAGTAACATCTATATAAATTTTCAGTTCTATCAAATAAGCATTTAGAAACTATGTCAATTTAAATAATTTGAACCCTTACGCCATAATGATAAAGAATTTTTCGTTGTGTCCGTATAAAAATTTATAAATGCTTGATTTACCAAGCACTATTGAGTTCGTGCTACGGTAACCTATAACACACGTACCAACATTCACGTTATTCGAACAAAGCGTTTAGAATCTATCGTATTTACACTTCATACACATACATGCATTAGTAAAAATCGTGTAAAACTGTAGACATCTCTAAAAGAGAAGCTCGTTTCAAGACCAAAGTTGGAGGTGTACAAATGGACATAGCCCACAAATGTACATGTACAACATTTTTTGACTATTCGTTTTTGTGTCATACAAGATACAAAATCCATTTCGGAAATCATGATTAAAATACTTTCTTTACATGCAATGATCGGAAAGTAAACAATTATTAAAAAAAAAAAAAAAAAAAAAAAAAAAACTTTTTATATATCATGTTTTTAAATTTTCTGTTGAATTATAGCTATAGAACTATATTAGCACTTTATCAATGAGTATAAAATTTTTAAAGTTATAATGACGTCAATTTTTGTGCGATGCATAATTTAACTGTTTGCAATTTTTTAACATTCACGTTTAATTAAATGTATTAATTTTTATGTAGAAAAAAAATGAACTCGTATTTTTTTTTCTTTTTTTTTCAACAATTAAACTATAGCTAATATTTTAATGGCAATTTTTAAAACTATTGGGATGTTATTATTTTCACATTTTTATTAATTAAAAGAAAACTAATCAAAAATTCGAAAATTGTGCTTCGAAGTATTGTGTTGTTATCGGGTTCTGAGCTATTCTGAAAGTTTCAAACGTCTAACTAGTAGAGAAGTTAGTTAAAAATCGATTGCAAGATTTGTACCGGACAAACAAACGAACAAGAATCGAAGTTTACATATATATATTATACATTCTTTATTTTCCAAATAAAAACATGGTAAAATAGCAAAATTGAACTCATGGGAACTCAAAACATATAGATAAACCAAAATCTCAACGTCGAGTTTTCTTCATGGTTACAATACTTATCTTACATATGTATGTTAAATAACTAAAAGGAAAAAAAGAATTCTTATATATATATATATATATTTTTTAATTGATGCTGTGACAGTTAAATAACATATCTTCTGTTAGTTGTATCTAAAATAATTGTTATATTTATCAAAATAATTATTTGCTTTTTAATTTTTTTTTCTTTCAAGAACAGTTAATTTAAGTACAATTTAAATGTACAGATACATCACCTCATATGTACATCTTAAACTGTGGAGAAATGCCTATAATATTTTAGTGTTTGATAAAGTAGTCTGAGTGTCACACCTTATTTGTAATCTTTATCATTGTAATACAAATATAAAATTTAACCTCATAACATATTTCTTTCCCTTTAAAATTTCAAGATTTTAATATTTTGAATTCTTAAATAGTAAAGCTAACATAATTACCAGTTAATTGAATCCATTCATAAAAACTCAAAATTGACGACGATAATTCTACCGTGAAATATTCGTTTATGCACTGAGTGGTCAAGAACTTTTTCACATTCGATGAAGCAGTATATGTAGAAGAAGACTTCTTCATTCTAATAAGTCATACGTCTTTACTAGCATGTCGCTAATTTAAATTAAAATGTTGTTTTAGCTTTTGTAAACAATATGGATGGCAAAAGAATTTTCTTTTTTTCCCTCTCTTACTCCTCAGATAATCACAGTTTTGTTTGCTTTTAATTTTAAAATGATGTTTAAAATTTCGTTTCTCTATTCCCATACTTTCTGCTTGTTTATAAAATATTTTTCTATATTTGTTTTCCTTTTAAAATGAACATGTCCAAATAATTGGCTCAAGATTATACTTAGAATTTTTTATGTGTTGCTTTAGTTCTGGAGTAGAAGTATTAAATCAGGCAAAAATCTATATCACGGAGTTGTATAGGGAATGTATACACGAATCGAAAAAAATACAAGAACGAAAAATGCGGTAGGCATTCATTGTTAGCACTTTCCAACACGTACTTGTTGTATCGCATAATTTTAAATGTTCTTTGCCTACGTTATCACGCAACGGACAGAGAGAAAACCTAAAATACATATACATACACTAATTGAAGTCATAATCACTCTTAAAAAATGATGGAAAGTGTTAAAAATACTTAACTCAAAAGGAAATGCAGCCATTCGATTCTAATTGCAGTCCTTAATATATCTGAATATTTTAGTGTAGCCCTGTAAATCTAAAGGTTAAGCATATAATATTGCATAAAAAACATTATTTTAGCATATTAACATTAAATGTGAATTTTTTTATGATTGTTACAGTAGAAAGTAATTTTTTTTTTTTTTAATGAATTATAAAAATATATCTGTTCTAAAACGCAACGCATTGGTATTTTTGGGGGGTGGGGTGAGGGAAAGGAAGGGTGTCCCCGTACACAAACCAGTTGTAGAGGACCTATTAATGCCATTTTAAATAAAAGACACCCGAAAGTATACCAAAGCATTGCGTTCAATGAGAGGTATTTCTATACACCAAATTTTAATAAATTTAATTTGCTCAAATCTTAATGAGATTGAAATAGGTTGTTTTTATGCACAAAAGAATGCTTCCTATAAAATATAGTATTATTTAACACACATATGTAAGATAAGTATCGTAATCATAAAAAAAACTCGACGTTAAGATTTTGGTTTATCTATATGTTTTGAGTTCCCATGAGTTCAATTTTGGTATTTTACCATGTTTTTATTAACTTCGGTTCTTGTTCGCTTGTTTGTCAGGTAGAAATCTTGCAATCGATTTTTAACTACTAACATCTCTACTAGCTAGACGTTTGAAACTTTCAGAATAGCTCAGAACCCGATGACAACACAATACTTCGAAGCCCAATTTTCGAATTTTTGCTTAGTTTTCTTTTAATTAATAAAAATATGAAAATACTAACCTCCTAATAATTTTTAAGATAGCCATTAAAATATTAGCTATAATTTAATTGTTGAAAAAAAAAAAAAAAAAAAAAAAAAAAAAAAAACAGAGTTCATTTTCTTTTGATATAAAAATTAATACATTTAATTAAACGTGAACATTAAAAAATTGTAAAAAGTTAAATTATGCATCTCACAAAAATTGACGTCATTATAACTTTAAAAATTTTATACGCATTCATAAAGTGCTAATATAGTTCCATAGCTATAATTCAACAGAAAATTTAAAAACATGATATATAAAAAGTTTTTTATCTTTTCAACTTGTTTTCTTATCAAGAACTCAATGCTTTGGAATATTTTTGGGTGTCTCTGTACATAAACCAATGGTTGTATTCATTCCATTTTAAATCGAGAACATCCCATAATGAATATGAATAACATATATCAATTTCAGCAAATTCCGTGAATATTTACGGAAGTTAGAGTGCGGGCAGGCAGACGGACAGACAGAGAAAGAGAGAGACATATAGACGAATTCATATCACAATCATTTTTAAAGATGTTTAGAAATTGTTAAAAACGATTGCTATAAACGAAAATGCAATTCCAGCGATTTCCAATTATAGCCATTAATGTATCTGAATATTTTTGTGTGGCCCTGTAAATCTTAATGCTAATCGTACTACATTCTATGAAAGTATGTTTTGTGCATATATAATGCTAATATCAATTTCATTATGATTTGCGTGAAATAAAAGACTTAAAATATGATTTATATAGAAATACCTCTCATAGGACGCAATGCTTTGAAATTCTTTCGGGTATCCCTGAACAAAAAAACCAGTGGTGGTATTTACCCCATTTTCATAAGGGAATATCCCATAGTAAACTTAAGCAATATATAATTTTCAAGAAATTCCATGAGTATTTACGTGAGTTAGAGCGCAGACATACGGACAGACAGACAAACCGAAGTCATAAACAATTTTTAACGTTTTTGAAAGTTTAAAAAAAATTTGGTTCATTTTCTGTTTACCCTAGTACAGTAATTGCGAAACGTCAGTGGAGGCTACCATGGGAAGACTCAAAAAGATTTTGGGTTTCTGTCTGTGTGTCTGCCTGTCTGTCTCGCGATAACAGCCGCAAAAATCACCCTACGGTACGCACTTGAAAACTGGTATACGTGTTCACTAACCACATAGAATTAGATATATAGTTTTGGGTATGTATCCCATTTGTACAGGGTGTCCTAAAAGTTCCAGTACTCCAACTTAAAGAACTCATTGTGTCTATGTTTTTTTTAAATATTAAATTTTATCGTCTGCTTATTATTGCATCAAGTCTTTAATTTTTATCGTTTGTTTCTTTTCTCACTCAAGTTGTGTGAGAATAAAGTTTTATGTTATTTTGTTTTTCATAGTGAAATGAGTTTTTCACGCATTCAGAGAATTACGCTGTTTGAAGCTTATTTTGAATGAAAATCGTTTGAAAGATGCAAAGATGTTTGGCGATATAAATATCCAGATGCTGCAATACCGAGTAAAAATATGCCATATCAGCTCGTTCGACAATTTCGTAATACAGGTTCTGTGCAGGTGTGTACAGGTTTCTCTACAAGAAATCACTCCCAGCATGTTAAAACGCGTTTCTAAACACATGCGCAAACGAGTTCATCTTTGCCTCCTAGAAAAGGATGGACATTTTGAACATTTATTATAAATGTAAGTTCTGTATTTTTTCTTCCGTTATTTTAAATGTGCCTTTTATCATTAGCATAAAAATAATCGTTTTAAGGTTTGTTGTTTTGTAAATAAAAAATCTGGAGTGACTCCACTCGACTTTCCGAACATTGAGTAATTAACAGTTTTGTAGATAAAGTAAAGAAAGAGTAGTTGTTAAACAAACAAAAGAGAGAAAACCATAATAGAGTGTTTGAGTATTTTTCTCCATCTATTACACGTTGTTTTATTTAACGCTACTGAACTTTGAGCCCATAGATCATAATGATAAAGAAATTTTCGTTGTGTCCCTGTAAAAACCTATAAATGTTAGATTCACCAAAATGCTTATAGTTAGTGCAACAGTGATTTATAATACTCATATAAATTTTCAGCTGAATTCAATAAGGCGTTTAGATGCTATCGTACTTTTAAAAATTTAGTCCCATAGGCCATAATGATAAAGAATTTTTCTTTGTGTCCCTGTAAAAAAACTGTAAGTGCTAGATTCACCAAAATCTATACAGTTAGTTCAACTTTGATCTATAACATGTGTACAATTTTTTTGCTCGGATTAATAAGGCGTTTAGACGCTATCACATTTTTTAAAATTTGGCCCCATAGGCATAATGATAAAGAATTTTTCTTTGTGTCCCTGTAAAAAAACTATAAGTGCTAGATTCTCCAAAATCTATACAGATTGAGTATTTGTGATCTATAATATGTGTATAAAATTTTTGCTCAATTGAATAAGGCGTTTAGATGCTATCGCACTTTTAAGATTTTGCTCCCATAGGCCATAATGATAAAGAATTTTTCTTTGTGTCCCTGTAAAAAAACTATAAGTGCTAGATTCACCAAAATCTATAGGGTTTGTACTATGGTGACTTACAATATGCGTACCAACTTTCAGGTTAATCGAACGAAGCGTTTAGATGCTAGCGTGTTCACTCACAGACATACACACATACACACATACACACATACACACACACATACATACATCATCGTAAAAATAGTGAAAACGGACTCAGGGGACCTCAAAACGTATAGAAACATAAAAATCTCGAATTCGGATTTTTGACATGATTACAATACTTTCCTCACTATAGTGTTCGGAAAGTAAAAATACATCAGCGCGAGTACTGGAACTTTTAGGACACACTGTATTTCATTTACAGGAACACGCCGAAGTTTTTCTTATCATTACAGCCAATAAACATAATTTCATTTAAACGCATTTTAACACGGTTATATTGCATTGACAAAATGAAATTATTAAACATTATTTATGTGATTAAACGCATTTTTTGTGCAAAAAATGTGTGATTAGACTTAATAATTAATGTATAGGATTTTACAAAAGTTTTCCGAATATATCACATAGTCAACCAAATTATGTCATATTTCCAACAATTATTCATGAGATACGTAGAATAAGTTGTATAATTTTTCTCTGGTGTATGTTATGCTTATGGCTCGTTTACAAAGACGCAAAGAAGAATTTTATGACATTACAGCCTATGGACAGATTTTTATTTAAGTACATTTAAACGAGTTTATGTTGCATTTAGCATAACTATTGTTTTAGGGTCAAATTTTCGAAAGCGAGTTTTTGTTATATTTATATGTTCTGAGGTGCCCTGAATACGAAAATCATGTTTTTAGCGAATGCTCTGTGTGTGTGTCTGTGTGTTTGTCTGTCTATCTGTGTGTCTGTTATCAGCATGTCTCAAGAACAAATAGTAGCAGAAATTCCAAACTCGGTATTCTATATGTGTATCATACAGGGATGCTACACTAAGCTTTTTGTTGAAATGAAGCAAATGGTTCGTGTGCAGGGACACTCAAAATATTCAAATGCATTACGTATATGGGGGAAATTGCAGGTAAATAGAGTTTAACATCTATAGACTGCACTAAACCAAATGAAACGAATATATATTTTTTATAATAGAGATAGTCAACTGAGAAAAAAATTTTGTGTATGTAGGAGTCTCGTCTCCCCCCTGGTGGGGAAGTCACCCCCTCGACGGGGGTAAATTTTCAGGATGGGTATCTTCAAAAGAGTTCGCCAGTACCTTTAAAACGAATGGTTGAGCCATCGATCTGCGATAATTTAAAATAAAGTTATCGATTTTTTTCATTTTGAACCCCCCACCCCCCCCCCATATATATATATATATATAGATATATATAATGTAATATTGAGAATAAGTTAGACATTTTTTTAATTTTGAGGGTTATACTACTTCTCTAATATGGAAATCGTCTGCATTATCATGGAAGATAATTTTTTTTAAATAATAATTTTAATAAATTATTTTTACTGAGTGAATTTGTTTAGGAAAATATAGAAAAAAATCATGTGGTGGTCACAACACACTAGTTATTTGTTGTTAGTGGATGTGCTTTACTAATAATATTTTACCATTTCCAGGAAAGCTGTTTGGGAATTGAAATAAATTCCTCATAGAGATATGGTAAATAATGTATGTTTTAAGAAGCTAAATATTCATCGCTTGTTTTTTGTATATTTACACGTTTTGAGGCTTCCTAATTACCGAAGTTAAGTTTTTTAACGTTTGATATTTGTCTTTGTCTCATAGAGTAACTTAAAAACGAATAAGTTTTAGGAGATTGAAATGTTGTACTTTGAAGTTAACATAAGTTTGTTGCTGGAAAAGTTTGATCAAGATTGATAAGTTTCAATGAATGTTGCGTGTGAAAATTGTCTGTATAATTTTAAGTAAACTTTTAATTTTAATTACAGATTTAAATTCTATATAAATGTAAGGGCATTAATGAAGCTCATACAGAACTAATTATCACATAAAACTCTTCCGAAGCGTAATTTGAATTGTTTAACTTAGATTTACACAACAGTACTCTTTATCTTATCTCTTAATCTCCAACCTGTATTTATAGTATTAAATTTCAGGGTAAGATAAAGTAATGTAAGTGACACGATTATTTACAATGTATTTATTTGGCTCAAAATCGACGTCATGATTACCAATACCAAATTTGCATAAAATTGCATTTGTCTATTAATTTTGGTATTTTTATGTTAATCTATGATTTAAAAATTTCTATAAAAGAAACTGGTATTTTAAAATGAGTGTGTTGCTTTTTTCTTGTTTTAACTGACATACTATATCCACACTGTAAGATACATCGATATACATCATTTTCAACAAAAGTTTTAGGCAAAATATAATATTCTCTATACTTTTGGGACACACTTTATTTTGCATTCATCAAGGAAGATATTTTAATAAATAATAATTTTAATAAACTATTTGTACTTAGATAATTTGCGTCAGATAATATTAATCAAAGTTTTGTGATGTCGACAATATAATAATTTCTTAATGGGTTTTATTTAATATGTTTTAATTATGAGTTAAATTTAATATCAAGAAACGGCGCTAATTTTTAGCATTCCCTGGGAACTAAACATAGGAAAAATCTTCGTCTTCAACACGAAATTGAAAAATTCAAAACATTTAAGATTTTTCCCGTGTTTAGTTATTTAGTGCCAAGTTAACTTTTAATATTCTCCAGGTACCCTTAATAGTGAATACTGAAAATGAAGAGTACACAAATGAAAACAAACAGGATTTTGTGAACGATATTCAGGTCAGTCAATACAATTTATTCCAGCATTATTTTTAATAAATTTTATTTATTGCTATATAATACTACTACATTTTGCTCGGCATAATTGAAATTACCAATTAAAATAGTTTGTTATTGTGTATTGATTCAGCAAACAAAAAATGTACACTGTAAAAAATAGGTTCTTAAAAATAAGTATATATTGTCTCAAAATAGCCCCGGAACAATATATACTTAAATTTGAAAACTCATATACTCATTTTTGGGTACATTGACATGTCAAACATGGGGATATTGGGATTCTTATTGGTCAACCCCACTTTTGAACATGTCAATATACTCAAAAATGAGTACATGGGTTTTCAAATTTAAGTATATATTGTTTCGGGGCTATTTTGAGACAATATATACTTATTTTTAAGAACCTATTTTCCACAGTGTAGCAAACTTGAATCAGGTGTTATACTTAGTTACTCTTGTTTAGATTCTCAAATGTTATGTGAAGCGTGGACACATAAACATTGATGACAGCATGACTAAACAATGCAGCTTCTTCCTCCATTATGTAGGAAATGAAATGGCTTTTTAAAAACATAGTTCCAGATTCAACATGCATAATATATATATATATATACAGGTTCAGACATTTTCGTTTTGGTTTATTTGTCAAACGCCAATCTCTTTATTATTTCTATCATCTAGTTTCTTTCCTGATTCATTGCCTTAGTATTATAACACGATAGGTCTCTTATTACTTTTCCTCATACCACTTTGTTCTTTTTTTAACCCTTTGTGGCGCGCTGTCCTCACTGCAAGGACGTAATTATTAAGCTCCAGCTGCAAAAAAGTGGCGGCTCGTGAACCGAAAATAGGCGAAGAGCTGAAAAATAATATTTAAGTATTTTTAATCATAATTTTTATTAAGCATGATTTTAACTAAAAATACTTATCTTAATATATATAAATCTCGTGTCACAATGTTTGTCCTCAATAGACTCCTAAACCACTTAACCGATTATAATAAAATTCGCACACCATGTGCAGTTCGATCCAGCTTGAGAGATAGGATAGTTTAAATCTCAAATTATAGTCGCAATTTTAATTTATTGCTAATTATTTGTCTGTTATTATTTGACAGTCACAATTATCTGTTAACTCCAAATGATTCTAACAGATGTCGATACCTTTCGACTGGGTTGAAATGAAAGCTGAAATATATTTGGTGCTGCCATCTACACAAAGAATCTTCAACTTTTTAACCTATTAATAAATTTCGTATAATTCAATTATTTCCACTTAACAGATGTCGATACCTTTCGACTGGGTTGAAATGAAAGCTGAAATATATTTGGTGCTGCCATCTACACAAAGAATCTTCAACTTTTTAACCTATTAATAAATTTCGTATAATTCAATTATTTCCACTTTTTAAATTTTTGGTGTTAGCATAGCCGGCCACGTGTTACTTAGACTGAAGTGTAAATTGAATTCATATTATAATGAAGATAATACAGTGAAATTAATCCTGTTTTTTACTTATTTGTGCTTCATTGATCAAAACTTTATAATTTAATATAATATATATATATATATATCTTTATATATAAAATTTATTATGTTTGTCCGCGATGAACTCCTAAACTAATGAGCCGATTTTAATGAAATTTGGACACTGTGTGCAATTTGGTCCAACTTAAGAGATAGGATAGTTTTTATTGCAAAATTCGCCTCCCAAAAGGGGGGGGGAGGGGCCAAAACGTGATTTCACAAACAAACAAACAAACAAACAACAACAACAACAACAAAAAAAAAATAGAAATGCAGATAGACTGTTCAAAATTGGTATAGAGAGGTTTTAGAGGCCTGCAAATCGAATGAGGATATTTTCGAAAGTGTAAAGTTATTAGGAGGGGCGGGTAAGGGGGCGGAGGGGCAAAAAAATAAAAATAGAGTTACATCGCTAAAAATTGGTACATAGAAGTTTTTGATACGTACAAATCGATTGCAGATATTTTCGAATTTGTAAAATTATTAAGAGGAGCGGGAAAGGGGGGGGGCAGAGGAGAAAAATATAAAAATGGAGTTAGATCATTCAAAATTGGTGCATAGAATTTTTGATACCAACAAATCGATTGCGGATATTTTCGAATTTGTAAATTTATTAGGAGGGGCGGGAAGGGGGGCAGAGGGGCAAAAAATAAAAATATAGTTAGATCGTTCAAATTGGTGCATACAGGTTTTTGACACCTACAAATAAACTGTAGATATTTTCGAATTTGTAAAATTATTTAGAATAGTGGGAGGGGGGAGGGCAAAGGGGCAAAATAATAGAAATAAGAGTTAGAACTTTGAAAATTAGTATTATTAAGTTTTAAGGCCCGATAAATCGATTGCGGATATTTTCGAAAGTATAGAGTTATTAAGAAGGGCGGGAACGGTGGATGAAGAAACGGTGCGCATGGTTTGCGCAGGTATACACTGCCGCAGGCAGTGGGGGTCCGAACAGATTATTCCACCAATGAGAGAAGATTTTTTTGTATTTTATATCATTTTCCTTTCGATAATATATGGATTCATTATGAGTGTCGAACATTTTTCCCGATCAGATTTTTTTTTTCTCTTTTTTTTTCACATGTTAAAAATTTATGCAATTTTGAGAATTCTTTAATTATAGTGAATCATTTAAAAATAGGGACCAGCGAAGCGGGCTAAGTCTGCTAAGATCAAGGATGTTATCAAGGATGGTCTTTATTCGTAAATAATAATTTTAATATATTGAATATTTTACTACATTATAATTCAACGTATAACATAGCCACAGCAACGCGTGGCCGGGTCTGCTAGTTTAAATGTAAATTTATATTCTATAAATGAATACAGCGTGAAATACAGTGTGCCTCTTCACCAATTTTCGGTGCACGAGCCGCCACCATTGCAAAGACTGCTCCCGGAAATTTTAGCAAAAAGTTTTCAGCAAAAATTTACGTTTATAACGTAGCAGAAAAGGCCATTTTTTTAACTTTTTTTTTTTTTTTTAATTTTAACTTTGTTCGTGAATTCTGGTGGCAGTGTAATTGGCGGTGAACGAATTCTAGTATTTTTTCTTTTGTAAGTTTTCATGTCGTAAACGTCTGTATGATAACTTACTGTTAAGACGTTTGTTTCTTATCTAAAGGCATAATAATCATTTGGTGCTTACTATATCACTTTTAAAAATAGTAAACGTATCGTATATAGTTGTTTCATTCGACTACCATTTGCCAAACGTTTTCTTGTGCATGTATAGGAGTGTTATATAATTTTTCTTTTCTAATTTTATAGATAACAACTTCGATTAAGAAAACAAACGAGGACAAAATGAGTCCTCCAATCAAAATTACAAATGCCCCAAAAAGATCTTCAAGATTCAGTATTCGATTGGTAGAATCACTTGGACCGGTCGAGTTTACTTTCAGTGTCATAAAAAATTCTCTTTCATTCAAATATTTCTCAATTAATCCAGTTTCGATAATTTTGTATAAGGCTTCATTCAAAGCATCCAGGCAACAAAATCTTCTACTCACTGCAAGCGCTAACATTTCAAAATAAAATGTGTCGTCAGTCAGAAACATGTCAATTTTGAATTCCGTTAAGTGATAATCTATATTGATATAAGCCTTTTTGAAAGAAGGATTTCTCGTAAATTTTTCAACATCCCAAATCTTCGGCGTTCTTATCATGCATTCAGCGATACGATTGTACGATTCAATACTTGAATTTTTGAAATTAAATATAAGGAGCTCGTTTGCATAATACACGCCACATTTAAATACGGGATTTTGAGCAGCTTCAGAAAGATCTTTAATGTCGCGAATCCCGACTAAATTGGGAAATGAAATATAAGAAAGCAGTACTGCTTTGTAGCTATAACTGATACACATGGAGCCAATTACCCATGACAAAAATAATACTTTAAAGCTGATTTTTCTAATTTTTAAACTAAACGACTGTTCCAATAAACTAGCAAACACTTGCAGCAAAACGAGTGAATATTTGTATTTCTTTCTAGAGAAGAAGTAGAAGAAAAATGATATGAATAGTATAAACAAAATGAGAGTCACCCATATGTACCAAGAGAAAGAATAAAATATTGCAAATTTGCTCGACACACGTTGAGGCTTATCTGTAACAAACTTAACTGGATTAAATAAATAAGGAATAGTAAAAGTAATTACTTCTGCAGCCCCTTCAGTGATTGCCAGTGAACAAGCTGCAATATCCACTTTTCCTTTTTGAACCATCCCAATACATCCAGTCCATGTTCCATTTTGGGGACGGAAGCCGAAATCTGTATTATTTTTTAATTTGAAAGAAAACTGGAGTATTTCTGACAAAAGTTCAAGTAAAAATCCATGTAGTATAGAGGATTCTACTTCACTCTTTCTTAATTCAGCCGGCTTCCAGTTGGTTTCATGAGGAAATACGGCAACTTGCAATACTTTGGGGAAATTGTGTTCGTTCATTGTGAAAGAAATCCTTTCAGTAACTGTAATGAAGGTCTTTCTTAGTATATTCTATAATGTTCTTGAAAGTTTTCTGAACCTATAAAAGAAGTGTAATATTACTTTTTTGAATGAATTACAACAAAAGTTATCACAAAGTTAAGTAAGGCAATTCTCTCTTTTTCTTCTTTTTATTATTCAAGGGTAGATCAAGGTTTTTCCCGCTTGCTACTTCTTTCTGCCCCGCGGGTAAATTAAAAATTTTGCGAAATTCAAATCAAAAGCATATTGCGTGCAATTACGCAACACCTACACATGAAAGTTCACCATTCAAAGGTAATTTGAAGTAGATTTAATTTTGAGACCGTGGTTTTTTTGTCCCGCCCACCATCAGAGGGGCGAGGTAATTTCGCAATATCCCTTAATAGTGCTTGTTGCCTGCTCTGAAACAGCCGACAGATTAAAAAATAGTCTATCTGAAATGATTTGGAACAGAAACATGTTTAAAAACGTGTTTTTGCACCCTGCATCCAGGGAGGAGGGGGGGGGGGGATCTTGTTACAGTTTTAGATTCATAACCAATCCACACTTAAAAAATCCCTTTACTAAGATAACCTCAAGCAGATTTATGTTTGAAAACCTGTTTTGTGCCCTGTTTTTCCACAAGAGGATGGGTAGAAAGTAATGTCACAAAATCTCTTTGTAGTGAGTGTGTTGGGCACGCAATGCCATTCGGCTCATCAAAAATTGATTTACTGATATAATTTGGAGCAGAGTTACTCTTGTAAACACATTTTCTCTCCCTCCCTTTAAAGGAGAGGAAGGAGGAACACAAAATCCCTTTGTAGTGCATACAGGGTACGTATAACCGAGCCACACATAAAAATAAATCTTATAAGGAAAGGGCATGTTTACAAACAAACGCTCCGTCAATCAATCTTTGCCATTCACTAAGGGCAAAAGAACAATCCGTATTGGTGGAAATGCCAACGTTTTGCCTTAAATAGAATCACAAATAAACAAATTTTCCGTGCGTGACGTCACCTGCGCTGTCCTTATTGAGATAATTTGGAGAAAGGTTACGGTTGGAAATATATTTTCCTTGCCACCCCGACCCTAAAAAAGGAAAGGGGAATTTGTTTTCTCCGGTTTTAATAGGTGCCGGATACATACATATAAACAATCATGTACCAAAATTCGTAACCGCAACTCCCATAGATTTTCCAAGGCAAATTTAGCGCTAAAAATGAGGGTCTCGAATTTGTCCTCTCGTAATGCTCCCCAAAATCGAAATTCACTGAAAAAAAAAAAAAAAAAAAGAAAGAAAGAAAGAAAGAAAGTTTTCGGAAATTTTCGAAAGAAAACGCATGGTTGTTTCCAACATTTTTGTAGCATTTTTGGTAGAGTTCAACCCGGAAATCCGAAATTTGCGTTATTTCCCCCCTCCCTCTCTTTAAAAATAAAAAATTTAAAAATTGCAGATGTTTTTTACTCAAGGCTAATTTCTCCATGAGCAATTTCTTTACCGTGAAGTAATTTGGGGACGAATTATGCTTACAATTATATTTTTGCATCCTATCCCAGAAAGGGGAGGGAACGGGGGAAATTTCGCAAAAGTTCATAGATATAAATTTTAAGTTGGGTATAGAACAAAATTCCTGCCAAGTGTTATTGAATTCCGTCCGGCTGTTCTCACATGATACCCGGACAAATAAAGCGTTACAGACATACAACACAACGACACAGATATAGATGGATGGACACCCCCCCCTCTCCACACACACACACAAATATACACACACGCACACACACACACAGAAAATCTTCTGAAGTCATTTTTGGCTTTTACGATGTGTGAAAGATGTCGGAAAATTTTTTTTTGATTCTCAGAAATTTATAAAATCAGAAATTAATAAAATCAGACTTTTGTTTGTAAATTTGACAGAATCAAAAAATTTTGCGTTATCTTCACGTGTTTCACACAACCATGAAAGCCAAAAATGATTTCTGAAAATTTTGCCTGTGTGTGTGTGTGTGTGTGTGTGTGTGTGTGTGTGTGTGTGTGTCTGTGTCTGTGTGTGTCATCGTGTCTGTATGTCACTATTTTTGTCCGGGTACCATCAGAGAACCGCTGTAAGAAATTCAACGGCACTTGGCAGGAATTTAGATCATCACCCAACTTAAAATTATATCTACAGAAATTCCGAAATTTTGATTAGTTTTTGAATTGTGGGTAAAAAACGCCTGCGCATGCGCCATAAAGATTTTATCAGCAAAACGCTTTGAATGGGAAAAAAAGAAAATATAATAATAATAATAATAATAATAATAATAATAATAATATGGGTAACAGGAAGTAGCATACAGCTGAAAAGCTGTAAAAGAAATGTTTTTGATTGCTTTATATATTATTAAAAGTAAAATTAATTTAAATTAAATTAAGCACATATTTACCAATAACGCGAAACACCCATAAAAGTTAGTGTAATAATAGGCCTATGGATAAAAGTTAATATGTTTATTATCCATTTGTTTCTCCATTATAAAAAATAAATAAATAAATAAATAAATTGTGGTTTTGCAAATTTTAAAGTAATTTGTAAGTAAAGTAATATTAATTTATCACAAAAAAGAGTGTTCTTTTACAGGACTTGGGAACAGCTTTAATACAGTACCCTCTTGCTGATGTTTAAATTTTTGTCGCTTTCGCGATGAATTAAAATAGCTATAACAGTTAGTTAGAAAAGACCTCGGCGAGAAATGACAGAGCTACTTCAGTGTCAAATTTCCAATTTGTCCAATTTGGGGCTACTAAAACTGCTTCAAAATATAATTATTTTCAATATTTTATAAAGCATTTAAATTGAACATGTGTACTTTTAATCAAATTTTTTTGTTTAAATAAATAAATAAATAAACAAGTAAAGTTTCTAAGAATAATTTCTGTTATTCTTTAACCATATTTCTTGCGACCATGGAAGCCTCTGCCCAAGTGCAGATTGAACGAGTCTAGTAAGGGGAGTATGAATTCAGGGATGGAACACGGGCGCAGAATTCATACCATTATCAATGTAAGAAAATTTTCTACTTCTTAAATCAACGATATTATAGGTAGAGAAATTTTTTCAACAGATTCCGGTGTGAATCCTGAGCCCGTGTTCCATCCCTGTGAATTAGTAAAATCGCTATTGAAACCAAACCAACCTTAAATTAAAAAGCATGGTCGAAAACATTGGGTACAGTACAAATTTGCTGCAACAACTCCCATGGGGGTGAGATATGCCCTCTATTAGTTTTAGTTATTTCTATAAAATCCAACAAAACAGGCAGCGTAGCGTGAACAGATTGCGCAGTGCTAACGTGCTTGACTTCGGATACGGAGGTAGTGGGATCGAGTTCCCGCAAGGGCGTTTTGTATTTTATATTTTTATTTCAGCTGAAATGTTATTTTTGACATTTTTAATTAAATTAAATCATTATTTTAAGAGAAAATATTAATTATATTAAAACAAGTTTTTTTCTTCTTTTTTTTTCTTTCTTTTTTCAGCGCGGACAACTTAATTTTTTTTTTTTTAAACCAATTTATTTATTAAATTTAAAGAAATTAATAATTAAACGGGAAATACTTTTATATTATATTTAGGTAGAATTTTGTTAATGGTTACATTCAGATAAAATTTTGTTAATGATTGTTTTACATAAATTATTAATTACTATTTTTTAACGACGACATTAATAGCAAGAGTTAATCGTCTGCTCTTAATTGTATTATTTATTCAGGCAATTTTTTGCATGAAAAATCCTGAATGATGAACAGCTGTTACTTAACTATTCGACGTCGCATTTATAACTTTTATTTCAAATATTTCATTAAACAACTGTCAAATTTAGTGGTGTCGGAAGAACTGACAATATTATTGAAGACAATGACAAATTTTCTCAAAATGATTTTTGCTAATTTATAATTAATTTACATCTAAAAAAAATTCAAAATCTGGGTAAATATGAATTTTTTACAAATCAAGTAATCTCGACGAAAACCAAATATTCGACAAAATTTTCATGATGAACAATAATTGACGGTGAACAAAATTGAAATTCAAATAATTGTGATCAATCTTTTTATATTTCTTGTTCTAATTGTGAAAAATACGTATGGTTTTATGATTTTTCTACTTTTAATCATAATTGTTATAAATTCGAAACTATATTCGTAGCTTTAACCATGGTTTAACTTCTTATAAATAAAAAATAAATAAAAAAATACATTTCTTAAATTCTTTCTCAATACTTTGTTAATTAGAATACTTAAAAGAAAAAAAAAACCCTTCTTAATGTAATAAATATTTTCTCTTAAATTAATAATTTAATTTAATTAAAAACGTATAGGAAAAAAAATCGAAAAAATTACAAAACGCCCTTGCGGGAACTCGATCCCATGACCTCCGTATCCGAAGAAAAGCATGCTAGCACTGCACCATCTGTTCACACTACGATGCGTGTTTTGTTGGCTTTTATAGAAATAACTAAAACTAATAGAGGGCATATCTCACCCCCATGGGAGTTGTTGCAGCAAATTTGTACGGTACCCAATGTTTTCCACCATGCTCTTTAATTTAAGGTTGGTTTGGTTTCAATAGCGATTTTACTAATTCACACTTCCCTTGTGAAAAAACAAGCGATAAGGGAACACCGAATAACTGGATGTTTGCCAAATAACTATCTCTCGGCCAATTTTGCATCCCTCAAAACTTTTGGACTCGGCCTCACTGCTAGCCGTAGGAAACGTGGTCGCACTATACCTACCTTAATTTCTTGTAGTTATCAAATATATATATATATATATACATTATTCGTATGCTAATTTTTATGAGAATATACTTTGCATTTCTCTCTCTTTATATATATATATATACAACCTGATATCGATACCGAATTTAAATATCGCCATACATTTATCATTTCACAAAATTTCAAAGCAGAAAACTCTAATAGATTATCGATGCAGTTGAATATTGAAGAAAAGATACAGTTTTAGTATAAAACCTTCTTGGCAACCTTTTAATTTAATTTAATTTATTTTGTTTTTGCCATTTTGGCAATGAATTATAATGGCTATAGCAGAGTCGGATATAAAGAAGTTGGCGAGAAATGCCCCAGGTACTTTTAAGCCAAATTTCAAATTTTGCTTGGGGATCTGTTATTAAAGCTGTTCGGAAGAAAAAACAAAAGGAAAAATAATAGACTTAAAATAAAATGTAAATTAAGCGACACTGCTACACTATTTGATGTATTTCGCGATGAATGCAACCGGTGTTACGAAAAGATTGTCTATTGGAAGACTAAGTCATTTGAGATTTTCTTCTCTCGGACAACTCATAAACAAAATGTTTGTAACAAATTATAAATTTAAAAAATATTTAAATACATAAGGTAATTGTAAATAGCGTTTCAATTTATTATTATCTATATTAATAAAATGAGACTTTTGTCTGTAAATTTGTCAGAATCAAAATACTTTACGATATCTTCACGTATCATAGAAACCAAAAATGACTTTAGAAAATTTTGTCTCACTGTGTTTGTGTGTGTGTTGTCATGTCTGTAACGCTATATTTGTCCGGGTATCACGTGAGAACGGCTGAACGGAATTCAACGATGCTCGGCAAGAATTTAGGTCCTTACCCAACGTAGAATTATATCTATGAACTTTTTCGAAATTCCCCCTCCCTGTTCCCCTATTGAGAGGGCAAAATTCAAAAACACGTTTATAAGCATAACTCGGCTCCAAATTACTTCACAGTAAAGAAATTACGCATGGTGAGACTAGACACAAGTAAAAATAAAATGTTATCTACGATTTAGAAATTTTCGATTTTTAAGGGGGAAAATAGATTTTTGGCGGGAAATATCGCAAATTCTGGATTTTTGAGTAGAACTCTACCAAAAATGGAACAAAAATGTTGAAAAAAAAGCTATGCGACTTCTTTAAGATATTTCCAAAAACACATTTTTAGTTTTTTGTGATTTGCGATATTTTTGGTGCGTTTACAAGGGGGCAAAATCGAGACACTCCTTTTAACGCTAAGTTTGTCCTGGGAAATCTATGGGAGCTGCGGTCACGAATTTTGGTGCTTGGATAGTTTGTATCCAACACCTAAAGTAACGTGGTTTATTAAAATTATCCTCGTTAAATTACAGAAGACAAAAACATCTTTTTAAGCATAACTCGGCTCCAAATTACTTCACACTGAAGAAATTGCACATGGGGAGACAACATATGAGTACAAATAAAACATTATCTGCGATTTAGGAAGTTTTGATTTTTAAGGAAAGGGAGGGGAAAATCAGTTTTTGGTGGGAAATTAAGATTCCAGATTTTTGAGTAGAACTCTACCAAAAGTGGAACAAACATTTTGAAAACAACCATGCGTCTTCTTTAGGATATTTCCAAAACACGTTTTTGATTTTTTTTTTTTTTTTTTTTTTTTTTTTTTTTTTGGCGGGGAAGGGGAGGAGAGTATACATTACGAAAGGCAAATTCGAGAGATTGCTCAAGACAGATTTAGTGCTAAAAGGGGGTGGGGTCGAATTTGCTACTTTTAAGCACTAAATTTGTCCTGGGAAATTTATGAGAACTGCGGTCACGAAGTTTGGTGCTTGAATTGTTAATATGTATCCAACACCTAAAGAAACGGGATTTATCGAATTCTCCCTCGGGGAGCAGGAGCAAAAAATTACTGTAAGCATAACTCGGCCCCAAATTACTTCACGGTGAAGAAATTGCACAAGAGGCGACTAGACTTGAGTATAAATAAAACGTTATAAACGATTTTGAAATTCTTGATTCTTAAAGGAGAGAGGGGGGGAAATTTCAGAAATTCCGGATTTTTCAGTAGAGCTCTACTAATAAACACATGTAAAAACACGTTTTCATGTTTGAATTCTCCTAAAATTATCTTAGAATGACGAATTTCGGTGTGTGGATGTTGATTAAGTGCACGCATTTTGTACTTTCGTAGGATTTAGCAAAACTTCGGACATACCCGCGGGGAAGGGGAAGTAAGAAGCAGGTAAGTTCTGCCGAAGGTAGTGGGAACCCGGATTCCTCACGTTGTGAGCGGGAAGAACCTTTATCGAACACAGTGGGAACTTTAACTGGGGTTATTAGTAATGATATTTGATTTTGACAACTCATTTATGTATAATGTCCAGCGATGCGGACAAAGCCAGCTAATTTTATATATTACTGCAATAAAGAGGCTAACAGCAATGTGAATAAGTTGTAGCAAAATGATCAACAAAATTATGACGTGTTTTTGATAAGGGAGATTTATTTATTTTTAATTAAATAAATGCATTTCATTGCTCGGCATTCTTTTTAACTGACGATTATTTAACAAGAGGTATTTTGTTTTAAATAAAAGGCAATATTTTAAATTTTATAAATTCTTATTTTCTATTAGGGCAACTTGGGGTAAGATGCCGCGTTGGACAAGACACCGTGTTACGTTTTTTTTTTTTTTTTTTTTTTTTTTTTTTTTAATACGCAAGTACCGTAACAGGATGCCAGCCCCTTATAGAACAGGTAAATCAGTAACAAGACGCATGTTACATATTTTGTAAATTTTTACATTTCGTATTTTAGTTTGGATCAATAATCTATCTCTCTTCATCTAGTAAACGTTAAAAAATTTGACTTGTCCCTTGTTTAATTAGTTATGTAAAGCGTAGTTTAAACAACAAAAATTCTGATGTGGACACCAAATGGCTTCATTATACACTCATTGAAATATACATATACTGAGAAAAAAAGTATACCACCTTCATCTAGAATGAATAAGTGGTCATTTTCTAAATCACTTAACTGGAAATATTGAATTCCGAGCTATGCGCATAAGGCACGCCAATAAACTGAATAGATGAAATGATCGAGAATTTCTAGTCTAAACATGTCTAGATAGTGAAACAATATTCTGAATATTCTGAATTTTTTGTATTGCGAGAAATTCTCGCTTCAATTTTTGGAATTGGGTAATAAACCAATATTATAGTAGCTGAAACCCGCCTATTATATTCTCATTTATTTGCAGAGATTTTTAAATAACTTTCCCCTCGATAATATAGGCAAACGCTCTAGAATTCTAATAGGGGTTTCAAGAACTGGCTCTCAAAGGGGACTAGAATTTATAAGAATGACATGAAACTATTTTTTCTAGAGCCACAATTTAGATTCTAGATGTCCGTTACAGAATTTTTTATCAGTGTAGTGTTATGAAAACATTGACATTTTTCTGTGAGATTATAATTAAGGTCGTAAATAAACAGGCCAGTTACTCCCCATAAAAATATCTAAAAGCAAGACAGAAAATTATTTCTCCAAATAGAAAAGTCGCAACAATATAATTATACACCGAAGAGAATGACTATCGCTTGTTCTCGTATAGTATTCAACAGATTATTACAGAATCCCTCATTGGCAAATGCACAACGTAGAATTCAATAGAATTCACTCGAGTGTAGACTGTCTACTGTTGTTCTCTTTGACAAAAGATAATGACGTGAAACGATACATTATACCAAAGCAATTAATTCTGTTAAAACTGAGATAGGGCTCACTGATTCTGGTTACACTGAAATGTTTTTCGCCAAATTCAAGTCGCAAGTTTTCCGTCAACGCAGATGGCGCGATTTTGGAAATTTGGCGATCAAATTTAGTGAAAATTTGTAGTTTGGTTTTGTCAAAGTTTGAAAGCTTTAACTTCAATGAAAAGAGAGTTCTGGAATTTTTCTGAAAGATTTATTAGTTTCTAGCACTCAAATGGCTTTTTTGAAAGTTCTATAAATGATTAACAAGGTTATACAAAAAGAAGAGTCATTGTTGATGACTGTAGACTAGAACTTGCCAATTTCTTTATGTGATACTTTCTATATGGTATTTATTACAGTAAAAGTTGAAGTAGATGTCAGTTTTTTTCATTTCCACGTAGGTAGGCATTGACTTAGCGTCAAATTAGTTAATTTGGCATTCAAATTTGGCAAAAAAAAAAAAAAAAAAAAAGCAGTTTAGGATTTCCAAATTTCGTAATCTCTAACATGAATAGGAGTTAAATTCTGGAATTTACTTGAAAAATTCATCGGTTTTTAGCGCAGAATTAACTCGAAAATTCTGTAAATTTCTGACAAGACTCATGATGAATTCGAATTCTGTTGACTTCGAACTGTGTGGCTGATTATTGTTCCAGAATTGGCGAATGCACATACAAATGTCACTCGTTAAGTCGTAGGTATCTCTAAAACGGGTGCTTGTATCAAGACAAAAGTTAGAAGTGTACAAATAAACGTCATGAAAGTCACGAATATAAACTTACAATATTGTACGATCATTCGTTTTTGAGCTATGATAGATACAAATTCTATTTTGCAAAACCGGATTATATTATTTCCTTATACTTTGTGTAAGAAAGTAAAAATTAATTTGGATAATTTTTAAAAGTAACTTTGCTTTCCCAACAAACCACCGACCCTATTTCACCAAAAGTTGATAGGCAGTCATTTAAGTTAAAGTGCAACTATATATGAAATTTTATGAAATTCCCTTCGATAGTTCCTGAGATACAGTTACCACAAAACTTTGTCACACATCCAGACAGACATTTTCTCTAAAAATTCTCAAATCATGTTCTAAACCTCTAGGAACGTGTAAATTCATCGAAAACCCGAAGTCGAAAATCTTTACGAATCCAATACTCTCTTCTACTCAATACAGAAAAAAAGTAAAAAAGGGTAAGACAAAATAGTCTGATCTCTACAACAAGTTGTTATCCGAGGAAGCGTTCGTTCACTTACCTTGTCTTCACTTACCTAGTTCTTTCAAATGTGCTCTTGCTTTCTATATGTGATATTGCCTGTAGACATCACACGTCTTTTAAATTTATATTCACTGTTACTGAACATATTAAATACATTTTTCTTATTAAAAAAAATAAATATATATGTTAAGTTTGAAAAAATAATTAAGCTAAATATATATTTTATGCAGTTTTAAATGAATTTTCAGTTTACATGTGATGTATTTTTCGAGAAAAAGAAAAGAAAAGTGAAAAACACGAATTTCTAAATAACAATCAAAATCAAAACGCGCCAGATAAAACTTTATAATTTTCGTTATATATGAACATGATAAAGGATTATGCAAAATACTTATCAAGATTCAAGAAATTTATGATTTTTCTCCCAGGCATTCAGAAAAGGAATTATGTTGTAATTTTATCGATTATGCATAAGATAATGTAAATTCAAATATAATTTTTAAATACTGTGAAAATACACAAAAGTTTTGAGAACCAATAAGCCTTTTTCATGTTGTCGTATTATCATATAAATTATATTTTCGAAAGTAATGGAATCAAATTATATTTTTAATAGAATTATTAATGCCGCTATCTTCGCTTATCATCCAAACGTGTCACTAATAAAACTCTCTGTATATGATAATTAACTTCAAGAAAAATGAATCATGGGTTTCACACACATACTAAAATACAATCAAACTGTAGTTACTACTTTCTTTCCCTCATATATATGGTAGAGAATGTAATGTCACTGACAAGGAAACATTAAAAGGTGTCGTGTTCAAAAAATATTCAAAAAAAAAAAAAAAAAAAAAAAAAAAAATTATTTATATATATATATATATATATATATATATATATATATATATGATTGATTCTACTCCTCATAAAATACCAGGAAGTGAAAAAATTATCGGCTGAAAGGGATTACAGCGACCACAAAAAATTATCAAAATTAAGCATATTTGGTGATTTAGCGCTGTTTGGCGTTCAGTTCGCTAGCACCGAGATTGCCGTCAGAGCCTCCTTAAGTAGATGCCTAGCGAGTCGCTCCAAAACTTGGCAACAGTACAAGAAGAGCATAGCCAGTAGATGGCGCTTGGTACCGTACGTAAAGTTCTGTTTATTTCCCGCGGTTCAATTGAGTTTCAATTGAGTTCTGTATGGTTTATGTTTTATTAATTTAACAAATGTGAGAGGTTTTTTTTATAATATAGTGTATTGTGTCGTACCATTTTGTAAGTCAGAAAGTCGCCGTGAAAATATAAGTTTTCACGAAATACCCAGCAATGCAATTCTGCGTAAAAAATGGCTCACAAATATCTCAAGACAAGGTATGTAAACTGCATAAATAAGTAATGCAAAATTACCAACCCTCCGGATTTTTGAATATCAATAATATTTTTCATAAAAAACATTATTTTTATTTATTATCATAAATTCTGTGATTAAGACGAAGATAAATTTAAAAGAAATTATGATATAAAAATTCAAAGGGTTGACACCTCTGTTAGTAAGTTAGATTTAACAAATAAAATAGTTATGCTTATTACAAAATGAAATGAAATTTTTATTTATTGATGTAGGAATACAGAAAAGTAACTTGTTCTTAGTTACTTTGAAGTAACTATATTGGAGTATTTTATAGTTTTATTGATAAATTGCATTAGTAACTTATGAATAAAACTATAAAATACTCCAATATAGGAACAAGATTGATTTATATCTTTTTAATACCACTGTTTTTTAAAGACTTGTGTAAATGCGTATAAAAATTTGATTATTTTAGTTAAATCGAAATAAAAGTGTTGGGAATCTTGAAAAGAAAAAATAGAAAGTTTTTATTTCTACTTTTGTTCTTTTTAAAAATATTAAGTTTTAAGATTCAAAACATTACTTTTATTAACCTTTTAATACACAAATGGAACATGGAATTAAAAAATTCATGTAAAAATTAAATATCATGAGTACTGATTTGAAATATTATCAGATATAACAGAAAGATGACTTGATTTTTTGAAATAGAAATTACAATTTAATCATAAAAGTGAAAATGTACAGAAAAACTTAAAAATGACCTATTTTACCATTTTCCCTTCTACCCCACAGTTTAAAAATTCACATAATTTAGAAAACTAAGCAAATGCTTCTAAAAATGGGCTGGTAAGTTTAAAATAACTTACATTATTAAAGTATAATAATATTTTAATATAATAACATTGAATAATAAAATTAAATATAATAATTTTAAATTAATAATTTTAAATTATATAAATATATATATTTAAAAAAAAATTACACATTTTAATGATAGAGTTCTTTAAACTAAAGCATTAGAAGGCAAAATATGTAAAAATCTAATTTAAATTACACCCGGATCTGAAGGCGACATGTAAAAGGTTAACAATGATAAAATGTTTATATATGTTAAAATCCTGTTTTATTAAAAGTATTTAATACTTTCTGGACCAACCTCTATTTTAAGTAGTAATTTTCCTTTTGTTAAACCGAAGGTGGGACGCAGAATAATAATGTGATGAGTCCCACGGGACACACAGTATTCATTCATTATATATATGTGTGTGTATAAATCGTAATATTCAATATATATACATTGTTTCTTTTAATTCAAGAGTTGCGGAATAAATGTTATGTAAAATCGTTCAAATGCATTTCAATACGGCTTTTGATTATTTATAATTAAATTATAAATAATTTATATTTATTCCATATTATTTGAATTATATACATATAGGACTAACTCGCTACATACATAACCATACACTTTTCTGAGGGCAGGTACTGCCCCTTCAACCCCCGTTGTATCCATCTTTCTATATGTATCTGTATCTTTATTTCCTTGTTATTCATAAATATTTATATAAATTTTGTTGCTACTTGATTTCAAAACCTATCGGAATTATTTTGTGTGGCCCTGTAACCAGTTACCTAATTTTCGGCGTATAATATGCATGTCAGACTCAGTTTTGCACCAGAATTTTTAATTTAGAAATAACATTATATATGTTGGAGCTGTTTCTTGAAAAATATGTAAATATTCCGTTAATGAAAATTTTTGGTCGCAGAATGACATATTTTACCTGCGGATTATACACCGAAAATTACGGTACCAATTCTACGCCTACTATTTTCTACAGACCTTATGCTTTTAAAGATGCCAATAACATTGGTTCTCTGTGTTTAATGAAGTGTAACCATGTTAAAATACACGTATCTATACTAAATACCGTCTATAAACCGTAATGGTACGAAATGCTTTTGTGTGTCCTGCACACGAGCTAGAAGCATATACACCAATAAAAACTGTTTAACAAACTTCTTGTAACTCATTAACATTTGAATCATATTTAACCTTTACAAAATGTCATCAACATTCTTTTGTACGGTCCTGTAAATAAATTATTTAGTTATACATGTCTTTTTCTAGTGGAAAATGTTTTTAAGCATCTTAATAATGTGAGATAATTGCACCATGTTGAATACAGCATAAATGCATTAAAATGTATTTAAATAAAAATTTGTCCACAGGCTTTAATATACGAAATTCTTTTTTGCGTTCCTGTAAACGAGCTATGCATATTATATGCATTAGTAAAAATTATTCAATTTCTCTCTGTATTTTATGAATAATTGTTCGAAATTTGACATAATTTGAAAGATTACGTGACATACACTTTTGTAAGTTTCTTTTCTTATAGTTTCCAAGTTTAAGCATGTATTTTTCTTCAGAAAACATACTTTTAAGCATGTCAATGATGTCTATTAATTTCATTTTGTTGAATGCATTGTAACCATGTGAAAATATATTTAAACGAAATTCTGCCCATAGGCTGTAATGATAAGAAAAACTTTGGTGTGTCTCTGTACACGATCCATAAGCAATATACATGCCAAAAATCCTACAGATTGTTTTCTTCTCCAATTTTTATTACTGAATGTTAACTTATCTCGTTAATGCGCTGGTCTATTTTTCTTATAAATAATATAAAATTTTCGATTTAAGAAATATAATTCACACCTAATAAGGTAAAAATGTAACGTAAAGGACATGACCAAAAAAAAAAAAAAAAAAAAAAAAAAAGACATGATTTTAATAATTTATTATTTGATACGTTGTAATTTAATTAGTTGAAAAGCTAAAATAGGTCTTGTCCACTTTCGAAGAAAATTAAATCCTATACTTTTTTAAATATAAATATTTGAATATTTTATTGAAAATATTTACGATAAAGCACTTTCACATCATTTTTTCAAATTAAAAGAAAAAAAAAATACAATTTTGGACTTTAAATTGAAATTAATAGCTAGATTTTTAGATGAAGAATATAACTTATCTATGAAACAGAAGAAATATGTTGCTCTGCGTAGGTGCTGTCACCTAGCGTTAGTTTTGTTTTTTAAATGTTGCCTAATTTAACATTGGGATTCGCTGCGCGTGGAAGGCATCTACTTAAGGAGGCTCTGTTGCCGTGAACGAACAGAACCGTGTTTTGTTTCTCCGCCAAGTACTCAAAATCAATCGCCTAACAATGTGAAATCGCAAAATATGCTTAGTTTTGATAATTTTTTGTGGTCGCTGTAATTCATTTTAGCCGATAATTTTTTCACTTTCTGGTGTGTAAGGAAGAGTAGAATCACATATATTTTTTTTCAATATATTTTGAAGACGACACCTTTTGAATGTTTCCTTGTGAGTAAAATTTTCGAAGTTGTGTTTTTTCAAAAACATGTTTTAAAGTCCGCTGAATCCGAAAAACATATTTTTTGCGATTGGTTTGTGTGTGTGTCTATTTCTGAGTGTTTGTATTATCAGCATACCTCAAAAACTAGTTGGCATAGGTGGACTCTGCTCAGTTCCCCATCATATTTATGTTCTCATAAATTTCTAGTGCTAGACATATTATAATCATGTTAAAAGAAATGAATTTGACCAAAGCTTGGTACAGTGACAGAATGAAATCCCCGCCTTATAGGCTATCCACCGTTCATTTCGATATATTTATCTTATTCTAATCTATTAATTTATTTTATCAGGGTCAATTCTGTTGTTTAGTTTTCATGCTACTATTTCCAATGCAATAATCCTCTAAATTCAACTTTATATATGAAAAATTTACATTTTCGCTATGTTGATAAAATCGTAAATTACGAATAATTTACGAAATTTTCCTATTAGAATATTTGTATTCAATCATGTTCAAACAAATATCATAAATGTAATTTTGAAGTTGTCTAATGTATTTATGATCCTCAAAATTGAAGTTTATGCTCAATTTTGCCTTATTCTGACATGTTAAGTAAATCGTAAATTCCAAATAACTTACGATTTTTTTAAATTGGAAAAATCATAGTCTATGACATTCATGCCAGTATCCAAAATAATATTTTGAAAGTGGTTTGACATGTTTACGATGAAAATATCCCTCAAGATTGACGCTTATGTGAAATTTTGCTCTATTCTGCCATGTTTAGAAATTCGTAAGTTTCCAATAACTTACGAAATTTTTTTATTGGAAAATTCATAGTCATTAATATTCATGCCAGTGTTCTAAATAATATTTCAAAAGTAGTCTGACATCTTTACGATGAAAATATCTCTCAAAATTGACGTTTATGTGAAATTTCGCCCTATACTGCCATGTTAAGAAATTAATAAAATTTCCAATAACTTGCCAAATTTTCGAAGTAGCATATTTGCATATGAGTAGCATACTTACCCATATTTCGAAGTAGCCGGAATGAACATCAGTAACTATAGTTACTGATGTTCATTCCGGAATCAAAACTGATATTTTAAAACTGATCTGACATTTTTTACAGTAAAAAGTTTCCATTTAATGCACGTTTAAGTGAAATTTTGTCCTATTTTGCCATGTTAAGAAAATCGTAAATTTCTCATAACTTACGAAGTTTTTTAATTCGAATGTTGCAAATGAATAGGGTTCTTGCCAGTATCGAAAGTAATATTTTAAAACTGATCTGACCTCTCTGCGATCATTTGTTCGTGAGATATCGTGTTAACAGACTAACAAATTATCGGACTAACACACTACCGGGCTAACACACTAACGGACTGACACACTAACAGATACCCTACAGACAGACACCATACAAATTTTGTCTTTTTCGGATTCCTCACACCTGAGAACGCATAAAAAAGTCAAAAAACCGAGGTCGAAATTTTTCATGATTACCTATGTTCCCCATACCTATGGTATGATGGGGAACTGATAAACAGTAGCAAAAATTCCAAACTCGGTATTCTAAATGTCTATCATATAGGGATGCTACACTAAGCATTTCGTTGAGATCAAGAAAATGGGTCGTGCACAGGGACATCCAAGAGAATTCAAATATTTTACATTTATAGGGAAAATTTCTTATAAGTACAGTGTTACATCTAACATCTAACATCTATAGGTTAACTTAAACAAAAAATAGAATGAAATTTTTTTTTTCTTATTTTAAATGCATAAAAGCATTTAAAATAAGAAAATGTGGATTGTGATATAGAAATCATTCATCATTCTTTTACAGGGCTACCCAACGTATTTGGGTATATTAAGGTTATACATGGAAATTGCTGGAACTGTTAACCATTTTATGTTAGCATTCTTTCATATAAGACTAAATTTAAGTACGCAATATTATAGGGCATATTATTTATAGACAATATAGAGGGATACTCAAAATTGAGCTAAACGTTCTTTTCTCTATAATGTAACTGATGAAAATGCTTTACTACCTTTTACTATGTCGACTAACACTGCTCAGCAAGAAAAATATATTTTCACTATCCTCGTTTTAAACAAATTATTTTTTGATATTTTAACTCTGGTTTTTGCGTACTATCATGTTTTGAGGTTCTATGAGTACGAAACTTCTTTTTTTAGTACTTTTCTGTATGTATATTTGTTAACAGTATAACTTGAAAACAAATAACTGCAGAAAATTCAAATTTGCTGTTTTGACATTTATATTACGCCCCTTTCATGCAGACTTATATGTCAAATAAAATTATTTCTAAACTTATTTTAGACTAGCAGGCTTTGCCCGCTTCGCTGGACGCAATACTGAAATGAGTTCTCAAAATCCCATATGATTATTAATTAACCTGAGTTAAAGTTCACGCTGTGTTAAGTAGAGATTTTTCTCGCTCGCAACGTGAAGAGTCCGTGTTCCCACTACTTTCGGCAGCAACTTACCCGATTTTTACTAACCCTTCCCCAGTGGCTAAGTTCGAAGTTTTGCGAAATCTCGACAAAGCACATAATGCGTACACCTAATCAACATCCACACAATAAAGTTCGCCAATTTAAGACAATTTAAGGCGAATTCGAACGGGAAAACGTGTTTTTACACGTGTTTATAGCCCTCTCGACACCAAGGGCTAAAGGGGGGATTTCGTAAAATCCCGTTACAATAAGGGTTGGATACACATAAACAATTTACGCACCAAATTTCGTGACCGCAGATCCCATAAATTTCTCAGTACAAATTTAGAGCTAAAAGGTGTGTTTCAGGAATTTTCAATATTTCCCCCTCCCTTCCTTAAAAATCGAAAATTCCTAAATGCAGATAATGTATTATTTGTACTCACGTCTAGTCTCCCCGTGTGTAATTTCTTTACTGTGAAGTAATTAGGGGCCGCATTATGCTTACAAACGTGTTTTTGTCTTTTGCCTCACCCAGAGGGGAAGGGAAGTAATTTCGAAAAAATTGATCGATATAATTTTAAGTTGAGTTATGACCTAAATTCCTGCGAAGCGCCGTTGAATTCCGTCCAGCCGTTCTCAAGTGATACCCGGACAATCGTGTTTTTGTAATTTGTCCCCCAAAGAGGGAATATGGGGAAAATTCTGAAAAGTTGATAGATATGATTTTAAGTTGGGTAAAGACCTAAATTCCTGCGAAGCGCCGTTGAATTCTGTCCAGCTGTTCTTTCGTGATGCCCGGACAAACGCGTTTTTGTCTTTTGCCCCCCAAAGAGGGAATGTGGGGAAATTTCTGAAAAGTTGATAGATATAATTTTAAGTTGGGTAAAGACCTAAATTCCTGCGAAGCGCCGTTGAATTCTGTCCAGCCGTTCTTTAGTGATACCCGGACAAACGCGTTTTTGTCTTTTGTCCCCCAGAGAGGGAATGTGGGGAAAATTCTGAAAAGTTGATACATATAACTTTAAGTTGGGTAAAGACCTAAATTCCTGCGAAGCGCCGTTGAATTCCGTCCAGCTGTTCTCAAGTAATACCAGGACAAACGTGTTTTTGTCTTTTGCCTTCCAGGGGGGGAACGTGGGGGAAATTCTGAAAGGTTGATAGATAAAATTTTAAGTTGGGTAAAGACCTAAATTCCTGCGAAGCGCCGTTGAATTCTGTCCAGCCGTTCTCAAGTGATACCCGGACAAACGTGTTTTTGTCTTTTGCCCCCCAAGGGGGAACGTGGGGGGGATTTCTGAAAAATTCATACATATAATTTTAAGTTAGGTAAAGATCTAAGTTTCTGCTAAGCGCCGTTGAATTCCGTCTAGCCGTTCTCAAGTGATGCCCGGACAAAAAAAGCGACATACAGACATAATGACAGACACACGCACGCACACACACACAGGAAAAATTTTCTGAAGTCATTCTCGGCATGTAAAACGTGAAGATATCGGAAAATTTTTCGATTCTGACAAATTTACAGACAAAAGTCTGATTTTATTAATATAGATGTTCAATAATGTATTTAGGCAACAATACTTATGGATTTTTATATATTTTTTTTATAGATTTGAAGTCTTTAAATTGCGTTTTCCCAGTTTGTATTTTTTTTTTCATGAATTCAGGATCTTCAAAATGCTTAAAGTACTACATATACTTAAAAAAAAAAGACTTAATACATTTTGTTTAATAGAAAGAATTAAGTATGAATTTTGAAATTTCTCAAATAGTTTTTGGGAGAAAAAAATTGAAAAGTGCATGCGTAAGTAAAAATTTTGTAAAAAAGAAAAAAAAAAAATTACAGTTTTATTTTTTATGTTTTACAATTAAAGATATTGCAAAATCCATCCCTAATTCTTTCAGGTGGGTTTTATTAAATATCCAAAAACTATTAAGTCTTTTCTTAAATAGCTGTAGAAGTTTTAGCATTTTGAAGATCACGAATTCATGGCAAAACACAAACTCATAAAACGCAATTTTAAGATTTAAAATCTGTAAACATTATATCAAAAACCATAAGAATTGTTGTCTGAATATACTTTTTATTGAACACGCTTAATATTGGTCAAGTTATAATATTAAATGGAAATATAAGCTTTTACATGAAACATTTAGTGGTGCCAAGTCAAAGATACCAAGTCCCCTTAAGTGACATAATCTATTTACCTCAAAATTGCTTGCATTTCTTAATCTTCAAAGTCACATTTAGTTTCGTGATTGTGAAGCGTATAATTACCAGTTAATTTTTATATAAAATAGCACGTCCTGTTTGCAAAGTTATAGAACATAACTTTGTTAACCCATTAACCGCCAAAACTAGAAATAATGATTTTTTTTTCTAAATACAAAGAGTAATACTCATTATTTTGATCATGTATAACAATAATTTAAAATAAAAAGTTAGTCTTATCTTACTAAATACAGGGTGTTGTATTTGTACAACTTCAGTGGAATAAGAGTATAGAATGAAGACAAATAAATGTTTACGGAAATTTCCTTGCGGGAGTATAAAACAACAAACACTACAGATGACTTCAAAAGTAATTATTTTATTGTGAAACTTTTTTTTTTTTTTTTTTTTTTTTTTTTTTTTACAAGTTATGTAAACTTATTCAAATATGAAGATTTTCAAAAGTTTTGGATTGATTAGTGCTTCCAGTTTGAAATTTATTTTTAAATATAAAATTATTTTTCTGATCAAATTTTTTTTGTAATAAAATAAACATCTATCCTTTCCTTACTTAAAAACAATACTTAATATAAAATATCTCTTTTAATTTACTGTTAAATGTTGTTTTTGCAAAGTTGTTTTTGCCTATACAGAGCCTACAACTAAAATTAGTAAAGCTCCAAAGAAATATTTTAGCATCAAGATTCGAAGGTCTATTTAAGTCTTAAAAAAATTAATCTCTATTCTTTTCAATATTACTTTATTAATACCAAACTGTATTCATTTAAAATTAAATAAATTTTCATAAGTACTGGCAGCTTCGTGAATGCGGAGTATGTAATGAACATGAGTCAAATGTTTGTAATGTTTTGGAAGATAATTTTATTTAAAGCTTAAAAGAATTAATCTATATTCATTTCAAAACTATTTGTTTTATTTAATTTTTGAAAATTTCTTGCAATTTCAAAAATGCGGGGAATGTATTGAGCTTGAGACAAAAGTCTGTGAAGTTTTTTTTAGACAATTTAAAGGAAACTTTTGTTTACTAAAAGTTCTATTTAAGCAGTGTAGCAGCTTCTCTGCTCGATGTCCATATTTCAGGTAAGTGCATAGTCTCGTGATCAAAGACGTTCTGAGGTTTCTCGCTAAAGGACTGATCAAGAGGATTTTTCTATTTTCCAAGGAAGTAATTTTTTACCAACCAGTCTTTTTTGATGCTAACTAAAAAAAATCTAATGTCAATAGAGGATAGTGGATAAACTATGTATAACATCCCACTCAAGTTGCAAAATCGTCTGCATGCTGACTAAAGGCACATGATGATGTCTTGCACCTTCTTGGTGGAACACAATGCTCTTTCTGTCGGTAATTCATGTCGTTTCCATTTATTTATTCACTTTAATTCACTTAGTTAAGAACACAGAAATCTATTATTTCTCATAAAAAGTGGACTGAGTGTAAGGCAACAATTCATAGTAAACGATTTCTTTCACAAATGCATCGGATTTAAACTGGTACATCTGCTTGTTAAAGCGGAGTCTATGTGATCAGACATTTTGTGCACAAATTTGTTATATTTAATCCATTTTCCATCACCTAAAACCATTCACTTAAAAAAATTATTCGATTTTGTTGTTCTTTCTAACTTTTTCTAACTTTTTTTTGTTGCACTCTAGTAACTGGCTTTCTATTCGCATGTTGTTCTATGGAAAAATTTGAGTTCTAATTTGCTAATTACTTAATGTACTTTTTAAAATTACTCTTTTCACATTTAGAAAATTCAGAGCCGTTAACATATTTCTCGTTTTTCAAAAATCATTTTTTTTTTTTTTTTTTTTTTTTTTTTTTAACATTTTATTTCAAAGCTGTACCATGCGAAAAATTAACCAAGACAATTTTTATCCCTTTTTAGATTAAAAATGAAATATTAAAAATATAAAAAATTAGTTTTTGAAAAATGAAAAACATGTTAACAGCTGTGTATTTTCCAAATATGAAAATGGAATTTAAAAATAAATAAATAAATAAAAATAAAAATACATTAGGCAATAAATAATAAAAAGAAAAAAAACCCCTGATTTCTTCATTGAACAACATGGGTTAGAGTGTCGATCAAATCAGGTGAAATATCCCCTTAATACGGTACCACAGGTGCCAAGTTACTACTAAGGAAAAATCAATTTCATACCACAATAAATAAAAAATAAAACTTGTCCTATTAAATTGGAGATAATTATTACAAAAGAATATATAAAGAAAAATTCCTGTATTAAGATTACGGACAATCCGTAATAACTTGACGCCTGTGTACGGTACCACTACATCATTCTTGCAAATCATTCCAAATTTCTCATTTCCGTATTTCTTTCCACTCTGTAACTAGTTGAATGAAGGAACTTGACTGTTCTATGCTACTCACTTTCAATTAACACCTATAATTCTTTGAAAATAGCCTCAGCCAAACCTCCAGAACGTGGTGCATTATTAAGATTGAAGTTGTTTTCGATAATTTCTCTAAATCATTGAAGCAAGTGCAATCGTCACTTGCTCTCTGATCGTACAGAGAATATATTTTTCGTGCTTGTGAAGCATTCTTGCTTTTTAGAAAAGTTAAAAGCATAATATATCGTGTATTTTTTTATTTTTTTTTTAATTAGTGGAATATTATTTACAGCCAAAAATTAGACGGACATTTCAAAAATTCAGCAATTACTCGCTGTTCTTTCCCATAGAACTTCTTTCTACTGTGAAATGGTAGAAAACGGTTTCAATAAGAAGAACTAATGTTGACAAAATCAAGCCTCCAATTAATATCATAAAAGCTCCATACAAATCATTTAGCATCAAGATGCGATGAGCAGGGTCATCGGTAAATTCGGGTATCATAGAAAAGAAAAATTCGCTGTCAGCGAGGTACTTTTCGACAAACCCACCTTCAGTTATTCTGAGTAAAGCATCATTTAGAGCTTCAAGGCAACAGAAGTTACCGCTGACTGGAGCGCCAACTAACCCCGTAAAAAAATAATCTTCAGATATAAAATGAGTTTTCCTAAAGTGCATTAAATAATTCCTGCCTGCAATAACTGCTTTCTGAAAAGTTTTATTTGACAAATAGTTCCAGGGATCTCCGGGTTCTCTAGTTCTTTTGATGCAATTTGAAATAGGTCTTAAATGTTCATCGTTAGATTGTGTTAGTGCATTATAAATGAAATTACCTTTCGTACTGACACATTCAAATAAAGGGTTTTTAGCCGCATCAGAAAGTTCTTTAATGTTACGAATACCAATCAATGTAGGAAAAGAGAAAAAAGCTAGAAGAACAGCCTTGTAACTGTAGCTTAAAAACATGACGCCAGTTATCCACGAAATCATCAGTATCCTGTTTCGAAATAATCTTGATTTTATTTAAAATGACTGCTCAACCAGGTAACCAAACATATTCAGCAGGATCGTAGAATAGCGTTGGTTCCTTAGTAAGAATGGAAAAATAAACATGGATGAGAATGCAAATGTCATTATTAATGCAAGCCATATATGCCATGAAAAAGCATAAAAGATGGCAAAACTATTTGATAAAAGGCGTGGTTTGTCTGTAACAAAAGTAACCTGTCCATATGTGTAAGGATGGCTGTAATTTACAACTTTAGATCGTTCTTGTGTGATGGCAGTTGCACAAATGGCGATATCTGCTTCACCTCGCTGCACTGCACCTATACATTCTGACCAGTTGCCATCAGGCTGTAATGACCCGATTGAGTCCTGCAGTACTAACTTAAAAGGAAACTTAAAAATTTCCGAAAAAAGTGTTATAAAATATCCATCTAAAACAAAAAAGGAGTGAGTGTTATTTATCTGTATTTCATCGAATTTATTTCTTTGAATTATGAGCGTAGTATTCCAATGCGTAGATGGTCAGGGAAATTCTTTCGCGTCATTGTGAAATTCAGACTTCTATTAAATCTTCATTACTGGCAGATTTTCTCTGATTATTCTGTTGAAGGTTAGCATACCTGAAAAGAAAAAAAAAAAAAAATGTTGTTTAAGAATATACTGAGAAAAAGAAACATACAAATTGAATCTTGTATATTTTAAAGACTAACAAGGAAATATTCAAAAAGTCTCGTCTTCAAAAAATATTGAAAATAATATATGTTATTATACTCTTCCTAAAACACCAGAAAGTGAAAAAATTATCGGCTGAAATGAATTACAGCGACCACAAAAAATTATCAAAATTAAGCATATTTGGCGGTTTCACATTGTTAGACAATTGATTTTGAGTACTTGGCGGAGAAACAAAACATGGTTCTGTTCGTACACGGCAATCTCGATGTTAGCGAACTGAACGCCCAACAGCACTAAATCGCCAAATATGCTTAATTTTGATAATTTTTTATGGTCGCTGTAATTCATTTCAGCCGATAATTTTTTCACTTCCTGGTGTTTTATGAAGAGTAGAATATATTTTTTTCAATATTTTTTGAAGACGACACCTTTTAAATGTTTCCTTGTAAGATATTTTCAATAAGAACAGAGTTCTGAAATTTTCCAGACAGATTCTTTGGTTTATATTGGAGAACGAAATTGATTGAAAGTTCTATAAATGACTAATAAGACTATAAAAAAAGAAGGTGATTATTGATGATTGTAGACTAGAACTTGGCTATATCTTTACGTGCTACTTTCTATAAAGTATTACAGTAAAAGGGGAAAAAGATAACAGTTTTTTCATTTACACGAAGTTGGGCATTGACTTAGAGCCAAATTAAGCATTCAAATGTGGAGAAAAATTATAGTTTAAGATTCCCGAAGTTTGGAAACTCTAGCTTCAAAAGGAATCGAGTTACTGATTTCTAACGCAGAACTACCTTGAAAATAATATAAATTACTGACAATACTCTCGATGAATACAAATTTTATTCAGACTTCGAAATCTTCGATTGCTCCTGAACTAGCGAAATTTCTGCTTTTTAGGGTAATTAACAATGCTTATTTGACTTCTGTAGCAAGAAGGACTGCTTCGTGAATATTCATCGTTTATTGATTTTTGTGGCATTAACAATTGTTTTATTTAACTATTTCCTGAATTGAAATTTTATTTTTCCGACTGAGTGAAAATAATGCCTGGACCTGGATTCGAACCCCGGATCTTTGACTTACAAGGTCAAGGATCTACCAATTGAGCTATCCAGGCTGACACCCCGGTCAGCATTATTCACTCAGACAACCTTTACGCAGAAACATCTCTGGTCTATCATGTAGATAGCTCAACAGAAAATAAGCCGCAGGAAATGGAAAACACCATTAGATAATGGGAGAAAGAATTATTTTCACTCAGTCGGAAAAATAAAATTTCAATAAATATGATTTTCTTCCACAGTTGATTGTGTGATTTTAATAAAAATTGTATTTCTTTCTCCCATTATCTAATGGTGTTTTCCATTTCCTGCGGCTTATTTTCAGTTGAGCTATCTACATGATAGACCAGCGATGTTTCTGCCTAAAGGTTGTCTGAGTGAATAATGCTGACCGGGGTGGCGGCCTGGATAGCTCAATTGGTAGAGCCTTGACCTTGTAAGTCAAAGATCCGGGGTTCGAATCCCGGTCCAGGCATTATTTTCACTCAGTCGGAAAAATAAAATTTCAATAAATATGATTTTCTTCCACAGTTGATTGTGTGATTTTAATAAAAATTGTATTTCCTGAATATTCATTAAATAAAGTGCAATTATTGACTAGAACATGCTTATGTCTAAAAGAATTGCTTCGTCGACGAGAAGAGAACCTGATTATGTCTTTAGATATTACTTTTTACACGCAAAAATGTGGACAATTTTCATAACAATATCATCACGGGCTCTATCATTAGTTTCTTTTGTCTTTAAGTCTTTATGTTGGTACTACATCATATATAATGGTCAAAACCTTCGTATTTTTGGTCATAATGAAAATATTTTCATAAATGTCTTCAGAATAGTAAATCATAAGTCCTTCCATGTCAAATCAACACACATACAAAAAAAAAAGAACCTGACTCTCTCAGATTGTTATGAAACTGGGCTCATTTATTTTTTCTATGGAGAAATAATTGTATACCAATTAATAAGTCTCTATCTATTTTAGTTTTTGATATATAGGGCTGCAAAAATGAGCCAAAAATACAAATTTCTGAAATTCTTCTACTACAAATGTACGCATATTTTCTTTCCTAATTAACTTACGGATACAAGATTGCTATCATTAGAAAGCTTATAATATAGGCTTTCAAATAATACGTAGCAAGTATATATTTTTCAATTTTTTCACTTTAAGGTAAAATATATTGTCTTTTAAACTTCAATATCTCAAAAAATATGCATTTAATTTTTATTTAAAAATTATATGTTATATTTACGTTTATTATCTACTAGCAGGCTACGCCCGCTTCGCTGGTCACTATATTTAAATGAATTTTCGAAAGAATTGAATTAATATTTATTTTTTTACACCACATTAACTAAAAAAAAAAAAAAAAAAACTAAAAGAAAAGAAAATATACTGAAATTGTTCCAAACCTCGCTTCGGGTACCCGCTGTCTACGGCAGCTCTTTTCCCGCCCGCACTGTATCAGGTATAGTTTTCCCATGCCTGCAGAAAGATTTTTCCGGGCACTTCAATCTAGATATTTATCGACGACAGGGGGGATCTGCTACGATTTAAGAACTACGATTTTAAAGATGACTGTATCTCAGCATCTATTAAATATTTTAGTTTTGAACCATGTATTTTATAGCCCATGCTATTTACACTTTATTACGATTTGATTCCGACCAATGTAACAATAATTAAAAAATAAATAAATAAATAAATAAATAAAATGTGATTAAAAAATAAATATAATATAAAGGAATTAATTACAAAATGAAAAATAAGAAGTTGTTCTACTATAAAAAATTAAACATAACTGTTATAAATACGTTTTTAAATTTAAAACTAATTATACTGAATTTTTTCTGCTGCATTACGATTTTATTTTCAATAAATATAACAAAAAAAAAAAAAATCGCCTTTAAATGAATGGATTAAATAAAAATAAGTTGCGTAATAGCCGTTGCTAAGATACGCAGGCGATTGAAGCAAAACAATAAATCCGTGAAAAATGAAGCATTAAAACCAATATTTAAAATCGAAAAAACGTTAATTTAAAAAATTCAAATTCGAAATTCGAAAAAATCTCGATGAGGTGCACACCTTCAGGGTCCCAGGTACCTATATGCCAAATTTGGAAGCTCTGCGATCAGTAGTGTGATCACCAGAGCGCAGATACACACACAGACACACAGATACACAGACACACACACACACAGACACTTCTCTTTATTTATATAGATAACTACTGAAAGTTTCAACAACATGGGACGGCCATTTTTTTGTAAAATATACGTTATGTTAATATGGTAATACTGGTAGAGTTGCATTTTAATTTATAACTCAGTATACCATGACCGTACCATGTTGAAACTTATAGTAATTATAGATAATGAACGTAAGAATAACCTATAATTTTTAACAGAAAAATAAATATGTACTTTTTGAGATATTGAAGGTCAAAAGTCAAAATGATTGACCTTAAAATGAAACATTTAAAAAATGTATACATGTGATATATCAATTAAAAGCCTATATTATAAGATTTCTAATGATACCAATCTTATATCTGTAAGTTAATTAGGGAACAAAACATAGAAAAGACTTAGTTATGTAAGTATGAAAACACTGATTTAGAGTTGCATCTTTATTACCATGTTTTTTTTTTTTTTTTTTTTTTTTTTTATTAACTTCGATTCTTGTGTGTTTGTGGGTTTGTGTGTTTGTCAGGGACAAATCTTGCAATCGATTTTTAACTAACTTCCCGACTAGCTAGATATTTGAAATTTTCAGGACAGCTCACAACACGGTGACAATACATTTTTATAATAATTTTAGTCAACTATTTCAAGTCCCGCTGCCTTCGGCAGCGCTTATATGATTCGACAGAAAATTTATTTAACTAACTTCCCGACTAGCTAGACATTTGAAACTTTCAAAATAGTTCAGAACAGGGTGAAAATGCATTTTCTTAAAACCTTTTGCCAACTGTTTCGGGTTCCCGCTGCCTTCGGCAGCGTTATCAGTACAAAGCTTACAATCGATTTTTCACTAACTTTCCGACTAGCTAGACATTTGAAATTTTCAGGACAGCTCACAACACGGTGACAATAAATTTTTCTAATAATTTTAGTCAACTATTTCAAGTCCCGCTGCCTTCGGCAGCGCTTATATGATTCGACAGAAAATTTATTTAACCAACTTCCCGACTAGCTAGACATTTGAAACTTTCAGAATAGTTCAGAACACGGTGAAAATGCATTTTCTTAAAACCTTTAGCCAACTGTTTCGGGTTCCTGCTGCCTTCGGCAGCGTTATCAGTACAAAGCTTGCAATCGATTTTTCACTAATTTTCCGACTAGCTAGACATTTGAAACTTTTAGGACAGCTCACAACACGGTGACAATATATTTTTCTAATAATTTTAGTCAACTATTTCAGGTCCTGCTGCCTTCGGCAGCGCTTATATAATTCGACAGAACATTTATTTAACTAACTTTCCGACTAGCTAGACATTTAAAATTTTCAGAATAGTTCAGAACACGGTGAAAATGCATTTTTTAAATACCTATAGCCAACTGTTTCGGGTTCCTGCTGCCTTCGGCAGCGTTATCAGTATAAAGTTTGCAATCGATCTTTCACTAACTTTCCGACTAGCTAGACATTTGAAACTTTTAGGACAGCTCACAACACGATGACAATACATTTTTCTAATAATTTTAGTCAACTATTTCAGGTCCCGCTGCCTTCGGCAGCGCTTATATAATTCGACAGAACATTTATTTAACTAACTTCCCGACTAGCTAGACATTTAAAATTTTCAGAATAGTTCAGAACACGGTGAAAATGCTTTTTTTAAAATACCTTTAGCCAACTGTTTCGGGTTCCTGCTGCCTTCGGCAGCGTTACCAGTACAAAGCTTGCAATCGATTTTTCACTAACTTCCCGACTAGCTAGATATTTGAAACTTTCAGGATTGCTCAGAACACGGTGGCAATATATTTTTTTAATACTTTTAGTCAACTGTTTCAGGTCGCTCGTGCCTTCGGCAGCGTTCATATGATTCAACAGAAAATTCATTTAACTAACTTCCCGAGTAGCTAGACATTTGAAACTTTCGGAACAGTTCAGAATACGGTGAAAATGCTTTTTAAAAATATTTTTATCCAATTGCTTCGGGACCCTGCTGCCTTCGGCAGCGTTTCCAGTACAAAGATTGCAATCAACTTTTAACTAACTTCCCGGCTAGATAGCCATTTGAAACTTTTATAATAGCTCAAAAGACGATAGCAAGGAATTTTTTTAATACTTTTATCCAATTGCTGGGGTTCCGGCTGCCTTCAGTAGCGTTTATATGATTCAACAGAAAATTAAAAAACATGGTTTATAAAATTTTTTTTATCTTATAATTATTTATAACTCAGCATCGCACGGCCGTTCCATGTATAGAAATGCTCACGAACATACAGACGTCACGAAAAAGCCTGTAAATTCACAGATATCTCTGAAACGAGAGCTCGTATTAAGACCAAAGGTGCAAGTGTACAATTAGAAATCATGACAGTCACAAATATAAATCTGCAACATTCTACGATGATTCGTTTTTGAGCTATATGATGTATAAAATCCATTCCGCAAATCTGGATTGCAATACTTCCTTATACTTTGTATAAGAATATTGTACAAGAAAGAGAAAAATATTTTTTTCATCTATCGAAAACATGCTTTTCCCCCATTCAATTATAAAATGTAATATGGAGTTGAAAATAGAAAGAAAGATTAAGTTTTGAGCCAGAAATGTTTTTATAATTAACAAATCATAGTTTTGTTAAATATATTTTTACTTTCTTCGATATTCAATAGAAGAAAGTATTGGATTCGCAAAAATTTTCGACCTCGGATTTTTGATGGATTTACACGTTTTGAGAGCAGTAGAACACGATTTGACCATTTTTAGAAAATGTCTGTGTGTGTGTGTGTGTGTGTGTGACAAAATTTTGTGGCAACTGTATCTCAGGAACTACTGCACAGAATTTCATACAAAGTGGTATATAGTTGCACCTTGACATAAATTAGTGCCTATCAACTTTTGGTAAAAATTGTCTTACAGGTTGCGTTGCCATCCCGCTTTTTCTAAATTTTTAACATGGTGATATAGGACAAAATTTTGTATAAATGTGCATAAAGAGAATTATTTTTTAGTAATCATTATGAAATTTACAATAAATATTTATAATAGAGATAGTGAATTGGAATTTTTTTTTGTATGTGTAGGAGCCTAGTCACCCCCCCCCCCCCCCCTTGGGGGGAATTCCCCCCTCGAGTTAAGTAAATTTTCAAGATGGGTATCTTTCGAAAGGTATCGTCAATACCTTTAAAACGAATGGTTGAACTATAAATCTGTGATAATTGAAAACAAAGTTATCGATTTTTTAAAATTTTAACGAAAAAAAACTTAAAAAAAAAAAAATCGTATTTTTTTTTTTTTTTTTTTTTTTTTTTTTTTGCGAAACTTAACGAAGCTTGGTATTTAGTTTGTCCCTGACATAAACTGGTGCTTATTACATATGGGGATCAATCGCTCAACAGGTGGCGCTATGATTGCATTTTTTCTAAATTCCTAACATGGCAGTATAGGACAAAATTTCGTATAAATATACATAATGAGGGCTATTCTTAACCTGTGATTGTAAAATTAATATGAATTATTGATAATAGTGGTAGTTAATTAGGAAAAAAATTTTGTGCATGTGGGGGCATCGCTTCCCCCCTCCCCCAGGCGGAAAGTACCCCATCGGGGGGTGGGGGTGTAAATCTTTCGAAAGGTCTCGTCAATACTTTTAAAACGAATAGTTGAACTATAAGTATGTGATAATTTAAAACAAAGTTATCGAGTTTCTTTTTTTTTTTTTTTTTTTTTTTTTTTTTTTACTTTTAACGAAAAAAAAAAACTTGGAAAAAAATCGTTTTTTTTTTTTTTTTTTTTTTTTTTTTTTTTTTTTTTTAAATATATATTCTTACTGAGTGAATTTGTATAGGGAAAATATAGAAGAAAGTCTTGTGGTGGCCACAACATACTAGTTTTTTTAGGTGTTCAAATGAAAGAAAAATTAAGCATCTCTGTTGCTTATTTTCTGTATTCAACATTTGAAAGAAATTTATTTGCAATGCCAACAGAGGTTTTTGAGATAAGGGCTTCGCACTCCTTTCCTTTGGATAAGGGGATGAACAAATCGAATACATTATTTTCAAATTTACCTCCGTTGGCGAGGATGTTATGGAAGACCTGTAATGTTCAGAATGTAAAAATACCAAAATTGAACTCATGGGACCTCAAGACATACAGGTACACCAAAATCTCAATGTCGAATTTTCTTCATGATTACAATACTTAGCTAACATATGTAAGTTAGTTAACTAAAGAGAAAGAAAAAAAAATTCTAATATATATATTTTTTAATTGATGCTTCGACAGTTAAAGAAAAATATCATCTTCTGTCATTTGTATGTAAAAAAAAAAAAGTTATATTTATCAAAATATTGATTTGCTTTTTAATTTCTTTCTTTCTTCTTTCTTTTTTTTTTTTTTTCAAGAACTGTTAATTAAATAAAATACGAATGTACAGACACAGCACCTCATATGTTACACTTTAAACTGCCGTAAAATGCCTATAATAATTTAGTGTGTGAAAAAGTAGTATGAGTCTTATTAGGTTGATTTCTTTAGAAATAGACCTATTGCAATCACTTCGTTTATCTATATCTATCTATGTATCTATCTATCTATAATGAAACTTTTGTCGTCACGATAACTCCCTAAATAATACTCCAAATCAAACCAAATTTGTACAGTGAACTGATCTTATAAATATCTTGGAGGAGTTCGTTAACCAAGTTGCTCCGACTTTTTGTTTTCAACTGGCAGCCACTTGAAAATTTTAACTGGCATTGTAAAAAGCATATTTAAAGCAAGATTATTGATAATAGTAGTAGTTAACTAGGAAAAAAAAATTGTGCATGTGGGAGCAGTATTCCCCCCTGGGGAATAAATTTTCAAGATGGGTATCTTTCGAAAGGTCTCGTCAATACCTTTAAAACGAATGGTTGAACTATAAGTCTGTGATAATTTAAAACAAAGTTATCGATTTTTTTTACTTTTTAAGAAAACAAAACAAAAAAAATCGTAATTTAAAAAAAAAAAAAAAAAAAAAAAAAAAAAAAATTAACAAAATTTAACCAAACTTGGTATTATTTGGCCCCTGCCATAAACTGGGGCTGATTAGATTTGGGGATCAATCACACATCAGGAGGCGCTGTGATCGTATTTTTCCTAAATTTTCAACATGGCAGTATAGGACAAAATTTCGTATAAATGTACATAATGAGAGTTATTCTTAACCTGTGATTGTAAAATTAATACGAATTATTATTAATAGTAGTAGTTAATTGGGGAAAAAAATTTGGGCATTTGGGGGCATCGCTTCCCCCCCTGGGGGGAAGTACCCTACGGGGTGGGGTAAATTTCCAAGATGGGTATCTTTCGAAAGGTCTCGTGAATACCTTTAAAACGAATGGTTGAACTATAAATATGTGATAATTTAAAACAAAGTTATCGATTTTTTTTACTTTTAACGAAAAAAAAAACTTTGATTTTTTTTTTTTTTTTTTTTTTTTCAATATTGTTACTGAGGGAATTTGTATAGGAAAATATAGAAGAAAGTCTTGTTGGTGGCCACAACATACTAGTTTTTCCAAGGGGTGCGAAAAAAATTTCTGAAAATTTCACCTGAAAATTTCTTATGATGATAATTTTTGAAATACTGATTTAATTTAAACTAGAACAGGACAATGAACTTATCATACAAATATATTGGATGATTTCGCTGGGCAAGTTGTTTCGCCATTTTTACTTTCTTCTATATTCAATAGAAGAAAGTATTGGATTCGTAAAAATTTTCTACCTCGGGTTTTTGATGGATTTACACGTTTTGAGAGCTGCAGAACACTATTTGACCATTTTTAGAAAATGTGTGTCTGTCTGTCTGTCTCTGTGTGTGTGTGTGTGACAAAATTTTGTGGCAACTGTATCTCAGGACTACTGAACAGAATTTCATACAAATTGGTATGTAGTTGCACCTTGACATAAATTAGTGCCTATCAACTTTTGTTAAAAATTATCTTACAGGTTGCGTTGCCATCCCGCTTTTTCTAAATTTTTAACATGGTGATATAGGACAAAATTTTGTATAAATGTGCATAAAGAGAATTATTTTTTAGTAATCATTATGAAATTTACAAGAATTATTTATAATAGAGATAGTCAACTGGGAAAATTTTTTTGTATGTGTTGGAGCCACGTGAAACCCCTTGGCTGGGAAGTCCCCCCTCGAGGGGAGTAAATTTTCAAGATGGGTATCTTTCGAAAGGTGTCGTAAATACCTTTAAAAGGAATGGTTGAACTATAAATCTGTGACAATTTAAAACAAAGTTATCGATTTTTTTTACTTTTTACGAAAAAAAAAAAAAAAAAACTGAAAAAAAATCATAATTAAAAAAAAAAAAAATTCTAAACGATATTTAACCAAACTTGGTATTTAGTTGACCCCTGACATAAACTGGTGCTGATTAGATTTGGGGATCAATCGCTGAACAGGAGGCACTGTGATCGTATTTTTTCTAAATTTTTAACATGGCAGTATAGGACAAAATTTCGTATAAATGTACAAAATGAGAGTTATTCTTAACCGGTGATTGTAAAATTAATAAGAATTATTGATAATAGTAGTAGTTAATTAGGGGGAAAAAATTGTGCATGTGGGGGCAGCGCTTCCCCCCCCCCCTGGGGTGGGGGAGGGTAAATTTTTAAGATAGGTATCTTTCGAAAGGTCTCGTTAATATCTTTAAAACGAATGGTTGAACTATAAATATGTGATAATTTAAAACAAAGTTATCGATTTTTTTTTTTTTTTTTGTAATATTGTTACTGAATGAATTTGTATAGGAAAATGTAGAAGAAAGTCTTGTGGTGGCCACAACATACTAGTTTTTTCAAGTCGCAGCCACTTATACTGCCACTTGAAAATTTGCCATAATAATAACCTTTGAAATACGGCACTGATTTAAACCACAGTTGGACAGTGAACCTATGCTTTAAATTTATTGGATGTGTTTGCTGGGCCTCTTGTTCCACTGTATTGTTTCCAAGCGGCGGCCACTTGAAAATTTGTTATCACGGTAACTTTAGAAATACTTAATCAATTCAAATCAAAGTTGAAAATTGGATTTAAAATTCAAACAACAAAAATCTAGAAAATTCACGTAACTCGTGAACCAATCACGTTATTGCGTCCATATTTGATATATCGATAATAAGTATTTTCTCGCCAAAAGTCGCCAAAAAATTCGCCATAGGGGAAAAGTCACCAAATTTGGCGCAAAATCTATTACCTGCGTTACTGTATCTTTAAATGCGTTTTTAGGAAAAATTAGGCTATTTTAATGCTAAAACAAACTAGAAATGCAGAAAACTAACATTTTATCAATTTACTAAGCCTCTTTGAAAGAATTTCTACAAAAAAAAAAAAAAAAAAAAAAAAAAAAAAAAATATTTTCAAATTTGCAACGATATCTTAGATGAGCAACTTTCTCTGCCATTTTGATCGAAGTGGCAGCCACTTGATTTTTCAACACTAGATTTTGAATTAATTCGAATTTTTGAGTTTCTGAATTAATTCGAACTATATGTGTACAGTAGACTTATCTCACAAACACATTTCATATATTTGTCAACTTAATCTACCATTTTGTTTCCAAGCGCCGGCCACTTGAAAATTTTAAATTCACATAAAAATGTATTTATGAACCGATTTGTTTAAAACTCCATATGTGCATAGCCTACATCAATATTTCTACCAAGTGCATTAATAATTTTTAGCCGCCATTTTGAAACAAAATGACGGCTTCTTCATAGAAAAAAGAAATCAACCTACCCTTCCGAATAAGCCGGAAGGACTTGTTTTTAATCTTAATCATTGTAATACATATATATATAAAAAAAATGTCATAACATAATTTTTTTGCTTTTAAAATTTCAAGATTTTAATATTTTGCATTCTTAAATAGTAAAGTTATCATAATTACCAGTTAATTAAATCCATTCATAAAAACTCAAGATGGGCGACGATAATTCTACCGTGAAATATTCGTGTATGCAGTGAGTGGTCAAGAATATTTTCACATTTGAAGACGCAGTATATGCAGAAGACGATTTCTCCATTCTAATAAATCATATAGCTTTACTAATATGTATTCAATGTAAAGTAAAATGTTGTTTTAGATTTTGTAGACAATATGACATGCAAAATAATTTTTTTTTTCCTTCTGTTACACCTCAGAAAGGCATTGTTTTGTTTTCCTTTAAAATGAAAATGATGTTTTAAATGATGTTTCTCTATTTACATATTTTCTGCTTGTTTACAAAATATTTATTTTCTTTTAAAATTGAACATATCCAAATATTTGGCTACAGATTATATTTAGAATTCTTTATGATTTGCTGTTCCTAAAGCAATTTTAGATTGTTTTAAAAGTACATTAAACTTTATTATCTTACGCTGTTGATCTTAAGATTTAAATATGCAATTCATCATTATAATATTGAAATTCGGGTTAAGAGAGAAAGTCACGTGAACACCAGATTATTTTATTATTATTACTTTCTTTTACCCGTATATTGTAAAGAAAATTTTGTTTTTGACTCAGATTTTCGAAATTGAGTTTTTGCTACATTTGCACGTTTTGAAGTGTCCTGAAACCAAAAGGTATTTAGCGGTTGCCTGTGTGTGTCTGTGTACCTCTGTGTGTTTGTTATCATCATAACTCAAGAAGAAATATTAGCTAGAAGTCTAAACTCGGAGAAAAGAAATAAGTAATTCGTGTACAGTGACTACCAAAAGACATCAAATACATTAAGTGTATGATCGAAATTTCTGGTAGCTACAATTTAATATCTTTAGATTGCACAAAACAAAATAAATTGAACTTATATTTTTATCTGCATGAAAGCATGTTTCGAATAGAGAGTGGAATGTAAATCCTTAAGTTTACACAGGACCCCACTAAATAATTCAGACACATTTATGCAATGAAATCACTGGAAGTGCATTTTATGTCGTTTTGTGTGTTTCTTATTCTGTGTTAAATTTAAGTACACTATACTGTGTTTATATAATATATAGTCAATATACAGGGCTACCCAAAATTAAGTAAAAGCATTATTTTTCATTAATTTTCTTTATGAACAAAAAACAATGTAATAAATACAATTAAAATTGAATTTCTTTCCCTATGTTACTTTCTCTTATCCATAAAAAGTAGAGAAAGTATTGTTTTCGGATCAAGTTTCGATAATTGAATTTTTGCTACATTTATACGTTTTGAGGTTTCCTGAACCCCAAAATTATGTTTTCGGTGGTTCGTCTGGATGTACAATATATGTGGGGCACTCGGGCAATCCTAAAAATATTTGACCTTTTTTATTATTTATTTATTTATTTATTTATTTATTTATTTTTATTCTTTAATTGTTTTGAGGTTTTGTGAATCCCAAATATCAGAACATTGATAAAGTGTCCGGTTCTAGATTATTCAGGCTTTTAGTTAGTTATTTTGTCTGTGGATACATGTTTTCACGAAAAAATGATTGTAAAATGGACGCATCAGTTTTTAAATATCACTTATGATATTCAATTAGAACAATATTGCTTTGCAACATTCTAAGTTGTAAAATCCGTAAGCTAATCGAAATTTACGAAATTTTTTAATATGCAGAATAGTGCAAAATTTCGTTTATGAAAAATATCTTTATCGTAAAGATTATAGACCAGTTTTAAATATCATTTATAATACGCTCATTAAGTATGAATATTTTAATTTGATAACTTTAGTAATTTAAAATTTAAATTTTCCTTAATATGACAAAATAGGACAGTACTCCATACAAACTTACATTATGAGAATCATTGCACTGGAAATTAAAGTACAAAAGCAATCCTAATAAAATTAGTCAGTAAATTAGGATAAGTTAAATATATCGCATTGGATAGAGGGTAGCCTATTAAGTGGGGCACTTCAATTAAACCATAATTAAACTGACAGTTCTTACAGTGTTCTGTAGTGCGATGTAGTTGCAACAATGGCACCAAAGTTTGTAGGAATATTAAACAAGAAGAGGGACGAAGGATTAAAAAAAAAAAAAAAAAAAAAAGTTCCAAAATTTATCGATAGGGAATATGTGCTGCTGTTTTTCTAAGTAATGATTTTGTCGTAAATTATAATTTTAAATTGATAATGGTGCACTTTTTTAAGCATTGCTTCTGGGCCATTTATTACTTTGAAATTGGCGACACCAGGCTAATTTATACGGATTAAGCAACGAGATATATAAATTAGAGTGCTGATTCAATGGATGAAGGATTAGCTTTCCGTGGTTCAAGATGAATCACGTGACATGCTCCAATAGGTTGCTGTGTTTGGCCCTTTAAATATCAGTTCGACAAATTACCATTATTATTAGGTAACATGACAGTCCTATAACCGAAATAAATTGTTTTTAAAATAATTTTACACATATTTCACATTTTAACAAATAATAAAATACTTTTTTTTTCATCGTTTCCCAACAAAGTTTAAAAGTGTTTATAAAAAAAATTTTAAACTTTTAAAGAGTTAAATTTAACAACAAATAATATTTTTTCAACTATTTTTAAGCATTTTGTCGGTTAAAGTTCAACTACACGAAATAAAAAAGAAGAAAATCAAAATCAAAATGATTTAGAACAAAAGAATATTAAACAACGTAAGTAAACAAAAACATTGGCGGTTATGACTAATGCGAAGAACAATCTCCAAACCGTTGCCATAGAAATTTACTGAAAATAAGCTGTTACCAAGGGAACCACCGAATACGCAGGACTCCTCTTGGACCTTCTCAAGGGTTACCATTTATCACTCTACTTTATATAGATCTCGTTGGGATTAAGAACTTTGCAAAGAAAAACAATGCCACAAAGTCCTCTAACGGTAAATTTTGGAACTTTTTTTTTTTTTTTTTGCGAAATCCTTTGTCCCCCTTCTTGTTTAATCTTCTTACAAACTTTGGTGCAATTGTTGCAATTACATCGCACTACAGAACCACTGTCAGTTTGATTATGGCCACCCTGTATATGATGAGGAATTGGGGATTTTGGGGAATTGCCAGATTGGGGATTTTGTCCCCATTTTGGGGATTTTTGAGGCTTCTGGGGACAATTTTGGGGACCAAATGTTTGTGGGGACTTTTTTGGGGAATTCTAAAATTTTTGGGGACAAATCTGGGGAGTTCTTCAACTTTCTGTCAATGTTGGCAAAGTAATGATTTATCCCTACGACTAGAGACTTGCATTAGCTTTATTGTTATTTGGGGATTTTTTTCAAAAATTGCCTTCATTTGGGGAAAAATCTGAGCTTAAATCATAGAAAAATCTGCTTGATATTTTTTTTGAAAAAAAATTTTATTTCCCCTTTTTAGTAGAAATCCAGTTGGGGATTTTTTCGAAAAAAAAACACCTGATTTGGGGAAATTTGAAGACCTGTTTGGGGAAATAATTTTCGACCATCTGGCATCACTCTGAGGAATTGAGCAGAATACATCTATGACGACTTGCTTCTTTTAGAAAATGGAAATAGACAGATTATGCACATCATTAATACTTTGATTTTTATAACATATTACGATTAGGTTATTTATGATTACTGAGGAACAAACAGAATAGCATTAATAAAAGCTTTAATGTTTGATTTTTAACATTGTATGCTTAGTGGATGTAAAGAATGAGAAATGGACATGTCTGAGGAGGAAATCATACATAGAAGATTTTATGAATGTAAGCTATAAAATTAAAAAAAATATATCGCTCTTTATTATGATTAAGATGTTCTTAAAAATTACATAATAGTTAAACATAAGGTGAATATATACAGTAATATTTAGTGAAAATTCAAGCACTGCATCATAAGAGAAATATTTTATAAAGTCGTACATTTTAAAAATTTGTATACAAAATGATAATAAAAATATTTGCAATGTAATATGATGTACTACCGATTTGGACTTATGAGCATTCTTCATCAAATCCAGTAAATATTAGTAATTTGGTCAAACATTTTTTACAAACTTTTCTGATTTATCCTCACATTCGAAATCGGATCTTAATGCTAATATATTGCCATTGCCATTATTAGTATCTGCTTCTGTATTCGAAAAACTATTTCTTAATTTCAAGATAACAGGTCCGTTGTGCAATTTTAAGCTAACATTAATCACCAATCATAAATCAAAAAGTGTCGGATGTTTATTTACACCGATTAGATTTCTCTTTGCACTTCCACACTTGGCAAAAATCGCACTGTCTGGCGAAAAATTGTGAATTTGCTCTGTACGCGCAAGCATAATGGAGATATGCGTCACTATCGACATCTCTGGAGTTACATTTCAAAAAGTGGGGATTTCTCAGCAGGTAACGAGTTGGCGCTGGTAAACCGTTTTGGGTCAAAGATTAGACCTTTTGCCTCTGTTTTAGAAGGCTCAAAGCCCCTTTTAAGCCAATAATAATAATAATAATAATAATAAAATGATTTTTTGAAAATTTTATAGCGATGCTGCCCCTTAAGATATCTATTACGTCTGAGCTCTATATTAAGACATTTCCGTGTCTAAAATTACTTTTCAATTGTTTTTATGTCTTTCTTCAAGATGCTTTTATTTGCAGTGTAAGAGAACTATTTTTAAAACATAATTTAATGCGTTTATGCTGCACACAACATAAGAAAATTAATATATAATAAAAATGTTCCGAAAACCATTATACTTGTAGAATAAATTGTGATTAGCGTAAATGAATTTTACAGAACATCATAAAGTGGCTTATAATTCATTATAAAATATAAGTGAAAGCACTTCAAAGTAGATTTTCAATATTGTATAGAAATTTTAGTAATTCATATGGTGCATTATGGTAATTCATATGCAATGTGTAGACAATATACATGGATACTTAAAAGCAATTTTTACTTTCTTTTATATTCAATAGAAGAATGTATTGGATTCGTAAAAATTTTCGACCTCGGGTTTTTGATGGATTTACACGTTTTGAGAGCTGTAGAACACGATTTGACCATTTTTAGAAAACATCTGTCTCTCTGTCTGTCTGTCTGTCTGTCAGTTTGTCTGTGTGTGTGTGTGTGTGACAAAATTTTGTGGCAACTGTACTACTACACAGAATTTCATACTAGGAACTACTGCACAGAATTTCATACAAACTGGGATGTAGTTGCCCCTTGACATAAATTAGTGCCTATCAACTTTTGGTAAAAATTGTTTTATAGGTTTCGTTGCCATCCCGCTTTTTCTAAATTTTTAACATGGTGATATAGGACAAAATTTGTATAAATGTGCATAAAGAGAATTATTTTTTAGTAATCATTATGAAATTTAGAAGAATTATTTATAATAGAGATAGTCAACTGGGAAAAAAATTTTGTATGTGTAGGAGCCTCGCCAACCCCCTGGGGGGGGAGTTCCCCCTCGAGGGGAGTAAATTTTCAAGATGGGTATCTTTCGAAAGGTCTCGTCAATACCTTTAAAACGAATGGTGTAACTATAAATCTGTGATAATTTAAAACAAAGTTATCGATTTATATTTAACGAAAAAGAACTTAGAAAAAAGAATCGTATTTTTTTTTTTTTTTTTTTTTTTTTGTTACTGAGTGAATTTGTATAGGAAAATATAGACGAAAGTCTTACGGTAGCCACAACATACTAGTTTTTAAATGCTTTCTCTTTATGAATCAAACTAAAAAAAAATTTTTTTGTGTGTGTGTGTGCGTGTGAAATTCATTATTACGTATCTAGAACAAAATATCAATATGTTCCAAAGCCATTCACCACAAGAAAGCTATATAAAAGGAACCGATTGTATGTTTTTTAACACTTTCCAACAAGGTTGAAAAGTGTTAATGACTTCGGTTTGTCTGTCTGTCCGTGCTCTAACTCACGTAAATATCCATGGAATTTCTTGAAACTGGTATACGTTATTAAAGTTCACCAACGTATATTCCCTATTGAAAGAGTAAATACCGCAACTGGTTTGTGTACAGGGACACCCGAAAGTATTCCAGAACATAGCGTTGCATGAGAGGTATTAATATAAGCCATATTTTTGAACATTTATTTTACAAAAACCTTAATGAAATTGAAATGTGTTATTCAAGTTCACTATTGAATGTTTTGAAAATGAAGTAAATACTACCAATGGTTTGTGAACATGGTGAACTCCCGAAAGTATTCCAAAGAATTGCGTTCTATGACAAATATTTCTATAAACCTTATTTTAATACATGAATTTTACACAAATCTTAATGAAATTGAAATATGCTATTCAAGTTCACTATCGGATGTTTTTTATTGAAAATAGAATAAATAACAGGGACACCCGAAAGTATTTCAAAACAGTCTGTTCTATGAGAGGTATTTTTAAAAGATTATTTTAATAACATTACTCTGCACAAAATTAATGAAATATTGAAATATATTATCCATATACACAAAATATTGTTTTTTGTAGATTATAGTATGATTAGGAGTAAGATTTACAGGGTCACTCAAAAATATTCAGTTACATTGAAGGCTTTTATTGCAAATTTACTGAAATTGAATTTTCGTTTACATTAAGCGTTTTTAACCCTTCCCAATAATTTTTAAATGTGAATATGATTTAGATTAGTGTATTTGTCTGTCCGACTGTCGGTCTTGCTATCTGTCTGTGTACTCGCCTATGGCATCCTTAAATAATTTTAGAATTTCTTAAAAATTATATATGCTATTCAAGTTCACTATGGAATGTTCCCTATTTAAAATGGTATTAATAAGTCCTTTAAAACTGGTTTCTGTACAAGGAAAAAAAAAAGTGCCAATGCACTTCATTAGAAAAAGAACATTTTTATAAATCACACTTATGTCCTTTTCTACTGCAAAAATCTTGGCATTGATTTATTGTCAATATGCTAAAATAATATTTAGTATAAAATATTGTATGTTTAGCGTTCAGATTTACAAGGCGGCACTAAAATATTCAGATACACGGAGGGCTGCATTTCCGTTTGTATTAAGCATTTTTAACACTCTTCAACGATGGTTAAGAGTGATTATAAATTAAATTAATCTGCCTGTCTACCTCTCTTCCGTCTATTCTGTCTGTTCTGTGATATCGTAGGCAAAGTACTTCAAAGGTTATACAATACAACGAGTGCGTACAGTTGGAAAGTGCTAATAATCAATGTGTATCTCATGAATTTTCGTTCTTGTTTTCTTTGAAAATTAGGTATAAGACATAGAATTAATTTTCGTGAGTTTTTTTTTTCTAATTAAAAACAAAATACTTTTTTTAATAATTCATGATGGGTGCTAAATGATACAACCTGAAGCGAGAAATTGAAAGTGTTTATAATGTATGCGCAATTTTTCATTCTTGTGTAATCCTAAATTCACGCTAATATTATAATAACTTTTAATCAGATTCTGTTCATATAATCTGAATAAATCATCTGCTTTTTCGAACACTTGCCATATTTTTACCTTCTCTTATCCATATATATTAGAGAAAGCATTGATTTTGTGGCCAATTTTACTAACTGCAATGAAACTAATATTAAAATAACCACCACGATATCGTAATACTCGTTTACGAACACCATTAGATTTGCCTAACATATACATCGAAGGGAAAGGGGTGGGGCAGCTTTCTTTTCTCTGAAATCGTCTCCAATAGCCCCCACCCCTCCTCAATGTTTTAGAGCCAAACACGACTATACATTAAAGTAAGTTAACATAAAGATAAATAAAAAATTGCATAAACTATATTTATGTATCGAAAATAAACCTAAGTTACTTATTTGCGTGTAAAAAGAAATATTATGCAATAACAAATCTATGTAAATAATAAATCTTTTCACCAAATGGCATTTCCGTATTAAATAAACAGTTTTAGAGTTATTTTTCTTTTCCTAAGTTTAACGAATATGTGAAATTTATTTTCTAAACACCTATTATTTGGTCTATAAAAATAAAAGTAAGTATTACTTCCTAAGTATAGTCGTGAAATTTATGCATTATGTTCTTAGCTGTGTATCCAAGTAAGCATAACGTATTAAAAGTTTTCCGATCATTTTGAAAAATATTTTGATTTACATTATTCTAATAATATATCATTGCTTGTCGAGTTTTTCTTTCTCATACAATGAATTTTCTCACAATATACAATTCCAGATTTCAAGAAAGAAAAAAAAAAATCTTTGAAAAACACATCATCAAAATTATTAATTTTTTGGGGTTTATCTTTGTTAAGTACTTAGTAGTAAAGTTTTAGCAAAATTTAAAATAATATTATAATGTGCCGTAAAGATCAAGAAAGCTAAATTTAAATGTTTTATTTACTAATATACAAACAAACGTAACCTGCAACGGGAAAAAAAGTAAAACTCTGTGCTGAAAATATTATACGCATTTAAAAGCATCGAATTACCTTAACGAATATAATTTACACTGCACCTGTCAAATACATTTAGTTTTATTAAACTTTAGTTGAATAAAACATTTTAAATATATTTCTTTTATTTCTTTACTTATTAGTACGACAGGACTGTTTCTTTCAGACAGCGAATTTGCGTTGTAACACTTCCAATACACCAGGATACCTGCCAATATCCAATTTTACCTTTTAATTTCTAAAACTCTTAAAATATTTAGAAATTTTATTGATGAACTCATCAACCGTAAAAATTCATTTTAAGTAGTTTGGAGTATAAGACTGTTTTTTTTTTTTTTTTTTTTTTTAAATCAAATATGTGAAAAATGCGAGAACCAGGGATTAAACCCGGACCCTTCGTTTAACGTGCTGATGCTCTTCTACTGAGCCACTCTGTCCGATAACCAGCTCGACATTTCTCACCTAATAACCGTCACATCTGCGTTTGCAATTACGATGACTTTGCCAACGGTTATTATGTGTGAAATGTCGAACTTGTTATTAGCCGGGAAGGGGGGGGGCTAATAACAATATTGCAATATATAAATTAGTCCTGTCATACTAAATTAAATTCTGTCAAACACAGATTCTTTTTTTTTTTTTTTTACTTTTTTTTACTGTATTTATTTATTTGTTTATTTATTATTATTATTATTATTATCTTTTTTTTTTTTTTTTTTGCAAAATATCATTTTGGCTTCCATATTAAGAATCAAAAAAGATTTTGGTGTCTGAATGTATGAACCGAAGTAACGGAGAAAAATCACTTTGAATTTGGTACAAATATTTATGAGTTACATGAAATTAGAGGAAAATAGATTTTAGTACATACAGATTAGATAGTGCATAAACACTACAGTGATTATAGAATGCATTATAAAATGCATATCAGTAAAATTTCGGCGAGTTAAAGGACAACAAACGCTAGAACTAAATAGTATTTTTCAAAGTTTAAAAAACCGTACACAGAGATGTTGTACGTACATACAGATGCATGTACAGATAGATGATGACCGTACATAGAGTTTACTTCAAAATAAGTAAACACAATATTCTGTTAATCCGAAAAACAACTATTAAAACAGAGTATAACACCCAACGTCCCAAACTGATGATTAATTATTTACAAAAGAATTTGAATACTCTAATTTTACAGGAGAATCCATATTCTACATGTTAATCCCACTGTAAAAAATACTGGGCTATATTACACAACGGTATGAGACAACTTAATTGCCACAACCTTATGGAGAAATGTCACTAGCTGTAATTTTATGACGTGCAAAGGTTACATAGTTACAGTTGGTAACATTTCTCAACATGATTTTCCTCAATATTATTGTGTAGTTTTACGCAATTTTTTTTTACAATGCATAGCAAAAGCAACGTGGAGGATGACTTTGAACAGGTTTTCTTAAATGAGGAACAATTGTCTTCAAGTTTAAATTCTCTTTACAAAGACCGCTTGATGTGACTTTTTCACCGTATCTTTTATTATCATATACAGGAGCGAAGCGGCCATGGAAGCGATGGAAGTGTTGCTTCCATTATTTAAGATAAAAAAAAAAAAAAAAAACTAGAATATTTTATACAGAAAAAAGGAAGTAGAATTTTCGGTTTCTCGTCTAGCCCGCCTAATTTCGCCTCGCGTCGTTGTATCTATCTTCTCGTCGTCGGAGAACAGAATTGATTTTCTCTCTGCACTGTAAAACATTTTGTGTAAAATTACAAAACAATATCGAGGCAGCTTACTTGCCACAACCATGTAGAGAAATGTTACCAGATGTAACTGTGTAACACAGTTAAACTTACACAGTTAAAGCTGGTAACACTTCTCTACATATTTGTGTCAAGTAAGCAGCTTAATATTGTTTTGTAATAGGGTACAATTTTTTTTACAGTGTGTTCTTGGAAGCGCTGTAGAAACGCCCTTCCAAGAATTTTCTGAACCACACTTCGGCACTGGTCATATACGTCCAAACATAACCACTTTTGCTTCCCCCACCCCACCCCGTTATTTTTACTTATTAAAAATAGCATCGAGAAAAAACCAAATAGAATAACTCACAAACATGTAAACTTAATTGCGCAATTCTCTTATCAAACCATGTTTGATCGCTACATAAAACATAAAAACCATACATAAACAGAAATTTATAATAATAATGATAATAATCGTATTAATAAAAATAATAATAAGTTTTCCTAAACCTTCATATATTTCATGCTCGTACATGTTGTTTCAATCTGAGTTTTCTTCCAAATCAGCTTCTATCAACGTTTACAAATATAAAAATTCTTCTTTCTTCGTCCTCCCTTAAAATCTTGGTATAGCGAAAGACTTTTTATCAGTACTACACAAAGCTAATCTAGAAGCTGAAAACAAAAGCAAATCAGAGGATTACATTCTTTCATGACGAAGTAATCAACACCAAATAATAACATAATCTTGATGCCAGATCGTTGTTTCTAATTGATATCACAAAGATATTATTTTTGATGTTAAAAATTGATGGCCTATTAAAATTTACAATTATACATCAGTAAGAATAATAGTTTAGATTTAGAATATTGCATCAAAGTTATTATTAAATAGGCTAAATTAAAATTATTTGAAAAACATAGGTATTGTTATGAAAACTATGGGCTAGATGCATTATTTATAGGGTGTTCTCGGTAATGTACTAATGTGGTATAAGATCTAAATGTACGAGGTCTATCCAATAAATACGCGAACTAAGGCCATAAAAAGTTTATTTTGCAAAATTTAGTCTACATCGATATTTGTCCCCTTCAAAGTACTCTCCATTCGTTGCTATGCACTTATTCCATCTTCTTTTCCACTGTTCAAAACACCCTCGGAAGTCCTCGGCAGACAGGCCTTTTAGTTTTCTCGTCGTTTCTTGCTTTATTGTGTCCACATCTTCCCAGTGATGTCCTCTCATCACATTTTTGCATTTTGGGAATAAAAAAACAGTCGCATGGGGCGAGATCTGACTATTAAGGAGGATGATCAAGGATGGTGATTGAATTTTTAGCCAGAAACTGGCGAACAATCAATGCTGAATGTGCAGGTGCATTGTCATGGTGAAGGATCCATCCATCGCCTTGTCGTCAAATTTCGTCGCATACGACGCACGTGATCTCTCAAACGCTTGAGACCTGTGAGAAAAATAATTTATTATTTTCGTCAATTTCTATTTTCGACACACAGTAAAAACAAGGACAACAGAAACTAACACAACTGGCACAATGCGCACAGCTTGACGATCCGCCATGCACTGATGATTCATTGGGTCTCAGGCAACTCGCACCGCTAGTGAGCGGAGCTATAGTCCGTGTCATGGCCGACAGATGGCACCAGTTCGCGTATTTATTGGACAGAGCTCGTAATATTAGTATTACTACTTTCTGAACATACATATGTAAGGAAAGTATTGCAATCATGACAAAAAAAAACAATTTTGCGATTTTGGTATTTCTACACGTTTTGAGGTCTCCTGGGTTCATTGTTTTGCTATTTTTACAGCGATGTATGTATATGCGCATTTGTATCTATTTAGGCATGTGTGTATGTATGTGATTGAACACGAAAGCGTCTAAATGGTTTATTCGATTGAGCTGAAAGTTGGTATGTACGTTATAGTTCACCGTAGCACGAACTCTATTGATGTATATGAATCTAGCACTCATAGTTTTTTTTTACAGGGACACAAACAAAAATTCTTTATCATTATGGCATATGAGCTCAAATTACTTAAAGTGCGATAGCATCTAAATGCCTTATTCAATTGGGTTGAAAAGTTATATACATATTATAGGTCATTGTCGCATAGATGCATAAAAGAACTAGGATAATATTGCGATCTACCAAACGATATACAATTTGGAAAGAAATACTTGTATACCTATTATAAATTTGTCTTTTATATACAACGATTTCTTTCAGTGGGGTCACTCCAGATTTTTTCATTAACGAACAACATGTTTGGTCGTCTTTTGTCGGGATCAGATCTGTGACAGCATTGATGAAATTTTAATTTTCCTGGTGACTAGGATGTCAGAGACTGAAAAATCAAAGCAATAGGATAAACTTTACTTTGATTTCGGAATTTGGCAAATAAACACGATTTATTAATGCTGTGTTTTTATTTGATAACGTCGTTAATAAAGGTGATAGAAATTTCATACCAAGATAAACATGTTCCTTTGATTAAGAAGCTTTAAAAAAAAACTTAACAGTAACTTAAAAAAAAAAAAAAGAAAAAAAAAAAAAAAAATACATAATTCGTTTCAGATTTGCAACAAAGCCAACCTGTTTGGCAATGAAAGAGGAATTTTAGAAATATTTTATTACCAAAGAGGCTGGTTTCGTTCCATAGCTGACAGAAATAGCGTTGTAAATTAAAGCTTTTTGTCCCCTAAACAAATCGATCAGTATCACATTTTTTTTTTTTACAGTATACGGTATATCTTCTTATATCGCATACGTACCACGCTTCTCTTCCGCACTCCACATAATTACTTAAATATTCGTACTTTGATGAGAGGCAACCCTGTGTTTGACCAATTTTTACTTAGGCAATCTAGTACCATCGTGTTTGCGATAAAATTACCTTCATTTTGATACATATTTAATTAAAAAACCGATGAGGGTAAAGTATTCACCCAAACGCACCTGTTTACACCAGGCAACCCTATAGCATGGCCAAGAAAAAGATAGGCAACCTATTTTTTTTCTTTTCATTTAGGTCTTGTACTTTCGATTGATACCAGTCTTTTTGAAGAAACAAATGAGGGAAAAAACGCTAAAAAAATAGTTAAATTGTGTTTAATTAAATGTAGCATGGCCAAGATATGATTAGGCAATCTATGCGCAATTTGTTAGTTTATGTGTTACCTTTTATTCAAAATACCTCACAATAATAATAATAATAATAATAATAATAAAACATATGAGGGTAGTTCGAAGTAGGCCGGGGGAGATCTTATACTATTAGGTAGCTGCATTGTGGGTGGTTGTCATGCGGTGAACTTGCGTTTTTCCTCCCTGTGGACAGTGTCAAACCTGCTAAACTTGGGCGAGTCCAGGTAGGTATGGTAGTGGCCGTCCATAGGTCTCGAAGATCCAAGCTAGCAGATCTATTCAGTGCTTCTCGGGTTGAAGTAGTGCATATAAAAATTTAATTAAAGAAGAGCAAAGTATGTAAAGTAAATAAAGTATGATAATCTCTATATATTAAAAAAAAAAAAAAAAAATACTGTCGCTGACGTGAAATGTTTTTGTCTGCTGTCCCATCTCCTCGCGAACAGACATGTCCTCTGCGTCATGAGAGGTATCAATGTTTGCCAAATACTCCGAGGTAAACATTTGGCTTGGTTAGAAATTTTTACCACCTTAATTAAGTAAGTTATCAATTAAAAACCTCGTTTTAACCTATGTACTTTATTTACCAACTTGGAAATCAGTTTCTCTTATTACGTTGTTTATCTGTCAATGACGTCGCTTTTCATAGATTAATTAGAATATGATAAATTTCGATAGGGAAATTAAAATGTCATTAATGTTGTAAAAAATAAAATAAAATAAAATAAAACTAATGCCAATGTTGCTATTGGTAACAAACAAATATATCACCTGCAAATAAATAAAAAGCGTTATATTAGATATTTCTAAGGAAAAAACGAACTTAGGATTGTAAGTAATCATCTGCAGATATTTTTTTCTAGTTTTAGAAAAATTAATTTTTTGCTGGTAATTTCTTATGTTGTTTATAATTTCCTTATATGTTCTTTTTTAATGAATAATGAATTATAATGTGACTTGTTAGTGAATAACGACTATAATATTTATCTTTTTACTTTCTCTTACCCATTGAGTCGAGAAAGTATTGTTTAAGGGTCAAATTTTCGGAAGTAAGTTTTTGTTATGTTTACATGTTCTGAGGTCCCCTGAATATGAAAATCCTGTTTTTAGCGAATGGTTTGTGTGTCTGTGTGGATGGATGTCTATGTGTCTGTTATCAGCATATCTCAAGAACAAATAGCAGCAGAAATTCCAAACTCGGTATTATAAATGTGTATCATATAGAGATGCTACACCAAGCTTTTCGTTTAGATGAAGCAAATAGTTCGTGTACAGGAACACTCAAAAGTATTCAAATACATTACGCCTATGGGGGAAATTGCAGGTAAGTTTAACATCATTAATTGCAGGGAGAGTTTAACATCTAAAGACTGAACTAAACCAAATGAAACGAATATATATATTTTGTAATAGAGATAGTCAACTGGGAAAAGTTTTTTGTATATATAGGCGTAGCGTCTCCCTCCCCCTGGGGGGGGGAGTCCCCCCTCGAGGGGAGTAAATTTTCATGATAGGTATCTTTCAGAGCTCGCCAATACCTTTAAAACGAATGGTTGAACCATCGATCTGCGATAATTTAAAATGAAGTTATCGATTTTTTTCATTTTTAACATTTTTTTTTTAAATGTAATTTTGAGAATAAATGAAACTTTTTTTTTTTTTTTTTTTTTTTAAATTTAGTGTTATATTACTTCTCTAATATGGAAATCGCCTGCATTATCATAAAAGATAATTTTTTAAAGAATTATTTTAATAAATTATTTTTTAAAAACAGAATTATTTTTTAATTACCGAATTAAATTCTATATAAATGTAGGTGCATTAATGAAACGGGGGTTGAGGGGGCAATAGCCCCCCTCACACAGAACCAATTAGCAAATAAAATTTTTCCGAATCCTAATTTGAATTGTTTAACACAGGTTTACATAACAGTACTCGTTATCTTGCCTCTTTATCTTACCTGTATTTATAGTATTAAATTTTAGGATAAGAGAAAGTCGTGTGAGTGACACACCCGATTATTTTACTTAAAAATATATTTAAAAATACTTTGAATATATTTTGGCATAAAAAAAAATTATATTTTAGGATCAAATTTAAACTCATTTATCAATGACAGCATCTTTTAATTTCGCATTGATAATTTTTTAACATTACAGAATTAAACATTTCTATGATGAATTTCCTATTTCTAGTTAAAGCAAGAAAAAATCCATAATCTAACACTCTTATAGAGAATCGAGTACATTTTATTCTTCCTTAATTGAAGGCACAGGCAGGAGAGAATTAAAAATTGATGCTGTATCGGAGATTTTTCAAAATTAAAGTAATAAACTTTTTTCTTTTTATAAGTTGTTGAATGTGTAAAATTATTAAACATACATTGGAAATATACATAAAGTATTATATATTGTCCTAAGTTGTTTATAAAATTCAGTAGTAAGATGTAAAGGCATTAGAAAAAGTAGGTACTAGATTTTTAGGTAATTTAATTTAATTTTTTATTTTTATTTATTATTTACAAAGAAATTCGACGCGAAATGGTGAAAAAATTAAAAGTCTTCAGCGGGATCATATACTAAATCTGTAACGAAAAATGGTCCAGATATTACAAATTTCTTTCTATTCGAAAAAGAACTAGTATGATGTAGCCACCACATGACTTTCTTCTAAATAATTTTACACAAAATTCATTCAATACATATTATTTATTAAATTATTAAATTATTTTCCATTATAAATGCACACGATTTTTATCTGACAGAGTTATACATATCACTAAATCCGAAAGAAAGTCAATGTTTTGCAATTATCAGAAGAAATACAATTTTTTTCCAAGTTTTTTTTCGTTAAAAGATTTTTTTAAAAATGATAACTTTGTTTTAAATTATCACAGAACTATATTTCAACCATTCGTTTTAAAGGTATTCACTCGAACTTTCGAAAGATACCCATATTGAAAATTTTCCCACATGCATATTTTTTTTTTCCTAGTTAACTACTACTATTAAAACCCGAATAAACTACGTCAGAAACGCCAAAGAAAAATATTTTTCTTTGGCGTTTCTGACGTAGTTTATTCGGGTTTTAATATTCCAACGCCAAGTCTCCTGTTATTAACTACTACTATTATCAATAATTTATATTAATTTCATAGTCACACGTTTAAAATATCTCTCATTATGTGCATTTATACTAAATTTTGTCCTATACTGTCATGTTAAAAATTTAGAAAAAATGCGATGAGAGAACCACCTGTTGAGCGATTGATCCCCAAATCTAGTGATCCCCAGCACCAGTTTATGTCAGCATCCAACTAAATACCGAGTTTGATTAAATTTCTTTCATTGGTTCGTGAGATACAGTGCCCAAAAAATTTGTGATACTCACACACAGGCACACAGACAGAAATTTTCTAAATAGAGTCAAATCGTGTTCAGGCCATCCCAAAACGTGTAAATCCATTTTCATTTAATGAAATATTATAATATTTCATTAAACGAAAAAAAAAAGAAAAAAGAAAAGAAAAGAAACGTGTGTTATTAAATATTAAATATTTAAATTTGGCATTGAACATAGCGATTTCTATAATATTGTTCTGCTTTTGTCTTGGTTTATGCATTATTAATATTCGTATTCCGTAAAAAAAACAGAAGAGTGAATTGGCGGGTATTAATTAATTACCCCCGCAGGGGTAATAAGCGAAGCGAATGTGGGGAGGGGGGGGGGAGCGATGCTTCTCTCAGGGGTTGGTGAGCGGAGCGAGGGAGGGGGCAGAGAACCCTAGTTAAATTAAATTAAAATAAAAATCTTCCAGCTTTATGACATTGCGACTGAACGTTTTGAATAAACGGATTCCAAACGGAACCCAGTGAAGTCAACAAAACATGCTGACTCAGCAATAGAACTTCTGTGTAAACGGTAAGTCTTTAAATAAGAAAGACACATTTTTGGAAGAATTAAATTTGTTATTTATGTATAGATACTAAACATAGGAATAAAATGAAGTTTTTAGTTCCCCATCATACTATAGGTATGGGGAACTTAGGTAATTGTGAAAAATTTCGACCTCGGTTTTTTGACTTTTTTACACGTTTTCAGGCGTGAGGAATCCGAAAATGACAAAATTTGTATGGTGTCTGTCTGTAGGGTATCTGTTAGTCTGTTAGTCTGTTAGTGGGTCAGTCCGTTAGTTTGTTAGTCTGTGTACACGATATCTCAAGAACAAATTGTCGCAGAGAGGTCAGATCAGTTTTAAAATATTACTTTCGACACTGGCAAGAACCCTATTCATTTGCAACATTCGATTTTAAAAACTTCGTAAGTTAATAGAAATTTACGATTTTCTTAACATGGGAGAATAGGACAAAAATTCCCTTAAACGTGCATTAAATGGAAACTTTTTACTGTAAAAATGTCAGACCAGTTTTAAAATATCAGTTTTGATGCCGGAATGAACATCAGTGACTATAAATATGCTACTTCAAAAATTTTGCAAGTTATTGGAAATTTACGAATTTCTTAACATGGCAGTATAGGGCAAAATTTCACGTAAACGTTAATTTTGAGAGATATTTTCATCGTAAAGATGTCAGACTACTTTTGAAATATTATTTAGGACACTGGCATGGATATTAATGACTATGAATTTTCCAATATAAAAATTTCGTAAGTTATTGGAAATTTACGAATTTCTTAACATGGCAGAATATAGCAAAATTTCACATAAACATCAATCTTGAGGGATATTTTCATCGTAAAGATGTCAAACCACTTTCGAAATATTATTTAGGATACTGGCATGAATATCACCGACTATGATTTTTCCAATTAAAAAAATTCGTAAGTTATTTGGAATTTACGATTTACTTAACATGTCAGAATAAGGCAAAATTGAGCATAAACTTCCATTTTGAGGATCATAAATACAGTAGACAACTTCAAAATTACATTTATGATATTTGTTTGAACATGATTAAATACAAATATTCTAATAGGAAAATTTCGTAAATTATTCGTAATTTACGATTTTATCAACATAGCGAAATTGTAAATTTTTCATATAAATATGAATTTTGAGGATTATTGCATTGGAAATACTAGCATAAAAACTTAACAACGGAATTGACCCTGATAAAATAAATTAATAGATTGAATACGATAAATATATCGAAGTAAACGGTGGATAGCCTATTAGGCGGGGATTTCATTCAGTCACTGTATCAAGCTTTGGTCAAATTCATTTCTTTTAACATGATTATAATATGTCTCGCACTAGAAATTTATGAGAACATAAATATGATGGGGAACTGAGCAGAGTCCACCTATGCCAACTAGTTTATTTATACGACCATTAAGTTTTAGTATGAAAATTATTTAAGCATTAAAATTGAGAGAGCAAAAAAATTAAAACAGTCTTTGGGGACTGCCGATAGAAGTGAAAACTAAGTAACTTGGTAATTGTGTCGTCGAGCTATTAGATTATTATTTTCGAATTATTTTTAGTTTGTAAAGAAGTGTTTATGATCTGTATTATAGGATTCAGCACAATATTTGTAGCTACCCAAATTAAATGAACTAAGCCTTATATTAGGTGAAAATATTGTAATATGACTAAAATGATTTTCTTTTTTTTATTATTTATTTGAAAATTTATATTTAAAGCAAAAAGAAGAATATAACAGTCTGTATAAAAACACATGCTTGTACTTTGGGAACTATGTATATACTGTGGAAAAAGTACATACATACATAGAGTATAGAACTAGAAAGAGACAGATGCTAGTAGCCAGTATACTACTCAAATTAATATACATTTTATACATATAGATATATGTATATGAGGCATGCCGCGCCGTGCGCTACATATATGCATATATATGTAGAGAGATATACTCTTTGTATATATATAATGTATACTAATAACGCACGGAGGTATATCTATGTACCTATATACAGAGTATACATATAGCTCATGGAAAGCGTTCGGTGACGATGACGAGAGTTTCATGATTTTTGTTCACCTAAAAAGTGCTCAACGCGCCTAAAGAAGTTTTCACTTCAAAGCGTTCGGTGACGATGACGAGAGTTCCATGATTTTTGTTCTCCCAAAAAGAGCTCAACGCGCCTGAAGAAGTTTTCACGTCAAAGCGTTTGGTGACGTTGACGAGAGTTCCATGATTTTTGCTCACCCAAAAAGTGCTCAACGCGCCTAAAGAAGTTTTCACTTCAAAAATTAATGAAATAAAAAGCAAGCAGAAAAAAGAATCACTACCTGTACGATCTCACTAAAATCGTAATTGTAACAACTTGAACTCACTGTGAGAAATTAAGCAAATAAAAGCACAAATAAACAATTAATTTAACTTAAAAAGAAAAAAAGAAAATGTTTGCAGGCTTTTTTTTTTTTTTTAATAAAAATAAATACATTTATTTACACACACACACACACACAAAAAAAAAAATTAAAAATTAAAAAATAATATATACATTAAGTAATAATAATAAAATAGCATAAAAGAGTGCTTCGTACTGCAGTAAAAATGTACATTTAATTAGAAAAAAAATTAGCATAGTGTAAAATAATCTATATATATAAAAGAGTAAACTCACTGATTCACTGATTCACTGATTCACTGACTCAACACGGTTGTGGCGATCCTATGGGAGATAGAGTCACAATTTTTGGTGCGCAGGTTGATTTTAGGACCCTGACGCTCACTAAGACGGGATTTTGCGAAATACCCCCCCCATTCCCCCCCCGGGGGGGCAGAAGGCAAAAACCACCTTTATAAGCATATCTCGGCTCCAAATTGCTTCACGGTGAAGAAATTGCAGATGGGGAGACTAGACTTGAATACAAAAAAATCGTTTTCTGCGATTTTGGAATTTTGGATTTTTAAAGGGGGTAGGGGATAAAAATGAGATTTTCGGGGGCGCATAAGGCAAAAACACATTTATAAGTATACCTCGGCTCCAAATAACTTCACAGTGAAGAAATTGCAGATGGGGAGACTAGACTTGAATACGAAAAAATCATTTTCTGCGATTTTGAAATTTTTGATTTTTAAGGGGGGAAGGGGGTGAAAATTATTTTCGGAGTTGCTGAAGACAAAAACACCTTTATAAGCATAACTCGGCTCCAAATTGCTTCACGAGGAAGATATTGCAGATGGGGAGACTAGACTTGAATAAAAAAAAATCATTTTCTGCGATTTTGGATTTTTGGATTTTTAAGGGGGAAAAGGGGTGAAAATGATTTTCAGAGGCGCAGGAGGCAAAAACACCTTTATAAGCATAACTCGGCTCCAAATTACTTCACGATGAAAAAATTGCAGATGGGGAGACTAGACTTAAATACAAAAACATCATTTTCTGCGATTTTGGAATTTTGGATTTTTAAGGGGGCAGAGGGGCTGAAAATGATTTTCGGAGGTGCAGAAGGCAAAAACCACCTTTATAAGCACAACTCGGCTCCAAATTGCTTCACGGTGAAGAAATTGCAGAGGGAGGGGACTAGACTTGAAAACAAAAAATCGTTTTCTGCGATTTTGGAATTTTTGATTTTTAAGGGGGGAAGGGGGTATAAATGATTTTCGGAGGCGCATAAGGCAAAAACGCATTTATAAGTATAACTCGGCTCCAAATAACTTCACAGTGAAGAAATTGCAGATGGGGAGACTAGACTTGAATACGAAAAAATCATCTGCAATTTTGGAATTTTGGATTTTTAACGGGAGAAGGGGGTATAAATGATTTGGAAAAAAATACGGATTTTCGAGTAAAAGTAAGAGCTCAAAGATGTAAAAAAAAAAAAAAAAAAAAAAAAACGTCAAGCAACTTCTTGAAAATATTTCCAAAAACTCATTTTTTGATTTTTTCCGATTTTTTTATTTTATTTTATTTATTTATTTTATTATTTTTTTTGGAGGGGGGGAGGGGGGGCAAAAAAAAAATAAAGTCAGATCGTTCAAAATTGGTACATAGAGGTTTTCGATACTTACAAATCGATTGCGGATGTTTTCGAATTTGTAAAATTATTAGAAGGGGTGGGAAGGGGGGAGTATGGGGGGGGGCTATGGGCAAAAACAAATAGAAATACAGTTAGGCCGTTCAAAATTGGTACAGATAGGTTTTAAAGGCCTGCAAGTCGAATGGGGATATTTTCAAAAGTGTAAAGTTATTAGGAGGGCCGGGAGGGGGAGGAAAGAGGGGGGGGGGGCAAAAAATTAAAAATAGAGTTAGATCGTTCAAAATTGGTATATAGAGGTTTTCGATACTTACAAATCGATTGCGGATATTTTCGAATTTTTAAAATGATTAGGAGGGGCGGGAAGGGGGGGTGGGCAAAAACAAATAAAAATACAGTTAGGCCGTTGAAAATTGGTACAGATAGGTTTTAGAGGCCAGCAAGTCGAATGGGGATATTTTCGAAAGTGTAAAGTTATTAGAAGGGCCAGGAGGGGGAGGCGGAGGGGCAAAAAAAAAAAAAATAGAATAGAGTTAGAGCATTCAAAATTGGTATATAGAGGTTTTCGATACCTACAAATCGATTGCGGATATTTTCGAATTTTTTAAATTATTAGGATAGACGGGAGGGGGGGGGGCGAAGGGGAAAAATAATAGAAATAAGAGTTAGAGCATTTTGGGAATTTTTTCCGAAGGCAGTGAGAACCCGGTGCGACATTTTTCCTAATAAGATTTTTTTTTCTGTTTTTTTTTTTTTTTTCACGTGATAAAAATTAATGCAATTTTGAGAATTCAGTAATTATAGCGATTCATTTAAAAATAGGGACCAGCGAAGCGGGCATTGCCTGCTAGTAATAATAATAATAAAGTGCGAAATTTTCGTACGGGCTTGCTAGCAAATGAATTATCTGAAGTGAGAAATAAATGAAATGAAATGATCATTTTTCAACGGGCGAATTAGTCGCCATACAAACCTACGCCTACAACTAACAAGTGCACAATATTCGCCACTATATCGTTATGAAATTTTTAGCTATGAGTATTGTACTCATTGACCGATTGTAATTTTACTTAAAAAAATTTCTTTCCTTCAGCTTCTTCTTTTAGCAGGGTTTAATGGTGCATCCTAGGGAAATTCTGTTTACTTATATACATTTATCGTTATTTCTGTAATTCATTATTTAAGGCTAGGCCTACGCTACCATGTTTATTTCCCTCGTTAAATCCAAGCAAAAAAAAATAAAAAAAAAAAAATTATAGATGCCACACGCACCACATAAACTTTAAATTTTACATCTACTTTTTAAGATAGCACGTGATCATGTTTTATATAAAAATTAAATCCTTAAATTCATTTTTTTTTAATTTTTTTAGTTCATTTTGCACGCGTACTTTTTATTTCCTAATTCCAAATTATATATATATATATATAAATTCGATACTGTTTGTTTCGATACTGGTTATTATTAATTTTCTTTTTCTTTTCTTCTTCTTTCGAAAAAAAAAAAAAAAAAAAGATTTTGATGAAATTCTGGCAAAAGCAGAATTTAGTTTAGGACGGAGGACTACTCTTTTTTTTTTTTTTTTTTTTCAAATTACAACGTCGTTTTCAAATTATTCAGTTATATTTTCGATAAATTTTAGATTTCGATAAATGTCCAACTATCGAAAAATGACACCGCGAAAATCCCAGATTCAGACTAATAGTCAGTTCTAAAATATATATATATATATATACGTATAAATGAATGGATTTTTTATTTATTTATTTTTGGATTTATATATATTTTTTTTTTTTCTATTTAATATTACAGGTCTGCAAAATCGCACTTTAACCTTTTTTTTTTTTTTTTTTTTTCGCTGCTTGGGAGTTTCTAATGTGTTTTGATGCACTGAATTCAAAAAGTTTTTTTTTTTTTTTTTTTTCTTCGTATTACGTAAAGGTTTTTCACAAAGTACTAATGAAGTTTCAAAAAATTCAAACAGACCCTATAACAAAATCGAAATTCTTTATGTATATATACTACACATTAAAATAGTCTGTTATTTACACATTAGTTTCTTTACATCGAAGCTCCGTTTTGAGCTTTTTCTCTTGTGCACTGCTTGGGCGCCTTAGGAGGTAGCGGGGGGAGGGGGGAGGGGGGAGAAAGATTTTCTAGGCAACAGCCAAAAATAATCTATTAACATGTTAACATTCCATCGTCTTCTGATACCTGTTCTACATTTCTTTGATGTTTTGATGAAATAGCTTTCCTTGTTTTCCACTCACATCACCTAGATTTTTGCGGGAACTAATTTAGATGGGAGCACAAAAATGGAACGTTAAGCTCAAAAAATCTAATTTTTTACCAAAACTGTACATGATGGAAGTTTCTGAACAGTTTTTCCTTAATTAGCATCAAAAGACAAGCACCAATAAGGCATATCATCTTAAAGAAAAATTTTCTTTGCAGGCTTGTGTAATTTGGTGTAAAATGGTGTTTGTATTTAATATTTTTGAACCAATTTTCTCTGACTGAACTAAAAAATACGGCGTTAGCTAGATTTTGTTTTCAAGAATTATAAGTGTATAAACTTTCGTAGCAATCGGATGAATAATGTAGCTGTATACAGTGAACTAAAAATCCGGACAGATAAAACGACAAACTTATAACTCTAATGTATATAGTATGTATTTAAACTGGTTAAAGATTTAAAAATTAGTCAGAAAGATTTGTTTTCTTTTCGAAAGCGATAATTTCTGTTTTCTTTTCATTTTAGTTCTTTATTCTGGACGTAATGGACACCATGTCGATTTTGTGAAAAGAGTTATCACCATGTCTTTGATGTACTACAATGAAATACATTTATCATGAATAAAGAAAATAGACATGATTTGATTTTCCTTTTCTTTTTTCCTTTATAGTTATTGGACATACACCCCGCGACAAAAAGATAGGTACAATGGGTTTTTTCTTTGATTTTTCATGAAATAAAATTATCTAAATTGTGCTTATCATTTATTATTATCATAAAATAACACTATTCCTGGACTAATTTTTGTTTTAAGACTAATTTAGAAAAATTTTAAGACTAAAATTTTTCTAATTTAAGACTACACACCGCGACAAAAAGATAGGAACAAAGGGTTGTTTTTTTAAATTTTTGAATATGATTATTTTGAATATGAATATTTTGAATATGATTCAAATATTTATTATGTTTTTGATATGATAATATTTTGTTATGATAATAAAGGGTCAGCACAATTTAGAAAACGTTATTTTATGAACAATTTTAAAAAACCCTTTCTTCCTATTTTTTTGTCGCGGAGTGTAGTCTTGAATGAGAAAAATTTTAGTCTTAAAACTTTTCTAAATTAGTCTTAAAACAAAAATTAGTCCGGGAATAGTGTTATTTTATGATAATAATAAATGATAAGCACAACTTAGATAATGTTATTTTATGAAAAATCAAAGAAACAATCCCTTTGTACCTATCATTTTGTCGCGGGGTGTATGTGTTTCATGCCTCTTTAAGAGCAAAAAATGCACATAAATGACATGGTACTAACTCTTTTTAGTTCCCCATCATACTATAGGTATGGGGAACTTAGGTAATCGTGAAAATTTTCGACCTCGGTTTTTTGACTTTTCTACACGTTTTCAGGTGTGAGGAATCCGAAAATGACAAAATTTGTATGGTGTCTGTCTGTAGGGTGTCTGTTAGTGTGTTAGTCCGTTAGTTTGTTAGTCTGTGTACACGATATCTCAAGAACAAATTGTCGCAGAGAAGTCAGATCAGTTTTTAAAAAATACTTTCGACACTGGCATGAACCCTATCCATTAGCAACATTCGAATTAAAAAAATTCGTAAGTTATTTGGAATTTACGATTTACTTAACATGTCAGAATAAGGCAAAATTGAGCATAAACTTCCATTTTGAGGATCATAAATACAGTAGACGACTTCAAAATTACATTTATGATATTTGTTTGAACATGATTGAATACAAATATTCTAATAGGAAAATTTCGTAAATTATTCGTAATTTACGATTTTATCAACATAGCGAAATTGTAAATTTTTCATATAAATATGAATTTTGAGTATTATTGCATTGGAAACCGTAGCATGAAAACTAAACAACGGAATTGACTCTGATAAAATAAATTAATAGATTAGAATAAGATAAATATATCGAAGTGAACGGTGGATAGCCTATTAGGCGGGGATTTCGTTCTGTCACTGTATCAAGCTTTGGTCAAATTCATTTTTTTTTTTTAACATGATTATAATATGTCTCGCACTAGAAATTTATGAGAACATAAATATGGTGGGGAACTGAGCAGAGTCCACCTATGCCAACTAGTTTACAAAATAAGCATGTTATCCATATATATATATATTATCTTTGTTACTTTTCTTTTCGGTATAATATCCACTTTTGTAAATTCTCAAAGTCCAATTTCTTTTTACATAATATGCAAAATGAATATAATATATTCTTCGCATAAGAATCACGCGACATTCAAAGAACGTTCCAGTGCTGCTTGTCTTTTGTGGATTATCACGTAATTAACAATGCAATAAATATAAAAATATATCAGTGGAGTGTATGAATATAACTATAACACTGCAAACTGTCACACACAAAAATGAACACATTTAAGAACATGTTTTATCATCAAATTTACAACGTTTTATGATACTGTTAACTGAAACACGTCATTAGAAATATAAATAGAACATTTTATTGTGTTGTGATGATGTCCTGAATGTGTATGATAATTATTGCACATCAAAAATGTATTGTAAATATTGTATTGTAAATACTCTGTGAGGAAATTATGTTTTCCCAATAGTAATTCTAATTATGTTTTTCTAATTTTTAGTAGAGTCCTTTATCCACGAATTTATAATACATTTCAAGCATTATGTACAATTTAAGACACAGTAACATATTTTTAACACATTTCACACACATTATAAAATACAATATAAAACAACATTGTTCTAAAAATGTTTGAAAAGATTTCTCATCCAGAATTCTGTCTTAAAAAGAGTATTATAAATATACTGTGAAATAATATGTTCTTACAATAGTGTTTTGCAGCGTGACGCGTAACACTTTGTCCCTAAATTAATAACACATTATCCTCAAATCAACAACGCTTTATGGTATTGTAAACTGAAACCCGTCATTAGAAGCATAAATAGAACTCTTTATTGTGTTGTGATAAATTTTTCGATATCTTTGATAAGTTTTGCTTGCCAGAAATATGTTATAAATAGAGTAATGTAAATATTCTGTGAGGAAATTATGTTTTTGAAATAGAGTTTTGAAGCGCAGCACTTTATCCCCAAATTAGCAACACATTTCAAGCATCATACATAATTTAGAACGCTGTAACATATTTTTAACACATTTCACATACATCCTAAAGTACGAAAATGTTCTGCAAATGTTTGAAAAGATTTGCTGTCCAAAATTCTGATCTAAAAATAGTGTTATAAATATACAGGGAAAAAATATGTTCTCTCAAGTTAACAACGTTTTATTGTATTGTTATCTGAAGTACGTCATTAGAAAAAAACATAGAACACTTCAGCCTGTTCTGATAATGTTCTGAATATGTTTGATAGGTTTTGCACGCCAGAAATGTGTTCTAAATATGGTATTAAATACTTTGTGAGGAAATTATGCTTTTGCAATACTGTTTTGTATCGCAGCACTTTATCCAAATATTAGCGACCCATTCCATGTATCATACACATTTTAGATTATTGTAACATATTTTTAACACATTTCACACACTTTCTGAAATATGATAATGTTCTGAAAATGTTTGAAAGGATTTGCTATCCAGAATTCTGTTTTAAAAATAGTGTTATAAATATAATGTAATATATATATATATATATATATATATATATATATATATATATATATATATATATATATATATATGTTCTTACGATAGTGTTTTGCAGCGTAACACTTTGTCCCTAAATTTACAACAGTCTAAGAACAGTCTTAGTCAGTCTAAGGACAAACATGAACATGATTCGACAAGGCTTTATTTAAGAAAACATTATTAAGTGTACTTTTTATATATAGGAATTTTTTGCGAGCGCTTGAATGACTTTGCTGCCGACTGTATTACATAAAATATAATTCTAATTACAATCTTGAGCGAATTATTTGAATACGTTCAATTTGAACTAAACAAATATTGGGTTGTTCGATAAATAATGTCGTATTTTTTCATTTTTTTCAAAATGAATTTGTTTATATTAACAAGAATCATTAATCAATGATATATTGACCATTTCGTTGGATGACCTTTTGTCATCATTCGGTAAGTTCTAAAATTCCACGTTCGAAGAATCCTTGGTTTTTAGAAGCGAAGATTTTAAAAATTGACATTATTTATCGAACAACCCATTAAATATAAAATATTTTGCAAACAAGCAAAGAATATGTGAATAGAGAAACGAAATTTTAAACATCATTTTAAAATTAAAAGCAAACAAAACAGTGATTATCTGAGGTGTAACAGTGGGAAAAGACAAAATTATTTTCATTTCATATTGTTTACAAAATTTAAAACAACATTTTATTTTAAATTAGATGCGTGTTAGTAAAGATGTAGGATATATTAGAATGGAGAAATGTTTCTTCATTTATAGTTTCATCGAATTCGAAAATGTTCTTGACAACTCAGTACATAAACGAATATTTCACGGGAGCATTTATCGTCGCCAATCTTGAGTTTTTATGACTGGACTTATTTAACTGGTAAATATACTAACATTACTATTTAAGGATGCAAAATATTAAAAATCTTAAAAAATTAATGAAGAAATAAATATATTATGAGGATAAATTTTACTTATGTATTACAGTGATTAGGATTGAGAATTTGGTGTGACATTCACAGTACTTTCTCCTACACTAAATTACTAGAGCCATTTTATAACAGTTTAATGTGTAATATATAATGGGCTGTATCTGTACATTTGTATAAAAAAAAATCAGTTAAAAAAATGGAATTTTTCATAAATACAAAGTTTAAACTGCAGAAAATGATATTTTACCATGTTTTTATTAACTCTATTTCTTGTTTGTTAGTTCAGTACAAATATTGCAATAGAATTTTAACTAACTTCCCGGCTAACTTAGACATTTGAAACTTTTAGAATAGATCGGAACACGATGACTATGCATTCTTTTAATTTTTTTATTCAATTAATAAATGTTTGAAAATTATATATAATTGCTCTGTTTATTACGCATTTCATCATTTTCTTTCAAGTTAAAGAGGATAGTTCATCAAAAAAATTTTTTTTAAGTATTTATTAATGTATAGAATTGTCAAGTTCATGTGATTCAACAAAAAATTTAAAAATGTGGTATATAAAAAGTTATTTTTGTCTTGTAATTATTTCTTTAAATGTGGCAGTATCAATTTTTAAAAAAGTACTGGAATTTTTGAAGTGAAAACTTCTTTAGGCGCGTTGAGCACTTTTGGGTGAACAAAAATTATGAAACTCGCGTCATCGTCAGCGAAGGTTTTCCATTTGAAGTGAAAACTTCTTTAGGCACGTTGAGCACTTTTATGTGAACAAAAATCATGAAACTCGCGTCATCGTCAGCGAAGGCTTTCCATGAGAATCGAAAGTGGAATTCGAGATTTCGGCTGATTTACACGTTTTGAGGTGTCCTGAATGGGTTTTATTTTGTATCTCAGCTACTAATTAAAATAATTTCATAAGTGTTACATCATTAGAAAGCTTTGTTGATTTGGAATAGAACAGTAGATAACAGAAATTTCTACCGCCAGATGGCGCTGTAATATTTTAAAATTTCAATATTTCATATTCTAATTATGATTATATTATTTTTAATATATCATTCGAAAGATATTTTAAAGTTCTTTTATATTATCGAAAGTGAAATTCGAGATTTCACCTGATTTACACGTTTTGGGGTGTCCTGTATCGGTTTTCTTTTGTATCTCAGCTACTATAATTTCATTAGTAATCAATATTTTTACCTAATATAAGGCTTAGTTCATTTAATTTGGGTAGCTACAAATATTGTGCCGAATCATATAATAGAGATCATAAACACTTCTTTACAAACCAAAAATAATTCGAAAATAATAATCTAATAACTCGACGATACAATTCACAAGTTACTTAGTTTTCACTTCTATCGGCAATCCCCAAACACTGCTTTTTTTTTCTTTCTTTCATTTTACCTACCGAATATACATATTTAAAGTAAGTATTGCAAACGTGACAAAATTCAACTTTAAGATTTTGGTGTATCTCTACGCTTTAAGGTCCCCTGATTTCAGTTCTGCAATTTTTTTCCCAAACATTATATGTGAAGAAAGTATAGTAATCACGATTTGTGAAATGTATTTTTTATCTTGCATAACACAAAAACGAATGGTCGAAAAATGTTCCACATTTATATTTGTGAACTGTCATGATGTCAATTTGTACGCCTCCAACTCTGGTCTCGACACAAGCTCCCTTTTTAGAGATATTTACAATTTTACACGATTTTTCGTGATGCATGTAATGTATATGTGAGTATGTGAATACGATAGCGTCTACACAGTGTTTTGGAATACTTTCGGGTGTTCTTGTACACCAGTGTTGGGCATAATTGTTTAAAAAGTAATTGAATTACAATTAAATTACAATTATGATTATTTTACTGCCAATCGATAAACAAATAAGTTGAATTATTACAAATAAATTGAATAAGTAATTCAATTTGTTTGTAATCAATTACTTGTTAATTCATTGACAGTAAAATAATTGTAATTTAATTGTAATTCAATTGCAATTCACTTACTTTTTAATCAATTATGCCCAACACTGTTGTACAGAAACCAGTGGTCATATTTTCTCCATTTTGTATAGAAAATATCTGAAAGGGAACTTGAATAATATATTTCAATTCCACTAAGATTTGTTTAAAGTAAAGGTATTAAAGTATGGTTTATAGAAATACCTCTCATAGAACACAAATCTTTGGAATACTTTCAGGTGTCCCTGTACACAAAATAGTGGAGGTATTCACTCCGTTTTCAGTACGGAACATTTGATAGTAAACTTGAATATTATATCAGTTCCAAGAAATTCCATCAATATTTACGGGAGACAGATCGCCAGCAGGCAGATGGACAGACAGACAAACCTAAGTCATTAACACCTTTCAACCTTGTTGGAAAGTGTAAAAAAGCCTTTTCATCTCAAAAATTACTTTTTTATTTAAAATACACTATATGGTTATAAAAGAGAGATTTCATGGCAGTAGTCAATTTGAGAAGTAATAAAATGAAAACAAAAATAAATAACTTTGGCATTTTTTGTCCCCCCCCCCAACTTCTTGTTCTTTCTCTGTGTATTAAAAAATATAATAAATTATGTTTCAGAGGAAACTAAATGTATAAGTCTCTTAAAATTTCTTAGTATGCGCCTTGCTGCTTTCATGAGGCATTCGTGTCTAGATTTTTTCCTTAATGAAGAGCTGGGCTGTAATTTAACTTGCAACGACTTTTTCGAGTTTTTATTTATTTACAAAGTCTTTTATTTGTTAAACTGAATATTATTTGAATTTAATAAGTTTAATCAGGTTGGATATTTCCAACCAATAATTTCTCTAAAATTATTATTATTTTTTTTTCATATGTTGGATGAGCTGTGTGTCTGATAGCCATTCTTTACACTTTCCATACTGAGAAAACATTTTGACATCTCGAATCTAAATTGTGACTGTAGTAAAAATAGTTTTATGTCATTCTTATAAATTCTAGTTCCCTTTGTAAGCGAGTTCTAGAAACTTCTATTAGAGTTCTAGACCATTTGCCTATATTATCGAGGTCAAACTTATTTAAAAATCTCTGCAAATAAATGTGAGTATAAGAGTCGAGTTTTAGCAACTTTTCAATTTAACAGAATTTTTAGCATATTTAACGTGAATTTTTTCTCATCAGTTAATTATTTGTCATCTAAAATTGTCATTTTAAGATTATTTTTTAAAAACAACTCACGAAAAGTCTTAGTAAACATTGCAGCAAACAATTTTCACCAGGATTTTTCATCAGAAATAGAAATAACAGAATAAAAAAGAAAGAAGTAGTGCTGCACCGAATAGCACTTTGGCCGAGTAACCGAGTACCGAGTACTCGGCCTATAGAGCAGTTTCATATGACGTCATAGTGACGTAGATGGAGGGCTATCAACTCCACGTGAAAATAAATAGACGTCATTTTTAGAACAGTCAGCAAATGGCAGTTGAAAACAGCTGACAGCACCATGGCAACCGCGCATAGCAACCAATGATGGAGGGCACGCTGTCCGCGTTGCCATGCTGTTATCAGCTGTTTGCAACTGCCCTACCGAGTAGCCGAGTACCGAATACTGAGTAGTTGTAAGAATGAATAATTGATGTACATATGAAGAATTTTGCACATCTTGATATTAAAAAAAGGCCTTTTGAACACAAAATTAAGTTAAATGGCAAACAGCATGTTTTCATGAAATGTTTCAGAACTTTTGTAGTGTATATATGTACACAATTAGGTTCATTGTTACATTTGATACTTACAGATTAGTGGATTATTAAAACCATAATAACTGATAACTTCATTCTTTATTATATAATCTTTCTCAGATGCGAATCATTCTTAGATAATTCTTAGAGAATATAAAAGTTCCTATACACTCACGTTTAATTTAAGGTGCATGAAATTTACACATGAAATGAGAACATTAAAATAAATATTTTATCATTTCAAACATGATAGATTTCATTAATCATCAAATTCTAGAAAAGTAAAAAAGATGGGTGGTTTTGGGCCATAATTTGCAAAAAAACAAATTTTATTATTCAAATATATTTTTAATAACATTAGTGTTTACCTTCTTCAAATTATTATTTTTTAAATTAAAAATCAATCTTTTCTTACAATTTTAAAAGTGTCTTATTTTTATTTGCACAAACATGTAACTAAAGTTTTATCTTGTATTATATAAGTTTTTTTTTTTTTTTTTTTTTCTCCCTCAGTTTTTTTTTTTTTTTTTTTTTTTTTTTTTTGTCGGTTTTATAGATACAATTATATGTACTAAGTTTTTATAAAAAAAAAAAAAAATGCATATTACACACATACAAGATGGTTATACTTAAATTCTTGTAACTAAATGAATAAGATCATGAATCGTCTCTATACCGAGTTTAGGGGCAATCTACTCGCCCGTTTTAACTGCAGAATGCTGGTTGCAGCAAAAGTTTAACGACTCTCTCTCTCTATATATATTTTCATAATCTTTTAGTTTAACTATTGATAAACAACTGTTATGAATACATTTCTTTCAATAATACATAAAAATAATGAAATTCTTACAATCACTCGGTATTGGCCGAATACTAGTTCAAATTTGGCCGAGTAGGCCGAGTACCGAGTATATACCGAGTACTCGGTACAGCTCTAGAAAGAAGCAGTAGGAATTCGACATTTATTCGCCAAAAAAGACTGGAATAAATTACGGACAGGCACAGCAAATAGTCAAATATCAGATTACAGCAATTTAAAGATAAGGAAGACAAAACTTCAAGGCGGGAGGGCAGGGGAACTTCCGACTTCAATTAATGGAAGTATAAGCATAACAGATAAATTTTTACTATAAAGTAAATCTTAAATAATTTGTTTGCCTTGGGGGAATCAACAGATTTACTCATCATCTCACAAATTTCTACTATAGGGTTGTACTACACTCCTGGTCAAAAGCTTAGCAAGATTTGCAAATAATCAGGTTTTTTCAATTTAAAAACCTATCTCTCGAGGAAATGTTTTAAATTTAAAGAACTGGGTCTTTCTCATGCTTTTCAGTGAATATTGATTTAAGACATCATTTAGGGGGGGGGGGGGCAGTAACAAATTCAGCAAAATCAATAATGCTTGCGATCACCCTGTATTGTTAAATGAATGAAATAACTTTAGGATATGTTTATGCAGATCCAGCACAAATTGTGGTTGAATTTATGTGGTGATAGCATTTTAAATAACGGAGATATAAGCATTTATTTTTAAAGACTTGAAAAAAAAAAATCACCTTTTTTTTTTTTTTTTTTTTTTTTTTAAATATATATATATATATATATAATATACAGAGTTTTAAGCAAAAATTATTTCCACTTTTAGATAAATTGAAAAAATACTTTTGAAACAATACACTGCAATCGGAAAACAAATATCTTATATATAAGATATCTGTTTTCCGATTGCTCATGTTTCATGAGATATATCTCATGAAACATGAGCATTTTTTATGAAAAACGTTTTCACTGCGCACTCGCGAAAGATAACAAAGTTTTTATTGCATAGGTTGAAAGCAAGATATATTGGGCAACTTTTTGTCAAAAGTTCATTTCAATAGAGTAAAAATTAAGCAAATTGTTATCAAACGAACGAGCTATTATTAATTTTGCTCAATTTTTTATCCGCCCCCTAAATGTTGTCTTAAAGCAGTATTCGTTGAAAAACTTGAGGAAGTCGCAGTTCTTAATTACTCAAAGTTTGAAAATATTTCGTCGAGATATAAGCTTTTAAATTGAAAATAAATATTGTTTGCAAATCTTGCTAAACTTTTGAGCAGAAGTGTATATTTATGGTAAGAACAATAAACTCAGTAGATGATCGAGCTTGATCGGAGACTAAGTTTCAAATCCTCACTTACTAGATGACCCTTCCCCTCGCGTCGATACATTTACTTTGTTCTTATTTATTGTATAACTTAATTGGTGTTAATTGAAATACGATTTCTTACTTCAGTTTTCATGCAATCCCTTCTACTTTTCATGCAGTAACCTCTAAAATATAAATTTCTACGAAATATTGCCCTTTAAAACCCTTTGCTGCGCAAGACAATTGCGATTATTTAAATTATACTGCCACGGGAATTCATGAACTAAGTTAAACTAAAAGAAATTTTAAATTTTAAGGTTTAAAAAACCGGCTTTTTCTGCTATGTTACAAACGTAAATTTTTGCTAAAAAATTTCCGGGATGAATTTTTGCAGCTGGATCTTAAATTTTGCGTCCTCGCAGCGAGGACAGCGCGCGTTAAGGGGTTAAGTTTTAAAGTAGAATATTGATATCCTTTAATGTTCATGGCAGCATCACAAATTATTTTAAAACTAGTTACATTTCTGTAGTCTGAAAAGGATCCCGGCACAGAAGGCACCGGAAGAAGGGCACTTTTGCAGTTTTCAAATCGCAAAAATAATAAATATCAAATAGTGAATTTGAAGAATGACTTTTATGTTACATTTTCAGAAATTTCAATTAAATTGGTACAGAATTCTCTTAGCACATACCTGGGGGAAGGACAGGGGCTAGGAGCAGACTAAAAGAAAATAATTATTTTTTTAACATGCTTTTATTAATTTCACATGATGTAACTATTAATGATTGTAACGGAATATTGCAATTCAATTTTCGACCAGTTCTAATCATCCAATCGACCCGAAATTTTGCACACGACTTCATAATGGATGACAATACTATATACAAGTGTTTTTAGGCTTTTTTCCCTTTAGAGGCAGGTTCCAGGGGCATGAAAAATAAATATATGAATATCGTTTGTGGCGCAGGATTTGAACATATTTGTATAACGTTGAGTGGCAACAATTAGTTTTTTTTTAACATACTTTTACTAACTTGATATGATGTAACTATTAATGTATGTAACGGATTCTTGCAAATCAATTTTCGACCAATTCTGATTATCCAATCGATTTGAAATATTGCACACGACTACAGAATGGATGACAATACTATATAGAAGTGTTTCCAGGATCATTTCCCTGCAGGGGCAGGTTCCAGGGGCAAGCAAAAAATCTATATACGAATCTATATCTATGAAACGCTATCATTTGTGGCACAAGATTTGAACGTATTTGTATAACATTGAGTGATAACAATTAAATTTTTTATTTAAAGATTTAAAAGAATGCATTTGTGCTTTTTAGTTCACATTTCAATAAAAGCATGTTTATTAGTTTTTTAAACTATAATTTTATTATATTATCTTCTTACTGACTTTTAATGAAACTATATATGATAATCACTTTCTGTTTATGAAAAAAACTAAACTTTCACACATACTCGGTTGGCTGAGAGGGGGAGGGGACAGAGGAAATTTTTTTTTTTTTTTTATATCACCTTCTCACTGATTTTAATAACATCTTCTATAACCATTACTTTTTCTTTATGAAAATCCCAATGAGTGTTACATATGACTCAGGGTGTCAAGCGGTGGTGCAGATGAAAAAACGATTTTTAAAAAATATTCTATTATCGATTTAAATAAAACTTTGCATAAATGCTACTTAATGCATAAGAAAAATTATAGTGAGTGTATATATATCTTGGAGTGAGGGGGAGGGGGGGGTTAGGGGCAGAGGAGATAAATGGATGTTTTTATATTACCATGTTAACTATTTATTTAAAACTATCTATAACTACCATTTATTCATTGATAAAATTATACTGAGTGAAAAAAAACGCTTGGAAGCAGATGGAAATCAAATATATTTTTGAAACCATCCTATTATTGATTTTAGAAGAAATAGGATTAAACCATACTGTTATTGATAACTGTTTCTTTCTCTTTACGAAAATCTCTAATGAGGGTTGTAGTGTGGCTGGGGGATGGTGCAGATGGAAAAATGATTAAAAAATAAACTCTGTTATCAATTGAAATGAAACTTTTTTTAAATTACCACTTACTGTTTAAGAAAAATTACAATGATTGTTGCACATATCCTGTGGGAGTTGCTAAGTAGGGAGAGAGGAGCAGAGTGAAAGAAAATAGTTGTTTTTATGTCACCATGCTACTTATTTATATGAAACATTGTGTAACAATTACTTACATTTTATTAAAATTACAGTCAGTGTTAAATGTAGTGTGGGGGGGGGGGGAGGGAGGGAGCTTATGAAAATGAAATACTTTTTTAAAATATTCCCATTATCGATTTTTTGTTTACATTTTGTGTATGTATCATTTACTGTTAATGAAAAATTACAGTGAACGTAACATTTGTGGGAAAGAGGGTGGAAAGAAGTTAGAGCTTTCAAACTTTGACAAACCTAAACTATAAAGTTTGGCCAAATTCAGTCGCTAAGTCTCGAAATTTGACGCCAAATCACCAAAATCGATAAAAAAAAAAAAAAAAAAATCTGCGTTGGTTACATACTTGGCGATTTAGCAAGATTAGCGATCAAATTTGGCACTAAATATTGTTTCAGGATAGCCATAATTAGTAAACCCTCTCTCAGTTTTAATGCAGTAAAATTGTTTGGTAAAATGTATCATTTCTCGCCACTAATTTTTGCCAATGAGAACAAAAATAGGCCAGCTATACTCTAATGATTTTCACTGAACTGAAAACTATGCGTTTTCCAGTAAGAGATTCTGTAATAAGCCGTGGATTCCTGAAAACACTGCTTTATTTGTCTCAACGGTATATATAATGCAATTATTGTGACTTTGTGATCGGATTGTAGCAGTTTATTTTCCCTGCTTGTTTTTATGAATGTTACCGGACTGGATTCTGCTTATGCAGAACACTTGTCCAGGTGAGCAGCAATTATAGATTGTCCAGAAATGCACAAAACGAAATCAGGCGAAGTAGTCGTATTAAAATGAAAAAAAAACAGTTAATTATACTCGTTGAAAAGTCTAAACAATGCCAGTGCTGAAGCACGAGGTAAATCGGGCACACATTAAGATATACAAAATATACTCCAGTGCTTATCTTTAGAAGAATAAGAAGCCACACAACGAAACAATTGTTTGAATATTTTCTTAGGCTGTTATTCACCAATAACTTCAACTCCCGGTTGAACATGAAATTTTGAAAAGCGTATAAAGGCGGGGTGCAAATTTTCAGCAAATTTTGCCGTGTTGTTTCTGCCATCTAGCAGTATAGTTATTTTTAGATTTTTTAGGTAAAAATAACCAATCAAAGATTATATGAAATCCTCGTCGCTAGATGGCAGAAACAGCATGCCAAATTTTGCTGGAAAGTTGTACCTTGCCTCTTAATGCTTTTCAAGTTTTTCTGTTGAACCGGGAGTTGAAGTTAATAGTGAATACGACCATTAATCTCCAATCTAACAGAATGGAGTGAAAAGTTTTTTTTTTTTTTTTTTTTTTGGGGGGGGGGGGGGGGGGGGTTCAAGAAACCCGCCTTCTCGCTTCCTTGAAGACCAAAATGAGATGGTAAACATTAAAAAATAACTTTTCTCCCAATCTCTTTCAAAAGTTTTCTACGTTTCTGTACACAAGAGCTGATCAATCTTTGACAAAGTCAGCAAGACAGAAATAGAATATACACACAAATATGTTACGTATAACTGTTTGCACATACACACACACACTTTTTGTTTTAAACATAGCCATTATTGAATCTTTAATGTAAAAATTATTATTTTTTGTTTGTTTGTGTGAAATTTTACTGCATATATATATATATATATATATATAATTTTTTTTTTCAGGAAATAAATTTTGTTTATATATTTGTTTATTTATTTTTCAGAAATAAATTTTATTTATTTAATTAAATAAATTGTATTTATTTATTTATTTTTCAGATATCTTCAAAGAAAAAAATCTAAAACATTCTAGCAGTAAAAAAGATATTATAGAAGTCTGAATTCTATAATGAAGCTATGAAGTTTTCCTCAACATTTACGCATCGCAATAACAGGTTCAATACAAAAAAATAAACTTGATGAAATAGTGGTAAATGAAACTGACACTGTTTATGTTTTAGATGGATATTTGGTAAAGCTTCTTTTCAAAGTATATAAATTTTCTTTTCAAATAATACGTCAGAACTCAACTGGAGTTTTGCAGCCTGATGGTAACTGGTCAGGCTGTATAGGAACTCTATACAAATAATAAAGTTTTCATAAAAGTCTGAATTTTAGAATGAAGCAACGAAATTTTCCTGACCATCTACGCATTGGAATACTACGCTCAATTCAAAGAAATAAATTCGACGAAATAAAGATAAATGATACCGACACCACTTTTGTTTTAGATGGATATTTTATAAAGCTTCTTTCGGAAATATTTAAGTTTTCTTTTGAGTTAGTAATACAAGACTCAATCGGGACATTACAACCTGATGGCAATTGGTCAGGCTGTGTAGGTTCGGTGCAACGAGGTGAAGCCGATATAGCCATTTGTGCAACTGCCATCACAGAAGAACGATCTAAAGTTGTGAATTACAGCCATCCTTACACCTATGGACACGCTACTTTTGTTACGGATAAGCCACGCCTTTTACCAAGTACTTTTGCCATCTTTTATGTTTTTTCATGGTATGTGTGGCTTGCATTAATAATGACATTTGCATTCACATCCATGTTTATTTTTGTATTATTAAGGAACCAACGCTATTCGATGATCCTGCTACATATGTTTGGTTACCTGGTTGAGCAGTCATTTGAAATAAAATCAAGATTATTTCGAAACAGAATATTGATGATTTCGTGGATAACTGGCGTCATGTTCATTAGCTACAGCTACAAGGCTGTTCTTCTAGCTTTTTTCTCTTTTCCTACATTGGTCGGTATTCGTAACATTAAAGAACTTTCTGAAGCGGCTAAGAACCCTTTATTTGAATGTGTCAGTACGAAAGGTAGTTACATTTATAATGTACTTACGCAATCTAACGATGAACTTTTAAGACCTATTTCAAATTGCATCAGAAGAACTAGAGAACCCGGAGATCCCTGGAACTATTTGTCAAATACAACTTTTCAGAAAGCAGTTATTGCAGGCAGGAATTATTTAATGCAATTTAGAAAAACTCATTTTATATCTGAAGATAATTTTTTTACGGGGTTCGTCGGCGCTCCAGTAGGTCGCAATTTCTGTTGTCTTGAAGCTCTAAATGATGCTTTACTCAGAATAACTGAAGGTGGGTTTGTCGAAAAGTACCTCGCTGACAGCGAATTATTTTTTTCTATGACGACCGAATCTATGGATGACCCTGCTTATCGCATCTTGATGCTAAAAGATTTATATGGAGCTTTTATGATATTAATTGCAGGCCTGCTTTTGTCAACATTAGTGCTTGTTATTGAAACCGTTTTCTACCATTTCACAGTAAAAAGAATATCAATGTAAAACAACAGCTCACTATTAATTATTAAATTTTTGCAAATGTCCCTACCATTTTTGGCTGTAAATAGTATTCAACTGACAAAAAATAAATAAAAATGAAAATAAAAAAATAAAAAAAAAGAAGAAGAAGAAAGAGAGAATAAAAACATATATTATGCATTTAAATTTTCTAAAAAGTAAGAATGCTTCACGAGCACAAAAAATGTGTTCTATTTATGATGAGAGAGCAGTTGACGATCCCGCATGCTTCAGTGATTTATAAAAATTATCTAAAACAACTTTAAGCTTCATGTTGTGCAAGTTCCTGAGGTTTGGCTGAGCCTAATGTCAAGGAATTATAGGTATTAATTGAAAGTAAACAACTTATAAAATCCAACAAGTTCGTGGAATCAGCTAGTTAGAGAGTGAAGAGAATTAAGTGAATTTAGAATTGTTAGCAAGAATGATGTATGGTTACCGTACTGAGGAGAGACTTCACCTAATTTGTTCGGAAGTTTATCCCCATGTTATTGAATGGAGAAATTAGTATTTCTTAAATTATTCATTGATCAATGTTGCTAATATTATTATTATTATTATTATTCCGTTTTTATATTTGGAAAATACACAGCCGTTAACGTGTTTCTTGTTTTCCAAAACTTGAATTTTTAGATTTTTAATATATCATTTTGAATCTAAAAAGGGATAAAAATTATCATAGATTGTTTTTCGCATAAAGCAGCTTTGAAACAAAATGTTAAAGATTCTATATATATATATATGTATATATATATATATATATATATATATATATTTTTTTTTTTTTTTTTTTTTTTTTTTGAAAGACGAGAAATATATTACCAGCTGTGATTTTTCTAAATGTGGAAATGGAATTTAAAGAAGTACATTAAGTAATTAACAAATTAGAAAACAAATTTTCTCCATAAAATAACATGGGAATAGATAGACCCGCTCGGTCGAATTAGTTGGTTTGTCCCTTTAATTAATGGATAAAAAATTGATTGAATTATAGCTATCGGTTGTATTTTTAAGTGCAACAGAATAGAATCATTGTTTAAAGTGAATGGTTATAGGTGATGGAAAATGGATTAAACATAACAGTTTTGTGCGCAAAATGTCTATTCACTTAGATGCAGCTTTAACCAGCACATAAGCCAGCGCACATCCGATGCATTTGTGGGAATCTGTAGGAAATAATTTTCTATGAACTGTTGCCTTGAAATCAGTCCATTGTTTCTGAGAACTAATGGATTTATGTGTTTTTAACCAAGTGAATTAAAGTGAATAAGTAAACGGGAGCAACTTGAATTACCAACAGAAAAAGCATTGTAATCCTCCAAGAATATGCAAGACACCATGTAGACGATTTTGCAATTTGAGTGGGATATTTTAGTACATATACCCTACTCTATCGACATTAGATTAGTTAGCATCAAAATAGATTGGATGGTAAAAAATGTATTTCCTTAAAATATACAAAAAATCTTCTGGATCAGTTTTTTAGCGAGAAACTTCAGAAAATCTCTGGGCATGAGATTGCGTCCTTTCCAGAAAGATAGATATCATGCAGAACGGCACGTACTACACTGCTCAATTTAGAGTTTTAATAAATAAAAAGTTACCTTTAAATTATATCCCAAACCATTACAAACTTTTTATTCAAGCTCATTTCATACTCCGCATTCACAAAACTGCCAGTAATTATGAAGATTTATTTAATTTTAAACGAATACAGATTAGCATTAATACAGTAATATTGAAACGAATACAGATTAGCATTATTACAGTAATATTGAAACGAATACAGATTAGCATTAATACAGTAATATTGAAACGAATACAGATTAATTATTTTAAGACTTAAATAAACCTTCGAAACTTGATGAAGTATTTCTATGGAGCTTTAGTAATTTTAGTTGCAGGCTCCCTATTGACAATAAAACTTCGTAAATAAAGTTATGTCCTAGAATTTTACAAACAGCACATACCATTTTATATAAAAATTAACTGGTAATTATATACTCCCCAATCGCGAAACTCCTTGTGACCTTAAAGATTAAGTATTTCCAGGAAATTTGAAATAAATTAAGGGTGCTTGGCATCTTTGGCTTGACACTAGACATGTGCCGGAGCTCCGTATTCGTATCCGCGGATATCCGCGAGAAATAAAAGATCCGAATCCGGATCCGTATCAGCGAGAAAAAAGTATCCGGATCCGGATCCAATTTTTTTCTTCAGCAGATCTAATGCAGATCTTTTGTGGAAATTTCCAGAAAATCAGGAACAAACTGTTATAAATCATTATCAACTATCTTTAATATATAACTAAAAGAAATTCAGTATAGCTTCGCTTTTACATTCTCAGAATTTATATTCTTCCGTAATTTACAATCTTTCTTTTAAATCCCTTAATTTTTTTAATTTATGCAGTGAACTCCCTTCTTCACTTTTAATGAACTTTTGAATTTCCCGCCGTTTGCACTTAATATATACATTTGATTAAAAAAATAATATGAAATTAAAAATTCTGAAAGACGAATTCAGTAAGGCAGTTGATATTATTCTTTAACAAATAAATAATGCACCAAAATCGAGATCGCGTAGCTGTTTATAATTAAAGCAACTTGAAAGCAGATGTTTAACTGTGAATTATTAGAAATGAAACACTCATTTTTAAAAGCTTGATCATGCATTATCTCTAAAACTGCAAATTTTCAGAAAAAGAAATTAATTATAAAGAATATTACATATATTTTACATAATATATAATTTTCTCTTAAAGCAATACTTAAAAAATGAATACATAAAAATGGAAATTTATAATTTACTAGCTGGAACCCGTCGAATTCGACGGTCATTTTATTGACTGTAAGGTTTCAAAAATTGTTGCACCATTATTTAAATATATTTCAAGTTAAAACATCTAATATAATTTATGACATTTCACTTAAAAAAAGAACTTCGAAAAAATTCTTATAAATAGAAATGAACCTTAAATTTGTACGATTTCATATCTTTAACTCGATTTTGTTTGAATTTCTATTTTTAAATAAAAGCACAGGGAAAAAAATAATCAGCAATAACAAAAAAATTACCTTGAATCGAACGAAACTCTGCCTTGTGACCCCTGTGCCTGTGGCAGTGTATATGCGGACCACTAATAACATAAAAAAATTCTCAAATTTAACCTTGAAATGAACGAAACTTTCACTCGTGTTTCTGCTGCCTGTGGCTGTGGCACAGTATAGCAAGCATGTTATGCAAAATTCCCTTTTCTCCACTAGGGGGCGCAGTATGTTGTATACAAACAGCACCAATTGCCTTGAATTTCCAAGACTTTTGAAATAAAGTGTCCCATGTTGGTGTCAACTGCAAAATCCTTTAGTTGCACTTTCCACCGCCAGGGGGCACAGTGTGTTCTGTACGAACATCACCAACGGTCAGGAAATACTAAGACCTTTAAAATAAGGTGTAATTTGATAGGGTCTACTACAAAATCACCTAGTTCCATTTTTCACCACCAGGGGTGCACTATATTGTTTACAAATATCCCCAATCTTCATGAAATTTCAAGACCTTTAAAATGATGTGCTACATGTGTGGGTTTAGAACGGACTTCCCTCTCAAACTAATTTCTCCCTTTCCTCCCCCAAATCTACTTCCCCCCTTTAAAATCGAAAATTCCAAAATCGCAGAAATTGATTTTTTAGTATTTGAGCCTAGTCCCCTCATGTACAACTTTTTCACCGTGAAGTAATTTGGAGCTGAGTTAAGCTCGCAAACATGTTCTTAACCTCTGCCCCACCAGAGGGGGGGGGGGAATCCGTTCAACTTTTTTTTCTCTCTCTTTTGATGATACATCTACAGACCAAGACCTTTTTTTAGACACCTCAACCAAATTTTTACACGTAGCCGTTCTCTCAATTTAGTGGATACAGACAAAACACGTTTCATATTAATATGTAGATACAGCGCATTCAATCAGACATTCGGAAGTAGTCAAAACTAAAATATAGGAAATATTGAGCGGCAATTAAAAAATATAGGAAAAATAGGAGGTTTCATAAATATATAGGATGTACAGGAAATATAGGAGCGCTGCGAGGCCTGCGAATTTGGTAGTCATTTTCGCTTAATATTTTCACTCAGAGCTTTTATATCAGGAACATATAAAAAAAATTTTGCTAACCAATTAATTCAGAAAAAAAGATATTTAGACAGAGGTTTATAGCAAAATTAATGAAAATCTACCTTTTTTAGATACCGATGTTGGTATTCCATACTACATCCAATTTTATCAAAACTTTACAAACAGATCTGTAGACTGGAAATCAACTACTGTAATTTCTGGTAGATACCCCGCAGGTAAGATGTGTCATTTCTTCACCAGAAATTTTATTTAATAGCGAAATCTATACTTTTTCGAAGGAAGAGCTCGTACAAATATAAATTTATTTATCAATTAAATTTCTGGTGCAAAACTGGATTATATAACCTGCAGGGTATCTACCAGAAATTACGGTAATACATATGAAAGGATATTTAAAGGGTAGATAAAATGGTGATTTTGCAAACAAACCTGTAGAACCTTTTTTTTTTTTTTTTTTTTTTTTTAGAAATTGAATGAAATTCGACTACGAAAAATTGGACTACGAAATCAGAACATAACAATTTTTATGCAAGTAACCAATAAAAAGCATCTGCAAGATGGTATATATGGTGAATTAATAGAAAATCGTTAAAATAGTTTTTTAGATACAAATAAAAATAAATTGTGACTTGATTTACAACTTTCCAATTTTTTACCAAAATTTGGTAAACACATCTGTACACCTACCTTATCTTCATTATAAAGGTATATTGTTTTTACTTTTTAAGATATGATAAACCAAAATCCCCCCCCCCACACACACATCTTTCCCCGCATGTGAATCGCGTTTAAAGAATCACATTTTGTAAATAAATTCAGCACACAGTTTCACGAATTTTCTCTCTTAAAAGTATGAAAAAAAAGAAAAAAAAACAATAATTCATAATCTCTAATTAGAAAAATTTTGCAAAACTTTCGCCCAAGAAAAAGATCAGTGCTCCGATAAGAAAGCGACAGGAAAACTAAAATTGAGAGATGTCTATACAGCTAAGCGGCAAATTTATCGTTCAAGCATGCTAGGCTTAGTGCGACAATGGCTCAACACTTTACATAACTTATGGATATAAGCATCATGCCGCCACATGCACACACATAAATAAGGAACTGTTGTTTGCACTGCTTAATGTCTAGTACTGATAAACAAAAACTTGTTAGGTTGTAGTTTCTACATATTGTTTAGAAGAACAATATTTTTAATTGACCATATAGGAAGATAACATAAAAAATAATTTCTAGTTATATTGATTAGTTCGAAGCCTGTAGTGTCCTTTATTTACTTAACTTTTGAAAAAATTAAAAAAAAAAGGAAATATTATGTAATTATTTCAGAATACTTTTTAATTATAAATATTTGTTAAGAGGATATATGAAGCGTTTATTATATCAACAAACAACTACCAAGTGTGAAGGCTAAAAATTGCAATAATTAAATGTTAAATAATTTAGGTTACGCCAGTTATTGCACTCTATGAGTGCTCAAAATCAAAAAATTTCTCACTTAAATTTGAAATATCCCACCTTTTTTTTTTCTTTTCTTTTTTTGTTAACAATAAAGTGCATATGCATTGTCTTATTTTTTCTGCATGTGTAAAGTTCATGCGTTTGTATGAGTTCTAGAGAATTGTTTATATTTTTTAGCATTGGTAACTACTTTTAATTTTTTTTTTCTGTTTTTTATACGTTTATTTAAAATGTTACCATTTACATTTTTTCTCTCTGCTACATATGTATATCTTATTAAGTATATTCAAAAAATTATATATGCTTATGTGCATTATCGTTATTTCTATATTGCACCGAAAATAATCAACAAACTATATAGAATGATGGTATTTATTTACTCAGCATAGCGTTTTAAAATATGCAAAGAAAAAAAAAACCTCAGCAGTTTGCATATTGCAACCAAAACATACAATTTACAATCAAATTTCAAAAATAAACTAAATTCATAATGGGAGTAACTAATAATAAAAATACTTATCTTTGGCGCAATACAAAAATATCGATAAAGCTCGATGCAATTTCGCGAAAATTGTAATAATCTAACATTTTGAATGTATAATACGAACACAAAACATTGAAAAATGCAAACAGTAATATTTCATATAAATATATATACAAAGTAGTTAAAGGTTAAAATGCTAACAGTAACATTTTAATATAAGCGTATACAAATGTTAACAGAAACACTAAACAAAATATCTATCACAATACTCTAGAATTCATGACAAATATAAACTTTAAGTAAAAGAAATAATTTAATAACTAAAAAAAAAAAAAAAAAAAACAATGCATACACACCTTACTGTTTGTAAATATAAACAATTGTAAAATTTTTATCCAATATTAAAAATTAGCATCAGCGCTGGGTAAACATCTTCGCTGTGTAAAACATCATCTCGTTCTCGAGTCTCGAGAAAGCATGAGCCAATCAGGTTTCTGAATTCGCTCGCTCTAGAAATCCGAAAAGGCTCTCAGCGATTGGTCACCGGTTTCGTCTAAAGACAGGAACAGCCTCCGTGCACGCCCAGATCGTGCGATTTTGGTCTTAAAGAAAATCGCTTGTGTTTTAATATATAAGATGAATAGTTACGTAAAATTCTAAATATCAAAATAATCCTATCTTTTTAACACGCTTTTATTAGCTTCACCTGTATGTATGTATGTTTGTTTGTTTGTAACTTCTCTGGGAGCAAACAAAAAATTTATATTGTAAAAAAATTCTTTCCCTACGTGAACGACGTGGCGTAGAGGTAAGGCGCCGCGCTACAAACCTAAAGGTCCAGCGTTCGATCCCCGTCAGGGGAGATTTTTTAAAAATGGCTTTGTTAATTCTAAGTTATTTTAATTAAAGATTTAAATGTATGTAAATATTACGGTGTGTCACTCACACGATTTTCTCTTACCCTGAATTTTAATACTAAGATAGATATTTTGTGCTTTTTAGTTCACATTTCTATAAAAGCGTGTTCTTTAATTTTTTAAAACTATAATATTATTTTCAGTAAAATTTACATAGGTTATATGAGTTTTATTTAGTAAAATGTTATAGTTCATTGAAAATGTGTTTAAATGAATTTTTTGGAATAGTTTTTTACTTTCTGTTACCCATATATACGGCAGAGAAAATATTGTTTTGGATCAAGTTTTTAAAATTGAAGTTTTGTTATATTTACACTTTTTGAAGTCCCATGAATCTGAAAATCATGTTTTTATCGGTTAGTCTATGTGTATCGTTTATTAGAATATCTCAAGAACAAATAGTAGCAGGCAGTCCAAACTCTGTATTCTAAATCCGTATCATATAGTGATTCCACATTAACCTTTTATCTAAGATCAAGTAAATGGTTTATGTACAGCGACATCCAAGGGAATTCAAATATATTACTTCTATGGAGGAAATTTTTGGTAAGTACAGTGTAACATCTTTAGGCTGCCCTATACAAAATGGAATAAACATATTTTTACTTTCCGAACATACATATGTAAGGAAAGTATTGCAATCATGTCAAAACTCCGAATTTCAGATTTTGCTGTTTCTATACGTTTTGAGGTCGCCTGAGTCCGTTTTCACAATTTTTACGATGATGTATGTATGTGTGTGTGTGTATTTAAATTGCAAAATGAAAAAATTTCATATATTGAAAATTCGTATTTTGCAGCTTCAAAATAAAATATAAAAAAATAATTTTTTAGAAAAGGTGCGTCAATTTAACAGCTGGGAACTTTCAGAATGTGAAAACAGAATTTAAAAATATGTATTAGTTAATAACTTATTTGTAAAGAAAAATTTCCCATAGAATAACATTAGTTTCGGCTTCCGGCGGCGGTGAGTGAAGAGGGCCCTTAAATAAAAAGTTTATTCTGCATTTAAAAGAAATGGAAGAATAAATATTCCTTTTTAAAGCTTTGAGGGAAAAAAAAAAGAATGAAAAGAAATAACTTTTTGTTTTTTGTTTTTATGTAAAATGATTCTGTTTTTGTTTGGAACAAAATATTTTAGTTTCGTTTTGAAGTAAAATAATTTAATTTTGGTTTCAAATGAAATATTTAATGATTAGATGTTCGTTTTATTTATTGATGTTAATTACTATGGTAATATAATTAACTTAAATCAATTTTGATAAAAGTTGGGGTTTTTTTCTTTGAAAAGGAAAAGAAAAAAAGTTTGTGTTCAGAACAAAACTGTTGATGGGTTTTGATTGTTTGGGTTAAAAAAAAATAAAAATAAAAATAATAATAAATATAAAATTATCAGTTGCTTGTTTGCTTGAGTAATATTATGAATGTGTTAAGAATATTTTCATAAACAATTGAATGGCTTTGGAAAAAAAAAAATATTTCTGTTTTGAATTGAAATAACGATTGAGTATTGAACAAGTAGTACTTGGTATAAGAACATACTTGGTTAAAAATTTTGTTTTGAGTATTCTTTTTGAATATATGATTTATTTAATAAAAGAAATTTGTATGTTTAAAAATGTTAATATATTCTGTTCGTTAAAAATAAAAGTGTTTTTTTTTTTTTTTTCTTTTCTTTTTTTTTTTTTTTTTTTTTTTTTAAATGAAAGAAATAACACACACACACACACACACATATATATATATATATATAAAGTGTTCGCTTAAAGAAAAAAGAAAGTGTGAAATTATTTAAAACTTGCATTTGAAATAGTATAGAATTAATTTGTGCAGTACATTTCAGATATTCTCTTTTTTTAGACAAAGTGTTCTTTTAAATAAAGAAAAATAAATTATTTTTCATAAGTCACAGATACCATTAACTGAATTAGATATTATTTTTTTTTAATTAATTACAAAGGTTAATTCCCCTTATTATCTTATTTTTTGTATGTTTGATTGTTTTTTTTGGGGGAAAAAATGGGGTAATAGAAAGAAAAAAAAATAATGTTTCTGTTTTTTTATTTGTTTATATCTTTTTATCGTATTTATATTTTGAGAGCATTCTGGTTTTGTTTGGGGTTTCCAAACATAGCGTTTTTGGCTAAGGCTAGAACATAAATTGATTCAAATTTGCGAGGAGATAGGGGTAGAAGTAGATACTTCCAGTAGAGTTACTGGCATAAAAAAATTAATTTTGGCTAGCAAGTCCTTCAATGAGGAATAAGTAAAATTAATATTGGAAAGGCTTCTTGAAGATAAAAAACTACAAGAAGACGAGAGACTAAGGCGAGAAGAAAGAGAGGAAAGAATGGCCCGAGAAACTCAACAATATGAGATTGAATAAGAGAAATTGAAAATTTTAAAAGAAAAATCCTGAAAGAATTATAGAACCAGAAAAATTGGCTGAATCGGTTCCAAGAAAACAGCTAACTCAAATTACCCCAAAATTTGACGGGAAACATGATGAAATGGGTTTATATTTAGTAAATTTCGAAAGAAGAACGGAGATGGCACGAGTTCCAAAAAAGGATTGGTTGGCCTACCTGCTAGAAGTTTTACCGCCGGAACTTTCCCATATGTTGGCCAGAGAGTCTCCAACCAATGCTACAAATTATGATTTTGTAAAGAATCTCATCATGAAAAGATATAAATTAAATAGCGAAAGGTTAAATCAGTGTTTCTATAAGCATCATAAAACACCCGAAAAAACTTGGAGAAATTACGCACAAGAACTTTCTAGTTATTTTACGAAGTGGCTTACAGAATTAAAGATAGAGGATTTTCAACAGCTGAAATATCTAATAGTGACTGAGCAGTTGAAGTTTCGAGTGCCTGCTGATGTAACAGAACATTTCATTGAAAACTGGCTTACCTTTACACCACCTTTAGATTCAGCTGAAAAAATTAGATGAGTTTGAGAATATTAGATAGAGTTTCAAAAACAAGGATTTGTCCAAAAAGAACTTTTCCAGCTTTCGAAACCAAAGTGGAAACTTATGTGATGATAAGTCTAAGGATACTATCAAAGATGTTAAGCCAAAATTTCACTCAAAACCCGAAAAATCCCAAGAAAATCAAAGAAATAAAGAATTTGATAAAAGAAAAATTACTCGTTGCTATGAATGTGGTTCTACTAATCATCTTAGACCACAGTGTGACAAATTGAGGAAAAATGACGAATTTATCTCACATGTTATAACTGAGGCTGGTTTTGATGAATCAATGACACCTTATACTAGTATAGGTTAAGTGAATGGTGTTGAGATGAAGATAATTCGAGATACTGGTGCTTCATGTGATCTGATCAGCGGCAAGTACATGAAACCGCATGTGTACACAAATGAGAAAGTGCATATTAGAACCCCATTAGAAGTGGATCCTATCTGTTTACCACTTGCAGAAGTTGAATTGGATTGTAAAATGGGATACTTAAAAACTAAAGCAGCTGTCCTACAAAATTTCGTTTGTAGCAACAAGTATTTGTTAGGAAATAAAATTGCTGCAATGTTCAAAGATTGCAAATCAAAAGAAAATGCTGCATAAGCTAATCACTGCATAAGCTAAATCCAGTACAAACAATAAATTCTAAGAATTTTTTAAAGATGAAGAAAAATATTCAAAATAAAGATTTTGCTCATTTTGACGAAAAGTTGATTGAGAGCAAATCGGAAGATGAAGAGAAAACTGAAGAGGTAGAATAAATCCTGCCAGAATTTTCATGGCCAGATCTCAGTAAAACCTCTCCAAAAGTGTTAGTTGAAGAACTGCAGAATATCAAAGAAAATCAAAATTAAATAGAAAATGAAATTGTTTCTAAAGAGAAAATAAATTTTGACTATCTCAAAACTGAAAATTTCAGATTGTTAAATGGAATCATATGTTTGAAAGGGGAGATGGAAGAAAAGAAAATTAAAGAACTGTCTCTTTAAACTGTAACTGTCTCTTTAAAATAAAAAAAAAAACTTACTGAGGATTTAGAACATACTACCAAAAATTATTCGGAACTAATTAGTGCCTTAAAAGACCTTAAACAGAAAAATGAAGGCTCTAATTTTGTGATGGAAGAACTAAAAGCTGAAATAGATGTTTATCTGAATAAAAAATGCTTAGAATAGGAAAAGCAGATAAATGAAGGAATTCAAGAGAAGGAAAAGTTTGAAAGTCAGTTAAAAACTCTTCGCCTTGATTCACAAAGTGAAAAGAAGAATTATCTAAATCAGTTAGAAATTCTGAATGCTAGAATTCAAACAAGAATTAGAAAATACTAGAATTGAAAATCTTAAACTATCTAATCAAATAACATATTGGAAGAAAAACTCTTACGAATGAAAAGTAAAGAAAAGGAAACTTGTCTTAAAAATGAAAAGCTTGTTTAAGAAAGAAATGAAATTAGTACAATTAATTCCAAACTAGATTACTTGCTTAATATTCTTGAAGAGAAAGAAAAAATTTCTAATGCTAGATTTGATCAGTTGACAGCTGAATTGCAGAAAAGTAAATTAGATCTTATGCAATTATCTGAAAAATGCTTAACTGATGAAAAACAATTGAAGAAACAAAATAATTTGAAAGAAAAACTTTCTGCGATTACTTTGGGTGCATTCAAGCCCTTGAAAAATCTACCTAAATATTCTAGTCAACTAATGGCAAATTCATTGAAAGACCGTGAAAAGTGTCCAGTGCCATATAGTGAGCCAATTTTCCAAAATAGCCAATTTTCCTAAAACAAGGAAAATACATGTAAAAGTCATTTCCTACAAAATAAATGCTACTACGTTGCATATTACACCTTCTAAATGTCAATCTACTCGAGCTCATGTGAAAAATTCTGGACATTTAGTAGGCTAGAGGTTGAGAACTCCAAGTGAAAGGAAGGTTCGAGACAGAAAAGATTTTTTGTCTCCTACTACCAAGACTCATGTGAGAACCTTTTGGAAATTAGCTGAATACTATCGACGATGCATTCCTTAATTTTCTGAAAACGCAGCTCTATTGTTAGTCTTACTAAAGGATCGGACTCTAAAATCAACTGTTCCAGTCAACAGTTCCAGGCAATGGAACAGCTCTTACCAAAGGGCATTTGAAGAACTAAAGGAGATCTCAAAATCCTATTTTATTTACTCCTAATTGTATAAAGCTATTCATGTTCCTGAGAAAAAGAAAGAAAGAAAAAAAAAAAAAAAAAGACTAAATCACAGACTTTTAGTTTGAGAACTCTACGCAGTATTATTTAATTATGAGGTTGTTCAGTGTACAGAAATACAATCTCAGAAGGCTGATAGATTAAGTCTTATCCCTTAGTTTAAAAAAAAATGTTTATGTAATTGTTTCATTATTGCTATATATATCTGTGGTATAAATTTATTTTGCTATCTATATTTCACTTTGCACATCTATTTAGTGTCTCTGATATATTGTGTAATAACGTTTAATTTTCTATTTGGTATATATACAAATATATATATATATATATTGTAGATTTTAAAATAAGTTAAATAATGTGTTTAATCTAAAATAAGGATAAGTCTCGCGCATTTAAATATAACCAGGTACTGTTTCTGCATAGAATTGGTGCATGCTTGTATTTTTTTATTATTATTACTTCCTTATACAAAGTATAAGGAAGTATAGTAATCCCGATTTGCGAAATGGATTTTGTATTTCACATTGCTCGAAAACGAATGATCGCTGAATGTTGCTAATTTATACGTGTGACTTACATGATGTCTAGTTGCACACCTGCAAGTGTCATCTTAACACGAGCTCTCGTTTTAGAGATATAAGGGATTTTACACGATTTTTCGTGACGTCTGTATGTGTGTGTGTGTGTCTGTGTGTGTGTGTGTATGTCGCATAACTCAAAAACGGTTGGACGTAGAAAGTTGCGAATTGGTACATAGGTTTGTTATAACATCTAGTTGTGCACCTCCCTTTTTGGACTTTCTATGATTTTCCGTTTTGGAGATATTTAGGAAAATTAGGTTCATAATGACAAAAATACATAGGTTTTGGCCATAGTGTATCAAAAAACGGTAATAACTCAAAAACGGTTTAGACAAATCTTGCAATTTAACTGACTTTCCGATTAGCTAGACATTTGAAACTTTCAAAAAAGCTCAGAACACGTTGACAATGCATTTTTTAAATATTTTTAGCCAACTGTTTCCGATACCTGCTGCCTTCAGCAGCGTTTATGCGATTCAACAGAAAATTTATTTAACTAACTTCCCGACTAGCTAGACATTTGAAACTTTCAGATTAGACCAGAACACGGTAAAAATGCATTTTTTAAATACTTTTAACCAACTGTATAGGGTCCCTGATGCCTTCGGCAGCGTTACCAGTTCAAATCTTGGAATCGATTTGTAACTAACTTCCCGACTAGGTAGGCATTTAAAACTTCCGGAAAACCTCAAAATACGGTGACAATGCATTTTTAAAATATTTTTGGCCAATTGTTTCGGGTCACTGCTGCCTTCGGCAGCGTTTACATGGTTCAACAGAAAATTTATTTAACTAACTTCCCGACTAGCTAGACATTTGAAACATTCAGAATAGTTCAGAACACGGAGAATATGCATCTTTTTAATACTTTTAGCCAATTGTTTCAGGTCCCTGTTGCCTTCGGCAGCGTTTATATGGTCTAACAAAAAATTTATTTAACTAACTTCCCGACTAGGTAGACATTTGAAACTTTCAGAATAGTTCAGAACATGGTGAAATTCCTTTTTTTAATACTTTAAGCCAATTTTTTCGGGTCCCTGCTGCCTTCGTCAGCGTTACCAGTACAAATCTTGCAATCGGTTTTTAGCTAACTTTCAGAAAAGCTCAGAAGACGGTGATAATTCATTTTTTTTAAAATATTTTTAGCCAACTGTTTCGGGTCCAATGTCAATGTTTTTTAACATTATGTATATTTCTAAAAGTGTATAAGGAAGTCATGTGGTGCCCACATCAGATTTTTTTTTAATTAATTACGATATCTAGAAAATAGACTAATATGTTGAACATTTTGACTATTGCATTTAAATATAGACTCATCCTAATCAAGTATTATTTAACCAAACTTTTCCCTTAACAACAGTGAAAAGTTTCTCCCATAAAAGGAGGAGTTCTGTAATGACATTAAAACTCGCTAGAGGGCGCTATTTGTCCAGCGCAGAGAAAGAATTCCGATTTGAAGAGAGATTTTGAGTTTTGTTTGAGAGTGAGTGATGCAACGCGCCGAGAAGTGTAAACGCCGGGTTTAAGTCTCGCTTATTTATTTTTTTTTTTTTTGGTGGACCGGAAATTCAAATTTATGTTAGATGTGTCTGTGTCGTATCGTGTTTGTAAAACGAGAATTAAATAAATTTCTCGAAAAAAAAAGGATAGGCTTTTTCATGATTTCCAGCCTTCGGGACATTACAGCCAGAGTGATCACACTAGCGTCTGAACGTTTCACTCGAATGAGCTGAAAGTTGGTACGTATGTTGTAAGTCACCGTAGCACGAACACTATTGATTTTGGTGAATCTAGCACTTATAGTTTTTACAGTGACACCAAGAAAAATTCTTTATCATTATGGCCTATGGGACCAAAATATTAAAAGTGCGGCAGCCTCCAAATGCCTTATTAAACTGAACAAAAAACTTATACACATGTTATAAGTCACAGTGTCACAAACAGTATATATTTTGGTGAATATAGCACTTATAGTTTTTTTACAGGGACACAAAGAAAAATTCTGTATCATTATGGCCTACGGGACCAAATTTTAAAAAGTGCGATAGCGTCTAAACACCTTATTCAATTGAGCAAAAAAAATTATACACGTATCTTAAGTCACAGTTTCACGATCTGTATAGGTTTTGGTAAATCTAGCACTTATAGTTTTTTTTTTTTTTTTTTTTTTTCAGGGACACAACAAATAATTCTGTATCATTATGGCCTACGGGGTGAAAATATTTAAAGCGCGATAGCATCTAAATGCCTTTCCCGTTTGAGTTAAAAATTTATATATATGTTTTAGGTCACTATCATACGAACTGTATAGATTTTGGTGACTGTAGCATTTACAGATATTTACAGGGACACAAATAAAAATTGTTTATCATTATGGTATATAGGCTCAAATTATTTAAAGTACAACAGCGACTAAACGCCTTATTCAAATGAACTGAAAATTTATATACATGTTATACGTCACCGTCTCACAAACATTATGAACTTAAGAGAATCTAGCACTTAATGATTCTTTTTTCAGGGACAAAATGCAAATTTCTTTATCATTGTGGCATATGGGTTCAAATTTAAAGTGCGATAGCGTCTGAATGACTTATTGGTAGAGCTGAAAATGTATATAAATTTTATAAATCACTGTTGCACTAACTATAAGCATTTTGGTGATTTACAGGGACCAACAAAAAATCCTTTTTCATAATGATCTATGGGCTCAAAGTTCAGTAGTAATAAATTAAACATCGTGTAATATATGGAAAAAAATACTCAAACATCTTATTATAATTTTCTCTCTTTTGTTTATTTAACAACTCCTCTTACCTTACTTTATCTACAAAACCGTTAATTACTCAATGTTCGGAAAGTCGAGTGGGGTCACTCCAGATTTTTTTATATGCATAAATACATGCTTCGTGCGGATTGTGGAATGGAAATCATCCATCATTCTTTTACAGGGCTACTTAAAGTATTTAGATATATTGGGAGAGTATTTGGAAATTGCAGGAAATTTATTTCATTTTGTGTTAGGTGTTTTTCACATAAAACTGAATTTAAGAACGCAATACGATGTGCATATAGTTTATAGACAATGCTACCTAAAATTAAGCTTAAATTCTTTTCTATTGAAAGTAATTTATAAAAATGCTTTTCTATATTTTACTATGCTCACGAACACTGCCTATCAATTTTCCTGAAGAAACCGACTAATACAAACGACAGTGAAAAAAAAAAAAAATGTATTACAGCTTTATTTGAGATGCAGATTTCTCTTTTTCGGTTTTCCTTGTCCAATTACGAGTTTCTTTCTTTCTTTCCTTTTTTTTTTCTTTTTCTATTTCTTAATTTTCAACAAAAGTTGAAATATGAAATTTAAATATAAAGTTCGGTAGTTCTATCTTTAGATTTAGAAGATTCATCAGTCCTTCTCAGAAGGTACACGCCCACCCCTACACACACATATACACAATGAATAATCTCCAAAAACTAAATTTTTGGATCTCAAAACATGTTAAATGAAGAATCGATGTCGAAACTGAATACCTTACTTCCATTACGTATGGCAAACTTGTAAAGGAAGAAAACTTGTTACATATGTACTTAATTATTATAGATTTTTCAAAGATCCGTATCCGCATCCGTATCCGCGGATCTTGGAATGAAATATCCTTATCTGCATCCGTATCCGCGGATATAGAAAAACTGATATCCGTATTCATATCCGTTTCCGCAGATCACGGTTTTTGACGATCCGGTACATCCCTACTTGATACCAGTGAATGTTTCATATAAAAGCTTATATTCCTATTTAATATTTATAAATTGAAATCTATAATATTAAGTTTGTTTAATAAAATGGATATTCAGGAAACATTTTTTATGGTTTTTTTTATAGACATTTGACATATTATGAATCTTCAAACTACGTTTTCTCAGTTTGTATTTTTTCATGAATTCGTGATCTTCGAAACGCTGAAGTTCTTCATATACTTAAGAAAATATCTAATATTTTTTGGATATTCAAAAAACCTAATTAAAACAGTCAGGGATGAATTTTTCAATATCTTTAAAAGTAAAATATAAAAAAATAAAAGTATAATAAATGTCATGCATTTTTCTTTTTTTTTTGAAAATTTTTGCATACACGAATGTACTTTTTAATTTTTTCCAAACGCTTAATTGATAAATTTCAAAATCTATTCCGAATTATTTTAAGTAGATTCTATTAAAATTATAAGTATATATCTAAAATTAAAGTATATATCTATATATATAAAAGAGCAGAGTCTGTCTGTCCGCTATAGAATCCTAGGCCGTTTCACCGAGCGGGACCAAATTCGACACGGTTAATGTTTACGACCCGAGAAAGACAACGCCGCAAAAATGAAAGTTGTAACTTAATTAGTTTTGGAGATATTAATTAAAATGTCCATTCATGTCTAATCTGAAAGCGATCTCAATGACTGAGAATTCACCGCCATTGGCATTATGCCAGACGAATGCAAAGAATATCTACTACGAGAAGAAGGGAAGCTTTATCAAAGCGTAACTATTGCCATCTGACGACGCGAATATAGCATAAAGGAGAAGCAAACATACAGGCTGAACGGCTCGTAAGAACCGCGTAGTAGATATTCTTTGGCCGAGATGCTTAATTCCGCGCGCATGCGCTCTCTAATAGTAAACAACGAGGCGAGAGGCGAGAGGCGAGAGGTAATCCCTTGGTGGGTAACGTGTTTTCGCCGCCATTTTCGAATTCGGATTTCAAATCTTTTTCTTGTACAAGTATTTGCTTCGTAATTTATTCAAAAATACTAGCGTGCGTAGTATGTATTTCACGTGTATTAAATATTCATGGGGATTTAATCTTTTATTACTCACTTTTTCTGTAAAATACATTTTTTTTAAGCTGCATTATTTTATCGTGTATTGTTGATTTTCGATTATTGCTCCTCAAGCCAAATTGATTAATTGGATTGATATTCTACATCGGAAGAAGATATTTTTCAACAATCAAGATACAACGATTTACGCTAGTTGATATAATTTTGGAAGGCATTAAATATTATTGCTTTTACGCCTTCCAAGATGACTATTTGCTGGCTTCAGAGACTAAAGAAGATTTAAAAATTGATAGTGATGATGGTTTCTCAAGATCTAAAAGGTATGTATTCTGCACCTTTAAATTAGGTAATTCATTATAAAAGTATGTCCACATGTTCTGAATTATTATTTTATTTTTATTATTCACATATGTATTAGCATATTTAAAAAATAACTTAGGTTTTGTATTAATTATTTTAACTCCCCCCCCCCCCCCCCCCACAAGATATAATCAGTATAGGAATTAATGTGGCTATTACTTATAGCTCTTATATGAAAAGCATAAAAAAAATTATGAGGAATAATTGATATTTTGATTAACAATAATGCCTAAATTTTATAAAACCATAATTTGTGATTTTCTTTTTCCTTTAAATACAGTGGCTGTATTAAAGAAATGACATTAGTAAAAGAAAAAAATATCACAGTCTTAGTATTTTAGGTAGGGGGGGGGGAGCTATTTGTTGGAAAATGCAATTATCGTTAACTGGTTTACAGATAAATAGTTTTATACCGTATAAGTAGACAGGAAACATGATAAAAAATGATCTTCATTTTTTATTTAAGATGTATCAACACCCTTACTACATCTTAAAGTTCTTTCATTTGGTGACTAATATTAAACACAAATCAACTAAAAAAAAAATGCATTGTAATAGTGGAAAATTTATGAATACATTTGTGATGTAGTAAAGACTGTATAAGTGGAGTTAATAAATTTTTAAGAACTGTTGATACAATCAAAGATTGGGAATAACATTAAGCACGCTTCAATAATTATAAAATGGATTAAAAATAAATAATTAAATTAGAAGTATATATAAATTTAGATACAAAAGTATGGTATCCCATTAAAATAGAAATATATAAGACAGTAAAATTTTTTTTCATATGCCATCAATTCTTATTACACTGAATTTACTTTATTCCATCTTTACCTTATATCTGTACTTTTACATTAGATTATACAATTCTAGTTATAAATCACAGATGATTAAAAAAAAAAAAAGCAAAATATTTAAATTAGAGAGAAAGTCTATATAGTTTTTATTAAATTTTTTATTTCATAATTCTAACTTAATATAAACGAGATTTTAAATACATATTTTTTCTTAGAAAGCAGATTATAGTTTTAGTTTAAAAAACATTTTACTGAATGTAAGAGACAATAGTATAACTAAATTGGTTAATTACATTTTATAAACTTAAAATTGGAAAGATTTAACAAAAAATGCAGTATTTCATTTCCAATAATAACTGAAATACAAATAAAATTATGTTTTTTGAAAAAGGATTAGTAATTAATGAGACATAACATTAATTTTTTTAACTTATATTAAAAAAAAAAAAAAAAAAAAAAAAAAAAAACTTATTTCAAAAATTCAGGGATGAGAATTTTCAGACTTTTGTAGGAATTTCAGACTTTTTTCAATTCTTTAAAAACAATTTTCAGGTTTTTGCTTTTAAATATTCTTTTTTTTTTTTTTTTTTTTTTTTTTCAATTTTCTTTCTTTTGACTGTTTCTAAACAATTTATTTTCATATATTCTCCAATTTTGCTTATAGAAAGTATGATTTTGTGTATCTGTTTCTTCTTTTATTACTAAAATTAATTATCTTTGAGTTTTGCTGATACTTTCAGACTTTTTGTCTATTTCCCACTCTCATCTCTGAAAATTGTTGATATTGTTTACATTTAGATATTATACCATTTTTTCAAACACTTATTTTTAAATATTTATTTATTTTTTATTTTTTTCTGTGAATTATTTGAAAATGTTTTTCATATATATACTCACACTGTGTGTATATATATATATATATATATATATATTTCTCTCTCAAGCTATTGTTTCTACAAAATGATTAAAGTGGGTAGAGTTTAATATTTTTGACAATGATTCCTTTCATTAACAATCAAAATAGCTTTAAAAAAAGTATTTTTATTATCATTATTACTATTTATTTATTTTGCAATGAACAATAAAACTAATGATCTAAAATTGGATGAGGCAATTTCAATGTATTTTGTTTACAAAAGCATTGATTGCTGCTCTCCTAATAACTTTTGGTATTTTAAGTTTTTTTTTTTTTTAATACATACACAAACATATGTATACATTTTTGTGTTTTACGGAAATTAAGTTTTTTCCCCCCTTCTATTTTTATACCATGTACACACACACCCATACATTTCTCTCAAATTATAATTTTTACAAAACGATTAAAGTTGGTAAAATTTAATATTTTGACATCCATTTGCATTCAATAAAAATGAAAAGTTTAATAAAAAAAATCACCCATTAAAAACATTAATAAATGTATATATATATATTAATTTTCTTATGGTAAAACCATATTTTAAAATCATTTTATTCCAAAAGAAAACATTCCTAAAGTAATTTTCTAATTTGGAATGTTTCATAAAACCCAACGAAACTGGATCAAAACTGAAAATTCTACGAGAATGCCGTCACGTCACTTCCCTGTAAAGTTTGCTATACAACAGTACCTACACGGCGCGCTTGCTCAGACGCTCCCATTTCGCGTTTACATTATTTCTATTGGAGCTTTCCTTCTTTTCGTAGTAGATATTCTTTGACGAATGTCTCCAAAGAAAAAGGAAATGATTGTAACCGATCAAGATGTCACGTGTTTTGTATTGGGGGGAAAAATTGCAAGAATATTAATTGATCTATATATATAAAAAAGCAGAGTCTGTCTGTCCGCTATAGAATCCTAGGCCGTTTCACCGAGCGGGACCAAATTCGGCACGGTTAATGTTTACGACCCGAGAAAAACAACGCCGCAAAAATGAAAGTTGTAACTTAATTAGTTTTGGAGATATTAATTAAAATGTCCACTCATGTCTAATCTGAAAGCGATCTCAATGACTGAGAATTCACCGCCATTGGCATTATGCCAGACGAATGTCTCCAAAGAAAATTTAAATGATTGTAACCGATCAAGATGTCACGTGTTTTGTATTGGGGGGAAAAATTGCAATTTTCAATTTTTTTCAAATTTTCATTCACGTTACATTTGAATTAATATTCGGCCTAGACAGCATATTATAAAGCTACTGTTCAATTTTCATGAAAATATGTGGATAAACAAAAAAATTAGATTAAATTTTGTTTTATATTTTCCACTATTTTAAATTGAGATATGCCATTGAAATTTCGTAATATTTGGTTTAAACGCCCGAAATTTTTGCTTTAAAATATAGCTAATAGAAATGTCTAAAAATCGGTTTCTGGAATTTTTGAAATTTGGTCCCCAAGGGGGGTGGGGGGGGGTGGGAAACGTGATTTCACATGCGTAAAAAGTGATTTCGCATAATCCTATATATCTCAAACAAAAAAAAAATAGATATACGTGATATTTTTGCTCTAAAATATAGCTAATGCAACTATCTAAAAACCAATTTCTGGAATTTTAGAAATTCAGCCCCCAGGTGGGGCAGCAAGGGGGGGGGGCTATGGAGCAAAAACAGATAGAAGTACAGTTAGGCCGTTCAAAATTGGTACAGATAGGTTTTAAAGGCCTGCAAGCCGAATGGGGATATTTTCGATTGTGTAAAGTTATTAGGAGGGACAAGAAGGGGGGGAGGGGAGGGGGGGGGGCAAAAAAAATAAAAATAGTGTCAGATCGTTCAAAATTGGTACGTAGAGGTTTTCGATACTTACAAATCGATTGCGGATATTTTTGAATTTGTAAAATTATTAGGAGGGGCGGGTAGGGGTGGGGCGGTAAGGGGGGGCTATGGGGCAAAAACAAATAGAAATACAGTTAGGCCGTTCAAAATTGGTACAGATAGGTTTAAGAGGCCTGCAAGTCGAATGGGGATATTTTCGATTGTGTAAAGTTATTACGAGGGGCGAGGAGGGGGGTAGGGGAGGGGGGGCAAAAAAATAAAAATAGTGTCAGATCGTTCAAAATTGGTACATAGAGGTTTTCGATGCTTACAAATCGATTGCGGATGATTTTGAATTTGTAAAATGATTAGGAGGGGCGGTAAGGGGGGGGGGCTATGGGGCAAAAACAAATAGAAATACAGTTAGGCCGTTCAAAATTTGTACAGATAGGTTTAAGAGGCCTGCAAGTCGAATGGGGATATTTTCGATTGTGTAAAGTTATTAGGAGGGGCGAGAAGGGGGGGAAACGAGGGGGGGCAAAAAAATAAAAATAGTGTCAGATCGTTCAAAATTGGTTCATAGAGGTTTTTGATACTTACAAATCGATTGCGGATGATTTTGAATTTGTAAAATTATTAGGAGGGGCGGGTAGGGGGGCTATGGGGCAAAAACAAATAGAAATACAGTTAGGCCGTTCAAAATTGGTACAGATAGGTTTAAGAGGCCTGCAAGTCGAATAGGGATATTTTCGATTGTGTAAAGTTATTAGGGGGCGGGAAGGGGGGAGGGGAGGGGGGGCAAAAAAATAAAAATAGTGTCAGATCGTTCAAAATTGGTACATAGAGGTTTTCGATACTTACAAATCGATTGCGGATGATTTTGAATTTGTAAAATTATTAGGAGGGGCGGGTAGGGGGGGTGGGCCGGTAAGGGGGGGGGTATGGGGCAAAAACAAATAGAAATACAGTTAGGCCGTTCAAAATTTTTACAGATAGGTTTAAAGGCCTGCAAGTCGAATGGGGATATTTTCGAAAGTGAAAGTTATTAGGAGGGGCGAGAAGGGGGAGGGGAGAGGGGGGCAAAAAAATAAAAATACAGTTAGATCGTTCAAAATTTGTATATAGAGGTTTTCGATACTTACAAATCGATTGCGGATATTTTCGAATTTGTAAAATCATTAGGAGGGGCGGTAAGGGGGGCTATGGGAAAAACAAATAGAAATACAGTTAGGCCATTGAAAATTGGTACAGATAGGTTTTAGAGGCCTGCAAATCGAATGGGGATATTTTTGAAAGTGTAAAGTTATTAGAAGGGCCGGGGAGGGAGGGGACAGAGGGGCAAAAAAAAATAGAGTTAGATCATTCAAATTTGGTACATCGAGGTTTTCGATACCTACAAATCGATTGCGGATATTTTTGAATTTTTAAAATTGTTGGGAGGGGCGGGAAAGGGGGGAGGGAGAAGAAGGGTAAAAAAATAAAAATAGAGATAGATTGTTCAAAACTGGTGCATAGAGGTTTTTGTTACTTACGAATCGATTGCGGATATTTTCGAATTTGTAAAATTATTAGGGCGCTCATATATATGCATTCGCGCGTGCGCAACGCGCACGGGTCTACGCTGCCGAAGGCAGTGGGAACCCGGTGCGACATTTTTTCCGATCAGAGTTTTTTTTTTTTTTTCACATGATAAAAATTAATGCAATTTTGAGAATTCATTAATTATAATGATTCATTTAAAAAATAGTGACCAGCGAAGCGGGCGTAGCCTGCTAGTATATATATAAATGTCAATCGGTTGATGTTATTCCACACTCTCCTGTCCTTTCCCGATCACCCGATATCAGCAGATGAACAGAGATTACCCTGTAGAAATGGCAACACCGTTTTAGTCTTCAGAATCTGGCAACAAGAGGCAACAAGAGAAAAGATCCCGCCAGTTGAGTTTGCGCGACCTTTGAGCGAGGATCAGTGATGCCAAATTCCGGATTTTGTCCCCATTCTAAAATTTTTGGGGACAAATTTGGGGAGTTCTTCGACTTTCTGCCAATGTTGGCACCGTAATGATTTATCCCTACGACCAGGGATTTTCAATAGCTTTATTATTATTTGGGGATTTTTTTTCAAAAATTGCCTTCATTTGGGGAAAAATCTGAGCTTAAATCTACTTAAATCTTCTTGATATATATATATATATATTTTTTTTTTTTTTTGAAAAATTTTTTATTTTCCTTTTTTAGTAGAAATCAAGTTGGGGATTTTTTCGAAAAAAAACCCCCTGATTTAGGGAAAATTGAAGACCTGTTTGGGGAAATAATTTTCGACCATCTGGCATGACTGTCGAGGATTCTTACTTATCTAATCCTAATGTTAAAAGAGTAATCTGAGTTTAGTTATGAAGGTGTCTGAGTTAAAGTAATTAAATTAGAGCCTCTTAATCCCCCCCCCCCCCATGCTTATACGCCCCAAGCAGCAAGAAATGTTTCTGTATTAAATTGAAGTCTTCGCCCTCTTTACAAATGTTAGAGGCTCATGTTTAAATGTTCCCGCAACCGAATCGATTAATATAATATTTCTTCTGTTTATATGAGTGAATATTTTCTTTTCTTTTGAGAGATCGCATTTTCATTTAAAAAAGTATTACTAGATTTTATTATTATTATTTATTTATTTTTCAGGGTTTTTACTCAAACCCATCTGTATTTTCACGTTTCCTATAAAGTTATTTTTTGCTTTCATTGGTTGTTCATTTGTTAACTAGGTGATATGTGAATGAAATGTAAAAGTATTGAGAGCTTCTGGTCTAAATAGTTTGAGTTTTTTTTTATATTTTGGGTTTTTTCTAACTTGAGGCTCTAATTTTCAGAGTGTTTTAACATTGAGTCACAATCACACCTGTTCCTGCTTTTATGGATTCACCGTTACATTTTTTCTTAATTAATCGTGAAAAATCATTTTTCTTCTTCTTTCAAGGCAATTAGTCTGCCAGCGAACAAAGAATTTCGGAATATGGTTTTATTATTATTATATTATGATTTAAAGCGTCTGTTCTTATAATTTATTGGTTTATAATGCACGAATACTCTTTAGAATATTGAATGCCTTTCTTTTGCTTACAATTGATTTTTTGCATAAAAATTTATGTCTTTTGGTTTATTTTAGAAGGAAAAATAAATAAAGATTTCTGATTACGATGTTATTAATATGTGAAGACTTTTATTGGTATGCTACATATAGATTAAGAGATAAAGCTATAAAAATATATAAAACAAACAGAAAAATTAAGAAATTGTTTTTGTTACTTTTTGGAAGTAACAGCGACAATTCATTCATTTTATGTAACTTTTTACTTTCTCCTACCCTTACGGAAGAGAAAGTATTGTTTTAGGGTAAAATTTCCGAAAGTGAGTTTTTGTTATATTGATATGTTCTGAGGACCCTTGAATAAGAAAATCAACACACTTATCCACAGTACCACAGTACATTTTCAAGATGCCCATTCATCCTCAGGATATCCAATGGATGTACTGGGGATAAGCTCTGTTGTTGGGGTCGTTTCTGTTTCTAATACAAATCATAACTTTTTAAAAAGAAAAAAAAAAAAAAATAGCGAGAGAGAGAGAGAGAGATTACCGATAAAAAGTTAAAATCTTTTATTTATTTATTTATTCATTTTTTTTTTTCTAGCATATGTTATTCATTTACAAAATAAAATAAAATAGATGTAACTTAGGACACGGAAACAAAGCAACTTTGGCGATCCCCCAAAATGTCTCCAAAACTCAAATATAGAATAATAAAAGATCTTCTTAAACTAATTTACTGTTATTAATATAAATATTATGGTTAAAATAACACTTTTTTTTTTTTTTTTTTTTTTTTGTATTTTTACATTTACACATGTCAAAAATACCAAGAAAACATATATGTAAATAAAACTAACATTATTTTATTCTTCTTGAATTATCTTCTAGAAATCTGAACATTTTATGTTCTTTTCTTGAGTGATTATAGCAGTTTATCGCTCAACAACCTTCCATATTACAATTAACTAGCTAAAATTACGAAAACTTAAAAAGGAAATAAGTCCAACAAAAGAAATAACACAATATGATTAGAAGCAATGGCTACTGTATATTTATCTATGAATGCGCTGAGTACATGTGGCAAACCTAAGTCAACAAAACGCCTGATGCGCCAGCTCGTATATATAGGAGCCTTATGTCGTATTATATAACTTTCAATGTTTTTTGCCTATACGTCATCACACCACGGATAGACTGAAGAACTGAGAGAATTTACAGTAGAAAATTATTTAAATGAGATTTATATAAATATCTGTCCTAAAACGCAACGCATTGACATTTTTTGAAGATTCCATGCACACAAGCCAGTTGCACAGGACATACTATTGCTATTTTAAATAGGAAAAATTCCATAGTAAACTTGAATAACATATATCATTTTTTAAAAAATCTGAAAATATTTACAGACGCTGGAGGCGGGCTGACGTACAGATAGACAGATGGACAGTTGGAGAGACAGATACACAAACTGAAATTATATTCACATCGAAAAATTGTTGGAAAGTGTTAAAAACGCTTAATGTAAACAAAATTGCAATAATAACCCTTAATGTAACTGAATATTTTTGTGATGCCCAGTAAATCAAATGCTAACCATACTATATTCTACAGAAAACATTCTTTTGTCCATATGAATAACCTATTTCAATTTCATTAAGATTTAAGCAATTAAAGTTATTAAAATTTCGTTTATAGAAATACCTCTGATAGAACGCAATGCTTTGGAATACTTTCGGGTGTCCTGTACAACTGATTTGTGTACAGGGACCTACCCCCCCCCCCCCCACACACACACACCTAAAAAATGCCAATGCATTACGTTATAAAACAGACATTTCTATAAACCATTTTTAAAAAGTAACTTTCTACTGTAAAAATCATAAATTCACATTTTATGTTAATATACTAAAATAATGTTTCTTATACAACATTTTATGCTTAACCTCGAAATTTACAGGGTTCACTAAAATATTCAGATACATTAATGGCTGCCATTAGAATCTAATGGCTGCATTTCCTTTTGCGTTAAGCATTATTAACACTTTCCATCATTTTTTAAGAATGATTATGACTTCAATTAGTCTATGTGTACGTATTTCAGTTTTTCTGCCTGTCCGTTGTCTGACAATGTAGGCAAAGAACATTTAAAGTTAATACGATACAACAAGTACGTACTGCTGGAAAGTGTTAACAATCAATGCCTCCCGCATGATTTTTCATTCTCATTTTATTTTTCGATTCGTGTACACATTCCCTATACAACTCCGTGGTATAGATTTTCCCCTGATTTAATACTTCTACTCCAGAACTAAAGCAACACGTAAAGTATAATCTTGATCCAATTATTGGGATATGTTCAACTTAAAAGAAGAAAAAAAAAACAAATAGAAAAATATTTTATAAACAAGCAGAAAATATGTGAATATAGAAACGAAATTTTAAACATCATTTTAAAATTAAAAACAAACAAAACTATGATTATCTGAGGAGTAACAGAGGGGAAAAAAGAAAATTCTTTTGCCATCCATATTGTTTACAAAAGCTAAAACAACATTTTAATTTAAATTAGATGCATGCTAGTAAAGACGTATGACTTATTAGAATGAAGAAGTCTTCTACATATACTGTTTCATGAAATGTGAAAAAGGTTCTTGACAACTCAGTGCATAAACGAATATTTCATGGTAGAATTATCTTGAGTTTTTATGAATGGATTTAATTAACTGGTAATTATGTTAGCTTTACTATTTATGAATGCAAAATATTAAAATCTTGAAATTTTAAAGGGAAAGAACTATGTTATGAGGTTAAATTTTACATATGTATTACAATGATTAAGATTAAAAATAATGTGTGAGACTCAGACTACTTTATCATACACTAGAATATTGTAGGCATTTTTCCTCAGTTTAAGGTGTACCATATGAGATGCTGTACCTGTACATTTGTATTGTATTAAATTAACAGTTCTTGGGGAGAAAAAAAAAATAGTTAAAAAGCAAATCAATATTTTGATAAATACAACAATTTCTTTTTTTGAGATACAACTGACAGAAGACGATATTTAACTGTCGAAGCATGAATATATTTAAAAACTATAAGAAATTTTTTTTCTTTCTTTTTAGTTATTTAACATACATATGTAAGATAAGTATTGTAATCATGAGAAAAATTCACCTCTGAGATTTTGGTGTATCTATATGTTTTGATTCCCATGAATTTAATTTTGCTATTAAATTTAAATAAGCAGCACAACTCCTGGAATGTGCTGCGATTAATATTGTCACTTGATGCAGCTGCGTTTGCAAACTCGGTGACTTGGCCAACGAATATTATGTGAGAAATGCCTAGCTGGTTGTCAGCCAGGGTAGCTCAGTGGTAGAGCATCCGTGCGTTAAGCGGAGGTACCCGGGTTCGATTCCCGGCTCCGGTATTTTTCACATAGTAGGTAAATAAAAATATCAACCTTTACACTCCAATTTACTTAAAATGAATATTCACGGTTGATGAATTCATGAATAAATATTTCTAAATTGCTTTTCATATTTTTATTCATTTATTATGAGCATCATGAAAAATATTATGAAAAAGATATGCATAAAAAAATAGAATAATTCATGAAAATTCTAGTTTTCATGATTGTCTATTAGCTAATACAAAAACGAAATGTCAAAAAAAAAAAAAAAATGATTCTGTTCAGGACATTTAAGGCTGTTTTCGGGGGGGGGGGGGGGGAGAGGGAGGGAGGAGGAAGTTTGCATCCAATGTACGATAAAATATTATATCTTCTATAGTTTATTCTGGAATATTGTTAGTTTAACCTTCTTTCATACTTTTTTTTTTCCTTTTCCTTTAAAGATATATATATATATATATATATATATATTCTTATTTGATTGTTACACGATGGAAAAAAATCACTCTTCAAAAAATATGTTACGAAAAGAGAGCAGTATTAACAATGCCCCGAAAAAATTACTAAAATTTGGCAATTCTGCAATAATTTAATATTCAAAATCAAACTTATCTACATTAAATATGTATGGAAATGATTTAAAAGATTTGATGTTTAGTTCAGAAAAATTTATTTTATTTGGAATTGTCTTTCCAGTAGGTTAATATTTAATTTTTTTTTTCTTTTTGAGAATTATTAAATAATAATTTTAATAAATTATTTTAAAAAAAACAGAATTATTTCTTAATAACCGAATTAAATTCTATATAAATGTAGGCGCATTAATGAAACGGAGGGTTGAGGGGGGCGGTAGCCCCCCTCACACAGAACTAATTATCATATAAAACTCTTCCGAAGCCTAATTTGAATTGTTTAACACAGGTTTACATAACAGTGCTCGTTATCTTAGCTCTTAATCTTCAACCTGTATTTATATTATTAAATTTCAGGGTAAGAGAGAGTCATGTGATTATTATTATTATTATTTTTGAGGCTTTCTGATTACCGAAGTCAAGTTTGATGTTTGTCTGTGTTTCTTAGAGCAACTTAAAAACGAATAATTTAAAAGATCTAAAAGTTGTATTTTCAAGTCAATATAAGTTTGTTGCTGGAAAAGTTTGATCAAGACTGATAAGTTTCAAGGAATGTGTATTATAAAAGTTGTCTGTATAGCTTGAAGTGAACTTTTAATTTTAATTACTGAATTAAGTTCTATATACATGTAGGTGCATTAATGAAACGGGGCGGGGGGGGAGTTCAGGGGGCGTTAGCCCCCCTCACACAGAACTAATTATCATATAAAACTCTTCCGAAGCCCAATTTGAATTGTTTAACACAGGTTTACATAACAGTACTCGTTATCTTACCTCTTAATCTGTAACCTGTAGTAATAGTATTAAATTTCAGGTTAAGAGAGAGTCGTGTGAGTGACACACCAGATTATTATTATTATTATTATTATTTTGGAGTTTTCGAAGAAATGTTTTATTTTATTACATTTATTTTATTGTTATTTATTGTGTAATTTAATTGATGTTAATTGAAATACGATTTCCTACTTCGGTTTTCATGCAGTCCATGCAACTTTTCATGCAATAACCTCTAAAATATAAATTTCTGCGAAATATTGCCTTTCACGTTTTAAAGTAGGATGCTGATATTCATTAACGTTCATGCTAGTATCACAAGTAATATTTTAAAACTAGTTACACTTCTGTAGTCTGAAAAAAATCCCGGCACATAAGGCACCGGAAGAAGCGCACTTTTACAATTTTCAAATCGCGAAAATAATAAATATCAAATTGTGAATTTAAAGAATGACTTTTATGTTACATTTTTAGAAATTTTAATTAAATTGGTACAACATTTACTTAGCATATACCTGGGGAAGGGGACAGGCTGGATTGAAAGAAAATAATTGATTTTATTATCATCTTTTTATTAAAACCCGAATAAATTTCTACGTCTAAAACGCCAAAAGAAAAATATTTGCGATGCATACAGCTGTTTCGTTAGCCTTAAGCGTACCGTCTTCAGTGCAAAAAGAATTCTGAATGTGGAGAAGTGCTCGTATATATAGAAGAGGGACCGAATTTAGTTTAGGTTGAACTACATTCGATAGTAGTTTATTCGGGCTTTAATATTCGAACGTTAAGTCTCCAGTTATTATATGCTTTTATTAACTTGAAATTATGTAACTATTAACACATGTAACAGAATCTTGCAATTCAATTTTCGGCCAATTCGGATCATCCAATCGACCTGAAATTTCGCACACGACTTCAGAATGGATGACAATACTGTACACAAGCGTTTCCAGGCTTACTTCCTTTCAGGACGGGTTCCAGGGGCAAGCAAAAAATCTATATACGAAACGCTACCGTCTGTGGGCCGATTTGAACATATTTGCCTGACGTTGAATGGCAACAATTAAATTTTTTATTTAAAGATTTAAAAGTATGTATTTGTTCTTTTTAGTTCACATTTCAACAAAAGCACTTTATTATTATTATTATTATTATTATTATTTAATTATATTACCTTCTTACTGATTTTTAATGACACTTTGTATGATAATCACTTTCTGTTTATGAAAAAAATCACATTATCACACATACTTGGGTGGCTGAGAGGAGGGAAGGGGGCAAAGGGAAATAAAATATTTTTTTAATATCGCATTCTAACAGATTTTAATAAGTCTTCTATGCGTATCACTTCTTTATGAAATCACAATGAGTGTTACATATAGCTCAAGAGGTCAAGGGGGTTGTGCAGATGTAAAAAGGATTTTTTAAAACCACTCTATTATCGATTTAACCCTTTATCTACTGACGGTACTTTAAAGTACCAGTACTTTAAAAAGAGTATAAAATCGAATTTATAGAAGAAATGTCAAAGATATTTATAAGAAAGGAACAGATGTAACTCCCTTTAATCTCACTACAAAGCATTAGACGATACATGCAGCCATTTTTATTCCATAAAGGATTTTATGGAGTGCACTTGCTGTTTTTGCTTGATATTTTTCACGATCTTCATGTGTGTTGTAATTAATTCCTATACTATTTCAAGAATATTCCACTAATCTTAGAAAAAATATGAGGAACATAAAGAATAAATATTTCTCTACACTTTTTTATGTCGAAAAATTCTTTTAGACCTCTATGTACCAGTGGTACACTGAAGTACGACCTCACAAAATTCTCATTAATTATTATGAGATGATATGCATAATTTTAACATATATATCTTTCAATAGTGCACTTTTGTAACTAAAAATATATATTTCAAACACAATTTTTGTCCGTATCATAATGCAGAAGATAAAGGAACTTTACGTAAATGCTACTTAATGCATAGGAAAAATTATAGTAAGTGTACATATATCTTGGAGGTGGGGGGGGGGGGGGGGGTAGGGGCAGAGGGGAGAAATGGATGTTTTATGTTACCATGTTAACTATTTATATAAAACTTTGTATAACATCGGAAATCATAAACAACAATTTTCGCCGCATTTGAATGCTTAAGTTTGCTCTAAGTCAATGCTCACCTTCAAGGAAATGAAATAACTACCATCCATTTCCACTTTTAATGTAATACCTTATAGAAAGTAGCACGTAACAATATACGGAATTTCTAATATGCAATCGTCAATAATCACTTTTCTTTTTTTATAATCTTGTTAGTCATTTATAGAACTTAACAATTCAGTTCTGCTTTATAAATCAACTCTAGCAGCAAAATTTAATCGGCTATTGAACGGACTCTCATCGAAACCCGATGAGTTTATGAGCGGCTGATTATCAGTAACTCATCAGAAAACGATGAATCTGATCGATAATTCGTCGGAAATGTCTCATCGGTAATACCTGAATCCGATCATTGAAATCCAATGAATTTAAATAAATAAATTATATAGAGTATTTTCAGTCATGTGACTAAACCCTTGACAATGGCCTTAGTAACGCTCTCAAAGGGCAAACATTAGTCTTTTAATACGGCGAAATATATCGAAACTCTTAATGATAAAACAAAAACAGATATACTCGGAAAATAAACTAATTGATAATAGATCTATATTCATTAGTAACTGTTAACAGCGATCAACTGTTTCCTCCTGTCAGTTTGTGATCTGTTGCAAAATATTTTGTCTATACGACATCTGCTTACACTAGTAGTGAAAGTGATTTCAATGTATATAAAAGTTTACAAGCGTACAGCCAGTTCCAGTGCGGTTGATTGAAAGAAGTTTTCGGTATAGAGATAATAGAAAAGTATCTACACGTACTATTGTGTGCCCCACAGTTACGATTTGAGCAGACGACACTTGAGGCTTTGACGTCATCTGAAAAAGCTCTATACTGACAAATTCTAAGGAATATAGTGCTCGTCTAGATATAGGCCGTAGTAACTGCATACAACTGAAAATGGTTGATTGAGGCTGTTTGAGATCGACGGGGACGTGCAAAAGGAATCTGGCTTGTCAACTAATCATATTAGACTTCTAAGAAAGACATGATTTTCATCGATTATTCACTATTATTTGTTATCAGTTCGAGATATATTTCCGATGAATTTTCCTCGTCGAAAACTGGTCTCAGATACTGCTCGAAAATATATATCCTTGTTATTACTCGAACAAATTTCGAGGAATCAATGAAAAGCCGTGCAAAATACGATGTATATATTCTGCTAGGGAATGATTCTTTCCGAAAAATTCCAGCTCTCTTTTTATTGAAGTTAATGTTTCCAAATTTTGGTAACCCTAAACTATAAATTTTTTTACCAAATTCGGTTGCGAAGTCTCGCAATTAGACGCCAAATCGCCAAAATCGATACGAAAACCAAAAGTAGGCTACATACTTGGCGACTTGGCACTATTAGCGATCAAATCTGGCGCTAAATATTGTTTCAGGATAGCCATAATTAGTAAACCTTTTCTCGATTTTAATGCAGCAAATTGTTTTGGTAAAATATATCGTTTCTCACCACTAATTTTTGCCAATGAGAACAAAAATAGGCCACGTATACTCGAATGATTTTCATTGAACTCAAAGCTGTCCATTTGTCAATAAGAGATTCTGTAATAATCCGTGGAGTACTATTCCTGAAAAACTATTGGGTTGTTCGGAAAGTCATTTCGTTTTTCTCAGCAGAGGACTTAATTGTATTTTTTTCACACCTTCTTCACATTTAAGTTGCATTGCCATTACATATTGTGACAGCTGATATAGCAAGGCTTGCTTGTGAAAAAGGTCGTTTTATTCTGCTCAATAGTTTTTGATTGGTGCCCTATCAAATAAAGAAAATCAGAAGCGACATTTTCGGCATATTTTGTTTTTGCTATCAAAAATGCGAAAATACTATTCAAGCAAGAAAAAAAGTATACGATGTGTGCACAGAAAATTTATTTAAAGAATGCTATTGTCAAAACTGGTTTACCAAATTTTGTTCTGGCAATTTTGAGTTGAAGATGCATAACGTTCTAGAAAACCAGTTTGTGCTAATGAAGACAAAATAAAGTATTGATTTATGAAAAACTGCCAAATACCAACTCGTGAGATCGCTAAGAAACCGATCAAAGTGGAGAATATATAATTCATTAAAATATTTATACAATATAAGAAAATCGTCTTTCATTTTCGAAGGAAAAAACGAAATTACTTTCCGAACAACCCAATACTTTATTTGTCTCAATGGTATAAATAATGCTATTATTGTGACTTTGTAAAAGGAGTGTAGCAGTTTTTTTTCTTTTCCCTGTTTGTTTCTATGAATGATTGTGGACTGGAATCTTCTTATTTGCTTACGAATCCGTTACATTACAAAAAAATATCAATGTTTTCATAACAATTTGTACAGTTCAGTTAGTTTATAAGAAAGTCATGTGCTACCCAAATCAAATTTTCCAAACTGTTTAGTGCAGAACACTTGTCCAGGTGAGCAGCAATCTTGAATTGTCCAGAAATACACAAAACGAAATCAGATGAAGTACAGTCGGTAACAAAAGACTCCGAACACTAGTAAAATTCTTATATAAAAAAAGTACACTTAATATAGTTTTGTTAAGTAAATACTTGTGTAATCCTGTTTTTTGACTGACTAAGAACAGGATTTGACAAGGATTTATTTAACAAAACAGTATTAAGTGTACTTTTATTACATAGGAATTTTTTCTAGTGTTCGGAGACTTTTGTTACCGACTGCAGTTGTATTAAAATGAAAAAAATAGTTAATTATTTTCGCTTAAAAGTCTAAACAATGCCACTGCTGCAGCACGAGCTAAGTCGGCCACACAATAAGATCTACAAAATATACCCAAGTTTCTACCTTTAGAATCATGAGAAGACACACAATGAAACAATTGTTTGAATATTTTCTTAATCTCTAATCTAACAGAATGGAGTGACAAGTTTCTGTAAGTCTTTAGAGAATACTAGTTTTTTTTTTTTTTTTTTTTTTTTTTTTGTCAAGAAACCCGCCTTTTCGCTTCCTTGAAGACCAAAATGAGATTGTGTACATTCAAAAACAACTTTCCTCTCAATCTCTTTCAAAAGTTTCCTACGTTTCTGTGTACAAGAATTCATGAATGTTTGACAAAGCCAGCAATGCATAAATAGAATATAAATACAAATATGTTACATATAATATAACTATTTCCATACACACACAAACCATTGATTTTAAGCATAGCCATAATTCAATCTTTAATGTAAAAATTATTTATTTATTTATTTTTATTATTTATTTTATTTATTTATTTTACTTGGGTGAAATTTTACTGCATATATTTTTTTCAGTAAATAAATTTTATTTATTTATTTATTTATTTATTTTTCAGGAATAAATTTTACTTATTTAATTAAATAAATTTTATTCATTAATTCATTTATTTTTCAGATATATTCAAAGAAAAAAATCCAAGAAAATCTAGCAGTAAAAAAGATTCTTTAGAAGTCTGAATTCTATAATGAAGCTACAAAGTTTTCCTCAGCATTTACGCATCGCAGTACTAGATTCAGTACAAAAAAATAAACTTGACGAAATTGTGGTAAATGAAACTGACACTATTTATGTTTTAGATGGATATTTTATAAAGCTTCTTTCGGAAATATTTAAGTTTTCATTTCAGTTAGTGATACAGGACTCAATAGGGACATTAAAACCTGATGGCAATTGGTCAGGCTGTGTAGGTTCGGTGGAACGAGGTGAAGCCGACATCGCCATTTGTGCAACTGCCATCACAGAAGAACGATCTAAAGTTGTGAATTACAGCCATCCTTACACATATGGACATGCTACTTTTATTACGGATAAGCCACGCCTTTTACCAAACAGTTTTGCCATCTTTTATGCTTTTTCATCGCATATATGGCTTGCATTAATAATGACATTTGCATTCACATCCATGTTTATTTTTGCATTACTAAGGAACCAACGCTATTCGACGATCCTGCTACATATGTTTGGTTACCTGGTTGAGCAGTCATTTGAAATAAAATCAAGATTATTTCGAAACAGAATATTGATGATTTCGTGGATAACTGGCGTCATGTTTTTAAGCTACAGTTACAAGGCTGTTCTTCTAGCTTTTTTCTCTTTTCCTACATTGGTCGGTATTCGTAACATTAAAGAACTTTCTGAAGCGGCCAAGAACCCTTTATTTGAATGCTTCAGTACGAAAGGTAGTTTCATTTATAATGCACTTACGCATTCTAACGATGAACTTCTAAGGCCTATTTCAAATTGTATCAAAAGAACCAGAAAAACCGGAGATCACTGGAGCTATTTGTCAAATACAACTTTTCAGAAAGCAGTTATTGCAGGCAGGAAATATTTTATGCAATTTAGAAAAACACATTTTATATCTGAAGATAATTTTTTTACGGGGTTAATTGGCGCTCCAGTCAGCGGTAACTTCTGCTGTCTTGAAGCTCTAAATGATGCTTTACTCAGAATAACTGAAGGTGGGTTTGTCGAAAAGTACCTCGCTGACAGCGAATTATTTTTTTCTATGACGACCGAATCTATGGATGACCCTGCTTATCGCATCTTGGTGCTAAAAGATTTTTATGGAGCTTTTATGATATTAATTGCAGGCCTGTCTTTGTCAACATTAGTGCTTGTTATTGAAACCGTTTTCTACCATTTCACAGTGAAAAGAAGATCAATGTAAAAGAACAGCCCACTAGTAATTAGTAAATTTTTGCAAATGTCCCTCCTATTTTCGGCTGTAAATAGTGTTCAACTGACAAGACAAAAAAAAAAAAAAAAAAGGAAAGAAAGAAAGGACGAAAGAGAGAAAGAAAAGATATACTATGCTTTTAAGTTTCCTAAAACTCAAGAATGCTTTACGAGCACAAAAAATGTTTTCTGTTTATGATGAGAGAGCAGTTGACGATCCCACATACTTTAATGATTTAGACAAATCATCGAAAACAGCTTTCACCTCAATGCTGCACCACGTTCTGGAGGTCTGGTTGAACCTAATGTCAAGGAATTATAGATGTTAATTTAATGTGAATAGCGTAGAACAACTCATAGAAATCTGACAATTTCGTGGAATCTGCTAGTTAGAGGGTGAAGAGGATTACGTAAATTTGGAATGGTTAGCAAGAATGATGTATAGGTACCGTATTGAGGGGTACTTCACCTAATTTGACAGGCAGTCTAACCCCATGATATTCAACGGGGAAATTAGTGTTTTCTAAATTATTCATTGCCTAATGTATTTTTTTAATTCCATTTTAACACTTGGAAAATACACAGCCGTTACCCTAACAACACACTTGTCTACAATACATCTTGAAGATGTCCATAGACGTCCTTTTCATCCATAGGACATCTTGAGCATATCATTTGAAGAAGATGTGCTGTTAGGGTAACTTGTTTCTCCTTTTCCAAAAATTGAATTTTTAGATTTTTTAGCATTTCATTTTGAATGTAAAAAGGTCTAAAAATTATCTTAGTTAATTTTTCGCATTTACAGCTTTGAAACAAATTGTTAAAGATTTAAAAAAAAAAAAAAAAAAAAAAAATGTTTTTGAAAAACGAGAAATATACCACCGGCTGTGATTTTTTTTTTTTTTTTAATGTGAAAATGGAATTTAAAGAAGTACATTAGTAATTAACAAATTTTCTCCACAGAATAACATGGGAATAGGTCGAATTAGTTGAAGTGTCCGTTTGATTAATTGATAAAAAATTGATTGACTGCATTTCTGCTATCGGTTGTATTTTTAAGTGCAACAAAATGGAATCATTGTTTAAAGTGAATGGTTATAGGTGATGGTAAATGTTTTAAACATAACAATTTTGTGCACAAAATGTCTATTCACTTAGATGCCGCTTTAACTAGCACATAAGCCAGTGTACATCTGATGCATTTCTGGGAATTTGTAGGAAATCATTTTCTATGAACTGTTGCCTTGAAATCAGTCTATTTTTTCTGAGAAATAATGTATTTATGTGCTCTTAACTAAGTGAATTAAAGTGAATAAGTAAACGGGAGCAACTTGAATTAGCAACAGAAAAAGCATTGTAACCCTCCCCGAAGATGCAAAACATCATGTAGACGATTTTGCAACTTGAGTGGGATGTTTTAGTACATGTACCCTACTCTATCGAAATAGATTAGTTGGCATCAAAATAGATTGGATGGTAAAAAATGTATTTCGTTAGAATATACAAAAAACCTTCTGGATCAGTCCTATAGCGAGAAAATTCAGAACATATCTGAGCACGAGATTATACCCTTACCAGAAAGATAGACATGATACAGAACGGCACATACTGCAATGCTCAATTTCGAACTTTAGTAAATAAAAAGTTTGCTTTAAATTATCTCCCAAACCATTACAAACTTTTGACTCAAGCTCATTACATACTCAGCATTCACGAAACTGCCAGTAATTATGAAAATCTATTTAATTTTAAAGGAATACAGATTGGTATTAATACAGTAATATTGAAAAGAATACAGATTAATTTTTTTAAGACTTAAATAAACACCTTCGTAAATAAATTTATGTCCTAGAACTTTACAAACAGAAGCTGCCATTTTATATAAAAATTAACTGGCAATTATATATTACCCCAATCACGAAACTCTTTGTGCCTTTAAAGTGTAAGTAATTGCAGGAAATTTGAAATAAATTAAGGGTACTTGGCACCTTCTACTTGACAACACTGAAAGTTCATATAGAAGCTTATATTTCTATTTGATATTCATAAATTGAAATATATTGTTCAATAAAATAGATATTCTGGCAAAAATTTTTATGGTTTTTGATAGATGTTTTACATATTATAAATCTTTAAACTACGTTTTCTCAGTTTGTATTTTTTCATAAATTCATAATCTTCAAAATACTAAAACTTTATAATAAATTTAAACCATGAAGTTAGCATTAATTTAAAATTCAAAATATACAACCTTTTAATTTCTTCATGTTATTTCGGACTAGTTTCGCTTGGGGCGCCCCAGCTTGGTCTCCGATGGTACGGTGCTTGAAGTTGTTCGAAACTGCTGTTTCGCGCCTCTTTCCTCTCTTTTAAAAACTCGGCGCCATTGCTGGTTGAGTAGAGCCCATCGTTGCCATTGCAATTGTTAAAACTTGATAAAATTTCTACGGATTCTCTGATAGCAGCATAACCGTGGTTATGATAATTGGCCAACTTCTTTACTTGCTCGAATTTAATATTAATTTCATCGTTTTTGTTTACCTGAGTTAGTGCAGTAGTTATTTTTCCGATGGTTATATTGTGGCTATGTTCCTTAATACGCGTTTTAATTTTTCTTGTTGTTTTTCCTATGTAACACATTTCCTTACTTTGACTATTAGTATATGGTATTTTATATATTCTCGCGGTTTCTAAAGGGTCAATTTTATCTTTATCGCTTCTAATTAGCTGAAATATATTTGTGTTTGGCTTGATAGGTACGTTTATATTGTGTTTTGTTGCAACTTTTTTAATTTTTATTTGAAACTCCGCGATCATAAGGAATTGAAGTGGTGTATTTGAGTTGTGGCTTTTGGAAATTATTAATTTGATTTAAACATTTTAATCGTTTTTTGAATAAATTGTCTATTAATTTATTTGAATAACCTGCTTTTTGGGTGAATTGTTTGATATTTTTTATTTCGTTTTTAAGGATTTTAGGGTCTTTACAAATTGTAATAGCACGGTTGATATGGGCTCGAATAGCATTAATTTTATATTTAAAGGGTGTTTTACTATTTTTATGGATTATTTCATTGCTGCTATTGGGTTTTCTGTAAACTTGGGTGGTTATTTTATTAGTATGGCGGTTGATGGTGACGTCTAAAAAATTCAGTTGTTTATTATTTTCTTCTTCAAGAGTGAATTTAATATCAGGGTCTATTTGATTTATGGTGTTTAAAATTTCTTTAGGGTCAGTTTTTTGATCGATTATTGCAAAAACGTCATCTACATAACGAAACCAATAAAAAATTTTGCTTTTAAGTTTTTCATCAAAGTTATTTTCAATTTTACGTAATTTCTATTCCGCTAGAAATCCCGAAATAGGAGATCCCATTGGGACTCCTTTGATTTGTTTATAGAATTTTTTATTAAAAGAGAAATAATTTTCATTTAATAGAAAGTTGGTGGCTATGTTCAAAGTTTGGGCTATTAGCGGGTTCGTATATTGTTCATTTATTTTTTTGGTTTATTAATTTAGCAATATTTTTAATGTTTATTGATGGATAAGGATTTACAATATCGAAACTGACAAATTGAAAATTTTCTTGAACATTAATTTCATAAATTTTGCGGATGAAGTCTTCTGTGGGATGAAGGGGGAAGCAAACTTTTATAAATTTCTGCCATATATTTTTCTAAAGAGTAAGTAGGTCCTTCACTTTTACTAACAACGGGTCTGATTTTAGGGGGATCTTTATGGTCTTTATACCTGCCGAAAATTCTTGGTGTATTAGCAGCAAAATTATTAAAACTGGGGGGTTTATTATCTGGCCAGGTACCTTCTTTTATTATTTTTTGTGTTTTTTCAATTATTTTGTTGATGGGGTCTTTTTTTATTCTTCCTTTCATTGATGGTTTCTTCCATTTTATTTGCGTATTCCTGACGATTTAAAATTGCAATTTTTCTAGCTTCATCAGTTAAAGTACAAACAACATTTTCATTTTTCTTCAAATTTTTAAGTGCTTTAATGTCTTCCTGATTAATTTTGCTATTTTTAACAGTCTTTTTGATTTCTTGTACGGCAGTGTTTCTAATGTCAATTTGAGCATCTTCTGGGACATTTCTTATAGCTGATTCTATTTTTGCAATACTGTCTTTAATTTTGATTGGCTGGTCTAAAATATATTTTTGTCCCATTTTTAGTAAACTATCTTGGTGGCTATTTATTTTGACGTCTGATAAATTAATATATGGGTAAAAATTTTGAGTGGGTGGCTTGATATTAAATTAGAGTTAATCCAGTTGTGAAATTTTTTATTCTGTCTTTGTGTAATCGAATTTCTTTTCATTTTGTTGTAGACATTAATTTTTCTTGATAGGATGGCCCATTCTTCTTTATTACAACAGTACTTTAAGTTTTTGTATAGTTCATCATAAATCTTTTTACATTTAAACATATAGGATTTTCTTTCTCGAATAATTTTATTAAGTAATTTTCTTTCAAATTTTTTAACATCGTTCAGACAACTGTTTAAGAGTGTTTTGTTACGTATTTTCATAAAATTCGGTGTTATCCTAAAAAACTTGCAATCTTTTAAAAACTGAACATTTCTTTCGGAATTTATTAACTTTTTGCTTGCGTTTTTAACTTTACTAAAAATATTATATGAGTTCATATTAAAAATAAAAGGTTGAAAACGTTTTATAAAAAGGCACCAACCGGACGTAGCCAATAATGGTTTACTATTGAAAAATTCAAGATATCTTCCCTAAACAGAAGAATATTATATTTATTAAACATTCTTACTAAACAGGAATGACCAAAAGTACAATTGTACAAAATTTTTTTTTAAACTAACACCACCTCAGTGGAAATTAACGGTTAAATATTGTATTACTATACATTACGTTCCCTAAATTTAACAGTTCAAGCATTGTCGGCAAAAGAAGAAAAAAAAAAGAGTTAGGTTTTAGCTATTTTCCAGAGTTGAAATTTCATAAGGGGTTTCTCTGCATATTTAATTTGAAGATCCAATTATTTCAACCATGTTGCAAAAGTTCTTTTTTATGAAAAACAGTTATAGACATGTAACTCTAACACATGTTTATTTATTTACAAAAATTTGTAAGCTCATAAGATATTAAAAAAAAAAAAAAAAGCAACATGGTTTAAATATTTGGATCTTTAAATTAAATACGCGGCATGGGCTATTCAAATGAACTTTTGACAGAAGTTCCACAGTATATCTAGCTCAGAACCTATGCATTACATTTTTTTTTATCTTTCGCACATGCTCATTAATAAAAAATATTTGCTGTAAATGCTCATGTATCAACAAATTTTACACGGGTGAATTTTATGTTTCAGAATAATGTTTCTCTAGTGTTTCATTATTTTTTCTGCAAGTTTTCTAAAATTTTATGAAAATCCGTTATAGTTACAAGGAAAAAACTTGACAAAAAATTAATAATATTTGAAAAAAAAAAAAAAATGCTACCTAAATAACTGCGCAATTCCCACAACAAAACATATATACATGTAACAATAATGTGTTAAATTTACAAGTCATTGTAGCTTTTTATGATTGTGCTCTTCTTGAATTTGTAGTTTCTCCTCTAATTGCACTCTGAACTAAATCGTTAGTGGAAAATGTGCGTTTTTCAAAAGGTACTTTTGTTTCTTTGAATTGCTGAATTTTACTTTGCAGTATAAAGGTACTTTTCCGACAGGCACAAGATTTCAGAAGGTTGCGAAGTTTTTCGCGTTCCTTTTTAATTAGGGTAATTATTCTGACACGATGAAGAATTGGAATTGAAGCTTTACTCCAGATTTTTTCCAGTTTGGAAGCAATCTCTTCACAAATGTCACTAACCTTAGGTTTATAGTTTCCTTGATTTTCTTTTTGCCAATTATAATATCTTAATACGTCTTCTCTCGTTTGCAAAACAATGTTGCTTAACTTTTCTGGACTTCCAATAATCGGACACTGAACTTGATTTCTCGTCTGAGCCATTATTATTACTTCTGTCACAAATGCTCCAAAGTCAAAAGGCGATTAAATTATAAAAGAACAGATGACTAGTGCAATATCAAACCTACAATGAGAAAGAGTACAATTTAAATTTTTAATTTTAAATAATCAAAATTTAAATAATAATGTTCTTAATGCAAATTAATTATCAGTGTGATTTCGATAAAAAGTTCTATTTATAAGCTAAAGTAAGACAACATAACTTAACAAAACACAATTTTACTTGAAGGTTTTGACAAGAATGTTTTAAAAAATCCCTCATGATATATACTTTGCTTATTCATCATTCATTCATTATGTAATTTTCCACAGCTATTTAATTTGGCCATTTCATTTTTTTTTTTTTTTTTTTTTTTTTTTGTGTGTGTGTGTGTTTTCCTAATTTAAGGCCTTTGTAGCCCAAACTTCAGGACCCGTGCGGCAAATGAGCATGAATTAGGAAAAATTAAAAAATATATATCCAAATTATATACGCATCAATACACAACTTTTGGCATCCAGTGCTATTTTTATTTATTTATTTTATTATTATTATTATTATTTCTGTTTACCGAATTTAAGGACTTGGTAGCCCAAACTTCAAGGCCCGTGCGGCAAATGAAGATGAATTAGGAAAATTCTAAAAAAAAAAAAAAAAAAAAAAAAAAAATTACATTATATACGGATCAATACACAACTTTTGGCAGCTAGTGCTATTTAATTGGATAACATTTTTAAAATTTCTATCTTTTTCACTTCACCCTAGTGTGCAGGGACACCCAAGAGAATTCAAATATATTACGTCTATGGAGGAAATTGCAGGTAAGTAAACTTTAAAATTTATAGATTGCACTAAACCAAATGAAACGTACATACATATATTATATGCGTAAAAACATGTTTTATGTAGAATATGGTATGTAAACCATTCCCTTTACAGGGCTACAAAAAAAAAAAAAAAAAAAAAAACAGATAACAGTACGACAATATTTGAAAATTTATGGAAGTACACTTTAGGTTAGGCCGTGTGTTATTAATATAGGGTTATATTTATGTGCACCATGAGATGTGTACTACATAACTTTCAGAAGCTATACCGGGCTGCCAATATTTAAACAATAACATTTTCTTGTTTATTCGTTTGTGGAAGTGCTTTACTATAATATTTTAAAATGTCCAGGAAAGTTGCTCAGGCATTGAAATGAATTCTTTATAGGAAAATGATAAATAATGTATTTTTTTAAACGAAATTTTCATTGGCTAGTTTTTTGTATCTTTACACTTTGTGAGGCTTCCTAAATACTGAAGTCAGGTTTTGTTGTTTGATATTTGTCAATGCCTGTTAGAGTAAATTAAAAACAAATAATTTCAGACGATTCAAATGATGTATTTTGAAGTTAATATGTTCGTTACTAGAAAAATTTGTTTAAGATTTGAGAGTTTCAAGGAATGATGCGGGAGTAAGTTGTCTGAATAATTTTAAATGAACTTTTGAACTTAATTACAGATTTGAATTCTATATAAATGCAGATACAATAATGAAACGGGAGGCTGAGGGTGCGGTAGCCCCCCTCATATAGAATTGTTTGTCAAATAAAGTTGTTCTGAAGCCTAATCCGAATATAGAATTATTTGTCAAATTAAGCTGTTCCGAAGCCTATCTCCAATCTGTACTTATAGTATTAAATTTCAGGGTAAGAGAAAGTCGTATGAGTGACACACCAGATTATTTTTCTTATTTTTTTAACTCGCTATGTAAGCTTTGTTTCATATGTCTTCACATGTGTATCACGTTTCTCCTACTGGAAAATTTTTAGGTTTCTACTTCTTTAGGTCAATTTTACGTCTTCTGATCACTTTATCTTCAAAAAATGCATATAATATGTATAATAGTGGGTACTGGAAGTCATGTGGTTGTTTCACACCAGATTTGTTTACATTTTCTAACCCATATGGTACTCTTTCCCTTAGCCATTTTGAATCAAATTTTCGAAAGTGAGTTTTGGTTATATTTGCAAGTTTTGAGGCTCCCTGAATCCAAAAATCATATTTTTAGCGGGTCTGTGTGTGTCTGCCTTTTGTCCGCATATCTCAAGAACAAATAGCAGCTGAAAATCCAAACTTGGTATTCTAAATGTGTATCATATAGAGATGCTATACTAAGCTTTTCGTCGAGATCAAGCGCATGGTTATCGTATAGGGGCACCCAAGTGCATTGAAATACATTACGTCTATAGTGTAAATTGCAGGTAAGTACATTTTAAACATCTGCAGACTGCACTAAACCAAATGAAACGAATATACATTTTTTATATGATAAAAATATGTTTCATGTACAATATGGTATGGAAATCATTCACTTTTAGTTTACAGGACTACACAAAAACTAGATTACAGTGCGACAAACTTCGAAATTAAAGGAAGTGTATTTCAGGTGTTGCCGTGTGTTATTAATGTAGGATTATATATATTTGCACCATGTGGTGTGTACATTACCTTCAAAAGATATACTAGCTGGCAATATTTAAGCCATACCATTTTAAGCCATCTTTTTTATTTTTAGTGGAAGTGCTTTACTTTAATATTTTACCATGTCCAGGAAAGTTGCTCAGAAATTGATATAATTCCTGATAGCCTTATGGTAAATAATCTATTTTTTAAGTTAAATGTTCATCGCTTGGTTATTTGTATATTTACAGATTTTCGGGTTTCCTGAATACCGAAGTCAAGTTTTTAACGCTTGATCTTTATCTGTGTCTCTTAGAATAAATTAAAAATAAATAATTTCAGGCGATCCAAATGTTGTATTTTGAAGATAACACGTTTGTTACTAAGAAGTTTTGATCAAGATTGATATATTTCGAGAAATGTTTCATGTGAAAGTTGTCCGAATAATTTTAAGAGAACTTTTGAATTTAATAAGAGATTTTAATTCTATGTAAATATAGATAAAAAAAATGAAACGGGGGTTGAGGGGGGGGGGGCATAGCCCAATCATATAGAATTATTTGTTGTATAAAGCTGTTCCGAAGCATAATTTGAATTGTTTTAACATAGGTTTACATCAGTACCCGATATTCTACCCCTTAATCTCTAATCTGTATTGATAATATTAAATTTCAGGGTAAGAGAAAGTCGTGTGAGTGACACACCAGTTTTTTTTTTTTTTTTTTTTTTTAATAAAGAATGAGTCATAAAACTAATTTTTGAAAGCTTTTTCTTGCTATTTCTTACCCATATACATGGTATTGAAAGTACTGTTTTTGGGTCAAATTTTCGAAATTAAGTTTTTGTTATATTTACACGTTTTCAGGTCCCCTGAAACCGAAAATCATGTTTTTTGCGGTTGGTCTGTGTATGTGTCTATCTGTGCGTCTGTCTTTTATCCGCATATCTCAAAAACAAATAATAGAGAAATTCCAAACTTGGTATTCTAAATGAATATCATATAGGGATGCTACACTAAACTTTTCGTTTTTATCAAGAAAGTAGTTCGTGTACAAGGACACTCAAGATAATTCAAATACATTATATCTATGGAGGAAATTGCAGGTAAGTAGAGTTTAAACATGTAAAGAATGCACTAAACCAAATAAAACGAATATGTATTTTTTATAGGCGTAAAAACATGTTTCATGTAGAATATAGTATGGAAATCATTCACTGTTCGTTTACAGGGTTATACAAAAGAACTAGATTATAGTGCAACATCAATAGAAAACTAATGAATGTCTTTTGCAAGTTGTGTCGTGTGTTATTAATATAGGATTATATTTATTTGCACCATGTGGTGTGTAGATAATCTTTAGAAGATGTACAGGGCTGCCAATATTCAAGCCGAAACATTCCTTTTTATTATTAGTGGAAGCACTTTACTATAAAATCTTACCATGTCCAGGAAATCTGCTCAGAAATTGAAATTAACTCCTCATAGCAATATGGTAAATAATGTATGTTTTAAGCTAAATATTCATCGCTTGTTTTATATATATATATGTATATATATATATATATATATATTTTTTTTTTTTTTTTTTCTGAACTTCTCAAAGAAATTTTTAATCTTATTGATCATTGGTGTTTCAGTGATCTTGTATCTGTTTCTCGGCTTCTACTATGCTTAATAGATCATCATTATTTTATATATATATATATATATATTTTAATTACTTATTAATAAAAGTGTATTTGTATAAAAAAGGCGCCAAAGGCAGCACTAAAAATTATACAAAAATATATAATTTAGAAAATATGGTGAAACTTGAAGACATGTGGGCGTGTATAACAATAAAAAACGTTAAAAAAAGTAACGAATTATAGTAACGATGAATAATTGTAAAAAACAACACTACATGCGAAAAACACCCTTCCGCTTCCTCTTCAGTGGGTGGGAGCAGCAGAACAGACAAAAAATTAAATTAAAAGAGGCCTAACAGGTTTCGGAAACATGGCGAAACTAGCATACTCCCAACAAAATCAAGAATAAATTACAGGCAAATTATATATAACAATCTTCATGTAAATTAGATATAACAAAATTGTCTGTTCTGCTGCTCCCACCCACTGAAGAGGAAGCGGAAGGATGTTTTTCGCATGTAGTGTTGTTTTTTACAATTGTTCATCGTTACTATAATTCGTTACTTTTTTTAACGTTTTTTCTTGTTATACACGCCCACTTGTCTTCAAGTTTCACCATATTTTCTAAATTATATATATATATATATATATATATATATACACACGTTTTAGGGTTTATTGAATACCGGAGTCACGTTTTTAACGTTTTATCTTTGTCTGTGTCTCTTAGAGTAAATCCAAATGTATTTTAAAATTAATGCGTTTGTTACTAGAAAAGTTTGGTCAAGACTACTAAGTCTCAAGGAATATGAAGATAGAAATATTTGTCAAATAAAGCATTTCCGAAGAAGGATTTGAATTGTTATAAGATAAGTTTACATAACAGTGCTTGCTATCTTACCCCTGAATCTCCAATCTATATTTATAGTATTAAATTTCGTGTTAAGAGGAAGTCGTGTGAGTGACATACTAGATTAGTTTTCTAATCAAAAACGAAATATTTTTTAAGGATTCATCATGGAGGCTAATTGATGCAACGAGCACCTATAAATTGAAAGTGCTTATAATCTATGCGAAATGCTCGATTTTTTTTCCTTAATCATAAATATTATTTAAATATTTATTCGGATTCTGTTCATATTATCTCAATCCGCGTTCGTAATGATCGATAGATGGCGCTTTTTCAGTTTTTATTGTTAGTAAATATAATAGCCACGTGTATTTATTATTGTTCTTTTTGTTATTCTACTTAATATTCGTACTATAATTTCTCCGCCATTGCATCATGGAAAATTGATTGCTTTTGGAAAAAAAATATTTCAGTTTTTTCAAAGTTCGATCGGAAGTAGATTTTTAACTGAAGTTGAACAAACATTAGTTTCAAATCATCTGATTAATTCTTTACTTCCATTAGCCGAAGCAACTGAAATTTTAAATTTGTCATTTGGAAATAAATGGAAGCTTAATTCTGGATTTCTTGATCCTTTGGAGTTACACTGTAGCACACAACAGTAAGTGTTATCTTTTTTACCGGATTTATTCATTTTTATTCAATAAATATGTGTGAAACTAAACATCGGCAAGCCATGGCGGCTTGATGAAAAGCCGAATTAAAGCATGTTAATTGTAATTTCACCTTAGCCCACCAGAGGGCGAGCATTTCATTACAATCGCGGATATATCATCTCATTCTTTGAACGCTTGCATATTTATTTTTACCTTCTCTTATCCATAAATGTTAGAGAAAGTATTGATTCTTGGTCAGTTTTACTAATTCTAATAATACTAATATTAAAATCACCACTACGATATTGTAATACATGTTTACGCACACCATTAAATTTTCCTAAAATATACATAGAGGGTAAAGGGGTGGAGCAGCTTTTTTCCTCTTAATCTTTTGCACGCCGCATTCAGATCCGGGTGTAATTTTAATTCGTTTTTTACATATTTTGCCTTCAAATGCTTTAGTTTAAAGAGCTATATCATAAATATGTGTATTTTTTTTAATATAATTTAATATTATTATATATTATTAATAATTTAATATTATTATATTATGTTTTAATTTAATAATGTAAGCTATTTTAAACATGGCAGTTCATTTTTTGAAGCATTTGCTTATTTTTCTAAATTATGTGAATTTTTAAACTGTGGAGTAAAAGGGAAAATGGTAAAATAGGTCATTTTTATTATTTTCTGTACATTCCCCCTTTTATGATTGAACAATAATTTCTATTTCAAAAAATTAAGTCATCTTTCTGTCATATCTGGTAATTTTTTCAAGTCAGTATTCATGATATTTAATTTTTAAATGAATGTTTAATTCCATATTCCATTTATGGAATATTGGCGTGTAAAAAGTTTAATGCGTCTTCAATGCCACCCGCCCACTGAATATTTTAGAGCCAAACAGGTCTATACATTACAGTAAGTTAACAACAACAACAAAATAAATAAATAAATAAAATAAAATAAAATAAATGCATAAACCATGTATCGAAAATAAGTCGAACTTACTCTTTTTCGTGTAAAAAGAAATATATTGCAATAATAAATATATGAAAGTAAAAAATCTTTTCATCAAATGGCATTTCTGTGTTAAATAAACAGTTTTAGAGTTATTTTTCTTTTGCTAAATTTAAGGAATATGTGAAATTTATCCACTAAATACCTATTATTTGGTCTGTAAAAGTAAAAGTAAGTATTAGTTCCGAAATACAGTTGTAAAATTTATGCATTAAGTTCTAATATGTATCCAAGTAAACACAACGTATAAAAGGTTTTCCGTTCATAAAAAAAAAAAAAAAGAAAGAAAGAAAGAAAGAAAAGAAAGAAAATATTTTACGTCATTCTAATGAGATATCATTGCTTGTTGAGTTTTTCTTTCTCTTACTGTAGATTTTATCACAGTATACAATTCCACATTAAAAGAAAGAAAAAAAAAAAAAAATCCTTGAAAAATGTATCATTTATATTATTACTTTTTTGGGTTTTATGGGATTATCTTTGTTAAGTGCTCAGTAATAATGTTTTGGTAAAATTCAAAATAATATTATAATGTTCTAAAGTTCAAGAAAGTTGGATTTAAATGCTTTATTTACCAATAACAAAACAAGCGTAACCTGCAATTGGAAAATAGTAAAACTCAGTTTTTCTGAAAATACTATACATTTTAAAGCAACGATTGACCTTAACGAATATAATTTACACTGCATCTGTCAAATTCACTTAGTTTTATTAAACTTTTGGTGAGTAAAACAATTTTAATTTATTCCTTTTCTTTTCTTTTCTTTATTATTTTGCCAAAATATCAGTTTGACTTGTGTATTAAGAATCAAAAAAGATTTTGGTGTCTGAATGTATAAACAGCGATAGCGGAGAAAAATTACTTTGAATTTGGTACAAATATTTATGAGTCACATGAAATTAAATGCAAATAGATTTTACTGTATATAGATTAGACAGTGCACAGACACTATAGTGCATTATGCAGTGATTACACAGTGGCTTATAAAGTGCATAGCAGCAAAATTTCTGCGAGATCAAAAGACAACAAACGCTATTACTAAATAGTATTAAAAAAAAAAAAAAAAACTGTACGCAGATATACTTGTTCAAAATAAATAAACACAAGTGTCTGTTAATACAAAATATTTTTGTTTAAACGCGCAAATAGAATATTTCAAATCAATTTACAGACGCTCTTTTCCGTCACTAACAAGGAAAGTATGAATCAGTAAAATTCTTATTGAAACCAAACCAAACTTAAATTAAAGAGCATGGTCGAAAACATAGGGCAGAATGATAACTCGCTGCAACAACTCTCGTGGAGTGAGAAAACGACTCTAAAAGTTTTAGCAGTTTCTATCAAAACCTACGAAACAGAACCAGCAAGACGGCTTAGCACAGTGATAATGTTCAGTTGAGGATGATCGTAAGATCAAACCTCAATGACTGTCCCCGCAGTTTTTTTTATTAATTAATTAATAAATTTTTATTAATTAATTAATTAATTATTATTATTATTATTTATGAAATAAAATATTAAAATAAATGAATGGGGAGATATGTATTAAATTCAGTTAAAAAATATATAATGGTATATTTTTAATTATTAAATTTTTTTTCAACTATTTTTTTTTTCTTTATAATTTAAATAAATGAAGTTTTGAGGTCCCCTGAATACGAAAATCATGTTTTTAGCAAATGGTCTGTGTGTATGTCTGTGTGTCTGTGTGTGTGTCTGTATGTCTGTGTGTGTGTCTGTCTGTTATCAGCATATCTCAAAAACAAATTAATGCAGAAAGTTCAAACTTGGTATTCTAATTGTGTATCATATACGGATGCTACAGTAAGCTTTTCGTTAAGATCAAGCAAATGGTTCGTGTACAGGGACAATCAAGAGAATTCTAATACATTACGTCTATGGAGGAAATTGCAGGTAAGTAGAGTTTAACGTCTATAGACTGCACTAAACCAAATGAAACGAATATATATATTTTGTAATAGAGATTGTCAACTGGGAAAAAAAATTTCTGTATGTAGGAGCCTCGCCTCCCCCATGGGGGGAAGTCCCCCCCTCGAGGGGAGTAAATTTTCATGGTGGGTATCTTTCAAAAGAGCTCGCCAATACCTTTAAAACGAATGGTTGAATCATCGATCTGCGATAATTTAAAACAAAGTTATGGATTTTTTTTTTTACTTTTAACGAAAAAAAAAAAAAAAAAACTTAGAAAAAAAATCTTTTTTTTTTCTTTTTCTTTTTTTTTTTTTTGGACTTTTTTTGGATATTTAGTGTTGTACTACTTATCTAATATGGAAATCGCCTGCATTATCGTAAAAGATATATATATATTTTTAAATAATAATTTTAATAAATTATTTTTTAAAAATAGAATTATTTTTTAATAACCGGATTAAATTTAATATAAATCTAGGTGCATTAATGAAACGGGGGGTTGAGGGGGGCGGTAGCCCCCCTCACACAGAATTCATTATCATATAAAACTCTTCCGAAGCCTAATTTGAATTGTTTAACATAGGTTTACATAACATCGTTATCTTACCTCTTAATCTCCAACCTGTATTTATAGTATTCAATTTCAGGGTAAGAGAAAGTCGTGTGAATGACACACCAGATTATTATTAACATTTTACACCAAAGTCGTTAGTGAGAAATGCTGATTGTCTGATTTTAATTTTGTTAATTTTTATACATAAAAATAAACATTCTATTAAATTATTAAAATATTATATTTTAAGTGAAAAAATATTTTTCAAATGAATAATGCAACGGACAATAATATTTATTCAAGTATCGCCCAGTGGTCGAAACTCGACCATTTTTTTTTTTTTTTTTTTTTTTGCAAAGCAATGTAAAACAAAGTTATTGCCTTGTTTTAACGGAATTAAATTGCAACACAGCTGCGGCAATTGTTTGCCGATGTGCACTCTAACTGAATCAACAGAGTTTTACTTAATACATTACTCTCTGTAGATGTTGGGCCTTTCCTGAAATGAGAGAAAATCGCAACGTGAAAACTTTCTTGTTCGGTGATACAGCCCAAAAGCTAATCGGTACCATGTCAAACCAAGGTCCAACCAAATATCAAATTCTGTTAAATTAATTCCATTGGTTTATAAGGTATAGTGTTTGAACTCAAAAAGAAAGATATTTCAAAAATGGTCGAATAGTGTTCGGGAAATTTCAAAACGTGTAACTTTATCGAAAACCGAAAATCTAAAATTTTTCTGAATCTTATACCGTCTTCCTATATATGCACAGGAAAGAATAATAAATCCACTTTTTTAAAAATAAGTAGTCAATTTCAGTTAATTGAATTGCAAGGAAATCTCAAAACGTGTAAATTCATCGAAAACCGGAAATCAGAAGTTTTTCCGTATCTTCTACTTGAGCGATATATAATTTTCCCTTTATGACAAAATGAAGTAAATTGCGTTAACACTCTTTGAGTGACTTCTGATTCAAAATGTTTAGCATTGCAATGTCTGCACAGCAAATTCATTGATCCAATATCAAAACTATTAAAATTCGTTGGAACTACACTTAATGCTACACTTAATGCATCCTTCAAAAAAATATCGCTATCATTATCTTCATTCACATGACGATGCATATTTCTACTAATTTCTCTACGCCTTCGCCTTTCAACTTTAGGCGTCAAAGGTTTTCGTTTAGGCATTTTAATAGTCAAGTTTTTGTCAGTCAAACGACAAAAGAACCAAATATTTAAATAAATAAATAAACTCACTTTTTGTTGCCTAAAGACAAATAACAAAGAACATTTGGATTTAAATGAGCATTTAATAGACAATTTTTTGTCAGTCAAACGATAAAAGAACCAAATTTTTAAATAAATAAATAAAGTCACTTTTTGTTGCCAAAAGACAAATAACAAAGAACATTTGAAGTTTCAAAAATTAAATAATATATATTATTTACATATTAATACACAAACATGAAATTTATCGTACGGCTAATATCTCTTTAAATTACAGCTGACATAAATCATAAAACAAAAAAGAAAGAAATTAGATCATATATAAATTAGAAAATAAAAAAATGATTTCTCATAAATCAAATCCTTAGGAAATCTTTTTTGTGGTTCCACGGACGGCCAGTGACGTCATCACTTCGCTTGCGTATAAGGATGCCATACAAATTACTGTGTCTATGGTTTTATTTGAGTTTTATGAAATTGCCAGATTTAACAACTTTCCACTTTTAGGTATTTTTTAATGTAAAGGAATACGTGTATGAAAGGGAAAAATGTGGGAAAATGCATAAACAATAAAAGTATTTTTAAATACCTTCTTGACATCGTAAGAAAATAATATTTGTATTCGCACCTTCCGGCTAACCATACCTTTCGAATGATACCATTTTCAACCTTCTACTCCCATAATTAATATGTTAAAAAGGGACTACAAATTTTATGCTTGCCTATTAATATATAGATTCCTTTTTTTTTTTTTTTTTTTTTCCTGACTGCTTTAAATTACGCTGTTATTCATACGTGAAAAGAAAGAACTTTACTTATTGTTATTTTTCTGTTGGTTCTTGCACATATGTTAAAATCTCCAGAATTTAAAAACCTAATTATACGCATTTGATCACAGACAAGGATTAGTATTTATCGGTGCATTTCATAAAGCTGGTTATCTCGAAGTGAAAAACCCAATAATTTCCAAAATTTTCACTATGTTTTTTTCAACAAGATTGTAATGAAATTAATTGTGATAAATTTTCTTTTATACGTTGTTCTCATCGTGAAAAACGCTTATGCTTTGATCATTTTCTTACGTCTGCCTCCCAGGCGGTGTAGTGGTTAGCTTCCCTGACTTCTACATGGTTGGGCTTGGGTTCGAATCCCGGTGAAGGCATGGATGTATTGTCCTTGTTAGGGGTAGCGATGACCGCCAATTGGGTGCCCCTTCACAAATGGTCATAAAATCGGCGACTCCCCGGCTTGTGGCAAAGTGCCGCGCCATTTGAAAAAAAAAAGTTCTTTCTTCTAATCATAGTTGTTATTAACTTGAAAATAAATTCCTATATTTAAACGTGATTTTTTTCTTCATAAAGAGGTAATTTTACCCTATATATTTCTTAATAGTATCTTTATATAGGGTATATTTCTTTATTTTTTATTTCTTAATTAAGTTTGAGAATTATTTTCTCTTATGTTATTAATTTATTTTAATGTTTTTCTTTTATATTATTATTTCATTAGCTAATCAAAAAAAAAAAAAAAAAAAAGGGCATTCCGATGGAATTTGTATTCAGATAAACTTGAGGAAACCGAAAAATGAGTAATAAGGAAAAATATTTAAATTATAAAGAAAATTTTAAAGTGTATTTTTTTAATCGAAATAAAATATTTTAATAATTAAAAAACATATCATTACATAACAGGAGACTTGGCGTTGGAATATTAAAACTCAAATAAATTACTACGTCAGAAACGCCAAGGGAAATTTTTTTTGCGATGAATACAGCTGTTTCGGTAGCCTTAAGCGTACCGTCTTCACTGCAAAAAGCATTCTGAATCTGGAAAAGTGCTCGTATATATAGGAGAAGGACCGAATTTAGTTCAACCAATAGGATTACAGGAAAGGTGGAGTGTGTGGCCAATAAGAATTTAGGAAGGTTAGCTGTGTAAAAAGTTAAGAAAATGTGGACTGAATGTAAAATTTCCAACAATCAGACAAATAGGGAACAGCGAAATCACAATTTACAAGGTTTTTAAAATTTTTATAAATATGAAAAGCTTCAAAGAAATCGACTTCATGAATGGATTTAGGTCTGCAAATTATTTTAGCAAAATTAAATTTAAGATTATGATTTTCCTCCTAGCAATGTTTAGAAATATCCGATTTATTGGTTTCTTGTTTGCGGACGTAATTCATATGTTCTTTTAGACGAAATTTAAGACTGCGTTTAGTCTGGCCAATATATGATAAACCACACTGACAGGAAATACTATAAATGCCCCAAGAATTATGCATATCAATGGGATCTTTTAAGTGAGGAAAGGTGAGTTTATTAGAAGGCGAAAATATTATTTTAAAATCATATTGTTTGAAAATTTTAGCTATGCTTTGACTAGATTTAGGAAAATAGGGTAAAAGAATACTGATATTAGAAGAGACTGATTTAATGGACGAAATACGAGAGAGCTGTAATTTTTGGATGGCTTTGTCTATAATGGAAGAGTCATAACCTCTGTCAATTGCAATGGCTTTCAGGTATTTAATTTCAGATTTTAATAAAATAGGATTTGAACAAATATTAAGGGCACGGTTTACAAAAGTATAAAAAGCAGCAATTTTTTGGTTAGGTGGGTGACATGAACGCGCATGGGGAGGAAGGGAGACTGCAAAATTTTTACGATAGACGGTGGTTGAAAATTCATCTACAGTGCGAGAGATGAGAGTATCGAGAAATGGAAGGGAGCCATTATTTTCTATTTCATATGTAAACTGGATATTACTGTCAATTGAATTTAAAGTTTCTAAGACATGGTCAATATTGTGACGAGATATGTCGATAAGCGTGAAGGTGTCGTCAACGTAACGGGTCCAAAAAGGAAAAGATGTTATCTTAAAAAGCTTGCAAGTAAATATCTGCGAGAATTGGGGAGAGAGGGGAACCCATGGCTAATCCTTCCGACTGACGATAGAATTTATTTTGGAAAGAAAAAGTGGTTTGTGATAAACAAATGCGTTACGTTGACGACACCTTCACGCTTATCGACATATCTCGTCACATTATCGACCATGTCTTAGAAACTTTAAATTCAATTGACAGTAATATCCAGTTTCCATATGAAATAGAAAATAATGGCTCAATTCCATTTCTGGATACCCTCGTCTCTCGCACTGTAAATGGATTTTCAACCACCGTCTATCGTAAAAATTTTGCAGTCTCCCTTCCTCCCCATGCGCGTTCATGTCACCCACCTAACTAAAAAATGGCTGCTTTCTATACTTTTGTAAACCGTGCCCTTAATATTTGTTCAAATCCTATTGTATTAAAATCTGAAATTAAATACCTGAAAGTCATTGCAATTGACCGAGGTTATGAACCTTCCATTATAGACAAAGCCATCCAAAAATTATAGCTCCCTCGTACTTCGTCTACTAAATCAGTCTCTTCTAATATCAGTATTGTTTTACCCTATTTTCCTAAATCCAGTCAAACCATAGCTAAAACTCTCAAACAATATGATTTTAAAACAATATTTTCGCCTTACAATAAATTCACCTTTTCACAGTTAAAAGATCCCATTGATATGCATAATTCTTGGGGCATTTATAGTATTTCCTGTCAGTGGGGTTTATCATATATTGGCCAAACTAAACGCAGTCTTAAATTTCGTCTAAAAGAACATATGAATTACGTCCGCAAACAAGAAACCAACAAATCGGCTATTTCTAAACATTGCTGGGAGGAAAATCATAATTTTAATTCAGCTAAAATAATTTGCAGACCTAAATCCATTCATGAAGTCGATTTCTTTGAAGCTTTTCATATTTATGAAATTTTTGAAAACCTTGTAAATTGTGATTTCGCTGTTCCCTATTTGTCTGATTGTTGGAAATTTTACATTCAGTCCACATTTTCTTAACTTTTTACACAGCTAAATTCCTAAATTCCTATTGGCCACACACTCCACCTTTCCCGTAATCCTATTGGTTGAACTAAATCCGGTCCCTCTCCTATATATACGAGCACTTCTCCAGATTCAGAATTATTTTTGCACTGAAGACGGTACGCTTAAGGCTAATGAGACAGCTGTATGCATCGCAAAATTTTTTCCTTTGGCGTTTCTGACGTAGTAGTTTATTTGAGTTTTAATATCATTACATGTTTTTTAATTGAATTTAATACGTATCCCCCTTTAAATTATTCATTTGTTTTAATATTTTATTTCATTTATATTGTAAAAAAAAAAAAAAAAAAAAAAAAAAAAACTGTATTCTTGGTTCGATTTCATGACCTTCCACGCTTAAACTGAATACCCTAACGAGTACGCCACGCAGTCCTGCAAGAAGATTCAGTTTCGTTGGTTTTGACGGAAACAGCTAAAACTTTTACGGTCGTTTTCTCGTTCCATGGTGAGGGGGAGAGGGGGGGGGGTTGCAGGAAATTGGCTCTCTACTCTATGTTTTCGACCACGCTCTTTAATTTAAGATTGGTTCGATTTCAATAAGAATTTTACTGATTATACTTCCCTTGTAAAAATGTAAACTATATACAAACGATTACCATCCAATATTATTAAAAAACAACTATTAAAACATAGTATAACACCTACGTCCTATACTGATGATTATTTTCAGAAGAACTTGAACATTCCACATTCACAGGAGAATCCGCATTCTTCACAGTAATTATACTGTAAAAATTTTTGGGCTATTGTACACAACAATATTTAGAAAACTTAATTGCCACAACCATATAGAGAAATGTTACCAGTTACAACTGTGTGACATGCTACATTACGCAGTTACTCCTGGTAACATTTCTCTACATGGTTGTGATAAGTTAGCTGCCTCAATATTGTTGTGTATTCTTACACAAAATTTTTTACAGTATATAGCAAAAGTAACGTGAATGATGACTTTGAATAGGTTTCCTGAAATAAGAAACAAGCTTAAATTCTGTTTACAAAGGCCGCTTGATGTGATCATTTCTATATATCTTTTATTATCATATACAGGAGCGAAGCGACCATGGAAGCGATGGAAGCGGCTCTTCCCTTATTTAGGACAATATATATATATATATATTCTACAGAAAAAACGAAGTACCATTTTCGGTTTCTCGTCTACCCTGCGCAATTCTGCCTTGCATCTTCGTATCTATCCTCGACTCGTCGGAGAACGGAAATGGTTCTCTTTCTGCATTGTAAAAAAATTTGTCTAAGATTGCATAACAATATTCAGACAGCTTACTTGCCACAACCATGTAGAGAAATGTTACCAGCTGCATCTGTGTAACAGTAACATGTTACACAGTTACAGCTGGTAACATTTCTCTACATACACTGTAAAAAAATAACTATTACCAGCTGCAAGAAACTCTCTGTGATTGGAGAAAATAATTATTTTCTCCAATGACAGAGAGTTTCTTGCAGCTGGTAATAGTTTTGTAGCCATCTGGCAACACTGCCGATAGTTAAAAAGACTTTACGCATCTGGCAACAAGAAACGTTTAGTGTTTCCTAGGTAGCGATAAGAATCGAACTTTCATGGAACAATGTTTAGTGTTTACTTTGTTGCTGAGCTAGAATATTTGTAATAATGCTTGCTTATATTTCTATACATTCTACTGCAATAATTAATTCATCCTGTGTCTCATTTAGATTGTAAATAGTATGTGAATAATATTAGTTTTATAATTTGGAGTCTTATTTATGCAAACTGCACGCACCTATAAAGTGGTGACCCGGATAAACAAAGAATTGGTACCTTTTTCTAAAGATGTCGCATTCAGTTCTTTTATAAATTTTCTGTTACCAGCCTTAGATAATATTAGGTGAGTTTTCCAAACCTTTTATGAAAGTATCTTATTTATTAAAAAGTACCATTTTTATAAAATGAAGGACTCTGAAACTGATTTAGAATTGGCAAACGCTACTGATAAACAAAATACCCATCTTGGAGCCATTTCTGTTACGCCGCCTATATTTTGGTGCAATAAACCCAAACTCTGGTTTCTGCAATTAGAGGTGCAGTTCATAAATTCAGGTATCACACAGGATTCAACAAAGTGTTATATTGTCGTCGCAGCTCTAGACGAAATAACGTTGGATGTGGTAGACGACATTCTGTCAGATCCTCCAAGTGACAATAAATATGACAAGCTAAAATCCACATTGCTTTCTCGCTTATCAGATTCCGATGAAACGAGGCTTAGAAAACTATTTTCCGATATAGAATTAGGCGATCGCAGACCATCTGGTCTTTTGCGTCTTATGAAAAGTTTAGCTGATAAGTCAGTTTCTGAGGAAGTAATTAAATCTTTATGGTCGCAACGACTGCCAAAGCACATCAGAGCCATTTTATCTGTGAGTAAAGATTCACTCGAGAATTTGGCAGAAATGGCAGATAAGATCGCCGAATCCTATGGCACAGCAGAGATACAAGCCATTCAGAAACCTTCCCCAAATCCGGATACTGACCGGTTAACATCTTTAGAAAGCAAAGTCGATGCCCGAACCAAACGTTTAGAAGATTTGACATTCTTGGGTTGATCTCAAAACTCATTTGATAGAAGTCGCTCCCGTTCCAGTTTCCGGCGACAGCGATCACGCTCCCGCTCACGATCGACACAGCATAGCAAGTATTGTTGGTACCATGCCACTTTTGGCGAAAAGGCACGTAAGTGTACCACTCCATGCGAATACAAACAGCATTTGCCGGAAAACTAATAGGCGAATCGATCGCGGCGACCGACGATATTGGCAGGCAAAACAGTCGCCTATACATTTGCGACAGCAAAAGCGGAAGTTCCTTTTTGATTGATACTGGAGCGGATGTGTCCGTGATTCCTGTAAATAGAAGAAAAGTGCTGCCGCCATCTGATTTTCTATTGTTTGCCGCCAATAGCACCAAAATAAAAATCTATGGTAATAAAATTTTAAAATTGAATCTTGGACTCAGACGAACTTTTACGTGGTCGTACATAGTGGCCGATGTGTCGAAAGCAATTATTGGCGCGGATTTTCTCCAGAAGTATGGTTTATTAGTAGACGACAAAAGACAGCGCTTATTAGATCCTTATACTTCATTCTCGTCACCCGCCACAATCGCAATACAACCATCGACATCATTGACTACCATAGACTTTAATAATTTAGATTCAGAAATTTCTTCTCTTTTGGCTCAGTTTAAAGACATAACAAAAGAAAATTCTTTTAAAACATTTCCCAAACATGATGTAACCCATCAAATAATTACAAATGGTACCCCAGTTTGCGCCAAAGTTCGAAGACTATCGCCCGAAAAATTAAAATTTGCTAAAGCCGAATTCGAATATATGATGGAACAAGGGTTTTGTAGACCATCTAAAAGTTGTTGGTTTAGCCCTCTTCATATGTTGAAAAAAAAGAATGGCGATTGGAGGCCCTGTGGTGATTACAGGTCACTTAATCGCATAACACAAGCAGACAATTATCCTATTCCACATTTTCCACGCTAGACTTAGAGAGAGCCTACCATCAAATTCCTGTCCATCCGTCCGACATCGAAAAAACCGCAATCTGCACACCTTTCGGCCTCTTTGAATTTCCCCGCATGACGTTTGGTTTAAGAAACGCTGCTCAGTTATTTCAGAGATTCATGCATGCCCTTTTAAGAGGTTTAGATTACTGTTTTATTTATATTGATGATATCTTGGTATCTTCAAAATCCAAAGAAGAGCATTTGGAGCACCTCAAAGAAGTTTTCAAACGTCTGTCAGACTTTGGCTTAGTAATAAAAATTTTTAAATGCAATTTTGGCCAGCCTGAGCTGAATTTTCTTGGACATACTGTTTCCACCAAAGAGCTAAAGCCAGCGGCAGATCGGATAGACATCATCAACAATTTTGTAAGACCCAAAACAATAAAGCAGCTGAAACGTTTTTTAGGTATGCTCAATTTTTATAGACGTTTTTTGCCTCATGCTGCGGAATATCAATTACCTCTAACAACATACTTATCCGGCATTAAAAAGAACTCCAATAAAACTATTGATTGGACACAAGAAGCAGAATAATCTTTTCAGAAATGTAAAATTCACTTGGCGAATGCTGTTCATCTAGCACATCCATCAATATCAGCACCCTTGGCATTATTTGTAGACGCTACTAATTTTGGACTCGGGGCAGCGGCTCAACAAAAAATTGGCGATTTCTGGCAACCATTAGGTTTCTTTTCATCAAAACTTAATCCTACACAGCAACGGTACAGTACCTACGACAGAGAGCTGCTAGCTGCTTATTCTGACGTGAAACACTTTCGATACATAGTGGAAGGCAGACCCTTCACAATTTATACCGATCATAAACCTCTAACATTTGCCCTGAATCAAAATCCTGAAAAAGCTTCACCTCGCCAATTAAGACATCTAAACTTCATCGCCGAATTTACAACTGACACTCAACATGTTTCCGGTTCTGAGAACATAGTTGCTGATGCATTGTCAAGATTAAATAGTTTATCTGTTATGCCAACCATCGATTATGACGCAATAGCAGAAGCTCAGATGTCAGATGATGAATTACAGCAACTGCTTCAAAACAAAAATTCTTCATCCTTGAAAATTACTGAATTTCCAGTAGTTGGCTCAAATGCTACAATTTACTGTGATACTTCTCAGAAAAACATTCGACCTTTTATTCCTAAGCAATTCCGACGAACAGTTTTTGAAACAATTCATAAAATTTCTCACCCAGGAAATAGTTCAACAAGAAAATTAATAGCAAGAAAATATATTTGGCCTTCAATTCGAAAAGACATTCAAAATTGGTGCAGAAGTTGTCTCAATTGCCAACAGAGCAAGATTACCCGACATGTCAAGAGTCCCATCCAAAATTTTCCTTTGGTCAGTCAGCGTTTCACCGAAATACATATGGATATAATTGGCCCTTTACCATTATCAGAAAACTACCGATATTGTGTCACCATTATCGACAGGTACAGTTGTTGGCCAGAAGCCATTCCAACATCTGATATTGAAGCAGAAACCATAGCCAAGGCCTTTTATTTTGTCTGGATTTCTCGTTTCGGCGTTCCATCTTACATCGTCACTGACCAGGGAACACAGTTTGAATCGCTTTTATTTCAAGAATTATCAAAAATTATGGTATTTCAAAGAAAACGTACAACCTCGTACCATCCTCAAGCAAATGGTTTCATCGACCGATGGCACAGGTCTTTAAAAGCTGCTTTGATGTGTCACAACAACATTGCATGGTCCCGTTCACTACCAACTGTTCTGTTAGGTTTGAGAACTGCCATCAGCGATTCTTTTGAAACAACACCTGAAGAGATGCTCTACGGTGAACAACTCCGTCTATCTGGAGACTTTATACAACCCATTCCAGCTTCAATCAATCAATCCGAGTTTGCTACTCAGCTTAAAAATCATTTTGCCACCGTGAAACCAGCACCAGCATCTAATCATAGCAAGGAGGATATTTTCATTTTCAAGGATCTTTCGACATGCTCACACGCATTCGTAAGAAAGGATGCTGTGCGCAAAAGTCTTCAGCCACCCTATGAAGGACCATATAAAGTAATACATCGCAGTGAGAAACATTTTACTGTACTTATCAGAGAGAAACAAATCAACATTTCCATCGATAGGCTTAAGCCTTGTTACTTATTAGCTGACGATCAAACTGTCAGTCAAAATGTCCAGGTTTTACCCGCCACTGCCAAACCTACGAAAAAAAAGATTATCAAGGATAGGGAAACTAAAACTGTTTCGTTTTCACCTACCAAGCAAATTTTTACCAAAAGTGGAAGACGAGTCAATCGACCCACTAGATTTAACAAAAACTTTTTTAACTTCGTTTGAACTCTCATTTTACGTTCACCTGTTCACTGGCGGGGGAGTCATGTAGCCATCTGGCAACACTGCCGATAGTTAAAAAGACTTTACGCATCTGGCAACAAGAAACGTTTAGTGTTTCCTAGGTACCGATAAGAATCGAACTTTCATGGAACTTTCACTTTGTTTCTGAGCTAGAATATTTGTAATAATGCTTGCTTATATTTCTATACATTCTATTGCAATAATTAATTCATCCTGTGTATCATTTAGATTGTAAATAGTATGTGAATAATATTAGTTTTAGAATTTGGAGTCTTATTTATGCAAACTACACGCACCTATAGTTTTTTTTTTTTTTTTTTTTTTTTTTACAGTGTAGTTGTGGCAAGTAAGCTGCCTTAATATTATTGCCTAATATGGCACAGAATTTCTTACAGTGTGCTCTTGCAAGCTCGTTTCTTCAGCGCTTCTAAGAATTTTCTAAACCACACTTCGACACTGGTCATAGACGACCAAACTTAATTGCTCTTCCTTCCCCGCATTTTTAACACGCTTTTATTAGCTTCACCTGTATGTATGTATGTTTGTAACCGCTCTGGGAGCAAACAAAAAATCTATATTGTAAAAAAAAAAAAAAAAAAACTTCCGTACGTGAGCGCCGTGGTACGTTACGGCGCTGCGCTACGAAACTAAAGGGCTAGCGTTCGATCCCAGTCAAGGGAGACTTTTTAAAAATGGTTTTTGTTTAATTCTACATTATTTTAATTAAAGATTTAAATGTATGTAAATATTAGGGTGTGTCACTCACACGATTTTCTCTTTCCCTGCATTTTAATACAAAGATAGATATTTTGTGCTTTTTAGTTCACATTTCTATAAAAGCGTGTTCTTTAATTTTTTTAAAAGTATAATATTTAATTTATTAAAACTAGCTGCAAGTAAAAAAAAAAAATCAAATAGAGAAACTCACAAACAAGAAAACGTAATTGCGATATTCTCTTATCAAACCACGTTTGATCGCCAAATAAAATCATGCGTAAACAGAAAATAATAATAATAATACGTTTTCTTAAACTTTCATATATGTCATTCTCGTACACGTTTTTTCAGTCTCAGTTTTATTCCAAATCAGCCGCCATCGACGTTTTCAAATATAAAAACTAGTTGGCATAGGTGGACTCTGCTCAATTCCCCATCATATTTATGTTCTCAGAAATTCCTAGTGCGAGACATTTTATAATCATGTTAAAAGAAATGAATTTGGCCAAAGCTTGATACAGTGACAGAATGAAATCCCCGCCTAATAGGCTACCCATCGTTCACTTCGATATATTTATCTTATTCTAATCTATTAATTTATTTTATCGGGGTCAATTCTGTTGTTTAGTTTTCATGCTACTATTTCCAATGCAATAATCCTCAAAATTCATATTTATATGAAAAATTTACAATTTCGCTATGTTGATAAAATCGTAAATTAAGAATAATTTACGAAATTTTCCTAGTAGAATATTTGTATTCAATCATGTTCAAACAAATATCATAAACGTAATATTGAAGTTGTCTAATATATTTACGATCCTCAAAAATGGAAGTTTATGCTCCATTTTGCCTTATTCTGACATGTTAAGTAAATCGTAAATTCCAAACGAATTTTTTTAATTGGAAAAATCATAGTCTATGATTTTCATGCCAGTATCCTAAATAATATTTCGAAAGTGGTCTGACATCTTTACGATGAAAATATCCCTCAATATTGACGTTTATGTGAAATTTTCTCTATTCTGCCATCTTAAGAAATTCGTAAATTTACAATAACTTACGAAATCTTTATATTGGAAAATTCATAGTCATTAATATTCATGCCAGTGTCCTAAATAATATTTCAAAAGAAGTCTGACTTCTTTACGAGGAAAATATCTCTCAAAATTGACGTTTATGTGAAATTTTGCCCTATACTGCCATGTTAAGAAATTCGTAAATTTCCAATAACTTGCGAAATTTTCAAAGTAGCATATTTATAGTTACTGATGTTCATTCCGGCATCAAAACGGATATTTTAAAACTGGTCTGACATTTTTACAGTAAAAAGTTTCCATTTAATGCACGTTTAAGTGAATTTTTGTCCTATTCTCCCATGTTAAGAAAATCGTAAATTTCTAATAACTTACGAAGTTTTTAAATTTGAATGTTCCAAATGAATAGGGTTCTTGCCAGTGTCGAAAGTAATATTTTAAAACTGATCTGACCTCTCTGCGACAATTTGTTCTTGAGATATCGTGTACACAGACTAACAAACTAACGGACTAACACACTAACCCACTAACAGACTAACAGACATCCTACAGACAGACACCATAGAAATTTTGTCATTTTCGGATTCCTCACACCTAAATACGTGTAGAAAAGTCAAAAAACCGAGGTCGAAAATTTTCACGATTACCTAAGTTCCCCATACCTATAGTATGATGGGGAACTAATATTTAAAAGCGTGACGAAGTCCGATCTACTTGCCGTTTTGCAAATGATAGGTGAACAAGCTGACTCTAGTTTGAAAGTAGTTGAACTAAAAGATTTATTACTGAAATTAAAAGAATATACTAAAGATAAAGAATTCCTTAGTGAATTTTTAGCAACCACAGTTGCGCAAAAAAAAAAAAAAAGTGTCAAAAGAAATTAATCATTTGCGTTTTTTAAAACACACTGAAAGTAGTGATGATGTGTCTTATAATTCTAGTATTTCTAAATGTATTATGGTTAGATAAGCTTTTAAAATCTCTGGATGCAATCTTAATAATTATGCCATAGTCTCTCTGTCTCTAATCTAAAAAATAAAGTCCTTTTAGTTACTTCTAAAAATACATTTATGGTCTCAAATGTTTATGTTTAAGTTTAGAAATGGCCCAACGCACCCCCCCCCTCCCCCACAAAATAAATAAATTAAATAAATAAATAAATCAGTGATAAAAGCACATGTATGTAAGAAGTTGTTTTACGCCTCGAGAAAATGGCTTTATTTTAATAAAACTATCTAATAACTTTCATTAGGCAATGTATGCAAAATAAATAGATATAGCATAAATTATTAAAGAAAAAAAAATAAAGTTCTTTTTTAAAAAATAAATATTTCAAATTTTAAAACATCTAGCATTTATTTATTTATTTTATGGGGGAAGTGGTGTTGTTGTAGAACGTTTTACTTGAGTTAAATTTATTAAAATTGAGGTTATTTTTATCGTATGATCAAACATAAATTTGTTTACAGCAATCAAAACCCTTTTTACTTAAGAGTTCGCTTTTAGTTATTGGGATATACTTGCATTAATTTAAAAATATTAAATTATTAAATTCAAAAATTTTCAATAACAAAATTTTATTTAAATTTAAAACTGAAAATTTATGGAAAATAAAAGCATATGCCTAAAACTCGATTTATTCCTTAGGTAGAATAAATTGGATAAAAATATTTTCTTTAAAATATAAAACAAAAATATCGATCTCTTGAACGATTGTAATCCTTTCTCAGAATCATTGATAATTGGGGGGCGTAACAGCTTCCTCATACTGACAGTGTACATAAAGGGGTAGGTAGGATGTCATCCCTTGCTCTGACAGTGTAAGTGGGGGGGGGGGGGGGATTTAGCACGAATTTTCAGCTATCGGCCTGGGAAAGGGGTTCTATTCTCGTCTAGTTGCTTATTAACCACCACTTGTAATCGTTAACGACAGTCTGTAACTACTGTTCTACCCACCGTAATAACCATCTTCCGGCTAAGGGCTATTCTGGTCTCCCGTTGTTATCTTGAGTGGAAGAAGAAACTCTCTGCGTTCGAGGGTGACATTTTAAACCAATCAGTTGCAAGGGATCATTCGTAATCCGTTTTGGGAGGGGAAAGTTGTGAATAGCGATGTTGACAACCGGTTTTCAATGGTGGAAAATGTGAAATGTCCCTTTAACTCAGCAAACTAAAACATTATACAGAAGCGCTCATTTTGACTGTGATAAACGACGATCTTTCAGCTGAACAACTGCTTCCTAGCTCCCGGTAACTTAACGACTGTAAACAAGCTCGAACGACTGTCAAGATTTCGATGCAACAGGACGAGAATAGCAAATCGTCGTTGTCTCGCTTCACAACAACCGGTTTCCGCGTAACGAATAGACGAGAATAGAGCCCCGGGAGTAATTCAATTTCAAGGTGGCTGAGACGTAAAGAGTTAATAGAGTGTTTATGTAGCAGTTTTTAAGAAAATTCTTAGAGTCGTTTTTGAGATACATACTTACGGCCCCACTTCCGTTTTTCCAATTTTCACTAAAATTTGGAAAATTCCTCTGAAGTTTCGTCGTTCTAGTTTCGGAGATATGCTAGTGATAAGATTCTGCACATACATACATACACACACTTACACACACACACACTGACCAATTGCCGAAAACTACTTTTTTGGACTCAGGGGAAATTAAAACGAGTAAATCAAGTGAAAACTCGATGTCGATTTTTTAGACCGAATACAATACTTCCATTACCTACAACAGTAGAGTAATGGAAGTAAAAAGCGCTCTTGGTCCTTTTAACTTTTATTGAAATTACATGAAGGACTATGCTGAAATTGTTAAACAATTGACTGATTTAACTAAAAAGAAGATTCTTGAAAATTTACCCTGAACACATACTGAAGATATATCCTTTCGACAACTTAAAGAAATATTGTGTGAAGCCCCTTTTATGCTCCAAATCCCAATAAACCCTTTACCATTGGATGCGATACCAGTTCCTATGGTGTTGGTGCGTGTCTATCACAAAGAGATGACGAAGGTAATCTACGTCCGAAGTTTTATTAGTCAGAAGCTTACAAATATACGAAGTAATTGGTCTACTATAGAACGTGAAGCCTATGCTGTGGTGTATGGTCTATCAAGAAATTTGAAAATTATGTTTTCGGAACTCGTATAGAGATTATTACAGACCATAATCCTTTATTCTATTTACAAAAAATTGCACCTCAGTCTCATAGACTCCAACGATGGGCGTTAACTTTACAAAGATATGATATTTACGTATCGCATTGCCCTGGCGCAAAACTAAAAAAGCCGATGGATTGCCGAGACTTGCCAATAATAAGCTTTACTAATTACCAATAATTTTGGTTCTGTTTAGTAATTTAGCCTTTTTTTTTTTTGGCCTTTAGTATTATAAATATTTGTTCCGGTATTGTACAAAGACATCTGTACATCTGTTGTGAAGTGTTTATTTTGCGGTGCGTGGATTCTTTGCTTTCAGTCTGCGAAGTAGGGTGCAATTGGCGCGCCTGAGTAAAAGCATTTATTCTGTTATTTTATTTACATGTACACATGTGTGCTCATAGTAAGTATATAGAATATATAGTATTCATATCCGTATTTGGTATTATATTAATTAATTAAAGAGTAAAATTTCACAAGAAAGAATTTCTACTTTCAAGAATCTATCTTCGTCTATTACAATATCTAAAATGTTTATTCTTTCGTTTATCCAAATTGTATAATAATTCGAAGAATAAACGAAAAAATAATTTTTAGGGAAACATGATGTATTTAATACATGAAAGAAGGATTTCCATCAACATATCATACGGCAATTGATTCACATGTGAAAACGTAGTTAAGAGAAAATATTAAATGAGTATCAGAACGCAAGCTTGAGAATTTGATTTTACACCCTTTTTAGACACAACTTTAATCCATTTTCTTTATTGAGCTTGGCTTTTTTTGTATTTTTTAAATGTCTTTTTTTGTAGATATTACTTACTTTTTTTTTAAAACAGTCTTTATATTTTACATAATTTATTTACTTGAATTAACTTGAATTAACTTGACACATTTGAGATATTATACAACACACGTTAAATACTATCTTAAAATTTGTGACCGAATGTGCTCACTCAAAAACGAACGAAATACTTTTAGCCATAATTTGAGAGGAATTTCTAGGGAAAAATCAAATTTGAGTAAAATCAATCTTTTCTGATCAAATATCTTTTCAGTCATATTGATCACTAAACTGTCAGCTCCTTTCTGAACGAATTTCGATCAGTTTTCATTTGGTTCAACAAAATTGCGTACTGATGGTGCCATCTATCGATTATCTTTTAAATGACACATGAAAAATATTTTTTTAGATATATATAATTAATAAATTTATATATTGTTTTCAAAATATCTTGAGAACTTTCGATAATTAGAAAAGTAAACAACCAAAGATATATATATACTATAACGTAGAAATCTGATATATTCTTCCGATGTTAGCAGTAGTTTCCGTAATAAAGTAAACTCAATAATTAAAAGAAATGCAGAATAGCTTGTCATATTTATTTTAATCTTGTAAGCCGGGGTTTCCACGTAGGAGAGGAGCAAGTACAGAAATTTAAATACTTTACATTTTAAATGTCTTAATCTCCAATACAATATTTAGCGATATTACATAGGCTACTTTAGCAAGACCAAGATGAAAAAAGGCAATATTTTAATGATGCAAGCACTTTTATATGAGGGGAAAAGGAAAGGAGACGAAGGACTTTTTCTCCTACTGACGTAATGTCACGTGATCAAAAAGGTGTAACTTAGTGCTTTTTAATTCTTATATTGGTTTCTTCCTTTTCAGACAGAGCGTTGACCAAGTCTAAAGGAATATTTTTGGTCTGGGGGGGGGGGGGGAAGACAATTTGGAAGAAATACGCTATAATAATAATAATAATAATAATAATAATAATAATAATAAAGATTAATTTTCCTAACGGTTATTTTTAATAAAGCAGAAATGAAAGTTTCGATTTGCAAAGAACAAATTTGAATTATTATTAAAGGATATATTAATTAATGTAAAAAGACTTAATTAGAGGATTTTTATATTACATCCCTCGCCCTACCGCCTAGTTTGGGAAGTAGAAAAGTCCGCCCTCTCTTCTTTTACAAAATCACTTATGGTAAATGTAAACAATAGTACAATATGTAAGTATATAGGAATCATCAAAATAAAATAAATGCTGAATATAACAAATGTAGAAATAATACCAAAAATTTTATCAACTATGCGCATAGTAAATTATACAAGACGTCTAATTGTAAACAATCACGATTGCAAAAACATAAAAAAAAAAGTCCTTCATTATAATATAGAATACAATACAATGCAATATAATATCAATACCAAACAGTAATAATAAAAGGATAGTAAATAGATGCAATTTAATTAAGCAAAAATATATCAAAAGTAAAAATGCAAAAACACATGGTAAACTATATATTCAAAAATATTTTATTCGTGTGACAAGCTGAATTTTTCAGGTGTATTATATTTTCTCAACCTCGAAACATGCACTGTTTCGCTTTTTTATTTCATTTTTTTCCCTAGTGTGCACATTTGGTTTATCTATTTCATAATTTACTTCATAATTTTTTTAATGACAGTGTAAGGGCCACTGAATGGCTGTGCCAATTTTCTTGTATTTGGATATTTAAACGCTTCGTATGTAACTAAATCATTAGGTTTAAATTTTATGTCAACAAAACGGGCATCATAATGCACTTTATTCATTTGATGGTATTTTTTAGTTCGTTCGACAGCTAACTTCCTACCTTCTTCCATTGTTGCGTATATGTCTTTCTGTAAAGTATTTGAAAAAAGCATAGTCCCATACATTAGGTAAGCTGGTGGAAACTTTGTCACGGAATGAGGAGTATTATTATATTCTTCAGTTACTTGCTCTAATAATTTAGGCCATAAATTTTTTTAGATGATTCATTAATTTTACACCTTAAGCGTGTGGTTGTGGTTTGATTAAGTCTTTCAACTTTACCATTACATTTTTTTTTTTTTTTTTTTTTTTTTTTTAAGTAAATCTAAAAGATCGTTCCTGTGAGACATCTTCCTGCAATAGCTAATCTTCACTCGCCAAGTGGTCGATATTTCTAAATAAATCTTTTTCAAATTTAGCATATTCGCCAAATCAGAAACAGTGACCAAAATCGTGATAAGTAATAGCCAGATAATATATATATATATATATAATCATTTCAAATTATAAAATCTTGAATATATTACGATAAAATAGAATATTGTTTAAGAAATAAAATCGATTAATGTAAATGTGTTTGACAAAATCATCAAATATACTGCAAAGAAGATAGATGGAGTTTAAAAGGTTTGACAGATTATTCAAGTATTAGATTAATATTTAGAAAAAAAAAAAAAAAGTAGCATCGCTTGTGCTCGCATAACAATTTCCTATAGTGTTAACATAAGAAATTATTCCTACGGTAGATATTACTTCTATAAAATTCAAAAATTCAAACTATATAACAAAATGCAACCAACATCGTTGCTTTCTTTATTCTATTCTATTTCTTAAAACAATTTTTATACATGCCACAAGCACCACATAAACTTTAAATTTTACACCTACTTTTTAAGACAGCACGAGATCATGTTTTATATAAAAATTAAATCATTAAATTCAATTTTTTTTTTTCATTTTCTTTTTTAGGACTGAGGGCCTAGTCTCAATCTAGGATTTTTCCGTTGTCGATTTCGATACTATGACATTTGTCGAAATCTAAAATTTATCGAAAATATAATTGAATAATTTGAAACCGATGCTATAATTTGAAAAAAAAAAAAAAAAAAACTAATAGTCCTCCGTCCTAAACTTAATTCTGCTTTTGCCAGAATTCATCAAAATCTTTTTATTATTATTATTATTATTGAAAGAAAAAGAAAAGAAAATTAATAATAATCAGTACCGTTACAAGCGATATCGAAAAAGTTTTTTTAAATAATTTTGAATTAGGAAATAAAAAGTGCGCGTGAAATAATATGAAATAAAAATAAGTAAAAAAAAAAATGAATTTAATGTTTTTGTTTTTCGGGGGCTGCTTATGTATATAAAAAATGCGTATTAGAACGAGTCGAAGAAGGAAGCGAAATAAGTATTGAGTTATATTACGATAAATACGATTTATAATATGATACGATATATTAGACCTATCGTCCAGGGTTAGTAGGCATTTTCGTTGAAAGAAATAGTTCGTTCGGTGCAACTTGCACATTAATCCCGTGAGGTACAACTTTCACATTAGTCCCTTGCGGTACAACTTTCACTTTAGTCCCGTCAGGTACAACTTGCACATTAGTCCCCTTTAAATATAGTGACCAGCGAAGCTGGCAAAGCATTCGTTGATTCACTACCTCAATTGATTTTTTTTTTTTTTCTATAGGAAAATAAATACATTTACTTAAACGTGAAGAATAAAGAATTATAAAAAAATAAATTATGCATCTTACAAAAATTGAAGTCTTTAACACTTTACAGGAGTCTGCAACAAAAATGTTATCATAATGAACTACGGGCTCAAATTGTTTCAAGAGCGATAGTGTTACATTAAACAACATACACTATAAAGAAAAAATCGCAAACATCCTATTACAATTTTCTGTTATATTTAACGACTCTGATTATTTAACGACTTCTCTTACTTTATTTATACAACCGTTAATTATTTAATGTTCGGAAAGTCGAGTGAAGTCACTCAAGATTTTTTTTATTATTATTATTATTATTTCAAGGCATTTTTATAGCAATGGCGTTAGTTTTAAATAACTTAGGCTATTACTATTAAGAAGATTAATATATATATATATATATATGTGTGTGTGTGTGTACATATATATGTACAGTCGGCTGCAAAATTATTCGAGCACTAGCAATAATCCTTGCCAAAAAAATGTACACTTAATACAGCTTTGTTAAATAAATCCTTGTCGAGTCATGTTCTTAATCAGTCTAAGAATATGATTCGACAAGGATTTACTTAGCAAAACAGTCTTAAGTGTACTTTTTAAATACAGGAATTATTGGCTAGTGCTCGAATAATTTTGCAGCCGACTGTATATATTTTAAGGTATCAACACGTACAGTCGGTAACAAAAGTGTCCGAACACTAGCAAAAATTCCTATGTAAAAAAAGTACACTTCATGCGGTTTTGTTAAATAAATCCTTATTGAATCATGTTCTTAGACTGACTAAGAACAGGATTCGACAAGGATTCATTTAACAAAACCGTATGAAGTGTACTTTTTCTACATAGGAATTTTTGCTAGTGTTCGGACACTTTTGTTACCGACTGTAAGTGAAACACATTAAAGGCTAAACTATGTAACCAGCAATTACAGTTTGAAGGTGTTTCATAACCTATGTGAACAATATGATTACGAAATATTTATAATAGGCGAGAGACGTAGCCTAACCCTCATCGAACAGCTCAGGGTTCCTGTGCCAACCCTTACCGAGCTTTGGTTTCTTTTTCTTGTGTATTTTTCTTTCACTTTTTCGCTGGTGTTAGTTTTTTTTTTTTTTAGACATTTGTGATTGTGCAGAGCTTCCACAGGCGGCATTATATATATATATATTTTTCTATAATTATTTTCATGTACCACTATTTCCATTACATAAAATTTATAATGAATTTATAAAGGCAAAATACAGATTCACCTGCATATGTGCATCATAAATTTTCTTTTTTGGAAATAGTGGTACGAAAAATGTTTAAATACTCACCTAGATTTATTATTTATTTATTTATTTATTCATTTATTTATTTTTTATTTTTTTCATTATAAACTGCGATGATTTCCGCTTGCCCACCCTCCAGCACCGCCGAGTCACATATCAGGTGAAATGTCGCTAAGTTTCGACAATAACTTCAGGGTTAACAATTCTTGAAGTTAATTATCATATAATGAGAAACTGATAAGTAACATGTTTCCTTGATAAATGACAAAAGAGACATTAATAATTTGTATTTAAAAAAAAAAAAAAAATCGATTTTATTATCTTTGCAAAGGATTTGCAAATATAATTTATATGATAATACGACTACATGAGAAAGGATTTTTTCGGTTCTCAAACATATGTGCATTTTCATAATACTTATAATTTATATCTGAATTTACATCATTTTGTGCATAATCGATAAAATGACAACATAATTCTTTTTTTTTTTTTTTTTTTTTTTTTTTTTTTAATGCCTAGAAAAGATCACGGGTTTCTTGAATCTTGATTTGCATTTTGAAAACTCCTTTATCATGTTCCTTTACAAAGAAAATTATAAAGTTTTATTTAGCACGTTTTTAATTTTAAAAGTTATTAGAAATCCGTGTTTTGTTCTTCTTCTCGGAAAGTAAATCACATGTAAAACGAAAATTCATTTAAAGCTGTATAAAGCCATATATTTATAGCTTAATTAATTTTTTAGATCTAACATATATAATAATTTTTTTTTTTCAAATAAGGAAAATGCGTATACAGTAGAACTTGGATAATTCGAAGTTGAAGGGACCAGAGAAAAATTCGAAATATCCAAAAATTCGAATTACATATACTATTTTGTCAAAAAAAAAAAGAAAAGATTAGTTAAAAATCCCCCCCCCCTATTTAAATCAATATTTTTTACGAGCTTAATTATTCAACATTTTTTTTTTTTTTTTTAATTAGTCAGATATTTTTGATTGCTTCTTTAAGTACAAACTGTGTGTCATAGCATATGACTTCAACCTATCAATTTATACAACAATAGAATCTACATTAGACATGACTTTCAATTAAAAAAAGCTTCGAAGTGCATGTATACGCACTATATCTTCTGATGCACTGGGTAGGGGCTTCTCTTGTATGTCCTTATCCTTCTTTTGAAAGACTGTTAAAATAAACAATGCACTTTAACTGAGAAAAATTTCGGGAAAAAATATTACTGTAATATTTTAAAGGTAATCGTATGAAAAATTCGAATTATCCAAAATAGAGTTCGAATTATCCACGATTTTTTAACATTATTTTAATACAAAATTCAAGGGACCGAGTAAAAAATTCGAATTATCCAGAATTTCGAATTAAACAAGTTCGAATTATACAAGTTTCACGGTATTTAAAATGTTCAGTAACAGTAAACATATGAATTTTAAAAGACATATGATATCTACATGGAAGAGCATATATAGAATGTAAGAGAATATATAGAATGCATGAGCACATTTGAAACGAAGACTTGATAAGTGTTGTAGCAGATGTGGAAATACGTTCACTTGAAATAAAGCAGAGAGCTCACACTTGATTTCATTTTTTTTCTTTCTTTAATTTAACAATAACTAACAATAACACTTGACATAATTCATGACACTTTAGGTGGATTACAAATATTTTCATTTAAAGCTATATCTTGAAGCATAAAATAATTAACAAGAAATTTCATCTATTCTAAAACAAACGCCAACTACATTTGGCGAATAAACTCTTAAAATACATTCATAAAATATCTAAAATGTTTTCATAAAAGCCGCCAACAAAAGGGTGCGTTGCCGCTTTGACTGCAGCACTCGTGCTTACTTTATTCGCCTGATGAAGGGTCGTGTGTTTTTTCGACCCGAAACAATTGTTGCGAGTTTATTGCATTTTATGGTGTTTATTCAAAGTTTGTAAGTAATATTTTTACAACGCCAGTTTATTGATGCTTCTTTATAAAAAAAAAAAAAGAAAGTTAAACTTTTCCTTCATTTTCGAAAGGCTGCTACATTCCCGATATCCACATATTCAACTGAAAACAACCAGGTGTTGCCACTTCTTCAAACTTAAATAGAAAACTAAAATATTCATAGGATCTAAACCTATTACTTAATGAAACATAGGAATTACACTAAATTACACTGAACAATAAGTGAATGCTTTCTTGGTTAACTATAAGGTAAAACTAGGAGAGTTCGCGCACAATTCGATAGAACGATATAAAAAACACAAATATTAAATTTTTGTTAACTATTGGTGCATAATTTTGAATTGGTCCTTCTTTTATGCATTTTCATTGCTATTTTGTTGCTCTGTAATAATTTAAAGCAAGAGCTGTAATAAAACCAAGAGAGCTAGATATTTTGCACATTCTCTCCTTATATGGTAGGAGGGATTATGCACAAAGGTAGGAGAGATTGCGCTTAATTATAGCTATAATTATACTGTTAATAATAATAATTGCACTTAAGTACCATTGTTGTAAGATATTTTTAAACGAATATTTTTGTATTGGGAGTGGATATTTGAACTGAATAATTAAAAAATCACAAAAGTAGAAGAAATTTAAAAATAACTACAATTTAAAAAAAAAAAAAAAAAAAAAAAAAAATTAAAGAAACAGGGGAAAGAACAAGACCAGATTTAAAAAAAAAAAAAAGATCTAAAAACAAAATTAAGTTACCAGATAATACGTTTAACTTAAAATTAGTACATTTCTTTTTCAGGTAGGATCGTTTCTTGTTTGCTTACCAAATCTCTTGTTGTTCACAATCATTGTATTTTTTACTGTATATGGGGAAGTTATTGAGCAACCACTGCCACAAGAGAACCTGTTCAAGACGGTGCAATGCATTAAAAAAAAAAAAAAAAAAAAAAAAAAAAAAAAAAGAGGCTGGCACACCGAGTGTTCAATGATATACGGCTAGTTCCGCCCATTTTTAAGCCCAGAATCCATCCTTACTATGCATTAATTTTTTCCCCCTCAAAATTTTCCGCCTAAAAATGTTCAAAACACAAAACCAAAATTTCACGTGGTTTGAGATCTTCTCGTTTCGACTTTAAAATCATTTTATTCGATTTATTTTATTTTATGGAAATTTGGGGCCGTATTCACCGAACTTCATTGATCGAGGATTAAACCATGGATCAGCAAATCCGAGAGTCAAAGCTAACACTGGATTAAATTCCTACGGTATTCACTAAGACTCCTATATGATAAGAGATGGCGCAGTGTCCGCCATTTTCTATCCCGTCTGGGAAAGTGTTGGCGGTAGAAAAAGCTAGGTTACCTGATTAGCGTTGTTATCGCCTTTCAACTTCTATACAGATCAAGTGAGCTAGAACTTCTTATCAGGAAACAAACAAGTTGGCAATTTTAAGAACATCGCCAACATTCTCAAAGCTGCAACCCTTCACGTTAAAAGAAATGTAATTTTAAAGTTAATTTTAAAAGAATTTAAAACAATAACTTAAAAAAACAGTACATTCATATTGAATTTGTCAAACAACTTTGAAAATAAAGTGAAATAATTTGAAAATAAGGTAAATCTTACGCTACAAAGTTGTGCTTCTGCTTCGGGTATCCACGAGTTACATCTGCAATTTATAATCCAGTTTTTCCTTCTTTCTGGATTAGAAGAAAATATAAACAGGCGGTGCCCTTTTCTGGAGTTATTCGTGCAATTTATTGCAGAAAAACCACCAATAATAAATAGTCAGCCGGTCTTGTGGGATAGAAAATGGCGGATGCGTCAACCTGTCTATGTAGGAGTTCTAGTATTCACCATCAGCCGATTACGTGATCCATGGAAGAAATAAAAGCTTCGTTTTGATTGGCCAAGAACGAAGATAGCTTTTATTCACCAATACGGCTTCAATTAACTAATCAATCGGATTAGAATATTAGAAAGAGTAAAAGGCAAATTGGCAACACTGATATTCTTGTTTACTTCGCTTTTGTTTACGCACGGATTAAGAATCAATTTTACTTTAGAATATTTTTAAAAAGAATAATCAAGCAGACGACAACTGTTTACGCTGCGATTTAAAATTTTGATTGTTATGATTAAGAGAATCTTAAAGCTATTAATTTTTTTTCTGCCGAAGTTAATGCATTATTGTTTCCTGTGGCAGATGACAGCCCATTATTTAACATTCGTATAAGAAATTCCACAGAATCTTTATTAAATCTATAGCGATGGCGAGATGCCACATTATCCAAAGAATCCAAATCATTTACTCTAATTTGACGCACCGTCTTTTTTCTTCTTTCAAATGTTTCCAATAGTTCTAAGCTTTCAATATCATCTAATGAGAATAGATCGTCAACGTCAGCCATGTTTGTTATTTGTTTACGAAGCTGAACTGCGGAGTGCGCATGCGTTACGAAAAGATCCGAGAATTAACTCTGTTAATCCTCCGATATTCGAGGATCAAAAACGAAGTGTTAAAGTAGCCGGTGAACTACGGATATTCGTAGGAGAATACCGATTTTCGTATGATCGAGCGATTACCGCTAATCCGAGGTTTAATCCGAGTGTTAAGAAGTTGGTGAATACGGCCCTTAGATGATTATATCCTTAAAAAGAAGTTTGAGTAGGCTGGTATTTTTTCCTTGCATTTATCCCTTCTATTTAAGCAGCTGACAGATGCACAAAACTTGAGCATCATACATACTTGAAAGTATTGCAAAACTAAATAGATATACAAAACATTTAAATACTTTGTGATAAAATTTTCATAGGCTAACAGTGGCATTCGAGAGATAAATCTCACCAGAAGTGTGGCTTTTGTCAATCATGCTACTCCTGAACAATGTTCAGTTTCAGCGAGTGGATTGAAGGTAGAGAGAGTTAGAGCATGTTGCTCCACACTGAAAAAAAATTCTGTGACTGACATCTAGAAAGTAAATGATGTCTCTAGTAAAAGTAGTTTCATGTTATGATTATAAATTCTAGTTGCCTTTGCTAGAGTATTCATAAAATTCCTTTTAAATTTCTGGATCGTTTTCCTATATCACTATGATGAAACTTATTGCCGAAACGTCAGTGGAAGCCCTCTGTTGAGACTCAAAACGGTTTTGGGCTGTGTCTGTGTGTCTGTCTGTCTGTCGCGCGATAGCGGCCGCAAAAATAGCGCTATTGACTTGAAATTAGGTACACATGCTCATGAGCTCCACGAAATCAGCTGTATAGCTTTTGGTATGTATTCCATTTGTAGTTCGTATACAGGGACACGCCAAAGTTTTTCTAATCATTACGGCCTATGGGAGGAATTTGTATGTATCAAGATAGCGGCCACAAAAATCACGCTATTGACTTGCAATCTGGTACACGTGTTCATGTTCCTCACGAAATCAGCTGTATAGTTTTGGGTGTGTATTCCATTTGAAATTCGTGTACAGGGACACGCCAAAGTTTTTCTTATCATTACGGCCTATGGGAGGAATTTGTATGTACCGCGATAGCGGCCACAAAAACCACGCTATTGATTTGCAATTTGGTACACATATTCATGAGCCAAACGAAATTAGCTGTATAGTTTTAGGTGTGTATTCCATTTGTAGTTCGTGTACAGGGACACGCCAAAGTTTTTCCTATCATTACGGCCTATGGGAAGAATCTGTATGTACCGCGATAGCCACCGCAAACATCAAGCTATTGACTTCCAATTTCTGCCGAAACGTCAGTGGAGGCCCTCTGTTGAGACTCAAAAGGATTTTGGATTCCGTCTGTCCGTCTGTCTGTCTGTTTGTCTATCGTGAAATAGCGGCCGCAAAAATCACGCTATTGACTTGAAATTTTTTACACATGTTCTTGATCCCCACGAAATTAGCTGTATAGTTTTGGGTGTGCATTCCATTTGTAGTTCATGTACAGGGACACGCCAAAGTTTTTTTTATCATTACGGCCTTTGGGAAGAATTTGTATGTACCGCGATAGCGGCCCCAAAAAACATGCTATTGACTTGCAATTCGGTACACATAATCATGAGCCTAACGGAATTAGTTGTTCAGTGTTAGGTGTGTATTCCATTTGTCGTTCGTGTACAGGGACACACTAAAGTGTTTCTTATCCTTACGGACTATGGGAAAAATTTGTATGTACCGCAATAGCGGCAGCAAAAATCTTTCGATTGACTTGCAAATTGCGTACACGTTCGAGCTCTCCATATAAGTAGCTGTATAATTTTTATTGCTATATTGTTTATAAACTGTGTACAGGGACACGCCAAAATTCTTAACATTACGGCATATGGGGTGAATTTCGTTTAAACGCATTTTAATATCATTACTTTGCAATGAAGAAACTGAAATTAGCGTGCGTCAGTAAGATGCTTATACTTATGTTGTTTGAAGAAAATATGTGCTCTTAAGCTTTCTAATTAATATACAGGACCTTACAAACGTGTTCTGACAATATCACATAGTCATCCAAACGGTGTTAAATTTGGAACAATTATTAATTTTAAACGCAAAATAAGATGAAAAATTTTTACTGGTGTATACAGTGTTTATGATTTGTTTACAGAGACACAAGAAAGAATTTCGTAACATTAGAGCCTATGGACAAATTTTTATTTAAGCGCGCACAATTAATGCGTTTATGCTGAATTGAACTTAATAAAATTAACATACATTATAAAGATGCTTGAAATCATGTTTACTCTTAAAAAAGTTTATGTATAAACTAATTAATTTGTGGGACCACACAAAATAATTCCGAGTATGTACTGTAATCATCCAAATGATGTCAAATTAGTTTGAAAAAATAATGAGCTATAATTAATTAGGTTTATTCTTATTATTGGCGTTTATAATGACTGCGGCTACTTTTCCAGGATACATAAAAGAATTTCGTACTATTACGGTCTATAGTCGGTATTTTTTAAAAGTTTATTTTAACATGGTTACACCCCATCAAATATAATGAAATTTTATCAGAATTTTAGAAGCATGTTTTCCTGTTGAAAATTGTGGGCATAGAATTGGAAATTAGATTAAAGGTTAAGCAAAATATTTCTGATATGCTATGTAATTTTTTTGGTATGAAATTTGGTAGTTATGAGATTTGGTATTTATGAATTTCAGGGAAATAATACAAGACTGTCGTTTATCAAGAATGTATATTGTTGCGAACATGGGGGTTCGTAAGTTGTCCGAGAATGAATGGCGAAACTTGCAAAAATTCAGTGATTTATTCACAGAAAGTTCCAGAAAAATGCAGGTCTATAAACCAAGTATCAGCTTCAATTCAACCAGTAAAGACAGCTAAAACAAAAGCCGTTAACAGCGAAACAACAGTACAAACTGTTTAGCAATAACACATAAAGCAAGTCTCATCCAAAGAAGCTCAAAGCAAAGCAAGCATTTGACGAAACTGACACAGATCTGAGACTGACCGCGTTGGCGAAAATAATGCTCCTTTTATACTTTTCTATCAAACACAGACTGTTCTGGAAAATTCTCGTATCACATCAGTCAATGAGATTAGAGCTTCCATATTTGGTATATCCCTAATAAAGATTTTCTCGCCAAGGTCGCCAAAAAAATCGCCAAGGAGGGAAACAGTCGCCAAATTTGACGCCAAATCCATTTCTTCCCTTATTGGACCTTTTTGATGCGTTTTCAAAGGAAAATTAGGCTATTTTAACGCTAAAACGACCAGAAATGCACAAAATTAGCATTTTATCCAACTTACTAAACCTCTTTGAAAGAAATCATGCAAAAATAAATGGAATTATTTACAATTCTGTAACACTTTATATGATATACAAATAGGTATACAAAGAGAGATAGAGCGGGGGGTTGAGGGGGGCGGCAGCCCCCTCAGGAATGTATCTGATTATGGTAACAAGTCGATCGAATCAATGTATACTATTATATAATAAGGAATAAATAAAAATAGCCTATTGAATAATGTCTGATGCAAATAGGACGTTGAGGCTCCTGATCTGCAGATCCACTAGTTTAAAAATCACTGAAAATAAATGCGAATTCAAGAGGCGAGTTTGAGTAACTATAATCCTGGTTTATGAACCAATTCTAGGAAATCAAGCGATAATTTCTCGCAATACAAAGGATTCGTAATATTAATAATATCACTGGTCGACAAAAAAAAAAAAAAAAAAAAAAAAAAAAAAATTTGGAGGGTAACAAAAATGAAATTAGCTATTTTCAACTAATTTTGTAGTGCATAATTCAAAAACAATAGCGAAAAATCTGTAACACGTACAAATTTTTTGTTACGATTATTTAATCTGTACTGGAAGCAATAATCCCTGTCTAAATAAAGTACACTTAATACTGCTTTATTAAATAAATCCTTGTCGAGTCATGTTCTTAGTTTGTCTAAGAAAATGATTCGGTAAGGATTTATTTAACAAAATAGTATAAAATGTACTTTTTTTATTTCGGAATTATTTGTTAGTGCTCGGATACTTTTGCTGTCGACTGTATTGTAAAAATAATAAAAATAATAATGAAATTTCCCATTTTCTGATATTTTAACAAAAAAAAAAAAATAATAATAAATAAAAAATGGAACAAACATGGTTGCCGAGACTCTGATTTGCCAGGACTCTGGGTTGCCAGCAGAAAGGGTTACAACCTGTGATACTGTGAAAATGATAAAAATTCGTGAAAATTGCCATTTTCTGATATTCTAATAGAAAAATGTGACGTGGTGGGACATTTTTGCTTGCAGATATTTAAATAAAAATTGGAATTAATAATAAAAATAATAATTTGACCGTTGTTACCGAACCACTGTAGACCAGTGTATTCTTTCACTATGTAGAAAAGTATGGGCTAGAAATTTTCGACCATTTGGTCTATCCACTTTATTTGTTTACCTTATACTCATAGCTAGTTAATCGCTTATAAATGTTTATACTTTTGAGGAACATTAAAATTATTTTTAACTTCAACAATATTATAAAAACTTTTGTTGTAAATCACTATAAAAACTATTATAGATGTTTTATTCATATCAAATTATTATAAAAAAAACATTTCTTAACGCTTTCATTTCGGCATCTTACCCCAATCTTAGGGTGAGATGGCCGTCTACTTAGGGATAAGATAACTTGTGGTATTTCAATGCATACTATACAGTTTTATGAGACATTATATATTTTTTTTAAAGCACGTGATTGACGTAAAATTATTATGTTTATTAGTATTTTGATAAAATTAATGCCCAGATGTAACCTAAAACAAAGAAAGAAAGAAAGACTAGTTAGTCATCTTTCCTGTAAAACTACCAATCTCTTACTCGAAAATATTTTCCTTACCCATTGAACAAGACGTAAGTCCGCTAATTAACTTACCAAAGAGGAACTATACTTTACATTAAAAAATTTATATTTTATGAAATAAATATTTTTTCTCAAAATAATAATAATAATAATAATAAATAAATATATATATATATATATAAATAAATAAGTAAATAAAAATAAAAACCTTTATTTTCCTATTTTTACCCATTTACTTTGCAATTTCACTCTTCTACAATTAAAAATAAGTTATTATTATTGTTATTATTATTATTATTATAAATATTATTATTTTGTTGTTGTTGTTGTTTTTCTATTTCGTATTAAATTTGCTGTTGCCTTTAAAGCAAAATACTGTTGCATTAAAAATTGTAAGTTAAATAGAATATCAAATAACAATAGTAATAACAACAGCGGTTGATCCAGACAAAGTTTGGGTCCCTTATACTGCCCCTTCACAAATTTTAAATCCCTAAAAAAGAACCTTTAACAAAATTCATATTTATAAAATTAATTCCTTCACCAGATTTTGTTTTATAAAAATAATCCTTATACAAAATGTTTCCATGTTTTCAGCATTATTTTGAATTAATTGGTTCAACGAAATTCTATTAACATAATATTAAACTCTATATAGAATACGGCTGTTAAAATAAAAAATTTTACACGATATTTTTTTTTTCCCCCACAAAAATAAATAAAAATTTCACAAAAATACTTTGTTTTACACACACACACACACACACACAAAAAAAAAAAAAATATTAAAAATTTGATTGACCTCTGAATTATAATAATAATAATAAGAAGAAGAATTGCCTTAATTAACTTAATGACAATTGTTTTTCCCTTTATGACAATTTTCTTTTAATACCTTCAAATATGTAACATTGCGCATTTCTTTTTGTAGGTTCAAGAAACTTCCAAGAACAGTATAGGATATACCAAGAAAAACCTTCATTATAGTTAGTGAAAAGATCTTTTTTTCACAATGAATGAACACAATTTCCCCAAAGTGTTGCGAGTTGCCGTATTTCCGTATGAAACCAACTGGAAACCGGCTGAATTAAGAAAAAGCGAAGCCGAATCTTCTATACTACACGGATTTTTACTCGAACTTTTGTCAGAAATACTCTACTTTTCTTACAAATTAAAAAAAAAATACAGATTTCGGCTACATCCCCCAAAATGGAACATTGACAGGATGTGTTGGAATGGTTCTAAAAGGAAAAGTGGATATTGCAGTTTGTTCGCTGACAATCGCCGAAAGTGTTGAAAAAGTAATTACTTATACGATTCCTTATTTATTTAGTCCAGTTAAGTTTGTTACAGATAAGCCTCAACGTGTGTCGAGCATATTTGCAATATTTTATTCATTTTCTTGGTACATATGGGTAACTTTAATTCTGTTTTTACTACCTGTATCATTTATCTTCTACTTCTTCTCTAGAAAGAAATACAAATATTCACTCGTGTTACTGCAAGTCTTTGCAAGTTTATTGGAACAATCGTTTAGTTTAAAAATTAGAAGAAGCAGCTTTAAAGTATTAATATTGTCGTGGATGATTGGCTCCATGTGTATCAGCTCTAGTTACAAAGCCGTTCTGCTTTCTTATATTTCATTTCCTAATTCAGTTGGGATTCGCAACATCAAAGAACTTTCTGAAGCTGCTCAAAATCCCGTATTTAAATGTGGCATATATTATGCAAATGACATTCTTATAAAAAAATTAAAAGATTCAAATATTGAATCGTACAATCATATTGCAGAATGCATTATAAGAACGCCTGGGGTTTGGGATGTCGAAAAGTTCACGAGAAATTCTTTATACAAAAAGGCTTATATCAATATAGATTATTACTTAACGGAATTCAAAAATGACATGTTTCTGACTGACGACACATTTTATTTCGAAATGTTTGCGGTTGCAGTGAGTGGAAGGTTTTGCTGCTTGGATGCTTTGAACGAAGCTTTATACAGAATTATCGAAACTGGATTAATTGAGAAATATCTACATGAAAGAGAATTTTTCATCATTCTCAAAGTTAACTCGACTGGTCTAAATGATTCTCCCAATCGAATATTGATTCTTGAAGATCTGTTCGGAGCTTTTGTAATTTTGATTGGAGGACTTGTATTGTCCTCGTTTGTTTTTTTAATGGAAATTATTATTTTTAAAACGGAGAGAAAAAAATATATAACACTCACATAAATGCACGGGAAAAAAAAAAAAAGTTAGTACAAATGTGAAATGAAACGGGTATGTACGATGCAATTTGTATTTTAAAAAATGGTGTAAAAGAAAAAAAAATCAATTGAGGAAGTGAATCAACGAATGCTTTGCCAGCCTCGCTGGTCACTATATTTAAAGGGGACTAATGTGCAAGTTGTACCTGACGGGACTAAAGTGAAAGTTGTACCTCAAGGGACTAATGTGAAAGTTGTACCTCACGGGACTAATGCGCAAGTTACACCGAACGAACAAACTATTTCTTTCAACGAAAATGCCTACTAACCCTGGACGATAGGTCTAATATATCGCATCATATTATATATCGAATTTATCGTAATGTAACTCAATACTTATTTCGCTTCCTTCTTCGACTCGTTTTAATACGCATTTCTTATATGCATGAGCAGCCCCTGAAAAACAAAAACATTAAATTCATTTTTTTACTTATTTTTATTTCATATTACTTCACGCGCACTTTTTATTTCCTAATTCAAAATTATTAAAAAAAAAACTTTTTCGATATCGTTTGTAATGATACTGATTATTATTAATTTTCTTTTCTTTTTCTTTCAATAATAATAATAATAATAAAAAAGATTCTGATGAAATTCTGGCAAAAGCAGAATTTAGTTTAGGACGGAGGACTATAATTTTTTTTTTTCTTTTTTCAAATTATAACATCGCTTTCAAATTATTCAATTATATTTTCGATAAATTTTAGATTTCGACAAATGTCCAACTATCGAAATCAACATCGCAAAAATCCCAGATTGAGACGAATAGGCCCTCAGTCCTAAAAAAAATCAGCAGTTAATGATAATGTCTTTAGATATAGATCAAACGCCTTAATTGTGAGTTATCATACACACGCTTGTTAAACGAAAACATATAAAAAACAAAGTAATGGGATTCGTTCACCTTCACATTACACTACATGCAGAAATTATTATATTAGTACGATAATATATGTAATAAAAGAATATATAGTGTAAAAGAAAAGAAATGTTAAAATTTTCATCAGTTGCTAAGGAAATGTGAATATGTTTAAGAAAGAACTTAGTGATATGGGTAAAATTAATGGAAGACATGGCGTCTTTTAATGTCTGAATCAAGGAAGAATCTAGATGATGAAAATTAAAAAGCGATTGGCGTTTGACAAATAAACCGAAAGAAAAATGTTTGAACATGTAAAACGCCATTAAATCAGTAAATTTACAGACAGTATTTTATCCATCATTGAGCGTACCGATGTCAGTGAATGAACATACTACAACCATGTTCTGAGGACGCATGACGGTACGCACTATGCTACTGGGACAACATTCTGAATTTCTATTACTTTTTATCTTTGTTGTTTATCTTTCTTTTTTGTACTACAGGACTATTTCTTTCAGAAAGCTAATTTGCGTTGTCGCCATTTATTGTATTACACCTTGAATAAACGTGCAAACATTTTTGTTTTTATCTAAATATATAAAGCTGAAAGTTTACCATAGGGTCTGTCCAAATTATTTGACTTTAGCAAAAATTGGTACATTTATTAATCAGGAGAAAATCCAGCTAACGTTATATATTTTTTTTAGTTCAATCGAATAATTGATTAAAAAAATATTAGGTAAAATCCACATTTTTAACTTTAAATTTATTAGAAAAAGAAGAAAAAATTTGATGCCAAAAATAAATAAATAAATGACGGAATATATTTCTTTTCCTGTCAAAAGAAAAAAAAAAAAAAAAAAAAAAAAAGAGGGGATGTGCGGCAAGCATTTTTCCTACTTTCTTTTTTTAATTTTTCTTTTTTATAATTAAAATAAATTTGAGAAAAATTGTGTTAAAGAAATAGAAAATATTCAGTATAGAACCCCTTTGTCAAATTTTAAATTTGACACCGAATGAGCTCGTACGTTTCTTGAAAAGTTTTTACTTAAGGGAAAGGAGGGTAAGAGTACGCACCTAGTGGATTTTTTGTTATAAAAATGAGAATTGAAAAGAGAGAACCTCGAAAATAGACTGAATCATTGTTTATTAACTTAGTAAGAAGGGTACACAAAATGAAAGTTTTATCTTAAAAAAATATATGTATTAAAAATGCAAGGGAATAAACTAGCAAATGCGACACTCTTACCCGACATGGCGGGTAAGAGTACGCAGGGCGTGCGTCCAAGAGTACGCAGTCAGAAAATTTAGCAGTAGTCATATACAACTGCTCCAGTGCCTTCGTAACTTGAACAGTCCTCATGCCACCACTCCTTACATAATCCACACTGGATCCAATCTTCATCATATGATTATTCGCATCTTGGGCATATTGTCGCCTCATTGTTTGCTAACCTTGTTGAGGGAACTGGGATGTCGATACAATTCAGAAAAGGTTTTTTCTTTGCTTTCAGAGTTTGTCCTTTTTACTTTCCGAACACTATAGTGAGGAAAGTATTGTAATCATGTCAAAAATCCGAATTTGAGATTTTGATGTTTCTATACGTTTCGAGGTCCAATGAGTCCGTTTTCACTATTTTTGCGATGATGTATGTATGTGTGTGTGTATGTGTGTATGTGTGTATGTATGTGTGTATGTCTGTGAGTGAACACGCTAGCGTCTAAACGCTTTGTTCGAATAACCTGAAAGTTGGTACGTATATTGTAAGTCACCATAGTACGAACCCTATAGATTTTGGTGAATCTAGCACTTATAGTTTTTTACAGGGACACAAAGAAAAATTCTTTATCATTATGGCCTATGGGAGCAAAATCTTAAAAGTGCTATAGCATCTAAACGCCTTATTCAATTGAGCAAAAAATTTATACGCATATTATAGGTTACAAATACTCAATCTGTATAGATTTTGGAGAATCTAGCACTTATAGTTTTTTTACAGGGACACAAAGAAAAATTCTTTATCATTATGCCTATGGGGCCAAATTTTTAAAAGTGTGATAGCGTCTAAACGGCTTATTAATCTGAGCAAAAAATTTGTACACATATTATAGATCACAGTTGAACCAACTGTATAGATTTTGGTGAATCTAGCACTTACAGTTTTTTTACAGGGACACAAAGAAAAATTCTTTATCATTATGGCCTATGGGACTAAATTTTTAAAAGTACGATAGCATCTAAACGCCTTATTCAATTGAGCTGAAAATTTATATGAGTATTATAAATCACTGTTGCACTAACTATAAGCATTTTGGTGAATCTAGCATTTATAGGTTTTTACAGGGACACAACGAAAAATTCTTTATCATTATGATCTATGGGATCAAAGTTCAGTAGCGTTAAATAAAACATCGTGTAATATATGGAGAAAAGTACTCAAACACTCTATTATGTTTTTCTCTCTTTTGTTTGTTTAACAACTCCTCTTTCTTTACTTTATCTACAAAACTGTTAATTACTCAATGTTCGGAAAGTCGAGTGGAGTCACTCCAGATTTTTTAGTTTTGGCTCCATTTTTATTTTTCATAACAGCTGGATTAGCCTTTGCTTCTTCTAATTCTCTCTCTCTCTCTCTACCTTTTCCTTTAACGCATTTTTGACTGGAGACGAAGTCATGATCTCAGATTTTTGAGATTTTCTTTTCCTTTTAGTTCCTCGTTGTTCATGTCTAGGAAGAGGCACGATAGACTGGATACTGATATCTATCTGAGAAGTAGAAGGTGAGACTTCGTTCTCTTCAGGTGCTACTGCAACTGTGCAATCGTTATCCAAAGGTGCTAAAGTTACTAGTGAAGGAGAATAGCAATCTTCACTTATAATGTCAGGGTTGTATGGCTCAATACCTGTAACACGGAACGTTTTTTCTGCGAGTTGAACCCTGGCTGTGGCGCTATAAGCTTTATGAAAAATCCCTGAAAATTCGTACAGGGTTATAACTTTTCCTGGATTTTGTACGAGCCATTTTTCAGCTTCAGATGAGTATAAAGCTTTCAAAGGGGCAAAGAAACCTATATCCAACGGCTGTAGTACATGACTTGTATGTGGTGGAAGAGTAAGGAACGTTATATGATTCTCTCGACAAAACAAAACTGCAGTTAGTGAGCAGTGAGATGCGTGATTATCTGCTATTAACAGAACAGGGTCTTCTGCAGACGGCTTAGCATGTTTAACAAAATGTTTCAGCCAGCCACTGAACAAATCGGAATTCATGTAACCAGTGTCGCTGATCAAGGGCAAAGTTCCAATGGGTGCATCTTTGTACAAAAGAGGATTCATTTTCTTTCTAGGAAAAATCAATGCAGGCGGGATGAAAACTCCTGTAGCACTCATGCAGCAGACAGCAGTAACTGTTTGACCTCTTTCTGCACTAGAAATTTTACAAACAGTTTTTTTGCCTCTTGGTGTTATCATCTTCGGTGGTCTATTGGGGACTGCTGAGATATCAGTCTCATCCATATTGAATTTTCTATGGCCAGGAAACTTTTTCTCCAGACAACAGCTCTTCAGATTATTATAGAACCGTGTCACTTGCACTTTATTGAAACCCATTGCTCTAGCGACACTGCACTGCTCTGGATTTCCAACAGAAAGGTTATGCCGTTTACAAAATGATTTTAACCAATCTTTACCAGCTGATTTCTTCTCATTATTAAATCTACCAGCAACTCCATTCACATCAGCATACGCGAAAGCAACTTTCATCATGTGATTCCGGGTCAACCCATAAAACATACTATCCAAGTCTCTGCAATGTTGAGCAAGTTAATCATACATTTTAACCCATAATTCATAAAATATTGTTCCCAATCTCAGTTTTTTATAATACTAATAATGTTAAAATAAAATTCAAAGCTTTATTGGAATGGCTGCTTCAAATCACAGAGCGGATAAGAGTACGCATATCTGGTCTGTGCGTACTTTTACCCGCCGATGTATTGCTTCTCTAAATCGTCCATAGATGGCAGTAGCATTCACAACAGTTAAATTCTAACGTGCCCACGTTGTTCGGAAGTATCGGAAGGGAACAAACCTCATAATGATATTTACTTAGAAAGCAAGCATCAGTCCTTTATTTACAAAAAAATTAAGATTTCTTCACAGAAAAATTACATGCTAACATAACGAAACCATATCTTACCTGATAAATAAATGACAGCAAGGGTGAAAATAATAATGACGGTCTCTTGAGCGAGCTGAAAACAAACGTGTTGATATGATCACACTCGCTTCTGCTTGCAGTGTTGCCAACAGGGAAAAAAAATCCCTGCGTACTCTTAACCGACTGCGTACTCTTACCCTCCCCTCCCTTACGCAATTGTGATAGTGTTGTAAAGAAAATCAACAATTAATAATAAAAAAAAAAAATAATAAAAAAAAAAAAAAAAAAAGTAATACTAAAAAATTCAGCAAGCCATTCAACCCTCTCTATTCCAAAGCATCCTATCAAGAAAAGACAGGAATTGCTATTTTAATGTTATAAACTTATAAATCAAGACATGAATCTCTATTTTAACTATAATGCTTGAATTTTATAGACTCCTAAATCAAAGTACGAACCCCTTGTCTCAGACTATTATATAGCTCACTAGTGACTTTGAGTAGTATTTATTTTCATAACTTCCTGTGCTCTTGAATCGATTCTTGGTATGATTGAATGATTACAACATTCATTCAGATTGTATCGAAAAAATACCTTCTCTCTTTCATTTAATCTCCCCAATAATGGGTTCTATGATAATTATGATAATTAGTAATTTTATGTAAGTGTATGTGAAATTCCTATAATCTGGATACCTGTTGCGTCATATAATCGAATGATATGAATAATAAACAACTGATAATAAATATATTTTTCTTGCTAGTTAAGTAATTTATATTTTATACAATTCTTAGAAACTAATTTTGAGTTTTAATTAAATTTTAGCAAAGTTGTAGTTATAACTTATTGGGTTAGCGGCTTCATTTGAAAAAACAACGCAAAATCATTGCTTTGTATTCAGAAAGAAGTTGGTCAACTAAGAACATTCATTACTCCAATTTATAAAATCTATATAGTTGATTTTCTTCCCAACAGATAGCCATTTTAATTCATCGCCGAAATGACAATAAAAATTTTAAAGACGCCAAGGGGCTCCTATGTTAAAGATACACCAAAGAAATTTTAAGAAATGAATATAGTCACCGATGTTAGGGAATGAAATACAGTTATTGCATGGTTTTTATGTAGAAGAATAGATTAAAATAAATTCTGTCGCACTAAATTAAATTATGTTTATAAAGAATGTAAGTAGAATTTTCTTTAATTTTCTCTTTTTTTATTTTTATTTTTATTTTTTTTTTTAATAATTAAAATAGAATTGAGAAAAATTGTGTTAAAGAAATAGAATATATTCAGTATAGAACCACTCTGTCAATTTTTAGGTTGATTTCTTTAGAAATCGACCTATTGCAATCACTTCGTTTATCTATATATATATATATATATATCTATCTATCTATCTATAATGAAAATTTTGTCATCACGATAACTCCCGAAATAATACTCGAAATGGAACCAAATTTGGACAGTGAACTGATCTTATAAATATCTTGGATAAGTTCGTTAACCATGTTGCTCCGACTTTTTGTTTTCAAGTGGCAGCCACTTGAAAATTTCAAACCGACATTGTAAAAAGCATATATAAAGCAAGATTTGCTTGAATTTTGTTGTAAATACAGGCCACATAAGGGTCTCAATGAAGTTTATTAATGAAGTTTATCCGCCATTTTTAATAAAGTGGCAGATATTTTAAGTTAAGTGGGACCACTTGAAATCAGGCTACCACTTGAAAATTTAAAATCACTATAACTTCCGAAATAATACTCCAAATCGATCCAAATTTAGACAGTGTCTTAACTTATCTTATAAATATCTTAGATGAGGTTATTAAACAAGTTGCTCCGCCATTTTGTTTTCAAGTGGAGAATTTCAAATTCAAATTGTAAAAACCGTATTCCGAATTTGTTTGAAATTTGATGTAAATATAGACCACATAAGGTTCTCAATGAAGTTTATTAATGAAATTTATCCGTCATTTTTAATAAAGTGGTAGATATCTTAAGTTAAGCGGGGCCACTTGAAATCACTCTACCACTTGAAAATTTAAAATCAGCATAACTTCTGAAATAATACTCCAAATCGAACCAAATTTGGATAGTGTCTTAAGTTATCTTATAAATAACTCAGATGAATTTATTAACCAAGTTGCTCTGTCATTTTGTTTTCAAGTGGAGACCACTTGAAAATTTCAAATTCAAATTTTAAAAAGCATATTCCGAATTTTTTAAATTTTGATGCATACATAGATTATGCAAGTGTCTCAAATAACTTTATTAATGAACTTTATTCGCCATTTTTAATAAAGTGGCGGATATCTTAACTTAAGCGGGACCACTTGAAATCAGGATACCACTTGAAAATTTAAAACCATGATAACTTCCGAAATAATGCTCCAAATGGAACCAAATTTAAACAGTGTCTTAACTTATCTTATAAATATTTTAGATGAGTTTGTTAACCAAGTTGCTCCGCCATTTTGTTTTCAAGTGGAGACCACTTGAAAATTTCAAATTTAAATTGTAAAAAGCGTATTCCGAAATTGTTTGAATTTTGATGTAAATACAGACCACGTAAGGGTCTCGATGAAGTTTATTAATGAAATTGATCCGTCATTTTTAATAAAGTGGCAGATATCTTAAGTTAAGCGGGGCCACTTGAAATCACGTTGCCACTTGAAAATTTAAAATCACAATAACTTCTGAAATAATACTCCAAATCAAACCAAATTTGGACAGTGATATTATCATATAATTATCTTGAATGTTTTCACTGGGCAACTTGTCCCGACATCTTGTTTCTAAGTTCCAGCCACTTGAAATCACACTGCCACTTGAAAATATGCCATCACGATAACTTTTAAACTACTAAACGGATTCAAATAAAAGTTGGATAGTGAACTTATGGTTCAAATATCTAGGATAAGTTCACTTGGTGACTTGATCCGCAATTTTATGTCCAAGTGGCTGCCACTTGAAAATTTTTCAATATAGTAACTTTAGTAATACAGAATCGATTCGCATCAAATTTGGGTAGTGGATTTATCCTTCAAATATCTCAGATAAGTTCGCTGGGCATGTCACTCCGCTTATTTTTTTTCAAGTGGCGCCACCTGAAAATTTCTTATGACGATAATTTTTGAAATACTGATTTAATTTGAACTAAAACTGGACAAGGAACTTATACAAGTGTAGTGGATGATTTCACTGGGCAAGTTGTTTTGCCATTTTGTTTCGAAGTTGCAACCACTTAGACTGCCACTTGAAAATTTGCCATAAAATTAACTTTTGAAACACGGCACTGATTTAAACCACAGTTGGACAGTGAACCTATGCTTAAAATACCTTGGATATGTTTGCTGGGCAACTTGTTCCGCTGTATTGTTTCCAACTGGCGGCCACTGGAAAATTTATTATCACGGTAACTTTAGAAATACTTAATCAGTTCAAATCAAAGTTGAAAAATGGATTTATCTTTCAAACAACAAAAATCTAGAAAATTCACGTAACTCGTGAACCAATCAAGTTATTGCGTCCATCTTTGGTATATCGATTATAAGTATTTTCTCGCCAAAAGTCGCCAAAAAATTCGCCATCGGGGAAAAGTCGCCAAATTTGGCGCCAAATCCATTACCTGCGTTGCTGGATCTTTTTAATGCGTTCTTAAGGAAAAATTAGGCTATTTTAGTGCTAGAACAAGCTAGAAATGCAGAAAACTAACATTTTATCAACTTACTAATTGAAAGAATTTCTACAAAAAAAAAAAAAAAAATTATTTTCAAATTTCAAACGATATTTTAGATGAGGAACTTTCTCTGCCATTTTGATCGAAGTGCCAGCCACTTAATTTTTCAACACGATGACTTTCGAGATTTTGAATTAATTCGAACTATATGTGTACAGTAGATTTATCTCACAAATACATTTCCTATATTTGTCAACTTATCTCACCATTTTGCTTCTAAGCACCGGCCACTTGAAAATTTTAAATTCACATAAAAAGGTATTTGGTACTCACATATAAAGGTATTTTGCTTAAAAATCCATATGTGCATAGCCTACATCAATATTTCTACTAAATGCATTAATAATTTGTAGCCGCCATTTTCAAACAAAATGACGGCTACTTGATAAGGAAAAAGAAATCAACCTACCCTTCCGAATAAGCCGGAAGGTCTTGTTTAATTTTACACTGAATGAGCTCGTACGTTTCTTGCCAAAGGTTTTATTTACGCAGTTATGATAGCCACTGTAATTCATCGGTGAAATGACAATAAAAATTTTAAAGATGCCAAGGGGCTCCTATGTTAAAGATACACCAAAGAAATTTTAAGAAATAAATACAGTCACCGATGTTAGGGAAGGAAATACAGTTATTGCATGCTTTTTATGTGGAAAAATAGATTAAAATAAATTCTGTCGCACTAAATTAAATTATGTTTATAAAGAATGTAAGTAGAATTTTCTTTAATTTTCTTTTCCTTTCTCTTTTCTTTCTTTTTCTTCTTTTTTTTTTTTTTTTTTTTTTTTTTTTAATAATTAAAATAGAATTGAGAAAAATTGTGTTAAAGAAATAGAATATATTCAGTATAGAACCCCTCTGTCAATTTTTTAATTTGACACCGAATGAGCTCGTATGTTTCTTGCCAAAGTTTGTACTTACGCTGTTATGATAGGCACTGTAATTCATCGGGGAAATGACAATAAAAATTTTAAAGACGCCAATGGGCTCCTATGTTAAAGATACACTAAATAAATTTTAAGAAATGAATACAGTCACCTATGTTAGGGAATGAAATACAGTTATTGCATGCTTTTTATGTGGAAGAATAGATTAAAATAAATTCTGTCGCACTAAATTAAATTATGTTTATAAAGAATGTAAGTAAAATTTTCTTTAATTTTCTCTTTTCTTTCTTTTTTTCTTTTTTTTTTTTTTTTTTTTTTAATAGTTAAAATAGAATTGAGAAAAATTGTGTTAAAGAAATAGAATATATTCAGTATAGAACCCCTCTGTCAATTTTTTAATTTGACACCGAATGAGCTCGTACGTTTCTTGCCAAAGTTTTTACTTACGCTGTTATGATAGGCGCTGTAATTCATCGGGGAAATGACAATAAAAATTTTAAAGACGCCAATGGGCTCCTATGTTAAAGATACACTAAATAAATTTTAAGAAATGAATACAGTCACCTATGTTAGGGAATGAAATACAGTTATTGCATGCTTTTTATGTGGAAGAATAGATTAAAATAAATTCTGTCGTACTAAATTAAATTATGTTTATAAAGAATGTAAGTAGAATTTTCTTTTCTGTTCTTTTCTTTCTTTCATTTTTTTTTTTTTTTTTTTTTCATTCTTCATGTTAAAACTCGAAGGCTGTCTTTGACAAGTCATTTCTTTTTTTCTTGGGAGTGTAATAAAGAAAGAAGCTGCATTGTTGAGTTTTGCTGTGTCAATCTTCATGTTATGTTTCAAATAACATTTGAGAATAAATTTATGCATAAACAAGAATTACGAAACATAATATCTGATTCAAATTTGTTTCACTTCATTTCGTGGTTGCTGTATCAATACACCAGTACGGATTATTTTAAATAATAGTTTCGATTATGCCGAGTAAAATGTATTTTATTTATATAATAATAAATAAATTTTATCAAAAGTAATGCTTGAATAAATTGTGTTGGCTGATTTGAATATCGTTCACAAAATCCTGTTTCTTTTCATTTCTGTACTCTTCATTTGCAATAGTCATTATTTAGGGTCTCTAGAGAATATTAAAAGGTGACTTGCCGCTAAATAACTAAACACAGGATTTTTTTTTTTTTTTTTTTTTTTTTTAATCTTGAATTTTTCTATTTGGCGTTGAAGACGTTCAAGATTTTTCCTGTTTTTAGTCCCTAGAGAATATTAAAAACTAGCGTCATCCCTCGATATTATATTTAACACTTAACTGAAGCGTATCAGATAAAGCATATTAAAAAACTAGCATATTGTGGCTATCACAGAACTTTCCTCAATACTTTCCAACACAAATTATCTAAGAAGGAAACATTCAAAAGATGTCGTCTTCCAAAAATATCGAAAAAAAATACATGTGATTCTACTCTTCATAAAACACCGGAAAGTGAAAAAAATTATCGACTGAAATGAATTACAGCGACCACAAAAAATTATCAAAATTAAGCATATTTGGCGATTTAGCGCTGTTAGGCGTTCAGTTCGCTAGCACCGAGATAGCCGTGTACGAACAGAACCGTGTTTTGTTTCTCCGCCAAGTACTCAAAATCAATCGCTTAATAATGTGAAATCGCCTAATATGCTTAATTTTGATAATTTTTTGTGGTCGCTGTAATTCATTTCAGCCGATAATTTTTTCACTTTCTGGTGTTTCAGGAAGAGTAGAATCACATATATTTTTTCAATATTTTTTGAAGACGACACCTTTTGAATGTTTCCTTGTAAGTACAAATAATTTATTAAAACAATTATTTATTAATGTATCTTTCATGATGAATGAAAAGAAAATTCTGCTCCAAAAGCATAGAGAACATATACAGAATATTATATTTTGCTTAAAACTTTTGTTGAAAATGATGTAATATATCGATGTAACTTACACTGTGGATACGATATGTCAAGTGTTCCAAAATTAACACAAGCTTTGAATTAAAAAAAAAAAAAAAAAAAAAAAAAAAAAACAGTTTTTTTTTTTTTTTCTTTAAATTGTTGTTATTATTTTTTTTTAATTGAATCGTAAAGTACACAGGATAGGGTTATGTATGAAATAATAACACATAGGGCAAATGCCTCCACGGCTTTGCTGGCCCATACGCACTTTTTTGTCGAAATTTTCCATGGCCATTTTACACAAATGTAGCTGAATTTTGTTAATACAGGGTTGAATTTCCTCCTTCAATGCACTCGTGCTTGTGGGTTTGTTGGCATAGATCTTTGACTTCAAATAACCCCATAAAAAGAAATCCAATGGTGTTAAATCACACTGCTTAAAGAGCCAATTCTTATCACCGAAACGAGAGAGTACACGGCCAGGAAATGTCTCATGTTTTAATTGAATTGTTTCTCGGGCTGTATGTCATGTGGCGCCGTCTAACGCTCCATTTTTTTTTAACCCTAAGCTATCAGCTGTCAAATGGTTTTTTTAATAGCATTGCCAACACTTTACTGCATGAATGGTTGCAAATTCAAATCTTGAGTTAATTTTGGGACACCCTATAATAAGAAAACAGTAACACTCAATTAAAAATACCTGTTTTTTTTTTTTTTTTTTTTTTTTTTTTATGGAAATTTTTAAATCATAAAATATAAATAAAAATACCAAAATTTATAGACAAATGCAATTTTAAGCAAATTTTGTATCGGTAATCATGACGTCGATTTTGGGCCTAATAAATACGTTATAAGAAAGAAGAAGTGTCATTTTCTTTGCATTTTAAGATACCTAAAGCTTCACAGCGCTTTGATAGAGTTCTAACAGATGATGTCATGAGCAGACGATATTTGTTTGCTGAGGTTGAGGGACAGTTGACCCAACCGACCCATTGTTTATCATTGCGGAATAGTGTTACAAATTTATTGTAACACAATGTTGTAAATGTATTTGTAAAAGCACAAAAACATTCGACTACTACGCTTCCAAATGCATAGAAAAATTAGCGTTGCCCTTCAGTAAAGTACGGTTGCTAAGAAGAAAGTCCACGTGGTTGTTAGAACTCTATACCCTCTGAACGTCTTTGAAGAAGAAAAATTGTACTGTTGTTTTCAATGCAAAGTTCTTTCAATGAACGTAAATGATGCTTAGTTCAACTTAAGGTTAAAGTGTTACTGTGCAAGTGAATATCCCTTATAACTATTATTTAAGACATTCAAACTTGAAAATAAGTTACAAATTTATAATTATATAATTTTGAAATTTAAGTGATTCGTAGAAAAAAGAATGTCTCAGTTACCTCATATATCCGTCAGCGGCGGTCAGGTAGTCAATGAAGAAGTGCGTAAGTTTTAAGTTTGAAATTCCACAAAAACTATTAAGGAATAATATCGAAAGTTATAAATCGTTCTAAAAGTATGATTTATGGAGTATTAGCTCGTATGACGGCATATCAATCAAAACTCCGTTTTAGAAGACCACGAGTGACGGATATTTGCTGTGATAGACGAATACAAAGAATTAATGCAAGCTAGAAAATGTCAGTTCGCTAAATTACTAGAGCTTTGCAAATCTCTGAGAACACTGTTTATAGACGAATTACAGAAACCAGTTTCATGATTCAGGAAAAAATGGATCGCACATTACCACTTTCAAAGCTTTGAATTAATACGATATTGCGATAGGCTTGTAATTATATGTCATATGGTGATAAATGGATGGTTGTCCTTTTAAGTGATTAAAAAAAAAAAAAACAGAACTTCGATAAACCTGATGAGAATACATATTATTGGCATGATTTACGAAAAGCGTCCAGGAGCCAGTGTTGGGCATAATTGAATAAAAAGTAATTGAATTACAATTGAATTGCAATTAAATTACAATTATAATTATTTTACCGTCAATCAATTAACAAGTAATTGATTGGAAATAAATTGAATTACTTATTCAATTTATTTGTAATCAATTACTTGTTAATCGATTGACAGTAAAATAATTATAATTGTGATTTAATTTTAATTCAATTGTTATTCAATTACTTTTTAATCAATTATGCCCAACACTACCAGGAGCTTTTTTATTAAGTAATGTGATGGTGGATCTGTGATGGTGCGGGCGACTTTTGATTTCAACGGTCAAGTGTGTTTGGCCTTTCTAAATATGGCCGACATATTTCTAAATACATAGAAATACTAGAAAAATTCTCTTATGTCACTCGCAGAGAAGACGGGGAATTGGGATTATCAGCAAGATGTTTCCATCCATACTGCCAATGCTATGAAAAATTATTTAAGCAGGAAATAGCTTAAAATGGCTATGTCTTTAAATTCTGTTGGCTGTATATGTGCCAACCAGCGACCGAGAGTTTTTGTCCTCAAAGCTGGAAGATGTGAGGGACCAGTTTCGATCCATTTAAAAAGACACTCAGTCCTAGGACTCTAGTGCAGTCAACCGTCCTTACCATAAGTACCATACCATACCATACTTAAACATCTACGTACAAGAACAGAATGCTTAATTTTAACAAAAAGTTACAAGTATCACCTACATATGATATATATTTAGAATACCAAGTTTAAATATTCTGCTAATATTTATTCTCCAATATGCTTATAAGAGATGCACAGAGACATGGACCAATAAATAAAAACTTGATTTTCCAATTACACTAAGGGAGGAAAGAAGATCAATTAGATTTTCTTTTCCTTTTTTATTTTTTAGAGGCTGCCAATTTTATTGTCTAAAAATAGAGATCGAGCGGAGAGTGATTTTGCCTGATTTCCGTTATTCGTATCTAGCAGATAACAGAGCTCAAGATATCCGATATCCGGCAGAATCAATGTCCGTTTGGTCCCCACAGTCTGATTAAAATACAAATACCTTTTGTGTGTGTGTGTCTGTGTGTGTGTGTGTGTGTGTGTCCCTTAATGTAGTTATATCAAAATCTCGAATTTGACCCTAAAACAGCGCTTTCTCTACTTTATATGGGTAAGAGAAAGTAACAATAGGCCCCAATTTAAAATCTGGCTACATCTATCAGTACACAATTTAGGTTCATTGAATTTTATTTTATGATGTTTAAAACTTAAAAAAAAGAAAAAAGAAAGTATTTATATATACTACTGTACTATAAGTCATGTAAAATTACAGAAAAAATAGGTATGTCAAGAAAATTATGTTACATTTACATTATTTATTATTAATTATTTAATTATTTAATTAATTATTAGTAGAAAAGTATTACTGGTCTATAACACATTTTTAAAAACAGAGACATCCATTTTTAATTTTTATTAAGAAATTAAATATACCTATAAAAATAAGAAAAACGTTTGATGAAGATTAAAAGTCAGGATTATTTAATTTTAACTGAAAGCTATTGTAAATTTGCACAGCGAGTTTAAACAAACATTACGGTATGCTTACAAAAATTTGTTTAAATGTATAAGCCAGTAAATTTAAACTGAACTTACTGATTTGCGTGTAAAAAGAAACATAATCTTATAATCAATCTATGCAGGTAATACCAAAATACAGACTTGAAGTGTATGCATTATGTATCTATTTATGTATCCAAGTCAACGCAGAGTAAGAAATACTTCTGGATCAATTTAGATAAATTTTTATCTTAAATAATTGTGGTAGTGAGAGCCCCCCCATCCTTTAGATAAAAGTAAATAGACGTTTTGAATTAACCCTTTGCCCGGAACATGTTTCCATCATGCTTACCGGGAACACCGGTCTCGCAGACCGCTATTTTTAGAAAAAGGTACTGAATGTATTCAGCGAAATTTCGTGGCGATAAATTATGAATTCTTGCAGCCATAATTTTACTTTCTCAATCATGACGTATTATAGGGACGATAGGATATCATATGGTTGATTGGATTTAATGCCGCATTAGTACTGCGCAACGGGTAATTGGCGACGGTGTGGGACGCACCCCTAAGGATGGTCTGGAGACGTGCCATCATAATTTTGATCCTTCCCAATTAGGTGTCCCCCAGAGCTATAATTTGGTATATTATATGATTGAATCATCTGGTTTCTGAAATTATTCTTTTTTAATATGTTTATAGTGACCAGTTTAGAGTACTTTTATAAATACGAAGCATTAAAATTATTAAAAGAACGTAATTGCGGCGTGATTTTTTTAATTCTAAATAACCACACTAATAAAAAGTTATAAATAAACAATTTCTTATTATTTTTCAAACTACAGGAAATGAGTCTGTGCTCGGATTGGAAGAAATTTTGTCACCCTGTTTCGATTATTGAGTTACCGAATTTCGTGCACTTAGAGATGCATTCACAAGCGGTACCATCGACAAGATATTAGAGTACACCCCGGACTAGTAACTTTTTTGCTATCCAACAGCAGATCTCCACCATTTAGTCAAATCATCCACCAAACCGTCATGAAAATTCCACCAAGGCAAGTTTCCTCCACCTTTTGTTATCGCTGTTTTATATTTCGATTGGGTGTAAATTAAATATATACCAAAACCTACACTAGATGAATTGGAAAGCAAGTAACCTAATCCTTGTTATTGTTTAAAAGCTGTTCCGTTTGAATTTTGTTTGGATGAATGAATGGTTGGGTTTTACGTCGCACTAGTGTTGCTCAGATGGGATATTGGCGACTGTCTGGGACACACCTTTTAGATGTGGTCCGGAGACATGCCATCACAATTTTGATCCTCCACGGAAGTGATCCTCTCCCGTTTCGGTGACCCCCAGAGGGACATTTGTTTAGAGTTTTGGTGGTAAGAGGAACAAACCATTTAAAACATGCAAAATCCCAAGAAGCAGTTGCCAAGACAGCGATTATTACCAAAAGAAGGCGCAAAAACCGTAGTGATGTTCCGGGAATTTTTTTCCATAGACAATATAGGGAATCCGTACTCTACTAGTATATCTGCTCAATGAGGGTTGCACAGTCATTTTTTTTTTCATGTGTGCAAAGAGTACATTCGTGTGTCTAAGTGATTGCTGTGCTTTCTTGCACAACCGGCAGCAAAAGTATCCGAGCACTAGAAAATAATTCTGATGCCAAACAATTACACTTAACACTGTTTTGTTAAATAAATCCTTGTTGAATCATGTTAGACTAAGAACATGACTCGACAGAGTTTATTTAACAAAGCAGTATTAAGTGTACTTTTTTTAGAGGGATTATTGCTAGTGCTCGGATACTTTTGCTGGTACACACAATGGTAATGACATGCCTCGTCCTGGACCACTTGTTCGGGTGGACTTTAGACTTCCACAAATTGCTCATTACGTAGCTATCATGTGATATTTAAACTAGGGTGACCAAATGTCCTGAAATTAAGGGGTTAACTAAAGTGACTATGTCTCAATTTATTGGGGACAGTTACCACTTTTGGCAGTTTGTCACTATGAACAGGATTCGACAAGGATTTATTTAACAAAAGTGTATTAAGCGTACTTTTTTTACATAGAAATTTTTGCTACTGCTCGAATACTTTTGCTGCCGAATGTACAGTCGGTAACAAAAGTATCCGAACACTAGCAAAATTTCCTATGTAAAAAATAGTACGCTTAATACAGTTTTGTTAAATAAATCCTTGTCGAACCCTGTTCTTAAACTGGCTAAGAACATGATTCAACAAGGATTTATTTAGCAAAACTGTATTAAGTGTACTTTTTTTTATATAGGAATTTTTGCTAGTGTTCGGACACTTTTGTTACCGACTGTACTCTTGCCAGTAGTCAAAAGCAATGTTATTCTGTGAGGATATCTGTTGCCACAATACCCATTACCTAATATTCTTTTTCCGAAAATTGGTTTTTTGCATTTTATTTTCTAGCCCCCTTTCCCCCCCCCCCCCCAAAAAAAAAATGCAGTTTATTTTTTTTATTTTTTATTTGTATTATTGTTTTTTATTCAAAAATAAAATGTAAAATATAAAAATAATTAAACTTTTTTTAGAAAATGAGTGCAAATTTAACGGTTGTGAAATTTTCTAAATGTGAAAATGGAATTTAAATAATCATCAATTGTGGAAGCATATTTCCCCACTGAATAACATCACCTGTCGGTGAAGTTTTGTATTATACAGTCGGCAAAAAAAGTCTCCGAACACTAGCAAAAATTTCTATATAAAAAAAGTACACTTAAAACAGTTTTGTTAAATGAATCCTGTTTTTAGACTGACTAAGAACAGGATTCGACAACGATTTATTTAACAAAACTGTATTAAGTGTACATTTTTTACATAGGAATTTTTGCTAGTGTTCGGAGACTTTTGTTACCGACTGTACTAAGAAAAGCAATCAAACTTAAAAAACAAAACTTTTAGAAAGAAGTTGCAATTATTGGCATATCTATGTAATGTGCTGTTAGCGCTCAAAAATTGAGATTCCTAATATCCTCATAACATTTTAAATGTTTTTTTTTTTTTTCAACATTAAGGGGATTGCCCATTGCGCAGCACTAGTGCGACGTAAAACTCATCCAAACAGTAAGCGGTAAGCGTCAACAGTAAGCGGCTCCGGGCCCTGTTCACTCTTCCAATCCGAAAGGGTAGTTTCCTTGTTTGAACAGATTTTACGTTGTACTAGTGCCACGCTGTGGACAATTGGCAACGGTCCGGGACTCATAGGGTTGTTCTGAGATATGCCATCTTCTACAGGTTGAGTGTATTTTACGTCGCATTAGTACTGCAGTTAAATAGACTTGGCGTCTTCGACGTTTATCGCCAAACGTGCCGGTACCCTATTCTAGAAATCTGCATCCGCAATTCCCTGCACTAAGCCTAACCTTTAGCGGTCTCAGAGACCGATGTTCCGGTATAAGGGTTAATATTCTTTGTTTCACGCAATGTGCGTGTTAGTAAATTCATTATTTTCTTTTATTATTACAGTTTTTTTTTTTTTCTTTTATCCAATATAATTCTCATGTAAAAAAAAAAAGTAAATAAATATGCATGAAAAAAAGAAAAAAAGGAAAAGAATGAATGAAAATCTTTTCTTAGAAAGGCTGGTATTATTACATATTTTAAAAACTTTTTGGTTACTTCTAATGCTTTATTTTAAACTCTTTAATGATATTTTTGTGAAAGTAAAAAGTATATCATGATAAATAAGAAAGTCTACGTCAAATGCTTTATCTGCTAACATCCAAACGTAATCTGCAACTGGAAAAACGTGAAACTCTGTTTATGTCAGAATATAGATCATTTTGAAGCATTGAATGGACCTTAATGAATATCATACGCACTGCATCTATCAAATCTACGGAGTGATAGAGTTTTTAATTTTATAAAGCTTTTGGTGAGTAATTTCTTTTTTAGTTTTTATTGCGAAACACTAGATAGGTCACCCCGTTTAGGCTAAAAAAATTAGAATAAAAGGCTGAAAATTAGAATAAAAGAAAAATAATTAATTTTTTGTTATTATCTATTATTTATACGCACTATAATTCGAGAAAAACAGTTTCATTTGTTATTTTCTCTTATCCATATATGTTAGAGAAAGCATTGTCTTGAGGTCAAATTCCGTAATTGGGTCAAATTCCGTAATTAGCTGTTACTCTGTGTGTCTGTGAGTCTACCTCTGTGTATGATTTTTTTAAATATTTATCATACATTGAAGCTACGCTAACATTTTTAGCTCACATTAAGATTATGGTTTGTAGACAAAAACATTCAAGAGAATGCAAATAGAGTAACTGCCGCTTAATAAATTCACTGGTTAATAAAATCTGCCGCTTAATCTCATCAAATTGCTAGGACCGGAATCAAATCTTTACAAATTACTTTCAAAAACCGCCTCTTAATAAAATCAGCATCGCCGGTTAGTAAACCGAAAAAAATCTTCCTCAGCAGCCAAAAATATCATTTATGCACACCTTTTTTTTTTTCTAATTTATATTGTGTTTTTTTTTTTTTTTTTTTTTTAAAATAAGGAAAGAAATTAAAGCAAAACAATCCCTCCGTTATCGCTCATTGTCGAAGATTTTACACTTGCAGCTCAGTTACAAATTAAGCACATCTCCGTAACAATTTCGAGGAACGTATTCTTCAAAGCGCAGTAATAAAATATAAATTTTGTTTGAAATGACATATTTTTTAGTGCTAGAGGCCTATTTCAGTCGGTACAGTTGTCGAATTTTTATAATACACTCTTAATAGTGCTAAGGGCCTATTTCAGTCGGTTTATTGAATGGGGACTTATTGAATGAAGTCCCCCCAAGGTACAACTTTGACATGAGTCCCCCCCAGGCTCAACTTTGACATGAGTCCCCCCCCAAGGTACAACTTCGACATGAGTCCCCCCCAAGGCCCAACTTTGACATGAGTCCCCCCCAGGCCCAACTTTGACATGAGTCCCCCCAAAGCCCCAACTTTTCCATGAGTCCCCCCCCAAGGTACAACTTTGAGATGAGTCCCCCCCCTCCAAGGCACACCTTTGAGATGAGTCCCCCCCAAGGCACACTTCCCCCTCATTGGGAAAAAGAAAAAAAACGTTGTTTTGCGGCTATAAGACAGTTTGGACTTCCAACGTTATTTGTTACAATATCTGCAGCTGAAAAACATTGGTTTGATTTAATGAAAACTTTATCATAGAATTTAAATCGTCACAATTTAACTAAAGAAGAATTTGTCGATATTAACAAGTTTATCAGTAGGACTCTGGCACTAAATTAAAATCTGTCAATGTCAGATTTTCATGTTTTTTTTATTTATTTCTAAATCTGATCAGGAATGAAGATCAATATCTCATAGAGTGAAACAAAGTGCTTTTTGATGTTTAATGAACAGCTATGGTTTTTTGTATAATATTAAATGTTCGACAAAAATTTTTAGTATAATATTAAATATTGACCTCGCGTAATAAGAGATTAACATTTTCAGATGTTGATATGTATGTGTGTCTGTTATCAACATAATTTAAAAACTAGTATTTGCAAGCAATTAAAATTTGATATTTTGATGTCCATATGATGTGGTCACTAAAAGTACATAGGTATACATGCATATATATATATATATATACATGTAAAAAAAATTAAAAGAGTGAGTGGAAAAGAAAAAGAAAATTAATTACTCAGGTACCATCGAAACAGATTGCATCACCCAGGATACGGACTGCCGGGCTGCGATGATGAAGCAGAACTCTTTTTTTAGTGCTAGAGGCCTATTTCAGTCGGTACAGTTGTCAAATTTTTATAGGTCACTCTTAATTAGTGCTAGAGGCCTATTTCAGTCGGTTTATTGAATGGGGATCTATTGAATGAAGTCCCCCCCAAGACACAACTTTGACATGAGTCCTCCCCAGGCGCAACTTTGACATGAGTCCCCCCCAAGGTACCCCTATTTCAGTCGGTACAGCGTTGTCGAATTTTTATAATACACTCTTATTAGTGCTAAGGGCCTATTTCAGTCGGTTTATTGAATGGGGATTTATTGAATTAAGTCCCCCCCAAGGCACAACTTTGACTTGAGTCCCCCCCCCCAGGCCCAACTTTGACAAGAGTCCCCCACAAACTACTCCCATTTCAGTCGGTCCAGCGTTGTCGAATTTTTATAATACACTCTTATGAGTGCTAAGGGCCTATTTCAGTCGGTTTATTCAATGGGGATTTATTGAATGAAGTCCCACAAAGGCACAACTTTGACATGAGTGCCCCCCAGGCCCAACTTTGACATAAGTTTCCCCCCAAGGTACCCCTATTTCAGTCGGTACAGCGTTGTCGAATTTTTATAATACACTCTTAATAGTGCTAAAGGCCTATTTCAGTCGGTTTATTGAATGGGGACTTATTGAATGAAGTCCCCCCCAAGGCACAACTTTGAAATGAGGTCCCCCTAAGGCACAACTTTGATATGAGGTCCCCCAAGGCACAACTTTGACATGAGTCCCCCCCAGGCACAACTTTGACATGAGTCACCCCGAGGTACCCCTATTTCAGTCGGTACAGCGTTGTCGAATTTTTATAATACACTCTTAAAAGTGCTAAAGGCCTATTTCAGTCGGTTTATTGAATGGGGATTTATTGAATGAAGCCCCCCAAGGCACAACTTTGACATGAGTCCCCCCGAAGGTACCCCTATTTCAGTCGGTACAGCGTTGACGAATTTTTATAATACACTCTTAATAGTGCTAAGGGCATATTTCAGTCGGTTTATTGAATGGGGACTTATTGAATGAAGTCCCCCCAAGGCACAACTTTGAAATGAGGTCCCCCCAAGGCACAACTTTGACATGAGTCCCCCCCAGGCCCAACTTTGACATGTGTCCCCCAAGGTACCCCTATTTCAGTCGGTACAGCGTTGTCGAATTTTTATAATACACTCTTAATAGTGCTAAGGGCCTATTTCAGTCGGTTTATTGAATGGGGATTTATTGAATGAAGTCCCCCCAAGGCACAACTTTGACATGAGTCCCCCCCCAGGCCCAACTTTGACATGAGTCCCCCCCAAGGCACACCTTTTACATGAGTCCCCCCAAGGCCCAACTTTGACATGAGTCCCCTCCCAAGGCCCAACTTTGACATGAGTCCCCCCCAAGGCACACCTTTGACATAAGGCCCCCCAAGGCCAAACTTTGACATGAGTCCCCACCCAGGCCCAACTTTGAAATGAGTCCCCCCCAAGGCCCAACTTTGACATGAGTCCCCCCCAGGCCCAACTTTGACATGAGTCCCCCCCAAGGTACCTCTATTTCAGTCGGTACAGCGTTGTCGAATTTTTATAATACACTCTAAACAGTGCTAAGGGCCTATTTCAGTTGGTTTATTGAATGGGGATTTATTGAATGAAGCCCCCCAAGGCACAACTTTGACATGAGTCCCCCCCAGGCCCAACTTTGACATGAGTCCTCCCCCCCAGACCCAACTTTGACATGAGTCCCCCCCAAGGTACCCCTATTTCAGTCGGTACAGCGTTGTCGAATTTTTATAATACACTCTTAATAGTGCTAAGGGCCTATTTCAGTCGGTTTATTGAATGGTGATTTATTGAATGAAGTCCCCCCAAGGCCCAACTTTGACATGAGTCCCCCCCAAGGTACCCTATTTCAGTCGGTACAGCGTTGTCGAATTTTTATAATACACTGTTAATAGCGCTAAGGGGCTATTTCAGTCGGTTTATTGAATGGGGATTTATTGAATGAAGTCCCCCCAAGGCACAACATTGACATGAGTCCCCCCCTAGGCCCAACTTTGACATGAGTCCCCCCCAAGGTACCCCTATTTCAGTCGGTACAGCGTTGTCGAATTTTTATAATACACTCAGAATAGTACTAAGGGCCTATTTCAGTCGGTTTATTGAATGGGGATTTATTGAATGAAGTCCCCCCAAGGCACAACTTTGACATGAGTCCCCCCGAAGGTACCCCTATTTCAGTCGGTACAGCGTTGTCGAATTTTTATAATACACTCTTAATAGTGCTAAGGGCCTATTTCAGTCGGTTTATTGAATGGGGATTTATTGAATGAAGCCCCCCAAGGCACAACTTTGACATGAGTCCCCCCCAGGCCCAACTTTGACATGAGTCCCCCCCAAGGCACACCTTTGACATGAGTCCCCCCCCAGGCCCAACTTTGACATGAGTCCCCACCAAGGCCCACTTTGTCATGAGTCCCCCCAAGGTACAATTTTGACATGAGTCCCCCCCAAGGCACACCTTTGATATGAGTCCCCCCCAAGGCACACCCCCCCTCATTGGGAAAAAGAGAAAAAACGTTGTTTTGCAGCGATAAGGCAGTTTGGACTTCCAAAGTTATTTGTTACAATATCTGCAGCTGAAACACATTGGTTTGATTTAATGAAAACTTTATCATGGAATTTAGATCGTCAATTAAAGAGAAGATCTCCGTTGGAAATTCGGACTCATTATTTAGACGAATGGCATAGATTAAAAACGACAGAAAAATAGTCGAAAAATTAGAAGAGTATGAAAGCCCTAGATTTAACATCGGGAAACCGGAAGTAAATCTAGAATCGAAACAAAGCAAGATGTACGCACAAAATGTTAAGAAAAATGAATCGAGTGACTCGAACCAGAGAAATAAACAATCGACCTTACGTGCTTACCCAAATATTAATAATTGTAATAATGATTATTTTGCAAATAAAAAGTGTTATTTTTGTTCTAATTATGGTCACATAAGTTCGCAATGTAAATTAAAATTTAAAAAAGAACATAATAATAACAATGAAATTGGTGTTCATAACTATATTGTGAATCAATCATATGCAAAGTTAGAAAAATGTATAAAGGTTCATGATATCTCGAGGGCAGCTGTAATCGATACTGGCTCCGAGATTACATTTATCAGTGAAAGTTACTATAGAGATCGCGGATCACCACCGCTAACATATAGTAAAATATTTATTAAAGGAATAGGTAAAGATACCATTAAATGTAAAGGGTATTTTATAGCAGATATAGCTGTTGATGATATTTCCTTAAAAACTAATGTTTTTGTTGTAGAAGATTTACAATATTCTGCTATAATAGGAATGGATGTGTTATCGAATTTAAAGATTAACTTTTCAAAAGGAGAAATTGAATTTAATTGTGTAAATGTAATTGATTTAGTTCAAAATAATGAAAAATATTGTATTTCTAGAGATGTGGTATCCCCTTTTGAAATGTATAACCCAGAGTCAGATGTGCGTAATGTAAAAACAACAAAACCGAAAGATGTTTCCTCCGGTCAAAGTGACGATTCCTCTTTCGACCCGAAGATTTTTAATTATTTAATGGTTGATGTAATTGATGACCCTAGAGAAAGTATTTTAGATACTAGCCAAATATTAAATGCTAATGTACGTGAACAATTGTTTCGCATGATTACAGGGTACACTCCACGTAAAATACAAAGCACGGATGTAAAAATGAAAATAATTTTAAATGATGAAATCCCGATATGTCAGAGAGCTAGGCGCCTCCACATAACAGAACAAGCTATTGTAGAGAAACAAATTCAAGAATGGCATGAACAAAAAAGTATAAAACCTAGTTGTTCAGATTTCGCATCACCAATTGTACTAAGTAAGAAAAAAAATGGAAGTACTAGAATTTGTGTAGATTTCCGTAGGCTCAATAGGAAAGTCGTTAAAGACAGGTTCCCGTTGCCCCTTATTGAAGATGTAATCGATAAGTTGGAAGATTCGTGTGTATTTACGACACTAGACTTAAAAAATGGTTTTTTTTCATGTTGACATTGAAAAAGATAGTACTAAATACACATCATTTGTAACTCACGAGGGACAATATGAGTTTTTAAAAGCACCATTTGGGTTGTGTATAAGTCCATCAGTATTCGAGAGATATATTTTTCATATATTCAGAGACTTGCTTAGGGATAAAACCGTAATATTTTATGTTGATGATTTGATAATACCATCAAAAAATAAAGAGGAAACGTAAACTTCAATTAGTATTAGAAACAGCTGCTAACTACGGATTAAACTTAAATTTCTAGAAATGCCAATTTTTAAAACGCAAGATAGAATTTTTGGGATTCCTAATTGAAAACGGTACCATTAAGTCTTCGGCATAAAAACTCTGGCCGTAGAAAATTTTCCCGCCTCTAAAAACATTAAACAAGTTCAAAGCTTTTTAGGTCTAACAGGGTATTTTCGAAAATTTATTAAAGATTATTCCAAAATCGCGAAACCTTTGAGTGATCTCCTCAGAGAAAATAACGAATTCCATTTTGGTCATGAACAAAAGAAAACTTTTCAGGATTTAAAGAAAATACTGGGTTGTGAACCAGTACTTCATATTTTTAAACAAGGGTCTAAATTAGAATTGCACATGGATGCTAGCAGTATCGGGTTCGGTGAAGTATTATTACAATTAGGAGATGATAAGAAAATGCATCCAATCCAGTACATGAGCAAGAAAACTAATGCACAACAGGAAAAGTACCCTAGTTATAAATTAGAAATTTTAGCAGTGATTGAAGCTTTGAAAAAATTCAGAAATTATTCACTAGGAACAAAATTTAAGATATTCACAGATTGTTCGGCATTTCAGCAGACTATGTCTAAAAAAGACTTATCGCCTAAAATAGCTCGTTGGGCATTACTTTTAGAGGAATTTGACTATGAAATAATGCATAGACCCGCTTCACAAATGAAACATGTAGATGCTTTAAGCAGAAATGTAAATGTTGTCGACACTCAGTCCTTAGATGACGAGATAACACATAAAATAGCAAATTCTCAAAACAATGACGAAAATATACGAGTAATAAAAGAATTAATGGAAAATTGGAACGAAGACAATTATTTAGTCAAAAATGATGTTTTGTACAGGTATGATGCAGGTAAAGAGTTGTTAGTTGTACTAGAAAATATGCAGTCAGAAATAATAAGACAAATACATCAAAAGGACATTTTGCTTCAGCGAAGACAGAAGCAATATTGAAAAGAGATTTTTACATTCCAGGTGCGAGAAAGAAAGTAGAAAATGTCATAGCCAATTGTGTGAAATGTATTCTATGCAATAACAAAAGTGGAAAACCTGAAGGATACTTGAATCCTTTTCCGAAGGAAAATGCACCGCTAGGCACCTATCATATTGATTTTATTGGACCGTTACCATCTACCAATAAGAAATATCAGCATATTTTCACCGTGATTGATGTATTTACAAAATTTGTTTGGCTATATCCAGTCAAAACCACGAGTGCAGAAGAAGCTTTAGATAAGCTGAAACTTCAACAAACAACCTTCGGAAACCCATCACGAATTATAACCGACAAAGGAGGTGCATTTCGATCTAATGAATTCGAAGAATATTGCCATGCGGAAAACATCGAGCATGTTCCAATTACGACAGGAGTGCCAAGAGGAAATGGGCAAATCGAACGTTTGCACAGGACTCTAATACCCGTCTTGTCCAAATTATCCATTGAAGATCCCACTAACAAGGGAACTTTTCCAAGTGGTAACCACCGATTTTCTTAAAAAAAAATACAGAAAATAGTTTACACTATACTTAATTCACTTGTGAAAAAATTAGCTGCTGAATCGCAACAGGAAAGCTGTAAAAAATTATTAAACTTTATGTTTTGAACTCCAAATACGAAAAAAGTCATCGCCAAACCACATTAACCTTCCTTCAGTGATGCCAAGGAACTTCAGTATAGGAGGGTTGTGTTTTCTATCGCTCTAGGGTTACTGAAGCAAGGAATCCATCCCCTCCGCGGAGGATCAAAATTATGATGGCATGTCTCCAGAATATCCCTATGAGTGAATACAAGGCCATCTCCAATTTCCCACTACGTAGCTATAGTACGACGTTAAAACCCACTCAACACTCAATATATTTTCTGAAATCTAGAAGTTTCTATTTAGAAAAAGTGACATGTTTTGTGTTGGATATAATATTTTCCATTATTTTATGTAATGTTTCAATATTGCATATATTTAAAATAATGCAATTACAAATTCAGATTTAATTTTACATTACTTCAGATAACATTTACATGTAATCTAGAGTAACTGAATGTCTGAATACTCGGCATATGCATTTATATAAATTTTCTGGCGATTAAAAGTTTAATCTGAATTATAATATATGATTATTGAATATTTGATTGAACATTTGATTTTTAGTATATTGGATTTAATTAATACTGAAATATATAAATCAAAAATAAAATATTTAAAATGTATTGAAGTTGAGTAGGTTTAAATTCGCACTAGAGCTATGAAGCGGGCAGTTGGCGACAGTCTGGGATACATTCCTAGGGATGGTCCGTAGACGCGCTACCACAATTTTGATCCTTGGCGGAGGGGATTATTTAAAATTGAAAACGCATGTGCATTACTACTACTTCATGGTTTATTACACTTTTGGAAGTTTATATATATATATATAAGTTTAAGAATAATATTATAAGAAAAATTGTAAAAATATGCAGTAGAATCTTATAGAATTATTAACTGCGAAATCTTGTAGTTTCAAAAAGTAATTGTTACGCTGAATGCGGGCATTCCGTGGCGGAATAAGTATGTCGCCCTTGCTAATCTCTTTCGAGGGTAGAAAAAGGGGTTCGATTCTCCCCCTGGCGCTGAGTGGTTCTTATTTTTTTTTTTTTTTTTTTGTATTGTAATCCTGTTGTGTAATAAATGTGTTCATCAGACGAAATTTACAGGGGGATGTCGAGTCAAATCGGATGTACAGTCGGTAACAAAAGTGTCCGAACACTAGCAAAAATTCTTTTGTAAAAAAAGTACATTTCATACGGTTTTGTTAAATAAATCCTTGTCGAATCCCAGGATTCGACAAGGATTTATTTAACAAAACATTTTTTTAATTTAACAAAACAAACTTTATAGCAATGAAATTTTCGAGAATGCAGTCGCCAAACAAACGCTTTTTTGGAAATATTGTTCTCATTTTCAGACATGTTCTCATTTTTAACAATTTTTCCTAGATTATCTATTGAGACTCAGCAGCTAATATTTTAGGAAAATACTATTTATGATTGTATCTTATGCCAGTATTTTTTTTTTCAAAAAAATCGGTGATTACCACTTCGATTACCCTTGTAAATGGTACAAGAATGTCAGTACTGTACAAAGAATATTTAACAGCACGACGACAAGGAGTACAAAGTTAATACCTTTTCAACTACTAACAGGAGTTAAGATGAAAAACAAAGAGGATCTGATCGTCAAAAGTCTTTTAAAAGAGGAGTACAGAAAAAGGTTCATGGAAGACAGGGAAGAAGTAAGAGACGATGCTAAACAACAAATCGAGAAGATTCAGGAAGAGAATAAAACACAATATGATAAAAAGCGCAAGAGAGCACATAAGTATCATATAGGGGACCTAGTTGCCATCCAACGTACCCAGTTTGGATCGGGTCTCAAACTAAGAATTAAATAATAACAGGAGACTTGGCGTTGGAATATTAAAACCTGAATAAACTACTGCGTCAGAAACACCAAAGAAAAATATTGGAAATGCATACAGCTGTTTCGGCAGCCTTAAGCGTGCCGTCTTCAGTGCAAAAAGGATTCTGAATCTGCAGAAATGCTCGTATTTATAGGAGAAGAGCCGAATTTAGTTCAACCCGTTACGTTGACGACACCTTCACACTTATCGACTTATCTCATCACAATATTGACCATGTCTTAGAAACTTTAAATTCAATTGACAGTAATATCCAGTTTACATATGAAATAGAAAATAATGGCTTCCTTCCATTTCTTGATACCCTCGTCTCTCGCACTGTAAATGGATTCTCAACCAACGTCTATCGAAAAAATTTTGCAGTCTCCCTTCCTCCCCATGCGCGTTCATGTCACCCACCTAACCAAAAAATGGCTGCTTTCTATACTTTTGTAAACCGTGCCCTTAATATTTGTTCAAATCCTATTTTATTAAAATCTGAAATTAAATACCTGAAAGCCATTGCAATTGACAGAGGTCATGACCCTTCCATTATAGACAAAGCTATCCAAAAATTACAACTCCCTCGTATTTCGTCTACTAAGTCAGTCTCTTCTAATATCAGTATTGTCATACCCTATTTTCCAAAATCCAGTCAAACCATAGCTAAAATTCTCAAACAATATGATTTTAAAATAATATTTTCACCTTCCAATAAACTCACCTTTTCTCAGTTAAAAGATCCCATTGATATGCATAATTCTTGGGGCATTTATAGTATTTCCTGTCAGTGTGGTTTATCATATATTGGTCAAACTAAACGCAGTCTTAAATTTCGTCTAAAAGAACATATGAATTACGTCCGCAAACAAGAAACCAATAAATCGGCTATTTCTAAACATTTCTGGGAGGAAAATCATAATTTTAAATTTAATTCAGCTAAAATAATTTGCAGACCTAAATCCATTCATGAACTCGATTTCTTTGAAGCTTTTCATATTTATAAAAATTTAAAAACCTTGTAAATTGTGATTTCGCTATTCCCCATTTGTCTGACTGTTGGAAATTTTATATTCAGTCCACATTTTCTTAATTTTCTACTGTTTACACAGCTAACTTTAATAAATTCCTATTCGCCACTATCCCCACTTTTCCCGTAATCCTATTGGTTGAACTAAATTCGGCTCCTCTCCTATAAATACGAGCACTTCTGAAGATTCAGAATCCTTTTTGCACTGAAGACGGCACGCTTAAGGCTGCCGAAACAGCTGTATGCATTTCCAATATTTTTCTTTGGCGTTTCTGACGTAGTAGTTTATTCGGGTTTTAAGAATTAGATATTTTGGTCCCTATAAGGTGACAAAAGTTAAGGCAAATGATCGATACGAAGTTCAAAAAGTTGGTCAGCATGAAGGACCAAATATAACGTCAACTGCTGCAGACATGATGAAAAAATGGACAATGTCAAATTAAAAAAAAAAAAAAAAAAAAAACTTTTTATTTTATATATATTGTTATAAATATTTTAGAATCTCTCTGTCGCTCGTTTTTTTTTTTTTTTTTGTATGTTTCAGAACCTTGGTGGATAAACTTGATGTGTCCCAGACTTGCAACTTCGAGGTCGAAGCTGTCGCGGGAAGGCCGAATTATGTAGAAAAAATGAAAAGAGAGAGTGGAAAAGAAAAAGAAAATTAATTACTCAGGTACCATCGAAACAGATTGCATCACCCAGGAGACGGACGGCCGGGCTGCGATGATGAAGCAGAACTCTTTTTTTTTTTTTTTTTTTTTTGTTCTTTTACTTTGCTTGACTTTTCTACGTGAAAAAAGGAATATCTGTGTGAACATGAGTTACGATTCGGATATGCAATCATTAACATACCTGCCTGAGTAGCTTGATTATTTTACGTACTAATTAATCTGAAATGAATCCTAAGTGGACACATAATAGTTTTTTGGACCTATGTGGTCAAATATTGTAAATAATCTGTACATATTATTCTTTTTATTAAACTTTAATTAATGTAATAATAACTTCTCAGTGCTCTTTCTAGCCTCTCACTACATATATATACATACATACAGTCGCTAACAATAGTGTCCGAACACTAGCGAAAATTCCTATGTAAAAAAGGTACAGTCCATACGGTTTTGTTAAATCAATCCTTGTCGAACATTTATTATTATACAAAAAACCATAGCTGTTCATTAAACATCAAAAAGTACTTTGTTTCCTTTATGAGATATTAATCTTCATTCCTGATCAGTTTTCGTCGACATAGTAATATATACCAAAACACTTCTATCAACTACACTGAAAAGAAAATAATGTTTTCCCTTAATTTTAGGATAATCCTGTATATTATCTATGAATTATATACACACTACATTGTGTACTAAATTTAGTCTTATTTGAAGAACACAAACTACAACCTCAAATGCACTTTCACAAATTTCCAAGTAAAGCATCAATATATCCAATGTCTTTTGAGTTGTCCTAATTGTGAATAATAAACGATTTCCATACCACAATCTCCACAAAACATGGTTTTATGCATATAAAAAATATATATGCTTATTTCGTTTTGTTTAGAGCAGCTTAAAGATGTTAGACTCTACCTACCAGAAATTTCACCCATAAACATAAAGTTCAGTTCCCGCCACTTATTAAAGTCACATTCGTTCTGAGCCAAAGTGATTTTATTAAACGGCTGATTTTTGTATTCGGCGAACGTTCCTGCACTTAAGGAAAAGGTATTACTTCCTTGAATTTGGAAAGAAACTTCAATAATGGAATTAGTAAACAATATTAATTAATTTATGATAGATAATTAATTAACTGTTTCTTCGATATAAATAAATTGAACGCATTCCAACTTAACATGCACTTTCGTTTGAGGAAAATCATAATTACTTTAACAAAAGTTCACGTTGTTCTTATAAATTTAAAATCTTTTCGTTTAAACCTCATGAATTTTAAAATACGAACTAGAAATGGTCTTTTAATAATTATAAATTTAGAAAAAATGTCATTTCAAACAAAATTTGTAACTTATAACTGCGTTTTGAAGAATACTTTCCTTGAAATTGTTACGGAGATGTGTTTAATTTGTAACTGTGCTGCAAGTGTAAAATCTTCGGCAATGAGCGATAACGAGGTACATTTCACTGGCCCCGCCACCCCCACGTATCAAAATTTCACATACACCAATCGTTTGTACTACGTTTGTACCGGTTAGTACCGAGAGATTTTTGTTTGTACCGCTTCCGGTACCGAGTTATTCAGAATTCAAATGGCGGGGCCAGTGAAACGAGGATTTCCCATAGTAAAAAAATAAACTTATTCAGATTTCGACCAAAAGCTGTCAGTCGTTTGTACTACGTTTGTACCGGTTAGTACCGAAAGATTTTCGTTTGTACCGCTTCCGGTACCGAGTTATTCAAAATTCAAATATGGCGGGGCATTTCACTGGCCCCGCCACACCCACGTATCGAAATTTCACATACACCAATCGTTTGTACTTCGTTTGTACCGGTTAGTACCGAGAGATTTTCGTTTGTACCGCTTTCGGTACCGAGTTATTTAAAATTCAAATATGGCGGGGCATTTCACTGGCCCCGCCACCCCCACGTATCGAAATTTCACATACACCAATCGTTTGTACTTCGTTTGTACCGGTTCGTACCGAGAGATTTTCGTTTGTACCGCTTCCGGTACCGAGTTATTTAAAATTCAAATATGGCGGGGCATTTCACTGGCCCCGCCACCCCCACGTATCGAAATTTCACATACACCAATCGTTTGTACTTCGTTTGTACCGGTTAGTACCGAGAGATTTTCGTTTGTACCGCTTCCGGTACCGAGCTATTCAAAATTCAAATATGGCGGGGCATTTCACTGGCCCCGCCACCCCCACGTATCGAAATTTCACATACACCAATCGTTTGTACTTCGTTTGTACCGGTTAGTACCGAGAGATTTTCGTTTGTACCGCTTCCGGTACCGAGTTATTCAGAATTCAAATATGGCGGGGCCAGTGAAACGAGGATTTCCCACAGTAAAAGAATACAGTAATTCAGATTTCGACCAAAAGCTGTCAGTCGTTTGAACTACGTTTGTACCGGTTAGTACCGAAAGATTTTCGTTTGTACCGCTTCCGGTACCAAGTTATTCAAAATTCAAATATGGAGGGGCATTTCACCGGCCCCGCCACCCCCACGTATCGAAATTTCACATACACCAATTGTTTGTACTTCGTTTGTACCGGTTAGTACCGAGAGATTTTCGTTTGTACCGCTTCTGGTACCGAGCTATTCAAAATTCAAATGCCAGAGAAATGAGAATTTCCCACAGCAAAAAAATAAAGTAATTCAGATTTCGACCAAAAGTTGTCAGTCGTTTGTACTACGTTTGTACCGTTTAGTACCGAGAGATTTTCGTTTGTACCGCTTCCGGTACCGAGTTATTCAGAAATGAAATATGGCGGGGCCAGTGAAATGAGGATTTCCCATAGTAAAAAAATAAAGTAATTCAGATTTCGACCAAAAGTTGTCAGTCGTTTGTATTACGTATGTACCGGTTAGTACCGAGAGATTTTCGTTTGTACCGCTTCCGGTACCGAGTTATTCAGAAATGAAATATGGCGGGGCCAGTGAAACGAGGATTTCCCATAGTAAAAAAATAAAGTAATTCAGATTTCGACCAAAAGTTGTCAGTCGTTTGTACTACGTTTGTACCGGTTAGTACCGAGAGATTTTCGTTTGTACCGCTTCCGGTACCGAGTTATTCAGAAATGAAATATGGCGGGGCCAGTGAAACGAGGATTTCCCATGGTTAAAAGTAAAGAAATTCATATTTCGAGCAAAAGTTGTCAGTCGTTTGTACTACGTTTGTACTGGTTAGTACCGAGAGATTTTCGTTTGTACCGCTTCTGGTACCGAGTTATTCAAAACTCAAATGCCAGAGAAATGAGAATTTCCCACAGTAAAAAAATAAAGTAATTCAGATTTCGACCAAAAGTTGTCAGTCGTTTGTACTACGTTTGCACCGTTTAGTACCGAGAGATTTTCGTTTGTACCGCTTCCGGTAGCGAGTTATTCAGAAATGAAATATGGCGGGGCCAGTGAAATGAGGATTTCCCATAGTAAAAAAATAAAGTAATTCAGATTTCGACCAAAAGTTGTCAGTCGTTTGCACTACGTTTGTACCGGTTAGTACCGAGAGATTTTCGTTTGTACCGCTTCCGGTACCGAGTTATTCAAAATTCAAATGCCAGAGAAATGAGAATTTCCTACAGTAAAAAAATAAAGTAATTCGGATTCCGACCAAATGTTGTTAGTTTGTGCTACGTTTGTACCGGTTAGTACCGAGAGATTTTCGTTTGTACTGCTTCTGGTACCGAGTTATTCAAAATTCAAATGCCAGAGAAATGAGAATTTCCTACAGTAAAAAAATAAAGTAATTCGGATTCCGACCAAAAGTTGTTAGTTTGTACTACGTTTGTACCGGTTAGTACCGAGAGATTTTCGTTTGTACTGCTTCTGGTACCGAGTTATTCAAAATTCAAATGCCAGAGAAATGAGAATTTCTACAGTAAAAAAATAAAGTTATTCAGATTCCGACCAAAAATTGTCAGTCGTTTTTACTACGTTTGTACCGGTTAGTACCGAGAGATTTTCGTTTGTACAGCTTCCGGTAGCGTTTTATTCATATTTCATTTGGTGGGACCATTGAAACGAGGTTTTCCCATATTTAAAAAAAAAAAATAAAGTATTTCAGATTTCGATAAATAGCTGTTAGTTGTTTGTGCTACTTTTGTACTTGTTATTAGCGAGAGGTTTTCGTTATTACCGCTTTCGCTCCCTTATTTATTTATTTATTTTCACACATAGGAAAAATATTTACTGCCTTCATCTAGTTTGAATAAGTAATCAGATTTTGAATCCCTGAACTACAAATATACATTTTCTGGTTATATGTGTAAAGAAATAAATTGAATAGATGAAATATTCATGAATTTATAGTCTATACTTTTCTTAATAGTGAAACTCTGTCTTGAATTTTATGTGAATTATTTTAATACTTTGTATTGGGAGAAATTATGGCTTGTCTTCCTAGAATTGTGTCTTAAATCAAAATTACATTTGCTAAAATTCGCACATTTTGTTTCCATTTATTTGCGGAATTTATTGTATAAGATTGACTTCGATATTATTGTAAAACTATAAAATTTTAATAAAGGATTTTAGAACTCTTTAACAAAGAGATCTAAAATTTTTAAGGATATATGGAATTATTTTTACTTGAGCCACAATTGAGTTTCTAGTTCCTAGTTATTAATCACGTTATATTTTGTTTTCAGTGTAGGTTCATATATAGTATTTTTTATCTCACCTCTTAATCTGAAAACTTTCTTTTTATTATTGAAATGCAATGTGAGAGGGTGTCGCTTGAGTGTCACGTTAATTATTTTTTTGTTAATTAATTGTTGTATTTGTATGTGGAAAACAAAAGTAAAATTAAATATTATTAAAATATGTACTTGCAAGGGCGAAGAACGTTTTTGTGGAATTCATGATGTCTTCAAATATACTTTATATGTTAGTATGCTTTTTATATTAGTTTTACTTTAATAATTCACTGTAAAATATTTTCTGTAACATTGCATTTGAAGCAGGTTTGCCAGAACCATTTGAAAAACTTTTTTCCAATGTAATTAAGACAGAAGGTGGCTGCTCACCACTATGCAGGGATTTTGAGCGATTTCAATCTTTAGAGGAGTCTATGATGGCACTGTGCAGATTCAAAAGAGCCCGTTTCTAAAGGTTAAGTCTCCTCCGTTGTTTATTGCATAAACAATTAAAAAAAAATAATTATAAAAAAGATCGCCAAAGCAGAGCTCTCACAGGACAGAGGCCGACAAGGTAACAATATGGAAATCATTCACATTTCGTTTACAGGCTTACACAAAAGTATTAGATTATAGTGCGACAATACTTGAAAAGTGATGTAAGTTTATTTCACATTGTGCTGTGTGTTGTAAAAATAGAATTATATTTATGTGCACTATGTTGTGTGTACATAAACTTCAGAAGATATTCAGGGCTGCCAATATTTATGCCATAACATCTTTTTTTATTGTTAATGGAAGTCTTTTACTATAATACTTTACCATGTCCAGGAAAGCTGCTCAGAAATTGAAATAAATTCCGCATAGCTATGTGATAAATAATGCATTTTTACTTCCTTATATAAAGTATAAGGAAATACATATAGTAATCCCGATTTTCGAAATGGACTTTGTATCTCGCATAGTCCAAAAACGAATGAGTTAATGGTAGAGTCAGTAATTATATTGTTGTAAATGTTATCGACAATGATAGAGCCCGTAATGATATTGTTATAAGTGTTATCGACAGTAATATTTTACTTTTTACTCAATAATATAAAAATCTTCATTTTAACTTTTTTATTTCTTATGATATAATCTTGCTGGGATTTTTTCGTCCGACAACCCTCATTAGCCCGCTCCACTCGTAAGCCGTGATGACCTCTACTCCTTCTTTTGTTATATCAGTTTAGTTTGTTTCAATTTTGTCCTTTTTTCGGATAGTTTTCAGTTTTTATATCAAATATGTATATATAATAGGATTGAAAAAAGGTGAGAATTAAATATAATAGGATGGAAAGGGGATGGGACTTGAATTAATATTTTTATATTTTAAATAATTATTTTTATAGTTTAAATTATTATTGCAAAATGAATTAAAGGAATAAAGAAAATATCATATTAGACAGTAAGTTACTTTAAAAGTATAGAAAATAATAAATGGAAATTCGTAATCGCGATCATTCGAAAATGAATAAACAAGTTAATAATTTAAAATGAATGAGCATTTTGATGCCTGAAATATTCCATAAATAAGTTAAATGAGGTTTATATATGAGGTTTAAGATTTATGATTATAATTGGGTAATAACTGATGAAAATTAGGATTTAATTACTGATGTCAGATGCAAAGCTATAAATATTGTTGTTTATGAGTTTGCGATTTGGCGATTATGGGTCTAGGTCGCGTGAAATTTTAAACTTTTGACCAATAGGACACAAAGAAGCATTGCGTCATTAAATAATGTAACCAATAGAGAAGTAAGGGAAGACATTGGATTTACGCCAGAAGTAGGCCAAAATTAGGACTATAACAGATGAAACACTTTTCAGGACCCAGGACCTATAACAGATTATTGACATAAAGTGCAAATAGCTTATTGAAACTTTTAGCTGCAATAAATTCCCTCTGGGCACCCTCTTCCCGTTTCAGTACCGGAAACAGCCAGCTCGCTCACCCTGTTATGATCTTCGGAAATTTTGACCGTGGCAACTCGGTCATGTAAAGGACGCTCACCATGTAAAGCACCTTTGAAAATTCCGATCGTGGTAAATCCCCAAACTGGTGGGACCTACGGTCTCCTAATTTACACCCGATAAAGAATTTATACATTATCAGAATGGGAGATATTTAATTACTAAAGTATCAAAGCGCCATCTGGCGACAGAAATTTGCAAATGTACTCTTCTGTTCCAAATCAAATAACTTTTAAAATGATATATTACTTGTGAAATTATGTTAATTAGAAGTTGAGATACAAAAGTAATATACACATTGTTTTAAAAAGATTGTGTCTGACTTTTCCGTGATTTTCTCTGAAACTTGCGTTAATTGCGAGCTAAATAGTTTTAAATATCATTGATATGGAATGTGCACGGTGTATCTGTTATCTCCTTATATTATTAAAATCTGTGCGCATCTGTCTGTCAGTCTGTCTGTGAGAAATGCCTTGTAAACGCTAAAGCTCCGGCGCTAATGGTCGCAGCGCCTCGAAATAGGTGTCGACAGAAGCACAATTTCTTCATCTCGACATCGCGATAATTCGCTAAGCGATGCGACCCTAATTAGCGGAGATATTAATTAAACGTCGACCCATGTCTACCGAAAAATGACCCAGAATTCATGTTTAAATGCTTAAAAAGCGACATTTTTACAGAAAAAGTGGAAAATAAATTAGAAATATCAGTCGTATCGTTACAAATATGGTATCAAATGAAAGGTCCGATTTTTCTGAATCCGACGGTTTAAATAGCTTATCGATAGGACAATTACATTTTTTAAATTAACTAAAGTATAAAAAAAAGGTGCCAACAAATCACAAAAGTTTTATTAATTTCGCAGACTAGCGAGCTTCGAGACGTATTTCGGTTACCATGGCGCCGGGCGAAAGAATAAGTAGATTTTACTTCCTGCTTTACTGATTTTGTACTGGAAATAAAAATTACAAATTTCAAAATGCTTCAATTTTCTTCAAAATTATTTCAAACTTGCTACACACTTTTAACATCACAAGACGAAGTTGCAGTTCAAATTTCATCGGGTTTCGAGAATAAATAAAAAATGTACAATTTAATTGCAAATTAAATTTTATTCTAATACGCGTATTTCAAATTCTAACTATGATTAAATTATTTTTAATACATCATTCGAAAGATATTTTAAAGTACTTTTATATTATCGAAAGTGGGATTCAAGATTTCGCTTCATTTACACGTCTTGAGGTCTCTTGAATCGGTTTTCTTTTGTATCTCAGCTACTAATTAAAATATTTTCATAAGTAATTCTAATAAATATAATTTCATAAGTAATACATCATTAGAAAGCTTTGTTGATTTGGAATCGAACAGTTGATTACAGAAATTTCTACCGCCAGATGGCGCTGTAATATTTTAAAATTTCAATATTTCAATTTCTAGTTATGATTAAATTATTTTTAATACATCATTCTAAAGATATTTTAAATTTCTTTTATATTATCGAAAATTTTAACCATATTTGCACGTTTTGAGGTGTCCTGATTAGGTTTTCTTTTGCATCTCAGCTAATTCAGTTAGACCGTTTAAAATTGGTATATGTAGGTTAATTAGGAAGGGCTGAAAGGGTGGGGAAGATATAGGCGTGCACCGCGCGCACGGGACAGCGCTGCCGAAGGCAGTGGGGACCCGGGCCGACTTTTTACCCAATCAGAAATATATATATTTTTTTAATTTCTTTTCTTAACACTAAAAGTTACTGTTAGTGATTCATTAATTTTAGTGATTCATTTGAAAATACTGACCCGCTAGCGGGCGAAGCTCGCTAGTCGCCTTATATTATTAAAATCTGTGCGCATCTGTCTGTCTGTGTGCCTTGTGCCCCCTAAAGCTCCGTCGCTAATGGTCACAGCGCCTCGAAACAGGTGTCGGCAGACGCAGAATTTCTTCATCTCGACATCGCGATAATTCGCTAAGCGATGCGACCCTAATTATCGGAGATATTAATTAAAACGTTGAGGTATGTCGATCGAAAAAGGACTCAGAATTCACGGCTATTTGCTTAAAAAGAGGCATTCTTACGGAAAAAGTGGAAAATAAATTAGAAATATCACCCGTATTGTTACAAATATGGTATCAAATGAAAGGGCCGATTTTTCTCAATCCGATGGTTTAAACGGCCTATCGTTCGGACAATTAGATTTTTTTAAATTAACTAAGCTAAAAAAAAATGGTGGCAGCAAATCAAAACAATTTTAATATCTCAGACGATCGTCTACAGTCTTGAACGGAAAGAGAAACTTCTGGTATTTAATGAGGTCACATGTTTTGGTACTGCGATGAAAAATTGCAATTTTAAAAAGGCTTCAGTTTTTCAATGTCGCACACTAAACTTGATATACAGACCTAACATCACAAGACAGCCTTGCAGTTCAAATTTCATCGATTTTGCAAAATATTTACATTTTAATTGGAAATTAAATTTTATTCTAATACGCGTATTTTAAATTCTAATTATGATAAAATTATTTTTAATACATCATTCGAAGGATATTTTAAAGTTCTTTTATATTATCGAAAGTTTTCACCAGATTTACACGTTTTGAGGTGTCCTGAATCAGTTTTCATTTGTATCTCAGCTACTAATTAAAATATTTTCATAAGTAATGCATCATTAGAAAGCTTTGTTGATTTGGAATCGAACAGTACATTACAGAAATTTCTACCGCCAGATGGCGCTGTAATATTTTCAAATTTCATATTTCAATTTCTAATTATGATTAAATTATTTTTAATACATCATTCGGAAGATATTTTAAAGTTCTTTTATACTATCGAAAGTTTTCACCAGATTTACACGTTTTGAGGTGTCCTGATTAGGTTTTCTTTTGCATCTCAGCTAATTCAGTTAGACCGTTCAAAATTGGTATACGTAGGTTAATTAGGAAGGGCTGAAAGGGCGGGGAAGAAATAGGCGTGCACCGCGCGCGTATCCCCTAATTTGTGCGCGCGGCGGCCGAAGGCAGTGGGGACCAGGTCCGACTTTTTAACCGATGAGAAACGATTTTTTGATTTTCTTTTCTTAAGAATAAAAATTTGATTGAAGAAGGAATATGTGCGCGCAGCGCGCGCATACCTTCACACGTGCGCGCGCAGCGCGCATGGATTTGCGCTCCCGAAGGCAGTGGGGACCCGGTGTGAGTTTTTACCCGATCAGAAATGATTTTTTTTTTGTTTAGGGTGCACGAAGGGTCAGGGAAGGAATACGCGAGCGCAGTGCGTGTATCCGTTAACTTGTGCGCGCGCAGCGCGCACGTGACTGCGCTGCCGAAGACAGTGGGGACCCGTCCGACTTTGTACCCGAATGAGAAATGATTTTTTAAATTTTCTTTTCTTAAGAATAAAAATTTGAATTGAGAAGGAATATGTGCGCGCTGTCTGCGCTGCCGAAGGCAGTGAGGACCCGGTGTGAGTTTTTACCCGAACAGGAATGATTTTTTTTTTTTTTTAGGGGGCACGAAGGGTCAGGGAAGGAATACGGGAAGGAATACTGAAGGATTAAATGCAAAACACACAGCACACATCAATTTTATTAACAACAAATGATTTTTACTTACAAATGCGATTCAATATGATCGCCATCATGATGCTCCAAGAAATGCATACGATGCATGAAATATTTCACAGTCGCTCACAAGATATTAGAATTAATTTGTCTCTCCTCTAACATTATTCGTATTTTCAATTTTATCGCAACACGCGCTCTACATTAAGTCCAGTGTAGAGTGATGCACCATCCTGCCTGAATATAGTCGGATCGAAATATCCTCGTTGCTGCAGTTTGAAACCATAAGGTTCTGTTGCACATGGACATACTTTTCAATAGTATTCTTGAACCCCGTATCTTGCGACCATGGGAGCTTCTTCGCAAGTGCTTAACGAATCTAATGTTAATAAAAGGATGATAACCTTTATTAACATTAGGTTGAGAGAAAATAGTGGTTGAGAGTGGTTGAGAGAAAATAGTAATAAGGAACCGCCGAATGACTACATATTTACCAAATTTCAACCTATTGGTCAATTTGACACCTCTCCAAGCCTTTGAATCTGTACTCAAAACTAGGCACGAGAAACAAGATTACACTAAAGCGATACAGGCCACTAGACCATGCACGATTTTCTTCACAAAAGCAAAGACCTGTGATAAATGATGTTGCCCCTTTGGGACTTATGTCTAGTGGAGAAGCTCCTGCACACAATCATGTGGATTATTCGCAGCCTAAATGCTGCAGTAGTTTCCGAGAAACAGTCGCCCATTTTTTTTTTCACGCAGACACACAAACAGACAGACACATATATATACTTTAACGTCCTCTCTAGAACAAATAAACAACGCACGAAAATTGCAACTGTAAGAATAGAATTTGCTGTTCGTGTGAATTGAAAGTGATTGTGTAAAAGCAGATGTTCAATTGCGAATCATATATCGCTGCTACCCAAATTATTATAAACATTCACGCCGAACAAAAGCAATAAATAGAGATATACATATAATATATATATATATATATATATATATATATTGTTTGTATGTTTGTTTCAGAATATAAGCATTAAACAACGAACTACTAAAACTGAAAATGAAGAATATTTTTGCAATCTTGATGTTCACAACTCACATAAATGTTCAAACGTTATTATTAAACATTTTCTTTTAGTTTTTTTAATTTTTAACTGAACACAATCAGTAATTACATTTTATTTTTTTATTTTACTTTCTTCTGTATTCAATCGAAGAAAATATTGGATTCGTAAAAATTTTCGACTTCCGGTTTCGACGGATTTAAAAGTTTTGAGAGGTCTAGACTATATGCCAGTTTTCATTGCGTATAATCCAACAAAACCCGATATGTGAGAAGACCAGTATGAGATATTACGCTGATTCAAATTGAATGCCTATCAGCCAACAGGTGGCGCTGCTACACAGCGATTTCCGCAATTTAAGGAAAGGCTATATCTCAAGAAATACTGCACAGAATTGCATATAAATTTGTATGTAGGTGCCCTTTAATATATATTAGCACCTGTCAACTTTTGGTGTAAACCACTCAAAAGGTGGCGCTGCTACACAGGGATTTCCACAATTGCAAGGAAAGCTATATCTTAGGTTCTATTGTGTATCATCAAACAAAACTTAATATGTTAGAAGGCGATTTTGAGACATTATGCTGACTCAGTTTGAATGCTTGTCGGCCAATAGGTGGCGCTGCTACACTGCAAATTTCATCGATAACAGGATGGCTATATCTCAACTTCTATTGCATATAACTGTACGATCCATGATATGTGAGATAACCATTATAAAAACGCATTGTTTAAGAAGTTATTTATAGACGACAAAAATCTTTGGATATTTAGTATTAGATTTCCCTAAGATGAAAATTATTTTCATTCATCACGTTAAACTTTTTAATAATAGTTTTAATAAATTATTCGCACTTAGTGAATTTGACAGAAAAATATAGAAGAATGTCTTGTGGTGGCCACAACATACTATTTTTTTAAATATTTTACCAACTGTGTGACAATGAAAATTTACTTTATTTTATATCATGTTATATCATTTGACCTTGTTTTGCATGATTTTTAGATGAATAAGTAATGTTGATTTATTTTTCGGGTTGGGTTCGGGTTAGATAAGTCGGGTTTCGGGTAGCAAAAAATTCTCTGTTGCGGGTTCGGGACGGTTTTCGGGTTGATGAAAAATTTTTTGTCGGGTTCGGGTCGGGTTTCGGGGTGATTTAAAAATCATCTATCGGGTTCGGATCGGGTAATACAAACAGAACATTCACCCAAAATTATACAGCTAATTCCACGTACTTCATGAACGTACACACCATTCCGCAACTCAGTTCAATAATTTTTGCAGCCATTTTTTGCGGTACATGCATACATAAGATAGGCAGACAACAGAACCCAAAAACTTTTTTAATCTTCCCATGCAGGCCTCTACTAACGTTTCAGCTGTAAATTAAAATAAGAAAAGTCTGAAATTAATCAACTGAGTCGAATGAGCCGTTTAACGCTATTGCACTTGAAATAATTTAAGCCCATAGTTTATAATGATAAAGAATATTTCGTTGCATCCCTGTAAAAATCTATAAGTGCTAGATTCAACAAAATTTATACAGTTCGTGCGACGGTGATCTATAACACGGATAAAAATTTTCAGCTCAATCGGATAATTCATTTAGATACTATCATACTTTAAATAATTTCAACCTAAAGGCTATAATGATAAATAATGTTGTGTTGTGTCCCTGTAAAAAAGACTATAAGTGCTAGATTAACTAAAATTAATAGGGTTTGTGCTACAGTGACTTATAACATACGTATCAACTTTCAGCTCATTCGAGCCATACGTTTAGACGCTATCGTGTTCACTCACACACATGCATCACGAAAATTCGGATAAAATCGTAAACATCTCTAAAAGGGAGCTCGTATCAAAACCAAACCTGGATGTGTAATAATACAGATTTTGATAGACCTAAATATATATTTGGAACATTTTACGGCTATTCTTTCTTGAGCCAAGCGAGATACAAAATCTATTTCTCAAATCATGACTACAATACTTTCCTTACATATAATGTTCGCAATGCCACATATGTATATAGGCGAAACTTATCGATTTGTACTGCCAGATCTGGCGTATTTTACCATGTTTTTATTAACTTCGATTCTTGTTTGTATGTTTGCTTGTTTGTTCGTTTGTCAGGGACAAATCTTGCAATCGATTTTTAACTAATTTCCCGACTAGCTAGTAATTTGAAATTTTCAGGACAGCTCACAACACGGTGACAATACATTTTTCTAATAATTTTAGTCAACTATTTCAGGTCCCGCTGCCTTCGGCAGCGGTTATATTATTCGACAGATAATTTATTAACTAACTTCACGACTAGCTAGACATTTTAAACTTTCAGAATATTTCAGAATACGGTGAAAATGCATTTCAAAAATATTTTTAACCAGTTGCTTCGGGACCCTGCTGCCGTCGGCAGCATTACCAGTACAAAGCATGCAATCAACTGTTAACTAACTGCCCCGCTAGATAGCCATTTGATACTTTTATAATAGCTTAAAACACGATAGCAAGGAATTTTTTTAATACTTTTATCCGATTTCTCCGGGTTCTCGCTGCCTTCAGTAGCGTTTATATGATTCAACAAAAAATTTAAAAAAATGGTGTAAAAAAGTTCTTTTTATCTTGTAATTATTTTATTTAGTTATCACCAATAACTTAGAGAAGTGACATTTTATATACATAATAGACTATCAATCTTCGAAGCGATTAGGTAAGCATTACGACTGAAAAATATTGATGACTATTGAATAAAAAATCCCTCATATCTGGCAAGACTGGTAATAGATGGTGTCTACTTAACTTGAATATAAAAGAATGCGATTAACACAATATTTAAACAAATGATCAAATTTAACATTTAAAAAATGGATAATAATTTAATTAAAACAATTTACAAACAACATTTTATTTACAGTGTTTCAGCAAAAGTTTTGCTGACATATACAAAGATTGCAAAATGTATTCAAATTTCTAAATTCAATAAAAAAGTGTATCATAACTTGTAATAAAAATAGGTCCGCAATGACATATATTCTAATGAATATTTGTAATATAAGGAATACTTTACAATAAAATGTTTAATTAATTGGAAACACATACATCTTGGAAAGAAATAAACAGGAAGAAATACTTGTAAAATGTAAAAGAAACTCGTAAACATTTTTTTAAATATCAACAAACGTTTTATTTTAAATGAAACAAACAAGCATATCAAATTCATGTAAAAGAAACTTGTAATTATATTTTAAACACAAATAATACTTTCATTTAAAATGAATAATAAATAGAATATTTTCAATCAATAACATCATGCTGTTCTGTAAATGGTAATATAATGTAACTTTTTGTAGTATATTGCAAAATATTACAAATTATTATTAATATGGATTAAATTATATTACAAACTTAAATATATATATATATATATATATATATATATATATATATGATGGTTGAAAAGTTAACAATCATTAAGAGATATACAGCAGCAATATATCTTTTTAGCAAATTAAATTTGAATAAAGTTTCAGTATAGTTCAATAACAACAGTGCAAAAACAGTTAAAAAAAGTGCTATAAGCAATATGTTATTCAAACTTTCTAAAGCTAATAAAAATCGTAATTGCATAAATTGTATGAAACTATTAAAGCTCAAAAGAAAAAGAAAAAAAGAAAGAAAAAAGAAAAGAAAAAGCTATACAATTTCTGGAAAATGCATGATTACTACAAATTACAAATTTATAAACGTATCAGAATTATTTCAAAAATTTACAATATGAGTATATAAACATATGCAATATTCATATAATCTGAAGTGTTAGATAAAGGAAGTTCATCTTCATCACAAGAATATTCTTCCGATTTTATATTATTTACAGAAAACAGATTATTTAATAACATTCTTGAGGAAAAGATTGCATTTAAGGCATTTAGGTTTGTTATTATTGAAACAATACAAATACTATATATAAATCAATACAAACTTTTAGAAATAGGTTGTAAATGAATTTGAAGTAAAATATTTTTAACAAAACACACGCGTTTTAGATATTAACAATGAACAACAGTAGTATCTTTCTGAATCTAATTATATCGATGTATATTCATGTTTATTTTCAAATGAAAAATTTTACGTAATATAGAAACGCACAAAATATATATGTATTTTTAAATATATTTTGTATAAAGAGATAAATATAAAACATTAAATATAATTTACATCTAAGTTTGAAGTCAATCATTTTTAATATAGATCACATACACGCTAAGTTAGACTTTGATATTTACTATGGATAAAAGTAGTTTTTGAGTGTTATCGATTATATACGTATCACTTGAAACAGTATAATGATTAAATAGAAATATAATTCAAAGAATATTTTCAGACGAAAGGTTTTCTCAAGACTCATAAATATAAACATATATAATTACTATGAATAAATGTAGTTTCTGAGTGTTATCGATTATCTACGTATCACTCGAAACAGTATAATAATTGAATAAAAATATAATTCAAAGAATATTTTCAGACGAAAGGTTTTCTCACGACACATAAATATAAAAATATATAATTACTATGAATAAATGTAGTTTTTGAGTCTTATCAATTATATACGTATTATTTGAAACAGTATAATGGATGAATAAAAATATAATTCAAAGAATATTTTCAGAAGAAAGATAAATAAATATAAAAATATACACATAAATATAACATAATATAAACATAATACACATAAATATAAAAATATATAATTAATATACATAAATTTCTAAACACAATTTACGTGTGCTGTTTGTAAATAAATATAAACAAATAAAACAAAACATATAAATATATAAATAAATTTAATAACACGACTGAATGTGGATAAAATATTTTCCATAATATAATCACTTACTGTTTAAAATGACCTCATCAGAAATTCGAAATTGAGTCCATCAGTGTAAAATAGCAAATTGTTAATTTTCATTTAAAATTGAATTTTTTACACTTTTCTTATAATCTATAAAACTTAGTAGAAATACGTGAATACACTAATAAATATGAAAATAAGCTTTAAGTGTAATACTTTTATATGGTATAAATTAAACATTCAGCTGTAGTTTGTTTCATTTGTTGGCATGTTTTCTTTTTTGGATGTAAGTCATCATAAATTTCCCAGTTTTCATCTGTGCGTCTACATATAGCTATATAGTGACTTATTTCATTTATTAATATTCCTTTTTTAATTCCTGATACTAAGCCTCTTAAATAATATTCTTTTCCAAAAAGTTGAACTGTTTTTTGAATTTTATTTAAAGGAAATTTAGCATCCTGCACTAACGTGCCTCTTGATGGCGTATCCATCGATAATACTTCCACAAAAAAAAAATGTTTGTCTGAAACGGAAATTGTTGAAAATGTTTTTCCTTTGCAAAATGTTCCGTCAGCTTCTTTTTCAGTGCAAATGCCTTCATAAGTCTGTAATTCGTTTAAGATACATTTTTGGATATCACTTTCTTCGTTTTCATTAACTATCACAGAAAGTACGGTGCGTTTTAAATACTTTTTTGAGCTGCAATTTATCTTGCTACAGCAGACAGTCTCTACTACAGATGGATGCTCTAAAAAAATATTTTCTAATGCCTGTTTAATAGTAATAGTACTCTCTGCAGCTACTTGAATTACATTATTAGGTAATGTATAAGTTTGGCAGACAGATCTTAAAAAGGCAACTCTCAAGTTATAAGTTTTTGAAGTAATCCCAGAAGACGCAACATCACCGATAATTTTCAATATATTTTGATCTTCCACAGAAATTTTCATTTTATTTTCATATATTTCACTGTCACAAAAAGCAATTGATAATATTTGAAAAATGCTGTCATATGCACACGTATTTGTAACAATGACGCTATAATTATCGTTTTTTGCTGGCGTTAAACCTAAATTTAAATTTTTTAAAATGCCGATGGGTTTTCGCATAGATTTTGAAGAAAAGTCAATCTTTAGCAATTCAGGTTGGGCTTGGAGGTACGAACCCTTAAACCTTTTTTTGGGAGGGATAGATAATCCTCTCCAATTTTCCTGAGCAGAATCTTCTATATTTAAATTTCTATTCTTTTCTTGCGCGCATGCCATGCAAATTCTTCTTTCTCCATATCCTTCAAAAGAAGTGCCATCTGTTAGTGGTAAAGAGCATCCTTCTAAAATGTGTACAGAACATCCGCATTTGACGCACTTATGTGCCCCTGATGGTACATCTCCATTTTCACATGCTACACATTTTTTAATGTCACTGAATTTGTCTCGTTCTTTAAGGCTTGTGATCTTAATGGTTTCCGATTCAGGTATTTTACTATTTTCATGCAATGGAGTCATTTCATTTTCATTATTTCGAGTGCTATTTCTTTTATCTAAATTACGGTTTGCTGCTGCTACTATCTTCATTTTTCCGTCTAATGAATTTAGATGAATTTTAATAAATTCATCTGCCCGAATTGGAAGCTTTATTCCTGAGAATACTCTGTTTTTTAAATCGTTAAAGTTACTTTCAACAGCCGCACTACTAGCTGTTATATTGCCGTATTTGAAAAAGGGTACCATAACCGCTGACCAGAGAGGCAAAGTTTTACTAAGAGAAATGAAATTGTTGCAGATTTCGGGTAAGAAGTGCAAATTATCGCGATCTCCTTCTTAAGTAATTGTATTTTTATGTTTTTCAATTAAATTATTCATCCATAAAGTAAAATTATTGAAATCTTTCTTGGTATAACTTTCTGAATTTTTAATATTATCATGATTAACAATATCTTCGAGGTTTATGTTTTCAGGAATATTACCGTATGATATCCTTTTTTTAATTTTAATTTCGCTTCCTCACAGCGAGTATTCTGGTTAAAGTTATTTTTCCCTTCTGTTTCGCTTAAAGCTATAATTATTAGATTCTCAAGCATGTCAGATATATCATTTATATTAGTTGATTGTATAACTTGTGCCAACCTTCTAATATATAAATTTCTAATGCGAAATGACTTCTTATATATGCATCTCCATGAAGCAATCATTTTTATAGTGTGAGCAACGTCACATCGAACAAATGTTTTTGGAATGCTTTTTGAATTGCAGAATATTATATCAAAACAATTATTTATGTAATCTTTTAAACAGGAAAACTGAGTGAAAGCTTTCACAATACCAGACAGCAAAGCAATTGAATGGTCACAAACTATCTCTTTAGGAATTGGAGCTCCATATCTGAGCCAAGTTGCGAGCCAATTGAAAATGGTCTGGTTATCATGCGATTCGGATAACATATTACAAACTGAATACTGCAAGTTGGTATTTTCATCTCCAATTGTAATATCATACAAAAATATGTGTTTAGATAACTTATTAAATGGTCTTCTTAACTTTTTTACTATACTTCCAGTAGCATCGATGCTTATTCTTGGAACTGATTTTTTTTTTTTTTTTTGCAATAAGCCGCATAAACATGCGATTGCGATGAATGCCAATAGATGACATGAAAAGGATCATAGCCTATTGCTTTGATTGCACCATTATGAAACGGATCATGCATCAAAACATTTATACTCACAATAGGATTTTCATTTATATGTTTTTTCTTTATTTCCCTATGTTTCACTATTCTTAATGCGTTTGATGAAGGTAAGTGCGCTGGTTCTAATTCTCCAAAACGCATAAGTTTATGAGCTTCATTTGATCTATAAGCACTTGCAGATACATTTTGGCCACAAATCTTTGATAAGGCAGATTTTTTAGTTAGTCCGGTCAAAAAGCGTTTTTTGTGTTTTGGCAATGCAAAAATTCTCTTTCGTATATGTGCACATGAACCTTACGGAATCGCATTCAGCAGGCTGATTTCGGAGAAATGCTTTAAAAACGGAGTTACAGCAGGAACATCGGTCAAATATGCGTATAAAAAAATCCGAATCATTATAAATCCTAGCTCTTTTAAAAATTAATCGACACGGAAGGTGTGTCGATAGAAAGAACTTTTCTTTGATAATCGAAGTCCATACTTTCGGAGTTAATACGGGGTAATTTCTCTTCCCCCTTTCTGAACTACTGTACGTAACTGTCCTAGGACATATATCTATCCATTCTTTTGGAGATAATATAATACTGAAATCTTTTCTCTGGGAGACCTCTGATAATTGATCACTTGAACTATTTTCACTATTTGAACTGCTCTCATGACTTCTTGAATTATCACTATGAAAAGCATCTTCATTAGAACATTTTAAGTTTAGTTTATCGCATATGTTGTATCTGTTTTGCTTAACCAAAACATACAAATATTTAGCAGAAATTTTATTTTGCATAGACTTACTTATAGTTAGCCACAGCGGATCAGAGGGAGGTTTTATCGCACCATCATCAGTAATAATTTCATTTTTATATTCCTGCAATTTCGTTTCAATTAAAGATGTACATACTGCTGGCTTTTTTGGCATGTTTAATTAGGGTCGACAAATTTATAAAATTAAAAAAAATATTTTTCAAAGTACCATAGAAAATAGTTTCTAATGCTCAACGTTTAAAAAGAACACTTCTTATAAAACAATAATTTTCGGGGGGGAAACTCCCTCATGCTTTTTACCTTACTATTAGCCATGCGACAAAAATACTGAATGTTCAGACACATCCTAACGAAAGCACATTGATTTCTGATCTAACTTCTTTTAAACGGATTTGTGTTTAAACCGATAAGTATCAAGCTCTCATATAATAAACAACCGAAACTCATCCCACGATCAAATTAGCTAAACGAATGACTACAAAATATTACTTAATGATTTTAAGTACTTATACGCATTTTAAAAATATGAAAATCTGTTTCTCATATCGAAAAAGAAAACTCAAACTAAACAAGAAACCGAAAGAAATTTTTAATCAATTGGATAAAGTATAAGCAGACATTTCTTGTGACTGCGTTTGTGTAAATAAATAAAACATAAGTGTTCGATTTTAATTATGGTGGCAGCCACCACATGGCCTCTTGGTGGAATTCATTTCGCTGCAACATCTTTCAAATTTTCTATTATAAATAATTGTTTTCAAAAACATAGTGAAAAGAAAAGTTCACCGCTGAAAATCAAAGCAATATGGTAGGGCAATCACACGACTTTCTATTACCCTGCGTTTAAATACTATTAAGATACTTTACACACTAAGGTGTAAGATAATAAGTACTGTTTTTAAACATACCTAAAAAATGTTGAAAGCAGCTTTAGAAACAATTTTATTTGAAATATATTTATGTGTGAAGGGCCTATAAATTTATAAAAAAAATTAACTTATTATTAAATTTAAAAGTTTACTCCAAATTAGATAAATTTCATCAACGCTACTCATTGAAACTTACCAATTTTGGTCTTACCATTGAAGCTTACCAACTCGTATAATACTCAAAATAACTAATTTGAATTTCCTGCGATTATTCATATTTACGTTATCAGACGTATATACAAATTAATTTTTAAAAACTTAATTTTCGTAATCTTCAGGCCTCCAAATGGGTAATAATAATAATAATAATAACAGCCTTGAAATATGTAATCGAAACTAGTATTCTGTTTGCTATATCAGCAAGAGTAAAATTATCACTTCTAACAAGTTTTCCTGGATTAGTAAACATTTGTAAAAGCACTTTTATCAATTACATTCTACAAAGAAGAATGCATTTGCTTAATTTTGGTAACGATGTATGTTGTCTATAAATTACATTACATATACCCCACAAAGTGTACTCACATTTAGCATTGTATGAAAAACACACACCCTAAATTAAAATGCACATTTTGCAATTTTAAAGTACAGTTGTAATATATGGAAAGCTTTGTGTTACCCTGTAAATGCATAATGACGGATTTTCAAACCATATCCTTTCTGAACATGCTTTTAAGCATATAAGAAATAGATGTCCATTCCATTTTGTTAAGTGTAAACTAAAAGTTTTAAACAGCATTTATCATAAATTTCGCCTATAGACATAATGTATTTGAATTACCTTGGAAGTGTCTGTGCACGCATCATTTGTCTGGATTTGATAAGATGCTTTAGGCAGTATTTCCATAAGACACAGATTTAGAATACCAAGTTCAGATTTCCTGTTAATATTTGCTTTTGAGTACGGTAATATCAAATCCACACACATAATAACCGCTAAAACTTGCATTTTCGGATTCATTAAACCTTAAAACATGTAAATATACAAAAGTCAATTTCGGATATTTGACCCAAAAGCACTACTTTTTCTATGTTTATGTCGGTGAGAGTAAGTAAAAAGTGAAGAAGAAAGAAAGCAACAGAAATGCGATATTTAAAGAGATTCATTGAACTGGAATGTAAAATGCACATTCGTAAATTAAAGTTATACAACGACTATCATATTTTGCCCACTTCACTATATATAAATTACTATTGTTGTTATTGTTGTTGTATCACTATTTTTTATGCCATTTAAAAAATAATATTTTTACAAAAATGTTACGAGTATCTGCTACCTTCGGCAGCATCTTCCTGTCATCTCTGCGTCAGATCCGAGTTAGAGGTCTGCACGGGTCGGGCTTACAGCCCGAACCCGGTCCGGCCCTCGGGCCGAAATTTTGAATTTGCTCTCGTGTCGGGCCGGGCTGGGTTCATTTTTTGTGTATATTCGGGCCGGGCCGGGCCGGGCCTGAATGCAATTTTCTCCGGGCCGTGCCAGCCCGAATTTTTTTCTGGTTTCCTCGTTAATCAACGAAAAAGGAAATTGATAAAATATTTCTTCAGTCATTTATTTTACATAATTTTACAGGCTGGTATGTCACATAACTATTTTGTTAAAAAGTGTCTGTGACTTCAATTTAATTGTCTATCACTCTGTCTGTCCGAAATGTGATTTTTCTCAAATATTTTTAGTATGCCTCGAAATTAATATATTTTATTTAAAGTAATATTAGATGGTTTCTAATTCTAAATAGTATGCATGTCACTACCAGCTTGCGCACATGTACATAACAAAAGAAATTAGGTACATTACTGTGTATAAGGCTTTGTTATTTATGATCTGTTGAGTTTAGGTGGTATAAAAGCCTATAAAAAAATTTCCGCTGTAACTTTTTTTCTAAGGCTCCTTTTCACTTTCTTCAGTGGACGAAAGTAGCATCATTTTTATCAGGGGCAAAAGCAACTTTTCTATTGAATATGGTTGAATTAACATTTTTGTTTACCGGGCACATGAAGGATTCGGATACATTACGGTATATAAGAGGGAATGGTTGAAAGTGCATTTTTAGTAGTATTAACCATTTTAAATACTTTCCTATATTGTTTCATGAATGCTAATATTTTCGATTTGACTTTCTGTTTGTCATTGTGCCTTGTCTATAATAATGAATTTCTGTTTATATATAATTATCTTGTAAAAGTTCAGCAGTTTTGTTAAAGAACCTACTATTGTTTGGTTATATAAAACCTCTGCAAAACACACGCTAAAAATCTTTTTCATAGAAAGGCATTCATTTTTTTTTTTTTTTTTTTTTTTTTTTTTTGTTATTTTACATATTTTTGAATCGGGCCGGGCCGGATCGGGCCTGATTTTATCGTTTATTGTCCGGGCCGTGCCATACACTGTTAAAAATAAACGAGCCGCGCCGTGCTGCATTTTTCAACATCATAACGGGCCGGGCCGGGTCCGGGCCTCGAAATTCCGGCCCGTGCAGACCTGTAATCCGAGTCCCTACTGCCTACGGTAACGTCTTACCCGAATACTTTAAACTGAGTATATATTTGAACACTAGCAGCGCCGTTATTATTCAAGAACTACGATTTTACAGATGGCTATATCTCAACATCATCTACTGAACATTTTAGTTTTGGCATTATGCACAGACCTAGTAATACGGTTTTTCCAGTCACATTGTAAGTTCAATAAATTTATAATTATACTTTTTAACTTTGACACATGAGAGGATTAACGAAAGCACGTTTCCTTCCTTCACCATTTGGGGGTGAGCAGTTCTATTTGTTCTTCGCATAGAAAAAATAACTTTAAAAAAATGTAAGTAAAGCCAATCAATTTCACCTGTTGGGAAGATATTTTTTAATCTTAGCTTGTGATGAATACCATGTTTTGTTCAAGTCTATTGATAACTTCTATTGAAAACTATAGAGATTTGCACTTGAGAAGAGCGATTAGGAATGCTAGACAACCACATCACCCACTTAAGGGTTATATATCATAAGATTGTTACCTTTTATTTTAATTCTAAAAGGAGACATTTTTCTAAATGTGTAACTCCTGCGGGAAATTACTACGATTTTCCATGTGTGAAAAATTGGTAAAAATGCTAAACGTCCCGTTTAGAGTTACATTTCGGAATATCCTTGGCTACAACCTTGTTTGAGAGAAAGAGAGAGCGAAATAGGAGAAATAGGCTCTGTTCTTAAACTCGCATAGGACAACAGCAATTTTTCCTGTTTTAATAAAAATTGTGATGGTATATCTCCGGACCATCCTCACGGATGTGTCCCAATCATCGCCAACTACTCATAGTGCAGTACTAGTGCGATGGTAAATCACATTATCAATAAAAGATAATTATTTGTAATTTAACACCCACACAAAGGTATATTAGTTAAATTATATTTTAATCATTATCTATCAAATAATTTTTACTTTCCGAACACTATAGTGAGGAAAGTATTGTAATCATGTCAAAAATCCGAATTCGAGATTTTGATGTTTCTATACGTTTCGAGGTCCCCTGAGTCCGTTTTCACTATTTTTACGATGATGTATTTATGTGTGTGTGTATGTATGTGTGCGTGTATGTATGTGTGTACGTGTGTGTGTGTGTATGTCTGTGAGTGAACACGCTAGCGTCTAAACGATTTGTTCGAATAAGCTGAAAGTTGGTGCGTATATTGTAAGTTACCATTGTACGAACCCTATAGATTTGGGGGAATCTAGCACTTAATAGTTTTTTTACAGGGACACAAAGAAAAATTCTTTATCATTATGGCCTATGGGACCAAAATCTTAAAAGTGTGATAGCGTCTAAACGCCTTATTCAATTGAGCAAAAAATTTATACACATGTTATAGGTCACATTTACTCAATCTGTATAGAGTTTGGAGAATCTGGCACTTACAGTTTTTTTACAGGGCACAAAGGAAAATTCTTTATCATTATGGCCTATGGGGCCAAATTTTTAAAAGTGCGATAGCGTCTAAACGCTTATTTAATCTGAACAAAAAATTTGTACATATGTTATAGGTCACAGTTGCATGAACTTTATAGATTTTGATGAATTTAGCACTTACAGTTTTTTTACAGGGACACAAAGAAAAATTCTTTATCATTATGGTTTGTGGGACCAAATTTTTACTTGGTCTATATTCAATAGAAGAAAGTATTGGATTCGTAAAAATTTTCGACCTCTGATTTTTGATGAATTTACACGTTTTGAGAGCTGTAGAATACGATTTGACCATTTTTAGAAAATGTATGTCTGTTTGTCTGTCAGTGTCTGTGTGTGTGTGACAAACTTTTGTGGCAACTGTATCTCAGGAACTACTTCACAGAATTTCATACAAATTGGTATGTAGTTGCACTTTCACATAAATCAGTGCCTATCAACTTTTGGTAAAAATTGTCTTACAGGTTGCGTTGCCATCCCGCTTTTTCTAAAATTTTAACATGGTGGTATAGTACAAAATTTTGTATAAATGTGCATAAAGAGAATTATTTTTTAATAATCATTATGAAATTTAACAGAATTATTTATAATAGAGATAGTCAACTGGGAAAATTTTTTTTGTATGTCTAGGAGCCTCGCCTTCTTCCCCCCCCCCTCGAGGGGAGTAAATTTTCTTGATGGTTATCTTTCAAAAGAGCTCGCCAGTACCTTTAAAACGAATGGTTGAACCATAGATCTGCGATAATTTAAAATGAAGTTATCGATTTTTTTCATTTTAAACAAAAAACAAAACAATATATATATATATATATATATATATATATATTAATGTAATATTGACAATAAAATTGACTTTTTTTTTGGATATTTAGTGTTATACTAGTACTTCTCTAATATGGAAATCATCTACATTATCATGGAAGATAATTTTTTTAAATAATAATTTTAATAAATTATTTTTACTGAGTGAATTTGTATAGGAAAATATAGAAAAAAGTCATGTGGTGGCCACAACATGCTAGTTAAAAGTGCGATAGCATCTAAACGCCTTATTCAATTGAGCTGAAAATTTATATGAATATTATAAATCACTGTTGCTCCAACTATAAGAATTTGAACCTAGTATTTATAGGTTTTTTACAGGGACACAACGAAAATTCTTTATCATTATGATCTATGGGCTCAAAGTTCAGTAGCATTAAATAAAACATCGTGTAATATATGGAGAAAAATACTCAAACACTTGATTATGGTTTTCTCTCTTTTATTTGTTTAACAACACCTCTTTCTTTACTTTATCTACAAAACTGTTAATTACTCAATGTTCGGAAAGTCGAGTGGAGTCACTCCAAATTTTTAAAATAATCAATATTTGACAACGAATATGAGGCGAATATATATGTATTTTTTTATCTTAAATAATTTATCAGTAAAAGCTCCCATAACTGAGAATGAAAAGATAAAAACACTTCACTGGACAGATTTACACGTTTATCTGAAATCTGAAAGATAGAGCTAGTTATTTATTTTTAGCGTAGTGCTTAATGTAATTAGATTTGACATTATAATGATAGTAAAACTATTCCTACTGACAGAAAGTCGAACATTTTGAGCTCTTCAAGACACTTACATCGTGAGAGTGCGTCTTAACAAAATTGCATAATTAAAGATGCATTCTATATATTCAGGTACAAAGAGAAGTCACTTTATAATCGGATATAGTCCTTTAACATTATATATATATATTTTTCTCACAAAAATGCCTAAAATCGAAAAGTTATTATTCTTCCAATCTACCTCAGAGTGGAGGTCACATAATCTTGGTGCTCATTCTTACAGCTAATTCGTTCATGTTTTGGCGATTGGCTAAAATCATATTTTTAATGAATCGAATTCAATCAGTGTTATTTCTTTTTTACATCGTCATATTTAGAATTTTATATTAATTTTTATTAAATTAAAAGTTTTCTTTTTAACCAAAATTCTTTTTTTTTTTTTTTTTTTAATACTGTCAACCAGGGTTGGCAAAAGATAGGTTTAAAAAATGAACATTTTTAAAACTAAAAACCAGACTTTTACAAATATATATTTTCCAGTAACATTAATACATTTATATAAATAACAGTTGTCACTTTAAAAAAAATTCATAATTATTACTTCATCTGAAAATTAATTTAAATAAAAAGCAATGAATTAGGATGAGATTTTTCTGATTATTTATGGCTTTTGATTCGATTTCTACAATAATGTACAAGTAATAAAACTTGTGCTCTGTAAATCAAAGTTTGTACTTTCTAATTTAAGTCCGGCTGCATCAACAAATTAAATTAAGTGTTAGATATCCATAGAAATGCCAGTTCTGGCAAATTTTCAAAAAAATGCGTTTTATACCCGGCATTTGAAATTTCATTTAATCGGTACCGGTAGGGGTACATACGAAAACACTTGGTACAAACGTAGTACAAACGACTGAAAAATTTTGGTCAAAATCTGAATTACTTTATTTTTTTACTGAACGAAATTATCATTTCTCTGCCATTTGAATTTTAAATAACTCGGTACCAGATGCAGTACAAACGAAAATCTCTGTGTACTAACCGGTACAAACGTAGTACAAACGACTGACAACTTTTGGTCGAAATCTGAATTACTTTCTTTTTTTACTGTATAGGAAATTATCATTTCTCTGGCATTTGAATTTTTAATAACTCGGTACCAGAAGCAGTATAAACGAAAATCTCTCTGTACTAACCGGTACAAACGTAGTACAAACGACTGACAACTTTTGGTCGAAATCAGAATTACTTTATTTTTTTACTGTAGGAAATTCTCATTTCTCTGGCATTTGAATTTTAAATAACTCGGTACCAGAAGCGGTACAAACGAAAATCTCTCGGTACAAACGAAGTACAAACGACTGACAACTTTTGGTCGAAATCAGAATTACTTTATTTTTTTACTGTAGGAAATTCTCATTTCTCTGGCATTTGAATTTTAAATAACTCGGTACCGGAAGCGGTACAAACGAAAATCTCTCGGTGCTAACCGGTACAAACGAAGTACAAACGATTGGTGTATGTGAAATTTTGATACGTGGGGGTGGCGGGGCCAGTGAAATGCCCCGCCATATTTGAATTTTGAATAACTCGGTACCGGAAGCGGTACAAACGAAAATCTCTCGGAACTAACCGGTACAAACGTAGTACAAACGACTGACAACTTTTGGTCGAAATCTGAATTACTTTATTTTTTTACTATGGGAAAACCTCGTTTCACCGGCCCCGCCATATTTGAATTTTGAATAAATCGGTACCGGAAGCGGTACAAACGAAAATCTCTCGGTACTAACCGGTACAAACGAAGTACAAACGATTGGTGTATGTGAAATTTCGATACGTGGGGGTGGCGGGGCCAGTGAAATGCCCCGCCATATTTGAATTTTAAATAACTCGGTACCGGAAGCGGTACAAACGAAAATCTCTCGGTACTAACCGGTACAAACGAAGTACAAACGATTGGTGTATGTGAAATTTCGATACGTGGGGGTGGCGGGGCCAGTGAAATGCCCCGCCATATTTGAATTTTAAATAACTCGGTACCGGAAGCGGTACAAACGAAAATCTCTCGGTACTAACCGGTACAAACGAAGTACAAACGATTGGTGTATGTGAAATTTCGATACGTGGGTGTGGCGGGGCCAGTGAAATGCCCCGCCATATTTGAATTTTGAATAACTCGGTACCGGAAGCGGTACAAACGAAAATCTTTCGGTACTAACCGGTACAAACGTAGTACAAACGACTGACAGCTTTTGGTCAAAATCTGAATAACTTTATTTTTTTACTATGGGAAATCCTCGTTTCACTGGCCCCGCCATTTGAATTCTGAATAACTCGGTACCGGAAGCGGTACAAACGAAAATCGCTCGGTACTAACCGGTACAAATGTAGTACAAACGATTGGTGTATGTGAAATTTTGATACGTGGGGCTGGCGGGGCCAGTGAAATGTACCTAACTTTTCGTTAAAATCAAGCAAATGGTTCATGTACAGGGACACTCAAAAGTATCCAAATACATTAAATCTATGGGGGAAATTGCAGGTAAGTGGAGTTTAACATCTACAGACTGCACTAAACCAAATGAAACGAATATATATTTTTTGTAATAGAGATAGTCAACAGGGAAAAAAATGTGTATGTAGGAGCCTTGCCTCCCCCCTGGGGGTGAACTCCCCCCTCAAGCGGAGTAAATTTTCATGATGGGTATCTTTCAAAAGAGCTCGCCAATACCTTTAAAACGAATGGTTGAACCATTGATCTGCGATAATTTAAAACAAAGTTATCGTTTTTTTTTTACTTTTAGAAAAAAAAATCGTATATATATATATATATATACACTAAGCGACAAAAAAAAAAGCAGCACTTGGATGTTTTCCTTTTCGCCTTCTACAACCGCCATTTTTATCGTTTAAAAAGCAAATTTTCGAACAGATTTTACTATGTTGTCCTCCACATACACTTTAGCTTTGAGTCTAGTGTTAAAAAAAAATGCAATTGTCAGGAAAATTGCAATTTTAGAATTTATTTCAAAAATGGTAAGAATAAGGCAGTTAACGATGCCACAAAAAGTATTAATTTTTAAATGAAAATCAAAAAATATTTTAATACGTGAGATGGCAAAATAATTAAATGCTAACGAAATATTGGTAAAATGAATTTTAGCAAAATATAAATTTTTTTGGCCGTTTAAACTGGGAATTTGGCTTTAGGCGGTCATGTTGCTCATCCAAGCAAGATAACCGCAAGTTTAAATGCGAATGTTTAAAAAATCGATTTGTATCATGTTCAGAACTTAAAAAAGATTTTAAAAAAGTGTATAGTAAATTACTTTCTTCAAAAACAATGCGGGAACAATTAAACAAAGCGGGTTAAAGAATGGAAGGTTTGCGAAAAAAGCCATTATTAAGGAAAAGAATTAGAAAAAACAATACTTTAGTTAACCAAAATTTAAAAACATTATCAGTTAATTATTAGGCTGAACTGATTTTCTCTAATGAATCAAGTTTTCTTTATTTCGTGCAGTTGAAAAAAGCTAGAATGAAGACGAAAATATGACCGACTTAATGAAAATCGCACTTTTAAAACAGTGACACATTCTCCGTACATTATGGTACGGAGGTGCATAACTTTTCAAACACTCGGGGAAATTTTTATGCTCAAGGGATCAATTAACTCGAAATAAAACACAATCTGCATAAAAGTGGTGTCTGACCGACTATTTTGGAGGTATCTTGGACATTTCCGTAAACAGCATTTGAAGATAATAAGGCACCTTACTACACGGCGTCTGTGGTAAATTTATTCACTTCAAATTGTCAAAATTTCTTATACATTCCCATGAGAACCTATAATTCTGTAAGTAATCATACTTTTTTTCACTTTAAGTTAAATACCACAAAAGATATAGTAGAATTTCATCTTTACCAGGCATGGAAATGGTCAAAATCGCGATCCGCTCGAAAATGTTTCGTCTATAAAAAGGCGGGGAAGAGGGGAGAGGATTCGAAATTTGCAGCCTATAACTCTACCAGAACTAGAAAAATGTATTTGTGATATTTGGCACATTGAAATTTCTGAGATTTATATTAAAACACTGTATAAAACTATGCCATTGCGCATTAATGCAGTAATTCCATATAAAGGTGGCATTAACCCAATGCAGAATACATATTTTTAGCAAAAAATTGCTTAGATCTAACAAATAAATAGTTTTATTTCATATATTAAAATATAACTTGTTTATTTCATATAATAAATTATAATAGAATGCAAAGTGTATAGTTATTGCATTATGTTCAAAAAGAAAGTTTTATGCAGATTTTTGAAAAGTACTTCGTAAAGTGCAATAAAGCGAATTATTAAATCGAAAATATACACAGGTATCATTTCATACCTTTGGTATTATGCAAACAAGACAGTTTTATTTGTTTCAAACATTAATTTTAAAGTTATTACAAATAAAAAAGGTATAAGTCATTTTTACTGCAGTGCGGCTTTTTTTTTGTCGCTTAGTGTATATATATATATATATATATATATATATATATACCGGGTGATCCAAAAGTCAGGACAAACTTTAAAAATGAATAATTGAAAAACGAATCAAGATACAAAGATACGGTTTGCACCAAACGGATGGAAAAGAAGCCGGGTTTTGTGTGGCAACGAAAAAAAAACAGTTCTGTTGGCGACCAACAGATGGCACTGTCGGATTTCTGATGTAGGATTATGCAAAGCAACAAACGATATAAAAAGGAGCAACTGCAGCAGGTAATGGTAGTCGAAGCTTACATGCATCGAAATATCACATTCTCAGTCGCTACTTTAATCACGCATGGCCTCCAAGGTCTCCCGATTTGACACCCTGTGACTTTTGGCTGTGGGGATTCTTGAAGTCAAAAGTGTACCGCGACCAACCGGAATCACTAGCAGCTCTGAAAGATGCCACCCGCCAAAATGTGTCTGCCATAACGCATGAAATGCTACTAAATCCTGTGAACGGTGTGGTGAATCGTCTCACAGCTGTACTTCTGAATGATGGACAGCACATTGAGCATTTACTGTAGTAGTACTAATTAACTGTAATTAAGCTGACTTGTAAGTTGTCAACACTTTTTTCATTTGTAAATAATCTTTTGGTGAAATAAAACACTATAGCGCCATCTGTTGGTCGCCAACAGAACTAATTTTTTTTTTTCGTTGCCACACAAAACCCGGTTTCTTTTTCATCCGTTTGGTGCAAACCGTATCTTTGTATCTTGATTCGTTTTCGAATTATTCATTTTTAAAGTTTGTCCTGACTTTTGGATCACCCGGTATGTTAATATTGAGAATAAAATGGACTTTTTTATATTTGGTATTATACTACTTCTCTAATATGGAAATCGTCTGCATTATCATAAAAGATATTTTTTTAAATAATAATTTTAATAAATTGTTTTTTAAAAACAGAATTATGTTTTAATAACCGAATTAAATTCTATATAAATGTAGGTGCATTAATGAAACGGCGGTTTGAGAGGGGCGGTAGCCCCCCTCACACAGAACTAATTATCATATAAAACTCTCCCGAAGCCTAATTTGAATTGTTTAACATAGGTTTACATAACATCGGTATCTTACCTCTGAATCCCCAACCTGTATTTATAGTATTAAATTTCAGGATAAGAGAAAGTCGTGTGAGTGACACACCAGATTATTTTTAATTATTATTATTCTGTAATTAATACCATTTTAATGACTGAATCTTTTTCAAACAATAGCATTCTTAGGTTAAAAAAGATCTGTGTAGGCATATAATAGAAAAATCACTCACGCACGCGATAACTACAGTCTTATGGAAATATTTTTATTACAAGGTGTCGGGTTCGAGTACCAGTAGATCCTCTATATTTCTACACTTTCTTTCATTCTTTCTACTTAATTTTTGCTCTCATTGTCATTTTTCCTAAAACAATTGTAATCTTTTACAAGAAAATCCCTAATTAATAGTTTTGTAATTAATATAATTTTAATGAGAGAATCATCCTCAAACAATTGCATTCTTAGGTTAAAAAAGATCTGTGCAGGTATATAATAGAAAAATCTCTCACACACACGTACACGCACACACACACGTACAATGGAAATATTTTTACTGCAAGGTACCGGGTTCGAATCCCAGTCGATCCTCTCTATTTCTTTCATAATCTTCTTAGATTCATATTTTGTTATTTATTTCTTATTATTTCTTAATTTTTAAAATTTTAAATTAAAAAAAAAATATTTTTTTTTTCATAATTTATTGCTCATAAACAATAACCTTCAAACAAGTTCACAAAAATTCTCTTTTTAAAACCACCATCATCTTTCACGCCATTCATTAATATTAATTCATTAACAACATTAATTAATACCCTCGTCACGTTTCACGATTAAGGCAGAGGGGGTGCTCCGAGCTCCGCAAAGGCCGTGAACATGATTGAACATGCCTCCGCAATCCGCGTGTCACCCGCACGGCTTGCCTGCGCCTCAACGCCTCACCCTCCTTTGCTAAAAGCGGTGTTCTTCCCCTACTTAGGATAGTGACTTAATAAAATACGCGAGGATAAAAAATGATACATAAGCAATATTTAAACATCCGGACTCAGTTCAGCGATATAATAAAAAATTCGACATTTGTACGATGAGATCATTTTATAGAAAAAATGTATTTTTAAAGGTTGCATTTTTACAAACTTTGCAAGCGTCATTTTAAATCTAGCAATATTTTAATGATATAATCCCCACGTGAACTTTTGTCATAAATTGACTAAACAACGCAATAATAAAAAGTATAATCAAAATAGGTACTAAGTTTTTTTTAACACAAAATTATGCAAAAATAAATTAATTAATTAATAAAAATGTATCGCCAACATGATGACAAAAATTTAAAAATCGCCATGAGTGTCTTATACTAAATCTGTCCTGCTTCACGAAGTATGACAATTAGGCATTTAACATGAATTTTATTTTTAAGTCTTTCCTGAATGATATTGGTTTGATTATCATTAGCATTTCATCTCACAATATTAATTTGTTTCTAATAATACTTTAGCTTTTGAGGAGTTAAAATTCGGTGGGAAATTTGGCTTAAGATTTATTAGTTTCAAATTTTAAAGGTAAATAAGAAAAGAAATAACGTGCGAAAGTTTCGCACAGGTTTGCTATTATTTTATAATTTTTTTTTTTTTTTTTTTTCGCGTGAAAGCATATTTTATTTTATGCAATAATAATAATAATAATAATAATAATAATAATAAATAAATAAATGACTTGTAAATTTTTTTGGCAATAATTATAAATTTAAATGTCCAAATTTGAAGTTATTTTCATATTTTAATTAATTTTAAAACATCTAATCAAAACTTCGTTACAAATAAGGTACCAAATGAAAGGGGCTTTTTTCTGAATCCGTCGGACTAAACAGCTTATCGATCGGACAATTAGGTTTTTTTAAATTACCGTAATTTCTTTTAGATACCCCGCAGGTTATATAATCCAGTTTTGCACCAGAAATTTCAATTGATAAATAAATTTATATTTGTACGAGCTCTTCCTTCGAAAAAGTATAGATTCCTCTGTTAAATAAAATTTCTGGGGGAGAAATGACACATCTTACCTGCGGGTTATCTACCAGAAATTACGGTAACTAAAGTATGGAAATTAGGTCACAACTTGCTATATAGATGAGTACGAACCGGAATCGTCATCTCTCTTGCAAACTATATATATAGATGATACAAGCTTTGGACTTTTTACTAAAATCTATTTTGTAGTCATGCTGACAACAACAACAAAAAAAAAAACTTAAAACTCCAGTTTTCGAACTCAGAGAACCTCAAAATATATAACTGCATCAAAAACTCAGTTTTGAAAATTTGATCTCAAAACAAAACATTTTATATCACAATTTTATATCACATACTGCTAAGAGAAAGCAAAAAGATTATGTGAAGGAAAAATGTTTTCTAGATTAGATATATCTGATATATATTGAATATGTTTATTGGCATTTGTCCCTTGCAATCTCTGTTTACTATGACAGATGTCGTATAAAACAAACCTTTCTAAGTTTAACGTGAGATAAAACTTCTGAATTTTCTCTTTTAAATGTAGCATTAGAAAAATTATCATAGTTATCGGATACGTTTACTGCTTTTGCTATCAGATATTTGTAAAATATATAACGTATATACATGTAGGACAAGTTGTAATCAGAAAATAGGAAAAACGTTTGTTCAAGAACGAGTCAATTCTATTTTGAAGAAGGGTGCAAAATTTTAATAAGAACGGTGCTTTAGTTTTGTGAAATCGAGTTCAAAAATTGTGATTTCAGGAAAAATCGATTAAAGTTTTAAGTAGAGTAAAATTAACTTAATGTGGGAAATTTCCAAAGGCTCTCACTCTTAACGGCCCTCTTCACTCACCGTCGCCGGAAGCCCGAGCCAATGTTATTCTGGGGAAATTTTCTTTACAAATAACCTATTCACTAATACATATTTTTAAGTTCTGTTTTCACATTCAGAAAATTCCCAACTGTTAAATTGACGGACCTTTCTTAAAAATGTATTTTTTTAATTTTCAATATTTAATTTTGAAATTGCAAAATGAAAAAAATTCACATATTGAAAATTTGTATTTTGCAGCTTCAAAATAACATATAAAAAATTTAAAAAATAATTTTTTAAAAAAGTTCCGTCAATTTAACAGCAGGGAATTTTCAGAATGTGAAAACAGAATTTAAAAATATGTATTAGTTAATAAGTTATTTGTAAAGAAAAATTTCCCATAGAATAACATTAGCTTCGGCTTCCGGCGGCAGTGAGTGAAGAGGACCCTTAAACTTTTACTCTGACTGACTCGAAACTTCGGGAAAATATTCAAAACACATTGCACTATTAAATTTATTTTAAAAAAAAATGAATAAATAAAATAATATAAAATATTTTAATTATTTCTTTAAAAGAATATTTATAAGAGTTATTCGGCAAAAAAATACAAAATTGAAAATATGAGAAAAGGTTTCACAACCAAAAATAGTGAACACAGAATGCTAAATATAGCATGAAGAAATTAATAATTACAAAACTTTGAATAAAATAAAATGCAATAAACTCGTAATAATTTTTTCAGGTCGAAACAACATACGATCCTTCGTAAGGCGAACAAAGTAGACACGAATGCCACAATCAAAGCGACAACGCACAAAACCGTTTTAATTATTGTTAATTATTTAACCGTTTTAATTGTTTGTTTAATTATGAAGAAGAATATGTTTAGTTCAGTGTAGTACAATTAGTAATTTTTACTTTCGTCTCTCTTCAATAGAACAAAGTATTGGATTCATAAACATTTTCTACCTTTAGTTTTCGAGGAATTTACATGTTTTGAAAGGTCTAGAACATGATTTGACCATTTTTTGAAAATGTCTGTGCGCGTGTGTGATAAAATTTTATAGAAACTGTAACTCAGGAATTACAGCACAGAATTTCACAAAATTTTCTGTGTAGTTGCACCTTAACATAAATTAGTGACTATCAACTTTTGGTGAAAGTCATCCAACAGCTGACGTTGCCATCCTACTTTTTCTAAATTCTTAACATCGCAGCACAGACAAATTTTCGTATAAATGTACATAAAGAGAATTATTTATTAATCATTATGAAATTGAAAAGTATTATTTATAATAGTGATAGTTAACTGGGAAAACTTTTTTGCATGTGTAGAAGCATCGATTCCCGCCATTCCCTAGGGGATGGGGGTTTTGTTCCCTCCCGAGGAAACAAATTTGCATTATTGGTATCTTTCAAAAGAGCTTGATTAATACCTCTAAAACAAAAGGTTGAACCATCGATCTGCGATAATTAACAATAAAGTTATCGATTTATTTATTTATTATTATTTTTTATGTGTCATACAAAGATAAAATTGACTTTCTTTGAATATTTAGTACTAGCAGGCTACGCCCGCTTCGCTGGTAACTATTTTTAAATGAATAACTATTATTAATGAATTCTCAAAATTGCATTAATTTTTATCATGTAAAGAAAAAAAAAAAAAAATCTGATCGGAAAAAATATTGCACCGGGTCCCCCACTGCCTTCGACAGCGCAAGCCATTGTGCGCTGCGCGCGCATTTTCGTTTGGCACCCTTAAGAGCGGACAATACCTAATCTCGCCGGCAGCCTTCGCCCATGTTATTCTATGGGAAAATTTGTTTACATAATTACTCATTACCTAATGAATATTTTTCAATTCTGTTTTCACATTTAGAAAATTCATAAGCGTTAAAAAAGTACTTGTTTTCCAAAAATTGATTTTTTCAAATTTTAGTATTTCATTTTTCGATTAGAAAATGAGAAAAATGCATTTTGTGAAAAATCGCATTTTTGAACTCAAAATTAAAATGTAAAAATTAAAAAAAATGAATTTTTCAAAAATGAGTACTCATTTAACGGTTATGAATTTTCTGACTGCGAAAACAGAATTCAAAAATATTCATTAGGTAATGTGTAATTGTAGCAACAAATTTTCCCATAGAATAACATGGGCGAAGGCTGCCGGCGAGATTAGGTATTGTCCCCTCTTAAGGAATCATTATATTACTGTAAGGGAAAAACATAAACATAAAATACGAAAAAATTCTTCTCTAATCCGTGTAATAATTGGTCACGGCCACCACTGCCTGCGGTAGCGTATGCACGCGCGCACAGTGCGCGTGTTCCTTCGCCCACCCTTTCCACTCCTCCTAATCATTCTACACTTTCAAAAATATCCGCAATCATTTTCTTGGGCTTTTAAACCTAATAATACTAATTTCCAACATTCTATTTGAATTTCTTTATTTTTGCCGCGACGCCTGTCCCCCATCCCACTCCTCGTAATAATTCTATACTTTCGAAAATATCCGTAATCGATTTATCGGGTCTTAAAACCTAATAATACTAATTTTTAACACTCTAACTCTTATTTCTACATTTTTGCCCCTTCGCTCCCCCCTTCCCGTCTATCCTAATAATTTTTCTCTTTTGAAAATATCTGCAATCGATTTGTTGGTTCCAAAAACCAACAGTGGCAATTTTGAACGGTCTAACTCTATTTCTACTGTTTTTCCCCTTTCCCTCCACTTCCCGGCTCTCCTAAAAATTTTACAAATTCAAAAATATCCGCAATCGATTTGTAGGTATCAAAAACCTCTATGTACCAATTTTGAATGATCTAACTCTATTTTTATATTTTGCCCCTTCGCCCCCCTCCCCGACCCTCCTAATAACTTTACACTTTCGAAAATATCCTCATTCGACTTGCAAGCTTCTAAAACCTATCTTTACCAGTTTTGAACAGTCTAACTATATTCTTAACTTTCCCCCATAGCCCTCCCCCTTTCAGCTACATGGGACGAATTTCTAAAATTTGTGTGAGTCATATTTTAGAGCAAAAATCTCACATATATATATATATATATATATATACACATACACTGACGGAAAAAAAAATCCCAACACCAAGAAAGACTTGTGTCAGATAAACGAAATTTGGTAGGCGTGTTTATACATCTGAAATATAATATCAATTCAAATTTCGCGCTTCGCGCATAAGTGTGGCGCTAGTAGCGACACTCAGAACTTGCAAATCAAGTTTGCTTTAAATGCGTGCTGTAAAGTTTGTGATCGTTATTGATATTTGAAATTTGGCAGATTGAGTTTGTGTTAGCCAAGAATGCCTTGAAGACGACGAAGAAGCCATTATCAACAGCTCATCGAGTTTGAATGAGGTCTTGTAATAGGGCTACCAGAAGGTGGATTTCCTTTCCGCGATATTGAAGAAAGACTTGGCCGGAATGTATCCAATGTGCATGATTGTTGGGTGCGGTGGTCAGGGGATGGTACTGTCTCAAAAAGACCGGGTTCCGGGTGGCCTCGTGGCACTACTGAGAGGGAAGAACGCCGTATCCGGCGTCCGGTTGTGGCGCATCGTACTGCATCTGCGGCAGAAATTCGAGCTGCAGTTGGTACCACAGTGACACAACCAAATGTTAGAAATCGGTTACTTCAAGGAAAGCTCCGAGCCAGGTGCACTGTAGCATGCAATCCACTGACTCCAAGTCATTGCCGTTTCCGACGGCAGTGGTGTCAAGCCAGAGCTCATTGGAGGACGAAGTGGAGAAATTTTGTGTTTCTGATGAAAGCAAGTTCTGCCTTGGTGCCAGTGATGACGGTGTGTTGGTCAGAAGGAGGCCAGGGGAACGCCTGCAAACAAACTGTCTGCGACCTAGACATAGTGGACCTACACCGGGAGTCATGGTCTGGGGAGCAATCTCCTACGACAGCAGGAGCATTCTCGTGGTTATTCCAAACACACTGACTGCAAATTTGTGCGTCCGTCTGGTAATTCAACCTGTAGTGCTGCCATTCATGAACAGCATTCAAGGGGAGTTTTCTAACAGGATAATGCTCGCCCTCATACCGCTGTTATAACGTAACGGGCTCTACAGAGTGTCGGCATGTTACCTTGGCCTGCGAGATCACCAGATCTGTCTCCAATTGAGCACGTATGGGATATCATTGGACTACAAGTCCAGCATCATCCACAGCCAGCATTGACCGTCCCAGTATTGACAGAACAAGTACAACAAGCGTTGAACTCCATACCATAAAGTGACATTCGGCACCCGTAAAGCACAATGCATGCACATTTGAAGGCTTGCATTCAAAATATTGGAGGTTACACCGGCTATTAATGTAACAGCATTTCACATTTGAAATGCATTTTCTCGAGCTTAAATCAACCTGTGATCTTGAAAATTTAATCAGTTAAACATGTTAACTGGACAAATGCATTGTCCGAATTTCATTACTCTACAATGTTTTTTTCTTGGTGTTGGAATTTTTTTTTTCCGTCAGTGTATATATATATATTGCGATACAAAAGATTATTTGAAATCACGTTTTGCCCTCTCCCCCCCCTTTAGGGGCTGAATTTCTAAAATTCCAGAAATTCGTTTTTAGGTATTTGTATTAGCTATGTTTTCGAGCAAAAATTTCACGTATATCTGTTTTTTTTGTTTGAAATATATAGGATTATGTCAAATCACGTTTTGCCCCCTTCCCTCCCCCCCTTAGACACCGAATTACTAAAATTCCAGAAATTGGTTTTTAGATATTTATGTTAGCTATATTTTAAAGTAAAAATGTTCCGGATATCTGTTTTTTTTTTTGTTTGAGATATGAAGCATTTTGTGAAATCATGCTTTGTGCTCCCTGCCCCCCTTGGGGGGCGAATTTTGTAAAATCGCTTCTTAGTGGATGTCTGCGTAACAGAAGGAACATTGCTACAAAATTTCATGCTTCTAGGTCCAGGGGTTTAGGCTGGGCGATGATGAATCAGATAGTCACTCACTCACTCACTCACTCAGGACAAACGATTTTATATATATTGATAATTAGAATTGAATATATTGAAATTTTAAAATATTAAGTGCTATCTGGCGACAGAGATTTGCGACGTATACTCTTGAAATCCAATTCAAATAAGTTTTAATATGATATATTACTTTTGAAATAGCTGAATTAGAAGCTGAGATACAAAAATAATATAAATACTGTTAAAAAAAGATTTATGTCTGACTTTTTCGTGGTTTTCTCCGAAACTTGCGTAATTCTGGGGTAAATACTGTTAAAAATCCTTAGTATGAAATGTAAACGGAGTATCAGAATTCGAAACTCTGCAAAATATAAAAGAATAAAGGAGTACTGGGTTTTCCGTTGTTTTCTCCGAAATTCTCGTTTACTTTTTCACACGTCTCCCCCCCCCCCCCCCCCACCTTTCCGTTCCTCCTAATAATTTACACTCGAAAATACCCGCAATCGATTTATCTTGCCTTTAAACCTAATAATACAAATTTCAATCGCTGTAACTCTTTCTTTTAACATTTTCCAACAAGGTTGAAAAATGTTGATGACTTCAGTTTGCCTGTATGTCCGCGTCCTCTGGTTTGTGTACAGGGACACTCAAAGGTATTCCAAAGCATTGCGTTCTATGAGAGATATTTCTATAAACTAAATTTTAATAACTTTACTTTGCACGAAGTTTTGTGAAATTGAAATAGATTATTTATATGCAGAAAAGAATGCTTTGCATAGAATATCGCTTGATTAGCATTCGACTTACAGGGTGACACAAAAATATTCAGTTATATTAAGAGCTATTAATAAAAATTTGCTAGAATTGTACTTTCGTTTACATTAAGCGTTTTTAACACTTTCTAACTTTTAAGTGTGAATATGATTTCAATTTGGGTATCTGTCTGCCTGTTCTTCTGTCCACCTGTCTGTCTCTCTGTTTCTGCGCTCTAACTCCAGTAAATATTTATGGAATTTCTTCAAACTGATATATTTTGTTGAACTTCACTATTGGATGTTTCCTATTGTAAATGAAGTGAATACCTCTTCTGGTTTGTGTACAGGGACGCCCAAAACTATTCGAAAGCATTGTGTTCTATGACAGGCGTTTCTATAAAACATATTTTAATACCTTTACTGTACAGGAACTTTGATGAAATTTTAATATGTTATTCAAGTTCTCTATCGGATATTCCTATGTAAAATAGAGTACATTTCTAAATGGTTTGTGTACAGGGATACTTGAAAGTATTTTAAAGCATTGCGTTCCATGAGAGTTATTTTTATGAACCAAATTTTAATAATTTTACTTTGCACAAAGCTTAATGCAATTTAAATACATTACTCGTATGCACAAAAGAATGTCTTCCATATAATATAGTATGATTAGCATTAGATTTACAGGGCCACACAAAAATATTCAGTTACATTAAGAGCTATTAATAATAACTAGTATCGCCCAGTGGTCGAAACTCGACCATTTTTTTTTTTGCAAAGCGAGGCAAAGCAAAGTTATTGCCTAAACGGAATGCAATTGCAACACAGCTGCGGCAATTGTTTGCCGATATTCACTCTAACTGGATCAGCAGAGTTTTACTTATTATAACTATTTCTCTCTGTAGATGTTAGCTTTTCCTGAAATGAGAGAAAATCGCAACGTGAAAACGCCCCTTGTTGTGTGATACAGCCCAGAAGCTAATAGGAACCATGTCAAACCAAGGCCCAACCAAGTATCAAATTCTGTTAAATTAATTCGATTGGTTCATAAAGTACAGTGTTTGAACAAAAAAAACAAAAAAAAAGATATTTTTCAGAAATGGTCGAATTGAGTTCGGGAAATTTTAAAACGTGTAACTTTATCGAAAACCGAAAATCTAAAACTTTTCGGAATCTTATATTTTCTACTTATATATGCAGAGAAAAGAATAATAAATCCACTTTTTAAAAAGTAAAAATAAGTAGTCAATTTCACTTAATTAAAATGCAAGGAAATCTCAAAACGTGTAAATTCATCGAAAACCGGAAATCAAAAGTTTTTATGTATCTTCTACTTGCTTCTTCTACCCACAAAAGCTAGCAATAAAGACACTTTTTTAAAAAATAAGTAGCCAATTTCAGTTAATTGAAACGTAAAGAAAGCTCAAAACATGTAAATTCAGCAAAAAACGGAAATCGGAATTTTTTCCGTATAGGCTACTTATACATGCAGCAGTTAGTAACAAATCCATTTTCCTTTTATTTAGTATATTAGTTAAATATTTATTGTTTAAATATCACCCTTTGAAATGAAATGTTTATGTTTACATTCGAAACTTGAAGTTTGCCATTTTTTTTTTCTGGAGTTTTGTGATTTTAAATTAAAATTTTATCAATTTTACAGAAAAAATAACTCAATCAAACACATGTAGACAGTAACTTATATATAACTATACCCAAATATCGGAATTAAAATCGGCAGATAATTTCCGTTATTTTTTAATAATTTTTTGCAAAAAATCCAATGGACGATTAACATAGATGGCTCCATGGACAGACAGTGACGTCATCACTTCGCTTGCGTATAGTGATGCTACATTATACAAATTACTGTGTCTATGGTTTTATTTGAGCTTTATGAAATTGCCAGATTTAACAACTTTCTACTTTTAGGTATTTTTTAATGTAAAGGAATACGTGTATAAAAGGGAAAAATGGGGGAAAATGCATAAAAAATAAATGTATTTTTAAATGCCTTCTTGACATCGTAAGAAAATAATATTTGTATTCGCACCTTCCGGCTAACCATACCTTTCGAATGATACCATTTTCAACCCTCTACTCCCATAATTAATATGTTAAAAAGGGACTACAAATTTTATGCTTGCCTATCTTAATATATAGATTTGCTGGAACTGCACTTTCTTTTACGTTAAGCGTTTTAACACTTCCATATAATTTTAGTGGGGATATGATTTCAATTTGTGTAACTGTCTGTCCGATTGTCTTTCTTTCTATCTGTTTGTCTCCGGCTCCTAGCGTCCGTAAATACTTCGAGAATTTAAAAAAATTATACAATAAAGTTCAGTATGGAATGTTCTTTATTTAAAATGACATTAATAGGTAATGTACAACTAGCTTTTGTACAGGGTCAAAAAAAAAAAAAAAAAAAAAAAAAAAGCCAATGCATTACGTTCTAGGAAAGACATTTTTAAAAGTTATATTTAAAAAAACTTTCTCCTGCAAAAATCATAAAAACATTGACATGTATTGTTAATATTCTAAAATATTGTTTTGTATAGAATATGATATGATTAACTTTCAGATTTACAGGGCTACACTAAAATATTCAGATAGATTGAAAGCTGTAATTATAATCTAACGGCTGCATTTTCTTTTGCGTTAAGCCTTTTTTACACTTTCCAGAATGCCTAAGAATGATTTTAAAATCAGTTAGACTATCTGTATATTTTTCAGTCCTTCTGTCTGTTGTGTGATAGCGTAGGCAAAGAATATTAAATGTTATACGATACAAGAATTACGTACAGATGGAAAGTGTTACTAATCAATGCGCACTGCATTCTTTTTCTTTTTTTTTTTCCCTTCGCCCCCTCCCTCAAGCCCTTCCTAATAATTCTACACTTTCAAAAATATTCACAATTGAATTATCGGACGTTAAAACCAAATACTACGAAATTTCAACGGCATATCTCAATTTAAAATACTGCAAAATAGGAAAGAAAACTTAATCTTACATTGTTTTTTGGTCACGTCAGTCGTGATAAATATAAAAACAGTTGTGGAGAGTGTCGGAATTCATTCACGATGGATACCAAACCAGCGGTGTAGCGGGAATTATATTTCTCAACGTCCAAAAGGCCTTTGAAAAGGTCTTCCGGCCTTCTCTATAAACTTTCTGAATTAGGTGTTACGGACCAACTTATCAAAATTTTTGCAGATTATCTGTCTAACAGGTCTTTAGTGGTGAAAGTGGGTAATTTCCTCTCTAGCACAAAACCTGTCCTCAGTTCAGTTCCTCAAGGCGCCCTTGCCGGGCCTCGCCTTTTTAACATCTACATTAATGACATTCCTCGTAAGCCCAACGTCCAATTAGCACTATTTGCAGACGATACAGCCATCATGTAAAGACATACACAACCACACACTGTGTTTGAAGTACTCCAGGACTACCTTAATTCGTATAAGATTTTGCTAAAAAAATGGAAAATTAAAGTGGGGGAACAGTTCCAAAAGTGCTGCCATCTTCTTTACCAACAAACCTTATAACCCCAACGTTAATTTTAGACTTAATAATGAACCTATTCCCTTGAAAACTTCTTATAAATACGAAGGACTTCCCCTAGATTCCAAATTATTGTGGCCCAAGCATATTTTGGAAATCCTGAATAAAGCTCAGTGTGCCATGGCCCCACTTTCTTATTTACTTGCTTGGAATAGCAGCCTGTCTGTCAAGAACAAATTGTTATTATGCAAATCCATGATCCGTCCTATCTTGACCTATGGGTCCGTTGTGTGCAGATCAGCCTCTAAGTCTGCGCCTGAGAGACTTCAAGTCTTCCAAAATAATCAATTGCGTAGGTACGTTAAGACCTTTTGCTATGTTCGAAATAATGTCATCCACAAAGACCTGAAAAATAAATCCATTTACTCTGTAATCAGGAAACTTAACGTTGAAGTTTCACAGGTCTATTCCCAAAGCTCAAAATCCTGTGTTGAATACCATCAGGAGATATGATCCTCTGTTGGCAGGGGACGGAAACGTCTACTTGTCATCCTTTTTAGAGATGATGGGATTGTATTGTACCCATCTCTATGCGCCGGAGGCGTGACCCCTCTGGAGTCACCTAACACAGTATTCTAGCTCCAAATACTTTTATCCGTAGAATGAATCTCGATTCTTTTACTTCTGGTGCCCCCCACGTCTGCAATCCTTTGTGTATTTCCACAGTCGCGCACAGTCAATCTTCTGCCTGTCACCTTATTCGTAGGGAGGCGTTTATTCCTTGTAAATAGTTTTTGTAAATTTCTTCACTTAAACTGCAATGTAACTTTTTTCATTTTTGTAACTTTAATTGAAATTTTTATATAAATTGTAAATAATTGTAAATAATCTATTATTAGTGTATGTTAGGCAAAATTAGGAATGCATGCAGTTTCTTACGTGGGTCCAAATGTGCCTTTTTCAAGGAAAATCTGTCTTGGACAGGCCGAGGGGCCCTGAAGCAGGACTGAGTGTAATCCATCATGTTAATATAAAAGAAAAAAACGAAAGAAAAAATGTACATTTTTTTCTTCTTTTGGACAGAGAATTCCATTAAGTACGACATAGCGTTTCGATCTTTCCCACTCCCTTTACTTTACTGCCTCTCCTAAGGCTGGCTTGATTTTTTTTCCATCACTAGGGGGCTCTGCCCCCTGCTCGCTCCGCTCACCAACACCCGAAGGAGGCTTCGCCTTCTCTCCGACTCACTTTACTTATTAACACATGCAGAACTCTGCCCGCCTATTCGCTGATTTCTTTCACTGAAGAGAAGTATTAATAGTGCATATTACAAGACAAAAGCAGAAAATTATTATGGAAATCCTCATATTTAATGTCGAAATATATAATATTTATATATATATTTTAATAGAAAGAAAATCATAATATCTAGACCATTTTGCATTACAGCTTTAGTATATGACCCTTTTTATTTCTTTTTTACAACCTTAAATCCGGACCACGGTACCCAAATCGGTAGATCGCCGAGCTGGTAATTGGAAGATTGTGGGTTCGGCTCTCGAGCCGACCAAAGACCGTCGTGTACACTAATAGTGGCTGGTGCACGTAAAATATGTCGTGGCCGCAATATCCTCCGTGTTCCCATCAAAATTATACCTCTGGGGGCCACCGAAGCTGGAGAGCTATCCCCTTCTTGTAGGACCAAAACTGTGGTGGCATGTCTCCGGAACATCCGTAGGGGTGCGTCTAAGACCATCACCAGTTATCCATAGTGCACACACAGAAAAATAAGTTGGTCACAGTGACCTGACAAAATGCTCAACTGACAATACAGAATTGACTAACCAAAATTGCTGACTAGCCAAAAAGTGTACTTGCTGAACTAGTCACCAAATCTGAAAAGTGTACCTGTTGAACTAGTCTCAAAAACTAAAAAGTGTACTTGCTGAATTAGTCACCAAAACTGAAAAGTGTACTTGCTGAACTAGTCACCAAAACTGAAAAGTGTACTGGCTGAACTAGTCACCAAAACTGAAAAGTGTACTGGCTGAACTAGTCACCAAAACTGAAAAGTGTACTAGCTGAACTAGTCTCCAAAACTGAAAAGTGCACTTGCTGAACTAGTCAAAAAACTGAAAAGTGTACTTGCTGAACTAGTCACCAAAACACTATTCCAGACTAGGAAGGTTAATATTATCAGACAAAGAAGGCTAGTCGACAATCATAATTATCTGACCAGGAAGGTTAGTCAACAACCGCAGTTGCCAGACAAGGCAAGTTAGTCATATTTTACACTTGATTAAGAAAGTTAGTCAACAGATCCCAGGTATACTTCTATTACCAGACTACCGTAGGTAATGGAAATATTGTATTCGATCTAAAAATTCAAATTCGAGTTTTCACTTGATTTACACGTTTTAAGGTCTCCTGAGTCCAAAACAGTAGTTTTTGGCAATTGGTCAGTGGTGTATGTATGTGTGAAATTTTCTGGTTATCATATCTCCTAAACTAATAAAGATAGAACTACGAAACTTCAGAATTGAGGCAGGTTTGGTGTACAGATGAATTTTCTAAATTTTGGTGAAAATTGGAAATCCGGAAGTGAGACATCGGAAACCGGAATTGGGAACGTAAGTCAGTATCTGAAAAATGCCTCCAAGGATTTTCTTCAAAGTTGCCATATAAACACTCTATTAGATGTCCTTTCGAATGATATAGTTGGTTAGTTCAGGAAAATTGATAGGCGCCCTATATAAATAGCTTAATTTCAGGTCTCCTTTAAAAACGGCTGTACTGAATATCTTCAAACTCGCCATATTCAATCTCTTTTATATATGCTTTTGTATGTAATTATTGTTTTGCAGTCAACAACTGAGTATGCTAAGTTTTGGTAAAAGTTGGTATCTCAAAAACGGCTCTAACGATTTTCTTTGAAATTGTTACATAAATCCATTTTAGATATTCTTTCTCGTGTATTACATGGTTATTACAGGAAAAATGACAGTCATCCAGATTAGGTAGGTCAGTTTTAGATCTCGGAAATTGGTGTTTGAAAAAATAACTCTATTATTTTTTAACTCGCTATGTAAATTCTGATTTACACACACACACACACATATATATATTAGCTTTCTCCTACAGGAAATTTCTTTTGTGTATACTTCGCTAGGTCAATTTTATGTCTTCGCTGACCACATTATTTCTAAAACATGCATATAATACGTGTAATAGTGGGTAGTGGAAGTCGTGTGGTTGTTTCACACCAGATTTTTTTTTTTAGATAAAGTGATCACAAGATATAAAAGTGACTTAAAGAAGTAGAAACCTAAAATTTTTCCAGTAAGAAAAATTTTATACACATGTAAAGACATATGAAACGAAGCTTACATATAGCGAGATTAAAAAAAAATATATATATATATATATAGTAGTATATATATATAGGTAGTTATTTTTTTTAAACACCAATTTCCGAGATCTAAAACTGGCCTACCTAAGCAAGATGACTGTTAATTTTCCTGTAATAACCACGTAATGCATGAGAAAGGATATCTAAAATTGATTTATATGTAACAATTTTCAAGAAAATCGTTAGAGCCGTTTTTTAGATAACAACTTTTATCAAAACGCAATTATTGACTGGCAAACAATAATTACATACAAAAGGATATTTAAAAGGGAGTTAATATGGCGAGTTTCAAAAAATTCCGTGCAGCCGTTTTTAAAGAAATGCGCTTGCGAGACCTGAAATTGAGCTATTTATACTCCTTTCAATTATCCTAAACCAACTATATCATTCGAAAGGACATCTAATAGAATGTTTATATAGCAAATTTGAAGAAAATTGATGGAGCCGTTTTTGAAATACGGATTTACGGTCCCACTTCTAGTTTCCGATGTCCCACTTCCGGTTTTTCAATTTTTACCAACATTTGGAAAATTCATCTGTACACCAGACCTGTCTCGATTCTGAAGTTTTGTAGTTTTATCTTTGTTAGTTTCGGAGATATGATAGCCAGAAGATTCCACACATATACACACACACTGACCAATTGCCAAAAACCACATTTTTGGACTCAGGGGATCGTAAAACGTGTAAATCAGGTGAAATATCGATATCGAATTTTTGGACCGAATACAATACTTCCATTACCAATGGTAGTAGGGTGATGAAAGTAAAACCCCCCCTAAAATTTAGGTATATTTTGAGATAATTAAAATCAGTATTGTAATTTTTACACATACATTTAATAAATCTCATTTCATTATTATATTTATTCTCTGCTTATTTTCCGTCTATATATTTTACAAGAAAATTGTTCAATTTTACATTTTTCTTGTAAGTTCCTAAAAATAGTAAATTTTTAACAAAAAACAGTAGGCCAGTAGAAATAACCAAAAAACAGTAGTCTACTGGTAAACACAGTAGAGTTGGCAAGTATGCAGATTAATAAAAAATTTAATTGGTTAAAATCCTTCATATTTTATGAGGAATAAGAGGTTCATATTTGTCTGCAGAGGTTTTTGCAAAAGCATTGTTAATAGTCTTAACCTCTTTACTTTTGTAATTGTTTAATTCCCCCCCCCCCTTTAAGGTGTTCAACCTTGAAAAAACATTTAAAAACTTTTCTGAAAAATATTACTTGTCCATCAACTGGAATAAAATACTCATAGCTGCCAACTTTTTCAATTTATTCCGGAATGTTGTTAACATTTGCCCTTTTCTTCATACCACATTCTTAATAGAATAATTTTCTTTAGCATGTAATTACAATTAAATATGAAGACAATTACTCCTCAAAGAATATGGGCGAATATAGGGCGATATACTAACAACATTCCAGAATCAATTAAAAAAGTTAGCAGTTATGAATACTGGAAATTTAACAAACTACTGAAACAAAGAATTTGCTAGTTTAATCATTCTTCCCTATATTTATTTATCATTAACGCACGCATTTATCCAACACTTTTTTATCAAGGCATTCCAAGAGGATTGTGGCGCCACATGATTTAGTCCACTTTTTATGCACATCCTCATATATGGATTTAGAAATATATATATTTTATCTCATCGGTGCTTTCGGTTTATACGCTGTGGTTACAAAAATAAATGTAAACTTTTTTTTTTTGTTCCTTTTTTTTAATATTTAAGCCCCCTGAATATATGTATATATTTTTTTAAATAATGGATTTTTTCCACCTGATTAAAATTACAGATAAGTACGACGATACAATGTGCTTTAACAATTGATACAGACAATATAAACAATATGTACAGTATAGACGATACAATGTACTAAACTATAAATAACATCGAACTCCAAATTTCAGGTTATTTAAAGTTTTAAAATCATAAATATTAATGATATACTTTTTTTTTTTTCAAGGTGAGGGTGGACATAAAATTTGCATTAAAAACACTTTAACATATATAATAAGAATTTTTATTTTTAATCATCTCTGTAAATTTTATGCCCAGAGAAATTTTAATACATAACAATAATTTATAAGTATTTGAGCATCCAAAATAACTCTCACTTACCTGATAACATAATCAAGAATTTATTTAAATAAGATTTCTCCTTCATTGAAACTATGTAATTGAAATAATACATAAAAGACAAAAATCAAGATAAAAATAATTTTATTGAAAATTATAAATGTTTCATATTCATGAAGAAGATTGCTCCATAATTTACATAAAAATTAGTCATAATAATAATATAAAAGCACAAATATAATTAGGTAATAAAACGTAATTTTTTTATGCATAATAGCTCTCCATGATGGCAAGCCACTGAAAATTGTAGGAATAGCACCACCTTTAACAATTGGTTTATTTCTTGGGACTTCATATAACTTTCCTTCTTTTTCATCAAAATATGTTATTGTTTGTATAATTCCACCAGGTTTAAAATAGAGCTCACAAACCTTTAAAAAAAAAAAAAAAAAAAAAAAAAAAGACATCAGGACATTACTAAGAAATACGCTATATGAGGTGTAAATTTCACCTCATTGCATAGGTTGCATTCAATTAAGAAGTTGCATATATCATAGATGGCTTCATTGGAAATCAAATAAATCAATGAGGAGACGAAATATTCTATCAAAACCTTTCTTAATCTATGCATAAATTATTATATATATACTAGCAGGCAACGCCCGCTTCGCTGGTCCCTATTTTTAAATGAATCACTATAATTACTGAATTCTCAAAATTGCATTAATTTTTATCACGTGAAAAAAAAAAAAAAAAAGAGAGAAACAAAATCTGATTAGGAAAAATGTCGCACCGTGTTCTCACTGCCTTCGGAAAAAATTCCCAAAATACTCCAACTCTTATTTCTGTTATTTTCCCCCTTCGCCCCCCCCTCCCGGCTATCCTAATAATTTTACAATTTCGAAAATATCCGCAATCGATTTGTAAGTACCAAAACCTATCTGTACCAATTTTGAACGGCCTAGCTGTATTTCTATTTGTTTTTGCCCATAGCCCCCCTTACCTCCCCACCCCTCCTAATAAATTTACAAATTCGAAAATATCCGCAATCGATTTGTAAGTATCAAAAATCTCTATGCACCAGTTTTGAACGATCTATCTCTATTTTTATTTTTTTGCCCCTCCCAATAACTTTAAAAATTCGAAAATATCCGCAATCGATTTGTAGGTATCGAAAACCTCTATGTACCAATTCTGAATTATCTAACTCTATTTTATTTTTTTTGCCTCTCCGCCCCCCCCTTCCCGGCCTTCCTAATAACTTTACACTTTCGAAATTATCCCCATTAAACTTTCAGGCCTCTAAAACCTATCTGTACCAATTTTTAACGGCCTAACTGTATTTCTATTTGTTTTTGCCCATAGCCCCCCTTACCGCCTCACCCCCCTTCCCTCCCCTCCTAATAATTTTACAAATTCAAAAATATCCGCAATTGATTTGTAAGTATCGAAAACCTCTATGTACCAATTTTAAACGATCTATCTCTATTTTTATTTTTTTGCCCCCCCCCCTTTCTCCCCTCCCCCTTCTCGCCCTTCCTAATAACTTTACATTTTCGAAAATATCCTCATTCGACTTGTAGGCCTTTAAAACCTATCTGTACCAATTTTGAACGGCCTAACTGTATTTCTATTTGTTTTTGCCTCATAGCCCCCCTCCTTACTGCCCCACCTGGGGGCTGAATTTCTAAAATTCCAGAAATTAGTTTTTGGATATTTGTATTAGCTATATTTTAGAGCAAAAATTTCATGTATATCTATATTTTTGTTTTAGATATATAGGATTATGCGAAATCACGTTTTACGCATGTGAAATCACGTTTTGCCCCCCCGCCCCCATTGGAGACCGAATTTCGAAAATTCCAAAAATTGATTTTTAGACGTTTGTATTAGCTATATCTTAAAGCAAAAATTTTACGGATATCTGTTTTTTTTGTTTGAGATATGAAGGATTTTGTGAAATCACGTTTTACCCCCCCTTCGGGGGGCGAATTTTGTAAAACCACTTCTTAGTGGATGCCTACGTCATAGAAAGAACATTGTCATAAAATTTCGTGCTTGCAGGTCCAGGGGTTTGGTCTGGGCGATGATGAATCACCCCCTCACTCACTCCCTCAGTCAGTCAGTCAGGAAGAACGATTTTATATATATAGATATATGTATGTGTGTGCGCGAAAACAGGGCAGTTTGGAATCGCCTAGCAGAGGCCTTCATCCTGCAGTGGATTGATAGAGGCTGAAATTGGTAATGATGATATATATATATTGTCATATAACACCATACCTTATAATTCGTATAGTTACTTTAGAAAAGCAAGCACGAGATTTTTTTAAAAAATCAATCTGGTTTTATTGATTTCTTTTAATTGAATTATATTTTTTTAATGAATATATCCCTGTTAGAACACTATTGTTAAGCATACTTGAAAGTTGACAACCATATTATAAATGCTATCGCTGCATAGCAGCGCCACCTTTCGAGCGATTGACACCAAAAGTTGATAGGCACTAATTTAGGTCAAGGTGCATCTACATATAAATTTATATGTAATTCTGAACAGTAGTTCCGTAGACAGGGTTCATACTCAAATATGGGAAAAAAATTCCCTGAGTTTTCCCTGAGTTCCCAGACAATTTTCTAGAAAATATTAGCGACATATTACAAGAAACGCTCCTTTAGACAGGGCAAAATACAGCTACTTTCACTGTATGATGTCATATTACTGCCGATCATGATAGAAATTCAGGTAGAAATCATTATTTACATGCATATTTTTACAATACTTAATCATTTAAACTTTGATACGAAGCTAAACAAGAAAAACATAACTTGAGAGAAAAAAGACATTTATTTTTCCTGGTTTTATAATTAATTTTCCCTGAATTTTAATGAAAATGTTTATTTTCCCTGAGTTTTCCCTGACTTTTTTTAACAAATTCCAAATTCCCTGTTTTCCAGGTTTTCCCTGAGGAGTATGAACCCTGGTAGATACAGTTGCCACAAAATTTTTGTCACACATACATACACACACAGACGGAGACAGACAGACATTTACTAAAAATGGTCAAATCGTGGTCTAACCTTTCAAAACTTGTAAATCCGTCGAAATCCGGAAGCCGAAAATTTTTACGAATCCAATACTTTCTTCCATTGAACATACAAGAAAAGAAAAAAAAAAAAAAAAAAAACGATGTAATTACTAATTGTATTGCGTTAAAAATCTGGAAAAAAAAAAAAAAAAAAAAAGACTAATAATAATGATTAAACACTTATGTGAGTTGTGAACTTCGAGATTGCAAAAATCTGCTTCAAGGTCAGTGATAGTAGTTCATTGTTTAATGCTTATATTCTGAAAAAAAAAAAAAAAAAGTATCTTTATTTATTTCATTTTTTCGACGGGAATGTTTATTTACTATAATAATTTGGGTTGCACGGATATATATGATTCGCAATTAAACATCTGCTTTGCTTTTATTTGTTCTAGAGAAGACGATAAAATAAAGAATATTATTATTATCAGCCTTGATGGAATCCGTTTCCTAAATGTGTTTATTTTATATTTCTTTTTACTTTTGCAATCGTAAAAATTTTCAACTTCCGCTTTTCAATGGATTTACACGTTTTGAGGGCTCCAGAACACGATTTGACCATTCTTAGAAAAATATGTGTCTGTGTGTGTGTGACAAAAATTGTGTGGGAATTATCTCAGGAACTACTGCAGATAACTGCATATAAATTTATATGCAGATGTACCTTGGCCTAAGTTAGTGCCTATCAACTTTTGGTATCATTTGCTCAACAAGTGACGCTGCTAGACTGCGATTTTCATAAATTCAGGAAAGGCTATATCTCAGAAACTACTAATCGAATTTGCATATAAATTTATATGCAGATAAACTTTGACGTAAGTTAGTGCCCACCAATATTTTTTGTCAACTGCTCAACAGGTGGTGCTGCTATACGTCGACTTTCGCGTTTTCAGGGAAGGCTGTATCTAAGGTTCTGTTGTGTATAATCAAACAAAACTTGACACGTATCAACGTAGCCATTATATGACATTTCGCAGATTCAATTTGGATGCATATCAGCCAATAAGTGCAATTTTCTCTGAGAACAGGATATGGCTATATCTCAACTTCTGTGTCATATAACTGTACAAAACCTGATATATGAGGTAACCATTATGAAGAAGCATTTATTAAGACTTTATTTATAGAGAATTGAACTGTCTTTCTTTTCTTATTATTAGTGTTAGTTTTTTCTAAAATGAAATTATCTGCATTCATTATGGTAGATAATTTTAATAAATAATAGTTTTAAGAAAACATTTTTACTGGGCGAATGAATTTTCCTATAGGAAAATATAGAAGAAATTTTTGCGGTGGTCACAACATAATAGCTTTAAATGAAATCACGACAAGTATTTCCTCTATATTTGCTGTATATACAAGTATGAATGGAGGAAAATTCAAAATTTCGTTCACATAAAAGTGAGGATTGAATTTTATTAAAAATAAAGGTATTTAAAACAACAACAACAACAACAAAAAGTATGTTGTAGCCACCACAAGACTTTCTTTTTATATTTTCTAATACAAATTCGCTCAGTACAAATAATTTATTAAAGATCTTATTTATTTAAATTACCTACCATACTGAATGCAGACGATTTTCATCTTAGAGAAAAATTGCATTGAAAATACAAAGAAAGACAGCTTTATTCTTTATAAATAATACATTAAAAAATGCGTTTTTATAATGGTTACCTCATATATCAAATTTTGTACAGTTATACACCATAGAAGTTGAGATATAGCTTTTCCGTTCTCGGGGAAAATTGCAGTACAGCAGCGCCACCTATTCGCCGATATGCATCCAAATTGAATTAGCATAATGTCTGATAATGTTCTTTTCACATATCATTTATTATTATTATTATTATTATTATACGCAATAGAACTTGAGATATCTCTTTTCCTTAAATTATGGAAATCGATATATAGCACCGTCACCTATTGAATTATTGATACCAAAAGTGGATGGACAATAATTTATCTCGAGGTAGATCTACATATAAATTTATGTGTAGTAGTTCCTGAGATATAGCCTTCCTTTGAATTGTGAAAATCACTGTATAGCAGCGCCATCTTTTGAGAAATTGACATAAAAAGCTGATAAGGACTAGGTTATGTCAAGGTGCATCTACATATGAATTTATATGCAATTCTCTGCAGTAGTTTATGAGACATAGCATTCCCTTAAATTGTTAAAATCGCTAGAGATCCTGTATAATATAGTTTCCTAATATATGGTCATAGTCTCTAGAAATCGCTGTATAGCAGTGCCATTTCTTGATGGATGGGAACCAAAAGTTGATAGGCACTAATTTATGTCAAGGTGCATTTACATATAAATTTATATGCAATAATGTGCAGTAGTTACAGAGTTGCAGTCGCCACAAAATTTTTGTCTCTCTCACACACACAGAGGCATATCTAATATTTTCTAAAAATAGTCAAATCGTGTTCTGGAACTTTCAATACGTGCAAATTCATCGAAAAACGGAAGTCGAAAATTTTTACGAATCTAGTACTTTCTTCTATTGAATATAGAATAAAGATTAAAAAAAAAAAAAAAAATGTAAATTGCGAAATCTTTTCAATTTCCAGGATGTAAATACGAGGTTATACTGTATTTATTTAATTTAGATATTAATAACAGTCAAAAAAGATTTATAATACTTTTCTAATTTTCATACAATTTCTACAAAAGATACATATTAGTTTCGTTGAAGAAAAGAAAACAGATCCATACAAATACGGATCTATTTTTCTGGATACGAATAGGGAGCTCCGATACATGTCTAGCATGTGTTTAATGTTTAAATTAGTTAGAGTTATAAATATGCCTATAAATTTAGATTTATAATTGTAAAAAATATTTTGAAAGGTGAGCAGTACGATAGCTGTGAATTGCAGTCGTAGATCGAATATGCGCTATCGAAGATAAACAGCTGTACTCGTGCCTACTTTGGGTGCCTGACGAAGGGTCGTGTGCTCTTTCGACCCGAAACAATTGGTGCGAGATATTTTATTTTTATGGTGTTAATTTAAAGTTTTGTAAGTATTATAACATTCATGCCCACTTAAATAAATTATTTTAAATTACTTGTTGTAAATTATAAAAAAAGTTTTATTGTTAAAATGGAAATGTTTAAGTTATTTATACCATTAATGATAAAGTTTATACACCTTTACCGTGTCTTGATACTATAGTGGGGGAAAAATGTTACGTATTAATGAATTAAAAAAAATTTCTGGGGGAACTATATTTGACAATTTATAAGTAAATCATTCATAATTACCTGTTGCAAATTACTAACATATATTTAACCCACTATATCTAAAATTAGTATATGCTGTAGCCATTACAAAATTTTCTTCTATTATTATTTAATATAATAGCACCATATATCTGTTACAATACACAAAGTAATTAACACAGCTTCTCACAAATAAAGATTTTACAAACTAATTTAACAAATAGATGCTGTGATACTATAACTATCTGGAAATTTACAAAGAGTAATAGTACGTCATCTGATGTACACCCAAATTGATTCGGCATAGTTTTTAAAAAGCTAGTTTGGCATAGTTTTTGATGTATAACATACACCTTACATATCAAATTCGGTGCACATACATATCATAGAAGCTGAGGTATGGCTCTCCTATAAACAGAGAAAATTGCACCATGCCAACGTCACCTGTCGGCCGATATGCGTCCAAATTAAATCAGCATAATAGTTCATAATGGCTGTTGCACATATCAAGTTTAGTGCATTTATATATCACAGAATCTCAGTTACAGTATTTTCTTAAATGTGGAAAATTGCAACATACTGGCATTACCTGATGACCGATATGCACCTAAGTTGAATAAACATAGTCTTTCACAATCGACTATTTGAACATTAAGTTATGTGAAGTTCTACACAATAGAAGCTAAGATATAGTCTTTCCTTAATTGTGGAAAATTGCAGTATAGTAGCGCCATTTCTTAGATGATATGTACCAAAAGCTATTCAGCACGAATTTATGTGAAAGTGCATCCAAATATAAACTTTTGTACAATTCTGTTCATTATTTTGTGAGATACAGCACCCAAAACATAAAATTTTGATTATACACAGACAGACATCTCCTAACATTGGTTTAATCGAGTTTTTGTAAATGCACCAAATTTGTAAATGCACCAAAAGCCAGAAAAAGAAAATTTTCAAAAATCCACTACTTCATTCTTATACATGTAGAAGAAAATCAAAATGAATTTTAAGTTATTGTGGAAATAGCGTATACAACTAAATGCAGGGCCCGATTAAGCTTTGAAGCTAGGGGAAGCTTAGTATCATTTCGGGGCTCCCTTTGATTTCGGGAAATCTTGTTTTCCTATTACATATTGTAATATAAAAATGCAATTGATAAAAAAGTTTTGTGTGTTTATGTTTATATATATATATATATATATATATATAATATATATTTTTTTTCATTCATATATCTAGGTGGTTTCCACCCACAACTTTAAAATCGTATAACTTATTAATTAATAACATTCAAATTTTTGACGTTAAATAATAGAATTTTCCCAAAATAGTGGTTATTTTACCTTGCTTTAGGTGAACTTTCTCAGAAAAAATTCAATCTCAGTGTGAAAATCTAAACATTTTGAGGCCCCCTGTTAAATTTTTGAGGGGAAGCTTGTGCTTCCCGAGCCTTTTGGGTAATCAGGCCCTGACTAAATGTTTGCAATCGACTACTTAATTTATAGAGCATAGTTAAAAGAAAAAAATGTTGTTAAAATTGAAATATCAAATAGTTTTTTAATTTAAATGTGTTAAGAATGAAACAAATAACATGAAATTAAGTACATATTTTTAACAAGATATCCTTTGTTTATCACGAATACTTAATATGCTGCGCATGAACAATTTGATTTTGAATCGAGAATACAGTATCTAATAATTTAAACTCATATTATTTTTGATTAAATTTGTATTGAAAAAAAAAAATAATAATAATTAAAAATATCAACCTTTTATTACAATCATCAATCATTTGAATGAAACAAGTAACATGAAGTTGAATATATATATATATATATATATATATTTACCAAGATATTTATTATTTATCGCTAATAATTAATATTGTATACAAGAACAATTTGACTTTAAATTGAGAACAGAATATAGTATGCAATATTAAATTCATATTATTTTTGCTAAAAGTTGTTTTGAAAAAAAATTGGTATCAAACATTTAATGATAAAAAGTCTTTTTTTTTTTTTTTTTTTATTACATACTATTATCAACCATTTGCCAAAATTATTTAAATTAAAAAAATTATTTATTACAGGAATTAAAAAAAAATAAATAAATAAAATAACAGATAAACGAGAAACCTTTAAATTTTTTTAATTTATCTCATTAAAAAGTTTAAATATAAAAAAAAGTATTAATATTATTTTTTATTGTTCTAAGATAGATATAATGTTGCAAACGATAATTTAAAAAACATACCTTAAAATTCGGAGTTCTTTCAAAATCACCATGGATAGCATTTTTCTATATCTTTCTTAAATTGACGTCCTTTGGAAATCCAAATACCTCCTGAACCATCTTTAGGGAAAAATAAATCATTACTATTCTGTGTACAAAAATATTAATATAAGCTTAATGTTAAAAGTGTATGTAAACAACTATAGCTTAGACAAATTAAATATACTCATTTTTTTTTTATAATACAACGATACGTAAAACTAGATTTAAAATAACGTGTTTTAAATTTTATACATTTTAAACAACTTTATAAATTAGAACAAATTCTAAATACGATTCATATTGTTAGAAGATTGCCGAAGCTTTAGAATTCTACAAATTTACAATTTACTATTCTAACAAAGCTTACAATAAAATAAAGTATTTAGCACTTACTTTTGGCTGTAAACTCGATTCGCTGATTCTGATTACTCAAAAATCTCTTGTTCTCTTTCTAAAATGAAAGTCACTCCAACGGCAATTGCACTATCCCGCCAAATGCGATGAGTTTATTCTTTATTTTTCGATTTCGGTTGACTAACTCAAGTTGTCAGAAGGAGACAAAAAATAAATAAACAAATAAAAAAAAATTAAAGGAGAAAAAATAATAATAATGCTGAGCTTTTGGACTAGCCAAACAAATTTTTCTTAGTCAATTGACAAAATAGGAATATTTTTTTTTTTATTCTCTCATCTGACTAACCTGGTCAAATTTGAGGAAAATGAAAACTCTACCTGGAAAGTTAGTCATCTGACAAGTTTTAGAGCCAAAACGGATCATCAGACGAAACACATTAAAGATACATGGTAAAATAAAACGACTTTTGTGTCTCATGACTAGATGGGATTGTCAGGTAGTGTTTTGATTGTTTAAAATTTTGCGTAATTTTGTGCAAATTTGTCAATGTACTTGTTAAACGTTTATTGTCACAAAGATGGCACGTCTCTTGACAAGTTTCGATTTTTCATTTTTCTGTGTGCAGTAATGATGCGACTTCAATCACAACCTATCTAATTATCTACCTACCTACAACCATGGATCATATTTTAATTTCCCGTGTAAGAAGATTAATTTTCTAAAAGTAGAGAAAAAAAGTTGATATTTATTTTCTTTGTTTTTTACATCCATGGTTTCGGACTGCGGTACCCTAGTTGGTAAAGCGCTGAGCACATAATTGGAAGATTGCAGATTCGATACTTGAGCCGGTCAAAGATCGTCGTGTACACTAATGGTGGCTGGTGCCCATAAAATCTGTCGTGGTCGCAAAGTCCTCCTTGTTCCCGTCCCCACTATACCTCTGGGGATCACCAAAGCGGAGGGGGATCCCCTCCGTGAAGCATCAAAATTGTGATAACATGTCTCCGGAACATCTCTAGGGGTGCGTTCCAGACCGTCGCCAATTACCCATAGGTGTAATGTCGCAATATTGGTGCGACGTTAAATCCAACCAACCTACCTACCTACGTACAACCATGGATCATATTTAAATTTTTTTCTCGTGTAAAATGACTTCATGATGGAAGAACAACGTCACTGGGAAAAACTGTTTTCAAAATGGCAAATAGAGTACCTTCATAAACTTGTCATTTTTAGTTAATAACTTCTTTAATTAAAATGATAGAAATTTCTAAGCGGCTGAAATGTCTTCCTTGGAGTACTCGGAGCACATTGATACCTCTCATGACGCGAAGGACCCTGCCCTCCGTTAGAAGATGCTGTCGCAGACAAAAAAAATTGATGCCAGTGACAGTAACTTTTTTTTTTTTTTTTTTATAGAGATAGAGATATCATCACGTCGAGTTCACTTAAGCTCACTTCAGTTAAGAAGACCGACAACTTGCTTTATCATTATACTGACCAAACGTCCCATTTCTTGGGACAAATGGGGACGACCTTTTTTTTGAAGGCATTTTTCTAAGTTTTAAAAAATTGTAGAAACTAAATTATTAATCAATAACACTTTAATTTTAGTCCTTATTCATTAGGAATGAAAAAATGCATCCATAATTTGATAATTGTAGCAATTTTTAACGCTCTTCTATTATAAAGGTACTTTGATCTGGTCAGCCTATTCATCATGCAACATCTTCTCATATTTCTTACAAATTCAGGGGGAGGTAAACGGGGATTTCGATCACTGCAGGTACTCCCAAAGCTCTCGTGATGATGATGGGATAAATATAATTCCTAATAAAAATGTAATTTTTTTTATTTATTCACATATTTTCATGAAAATTGAACTGTAGCTTTATAATATGCTCTCTAGGCCGAATGTTCATTTAAATGTAACGTGAATGAAAATTTGAAAAAGTTTGAAAATTGCAACTATCCCCCCTCCCCCCCCACACACACACTCTAAAACACGTGACGTCTTAATTGGTTACAATCATTTCTTTTTCCATCGTACACAGTCGTTTGGTAGTTGAAATGATGTTGGCACCTCAATTTCATACTTTAGTTATTTTAAAAAAATCTAATTGTTGTATCGATAAGCCGCTTGCACTCTTAAATTCAGAAAAATTGACCCTTTCATTTGGTACCGAATTCATAACGATCGGACTAATATTTTTAATTTATTTTTCACTTTTCTGATTTTAGTTCCGGTAAAATATCTATTTTTATGCAATCGCGGTGAATTTTCTGACATTGAGATCGCTTTTTGATTAGACATAGGTCGATATTTTAATTAATATCTCCACAACTAATAATTTTTTTTTTTAAATCTGTTTTCAGGGGCCCCTCGGGAAGGCTCCTGAGCATCCGTATGTCAATTATTGTACTTCTGCGTTCAATAGGGCTGAACGTATACAGATCTTATCGGCTTTTTTTTTTTTTTTTTTTTTTATCACACACACACATAAAAAAAAAAAAAAAAGATTTTTTTTTTTTTTTTTTTTAAGTAGTCAATTTTAGAGAATAAAATTGACTTTCTTTGGATATTTAGTGTTATATTTCTCTAGGATGAAAATCGTCCGTATTCATGGAAGATAATTTTAACCCTATTATTTGTACCGTGTGTATTTGTATAAGAAAAATATAGAAAAAAGCTTTGTGATGGCCACTATATACTAGTTTATCCATTTATAGCCGTATTTAAATATTACATTATGCATAAAACCTGCAGTCGTTCGTGAATCCGCTAATAAAATAAACAAATGGTATTTGCTCAGATTTTTCAACGTTTATTCACCGCAAAGTAAACAAAGATGAGCGAATATGAAAGAATAAAAGTGAAAGTAAGCAGTATTTCTACTAATATTTCGTGGCATACAGAAATGCCTAAAAAATATTGTTGTAACTTTTATGTTAAAAAAAAATTGTTCCGTATAGAAGTTGGTTATTAAACCAGCGCATTTAATCATTAAATTAAATCAGTATAATGGCTTTTTCACATAACAAATTTTGTTCGATGATATGCAATAGATCCTGAGATATAGCTTTCCTATAAATGAAATAAATCGTAGTATAGCAGTGCCACTTGTTCAAAGGTTTGCACCAAAAGTTGTTAGGCTCTAATATATGTTAAAGTTCAACTTTCTATGAAATTCTATGCAGTAGTTCCTGAGACATTGTTGCAATAAAATTTTGTCACATACACACATAGACATACTTTTTTTTTAAATGGTCAATTTGTGTTCTGGACCTCTCAAAGCGTGTGAAGTTATCGAAAACCGAAAGTCTATTTTTTTTTACAAATCCAATACTTTTTTAAACATGGTATGTACATGAATGCTGTATATCACAATATACGCCAAATTTAATAAGTTGGAAAAAAAATATTAATACTCAAATATCTCATTAATAGCAAATTAATGACTAAATGCAGTACTGACTTAAGGAGATATTTAACAATTTAACAGTAACATTTTCTTATATTCTTTATTAATTTATTAGTTTCTCTTTTTTTTTTTTTTTTCCTTCTGTATTTAATAGAAGAAAGTATTAGATACGTAAAAAATTTCAGCTTCAGGTTTTAGATGGATTTTCCTGATTGAGAGGTTTAACTCGATTTTGTCATTATAGAAAATGCCTGTCCGTGTTTCTCTGCATATGTGACGAAACACTTGTGAGAACTGTATCTCAGAAACGCATTATTTCATATAAGTATATATGTTATTGCACCTTGACATAAATAAGTGCCTATCAATTTTTAGTGTAAATCACTGAACAAATAATGTACTACGATTTCTCCCACTTAATGAAAAGCTATATCTATTGCGTGTAATCGAACAAAACTTGATATGTGAAATAACCAGCTAATATTCTTTTCAGTTCTACAGCATTAATTGCAGTTTTCGGAGCAGAATTTCCATGACAAGCCACTGTATACTCATGTGGAACTCCTGTACGATGACGTATTTCGAAGTCATATACCTGCAGACATTGTATCTACCAGGCAATTTCACTTTCAGAATTCTTGAAATTTAGTAACCAGGTTAAAGATGCGTGATCAGCCCGGAACAAGAATCTTCTGCTATACAGATAATGGCGAAAGTGTTCTATAGCCTTTACAGTGGCGAAAAATTTCCTTGGTGGTACAGTAGTTTCGCTCTAGTTTAGACAAACATTTACTCTAATAGGCAGGCAATGGTACGTATTTCACTTTAACTTTCTGCGATAGAACTACTCCGATACTTTTGTAGCTTGCATCAATGTCTCGTATGACTTGTTTGTCAGGCTGTGGATACGACAAATAGTCGAAAATATTAAAGCTTTTTTAAGTTTCTTGAATGCTTTTTCGCATTCTTGCGTCCACAGAAACTTTTGTTTAGCTACTGTCAACTTGTGAAGAGGTCTGGCAGTTCTAGAAAAGTCCTTCATGAACTTCCTGTAGTAGGGCATAATCCTAGGAAGCTCCGAAATTGATGGATATTTTCAGAGCGACTCCCTTTCTCGACAGCAGGGATTTTCTCAGGATCGGTTCTTACGCCTTCAGCATAACCAAGATAGTTTGCTTCACAACATAACAAGTTGCATTTTGTTAAGATTCAAATTGAATTTAGCCATTCCAAATTCTTCTCGCACCTTAAATACGTTTCTTAAATGTTCTTCAAACGTACCCCTCACAATGATAATATCGTTAAGGTACACCAAACAAACTTCATTAAAATTTCTTTTAAGACTATCTCCATTAGGCTCTTGAAAGTTGGAGGTGCACAGCATAATCCAAATAACATAACTTTGAATTGCCATAATCCTTGTTCCTCAGTGAATGCAATCGTCTCAAAGTCGTCAAGATATAACTCTATTTGCCAGTAGCCGCTGTTCAGATACAATGGCGAAAACCACTGATTGCCAGACAGTGTTTCCAATGTGCCATCAGTTCCAGGAAGAGGTAACTGTCTTTCTTCGTGATGTCATTATACAACGATAATCCACACAGAATCTTGTTGAATTACAATTTTTTCTGCAACAAAACTACGGGAGATACCCAAGAGCTCATAGATGGCTTGATGACGTCATCACGCTCAATCTCTTTCAGTAACTCAATCACCTCTTCCTGCTAAGCAAATGGTAGTCTTCTCGGATGTTGTGTGATGGGAGGAGGATTTTCTGTATCGATTCTGTTTTGTGTAATTTTCGTCTATCCGATGTTTTCAGGTTTTCGAGAAAACAGGTCTGTAAGTTCACGAATTAGCTTCGCTGCAGCACGTCTGTGTTCAACTTCTAACTCTAAATTTTTGAGCAATTCAGTTGTTAAAAGTTCAAAAGACTTTGCCTCACTTGGCTGTCGGTTGATGCATGTCACTGGAATGCAAATTACAATCACTTCGTCTTTCTTCACTACTTTTACTCTACCCTTACGTTGGTGATTCTCACAGGAATAATGCACATCGAAAGCTCAATCAGAGATGAAGCTACCAGTACGCCTTTCAGATGCAGTCTGAATCAAGGATTCGATTAAACAGTCTTTTCAACGATTAAACAGTCATTTTCATTGGTGCGAGATCAGGGTGCTAGCCAGAGCATCAATCGAAAATATTCTGCATCAAGAAAGTTCCGAACAATACGAACAACTTGAAGTTGTGCATTGTCCTGTTAATATGATGCGCTACGGAGGCCTCGAATATAGAGCAAAGTGACGGGCCTTAACTCATCAGGAATGTAATGGCCGCTATTCAGAGTGACGTGAATGCGAATAAGATGTGACCAAGACGTTTATCCATTGGTACATTGGTCTGTGGTTCCCGAACCGCGTGGTTATCGGGATTTTTGTTCCCACAGGAGAAAAGATCTGTCTACGGTCCTGCTAAACCGTGCCCGAGACAGGCTCGGACCACAGCAAGGTCATAAGACCGCAGTTTAATTTATTATTAAGAGATATATAGAAAATTGTATTTAAAACTGTTTTTATGAAAACTTAAAATGGATAAATAAATAAATTAATAATAATAATAATTACAATTAAATAATAATAATAATTACATTTAAATATTAAATTTAATTAATAATAATTACATTTCATTAACAGAGAAAAATAAGTCAACAGATATAGTGTTAAAATTTATATTTAATAAATGAGTAATGCTCGTTTAAGGTACTATAAATATGTTTTAGCTTATTATAATTATCTGAATTTACTAATATTGCTTTCAAGTTTTGCCTTATTGTTTTATTACTGCTAAATTTAAAATTGTTTTTAATTAATGAACATTTTTCAAAGGAATGAACAGAAAATGTTTTAACGAGACATGTATCCAAAGAAATCCAATACCAATACTCCATGTGATGGACCAGTATGACGATATCGAACGCCAATTGGCAGTGTGCATTATTCACAGTGTCGCTAAATACGGATGTGGCATTCTTGATGCTAAAAACATGATTATGATTTGTCTGAAAAGGTGACATCACGCCATTCCTGCAACCAAGTTCGTCATTGATCACATATTAAAGGCGCTTATGACAGTGATGCAGCTAAGCAGCCATAACAGAAGCTGCGGTAGCCGCATACTGGATCACCACCTGTAGTGATAGTGCATGTGATGTCATTGTATACACGTCTCGGTCCCCTCTTGTTCGTATTCCCGGCACTCTGAATAGCGGCCATTACATTTCTGACGAGTTAAGGCCCGTCGCTCTGCGCTGTATTCGAGACCATCGTAGCGCAACATTTAAGCAGGACAATGCACGACCGCAAATTGAAATAGGAAAATAACTTGTTTTCACAGTTGATATATCTATATGATACATTTTAAAAGGTCTATTTTGAATAGTCTTTATTTTTAGACATCACTACATGCAATTTTTATTGTTTACGAAAATACAAGAATTTTACTTTTTTAGGTATTACTAATAAATATGCTCACATACAACTGACGTTGTCGATAAATACTTAGGTAACGTACAGAAACACTGAAAAATTCCCAAAAAAACTACACTGTTAAAAATTTCAACAGAAAACTCTGTGTAATCTATTATCTTAAGTCTTACGTAAAATTACAGAGAAAAATAAACGGAGATGTTAAAAAACTTATTTTACACATTCATTTTAATAACTAAGAGTAATTTAATTAATTATTTTTGAGAATATATTTCGGACTTTGAATGCTTTTTCTGCAGTAGAAACAGTCATTTTTAATTTTAATTTAAAAGTTAAATAATAAAATTACGTAAAAATACAGAAAAAAGATTGAGAATCTCGATTTTTCATTTTTAACTAAGAATTACAGTAAATTTACAGAGACTCTGGATAAATATTTACATTAAATTTACAGAAATTTTTAACAGTGTAGGTAAACTGGGTTCTCTTTATAAAACTCTCATTATACCAAAACTGATACTAAACAATATGATATTTCGCAGAAGTGTTGTTAGAAAGATTATTTCTTCCCCCTGAAGTAACATGATATTGCTGCTATTCGTTTTTAACTATAATCAGTTATCTATAGTCGGAAAGGAAAATAGAAACTATAATTAAATATCTTTAACATAAAAAACAAAGTGCTAGAAAAACCTTATCACACTATGAGATACAGTTATCAACTTTCAGTTAAAGATTATATGAAAATTTTGAACAATAAAAATTTAACTTTTATTCAAAATACAAAGACTGTTGAAAAGTTTTTGCTTTAAAATTCTTTTAATTTAATTTTTGTTGCCATACGATAACGTATTTTATGCAAGAAGATGCAAATATAGTTGCCAATTTAGAACCTTTTAGCTACCGTAAAATTTTAATAATTTTTGTAATTTAATTTATCAGTGAAAACCGCTATAGTTCACTGATCCGCGATTGTAATGAAATGCTCGCCCTCTGGTAGGCTAAGGTGAATATATCATACCACTGATAGCTTTCACGCTCAAACAACGATAAAACAACAAGAAAGAACAATAAATTAATACACGTGGCTATTATATTTACTAACTTGGTTAATTATGTGCTTAGATCACGTGATTGAGCAGACGAAACTGGGAAAAGCCAATCAGCTCTTTGATTTGAGCAAAAAAATTCGATCACAGCGCCCTGTGGGAAGCTTAATTTTTTTTTTTTTTAGCAGTATTTTAAGCATTCGATCATATAAGCGCTTGCCACACTATATATTCAAGACGCTGTACCACTTTGATAAAGTTGATTATCTATAGTAAATAGATCTCTTTTTTGATTTTCTTGCACCCTTTTATTGGAAACAGCCAAATTGTGTTCTTGTATTATTTAATTTAGAACACATAGTGCTGAATAAAGGTACATGAAAAGTGAATTTGTTGTTTTCTTTAAAAAATAAATTAACTTCCAACTTTTTTTTTTTTTTTTTTTTGACAAAAAGTTTCAACTATTTTTTTTTTCAATTAGTGCTCATTTCTTTATATTGAAATACTTTATAATTTATAACATGTTTTGAAACAAACTGCCTTAATAAAATAAATTTCCATCTTTATTTTTCACCAAATCTGTAGAACATGATTTCGATTACAGAAACGAGTTTTGCGAAAAACAAACCTAATATTAAAAATACAAAAGATGCAAACAAGTCACTCAACTTTAGAATTCGTCGACTTGAATCATTAGCAACATCAGGTGATTTAGTATTAATAGAAATGAGAAATTCCTTGTCCGACAGATACTTTTGAACGAATCCCGCTTCAAATATTCTAAGAATAATATCGTTCAATGCTTCTCTGCAACAGAAATTCTTGCTAACGATAACAGAACACATTGCCGTAAAAAATATATCATCAGAAATGAAAAAGTCTTTCTTAAACTCCGACAGAAAATGCTTCCCAGCTATAACAACTTTTTTATAACTCGAATTCCTGAGAAATTCGTCATAATGTTCATAATATTGAAGTTTTGGAGTTCGTTTGATACAGCGTGATATCCATTCTTCATTTGAGTTCATGAGTGCTTTGGAAATATAACTACCTTCTAGAACACCGCACTGAAATGAAGGATTTTGAGCAGCATTTGAAAGATCTTTGATGTCAAAAATACCACTAAAGTAAGGAAATGAAAACGAGGCTAAAAGGACTGCTTTGTAGCTATAAGTGAGACACATGATACTTATTATCCAAAATATTACAATCACTCTGACACAAAACGTTTTTGATTTGACTTTAAATGATTGTTCAGTTAAACTCCCGATCATATGCATCAATAGTGAAGAATATGCTTGTGTTCTTCTCAAGAATATGTAAAGGAAAAGTGACATAAAAAAGAATGTTATAAATAGTGCTAACCATAAGTTGCCGGAAAAAGCATGAAATATAGCATAACTATTCGGTAGAAGTTGTGGTTTGTCAGTAACAAAAGTTACAGGTGTGTATATGTAAGGATGGCTGAAATCTACAACTTTACTTCGCTCTTCTGTAATGGATGCTGAACAAATGGCTATATCTGCATTTCCCTGTTGCACCATACCGATGCAGCCTGTCCAGTTACCATTAGGTCTAGATTCACCTATTGCTGTACTCAATACTATAGTGTACGAAAATTTAATTATTTCAGACAGAAGTCTAATAAGGAATCCATCAAGTACTGATAGGGGTTTCCCTTCTGTGTTCATAATTTAATCTAGTTTATTGGTGGTATTGATGGGAATAACTCCAATCCTCAAATGATTTATAAATTTATGTAATTTCATTGTATAGTTCAGAGTAAATATTGACTTTATAAGAATTATTTATTTATCTTCGTTATTCTTTGGCATATGATCTGATCTAAAAATGAAAAAAAAAATATTGTATTAAAAATATATATATATATTGAAATCAAATACAACAAAACGCAAAATTAAATTACTAAAACTGGATGAACAATAACACATTGATGAAATATAATAAAGAACCAATCTCAATCGTAAACACTGGCAGTACCTCCTTGAAGGCACGTGAACACGTGTGAACCTCTAAAGGGGAAACAAAAAATCAACAAAAATAATATTAAAATATCTCGATCTACACAGGGATTCAAAACTCAACGTACAAACTTTTAGGAGAGGTTGTGCAAATCATAAGGATAGAAAATTGCTGAGGAACTTATGGGCACAAACATTATTTTAACCCTGTAAAATCTGGATTTATTTGGTTTATTTGGCGAAGTTAATTTTTAACAGTAAAAGTAGTATATGGGCGTGGCTTTTGTAAATTGTATTTTAAACCAAGTAATATATAGTACGTAATATTGATATATCCCCTCTTTCTATTTAGATATTAACATGTAAAAACGTTAAATTAAAAATCTAGTATAAAAATGTCACGCTCATTTTTGTGATTTAGTGTTAAAAATTAACCAAAAAATTCAGTTCTTAAAGAGTTAAAATAACGTTTGCGGTCCTGGGCTCCTATGGAATTTTGAATTTTTATGATGTGTCCTACCACCCTGAAAAATTTGTAAATTGGATTTTAAAACACCCTGTATATTACCTCTCCTTCCCTTTTAAATATATCATAACAAAACTTTACGGAAGTAACGTAAAAATCAAAATATATCAATACAGCGGTCACATTATTATTTATGCATAGTACATGCGACAGAGGCTGAGCCATTCAAAAAGAATTCAGCCAGACGAGAGGCGGTGGATGGATCAGTGTTGCCAGATCTGGCGAACGTTTTATTCAATAATTACCAATTTTAATTGTAATGTTTGTCTAATCACTTCGAAGATTGATAGCCTATTATGTATACCAAGTATCACTTCTCAGATTATTGCTGATTATTGAATAAAAAATCCGTCGGATCTGGCAACATTGAGATGGATACATGATAATTTTGTCCAACTATTTTGGTTCCTCTATTAGGGTTATTTACAGTATGACAGAAAAAAGGAGGATAAGTCTTTGTTATTTTGATTATTATCTTTTGGCTGGAACTTAGGGTAGAAAAATTTAAGGTTATTTATTTATTGTAACAATAATACGTAGCAACAAATAGAACTGATTTAGATTTTACTTTGCATCGTGAAGGAGAAAGGGAAAGCAAAAAAATCGAAATTTCTAGGGAAAATAAATTTATATGAATATTTATATTTGGACGGTAAAATATTCACAACCATTGTTGGAAATTATTTAGCTAACCGGTAATTTATTATCTAAGTCCAACCCTGCCGATTTTTGAATGATAAAAGGTATTTGTTCACTATAATCAAATATCTTTATATATATACACAGACATGTCATAAGTAAATAAACACCCTGGATTTTATGAACATTAATGAATTTCGAGGTAACGACTGGTACATATATATATATATATTGCAGGTTTGTATAAAGTAACATATCGTCAAGCTCTTAAAATATGCCTCGAAACACTGGTTCAAAAGAATTGAGTGATTTTCAGTGAGGGGGAATAATTGGACAATATGAAGCTTGTAGAAGTCAAAGGCAAATCTCCTTAAAGCTGCAGATTCCTCTCTCAACTGTAAATCGGGTGATTGTGCAATTCAAAACTGCTAAAAAAAAAAAAAAAAAAAAAAAAAAAAAAAATGGATATTAAACCCCGTTCAGGTCGACCTGGACCAACAGCACGTCAACTGAGGGCTGCCAAAAGGATCGTCGAAAAGAATCCTCGTTGCAAGGGGCAGATGTGGGAACACAGCTTAATGTGAGTCGCCGTACAGATATCAGATATCTTCATAAGTTAGGGTATCATGGGAGAGCTGCTAAACGCAAACCTCTTCTCACTGCAGCCAATATTAAGAAAAGAAAAGAATGGGCAACTGCAATGTCCAAACATTATTTGACATTTTGGCAGCATGTCATTTTCTCAGATGAGTCCACTTTTGCTCAGTTTTCATGTGGCGGACGCATATGGATCTGGAGACAAACAAAAGAAGTTTTTAGCCTAAATCGATTACAACCAACGGTAAAGCATGGCGGATTTTCCATTCTCATGTGGGGCGCGATTTGGAGCACTAGAAAATCATAGCTAGTGGAACGTGTGGGTAATGTTAATAGTGAAAAATACATTTCCATATTGGAAAAGGGGCTTTTGCCAATATTCTCAGGTGGGGTACCGAATAAATCATTGACGCTTTTCATAGAAGATGGCGCTCCTTGCCATACGGCTAAAAAGGGACCAAAGAATGGGAAGCGAAACAGGACATTCGAAAGCTTCCATGGCGCAATTAGCCACCGGATATGAACCCCATAGAACATATACGGGCTCTGCTCGATCGTGCACTTAAGCGAAGTCCACGAGAACCTAATTCTCGTAAAGAACTTTTGCAATATTTACGTGAGGAGTGGACTAAAATTCCTCAGGCTAAGATAGCAGAACTCATTGGCACCATGCCAGACAGAATAAAGGCTTTGAAAAAAGCAAGCGCTGGTTCAACTATTCTTCCACCACATTTCATGAAACCATGAAAGCATCTGCGCAAGTGCTAACTCAACGAGTCCAGTGCTAAAATAGGGGTGACAGTCATCTGACTCAGAGAAAATGAGCAGTAACAGAGCGAGGAATTACTGGATGTTTTCCAAATTTCAAACTGTTGGTGAAGCTGGCATCCCTTCAACATTTTGGACGCGTCCTCACTGCTAGTTTTGGGATATGTGGCTGCACTGTAAGTTCTAACGTACATATTTTGTTTTTGTATCAAGTAGATACTATGAAATAAATAACATTATGGTGTCTATTTACTTATGACATGTCTCTGTATATATATATATATATATATATTAATCTAAGCTCCCCAAGTTTCAGTTTAGAAAAAATACAAAGTTTCAAAAATTTAAGCACTGTAATGCGGCTCCTAATTATCAAAAGGCATTTCATTCTTTATTGTTTTGTGTTCGAGCACAAAATTTAGTGGAAGTCAATGTGTTATCCAAATGCCTATGCTAATGTTAAATAACATACAAAAGTTCGATACACTTAGACAACAATCTCAGACCTTTGATTTTCGCACATCTACGAAACTTGAGCGGATACATATATCGTTTGCAAATGTTGATATATGAGTTGTTTTAATTCCCCATCATACTATAGGTATGGGGAACTTAGGTAATCGTGAAATATTTCGACCTCGGTTTTTGACTTTTTTACCCGTTTACAGGTGTGACGAATCCGAAAATGACAAAATTTGTAGGGTGTCTGTCTGTAGGGTGTCTGTTAGTGTGTCAGTGGGTCAGTCCGTTAGTCTGTTAACACGATATCTCATGAACAAATGATCACAGAGAGGCCAGATCAGTTTTAAAATATTACTTTCGATACTGGCAAAAACCCTATTCATTTACAACATTCGAATTAAAAAACTTCGTAAGTTCTTAGAAATTTATGATTTTCTTAACATGGGAGAATAGGACAAAAATTCACTTAAACGTGCATTAAATGGAAACTTTTTACTGTAAAAATGTCAGACCAGTTTTAAAACATCGGTTTTGATGCCAGAATGAATATCAGTAACTATAAATATGCTACTTTGAAAATTTCGCAAGTTATTGGAAATTTACGAATTTCTTAACATGGCAGTACAGGGCAAAATTTCACGTAAACGTCAATTTTGAGCGATATTTTCATCGTAAAGATGTCAGACTACTTTTGAAATATTATTTAGGACACTGGCATGCATATTAATGACTATGAATTTTCAAATATAAAAATTTCGTAAGTTATTTGAAATTTACGAATTTCTTAACATTGCAGAAGAGAGTAAAATTTCACATAAACGTCAATTTTGAGTGATATTTTCATCGTAAAGTTGTCAAACCACTTTCTAAATATTATTTAGGATACTGGCATGATTATCATAGACTATGATTTTTCCAATTAAAAAAATTCGTAATTTATTTGGAATTTATGATTTACTTAACATGTCAGAATAAGGCAAAATTGAGCTTAAACTTTGAGGATCATAAATACTTTAGACAACTTCAAAATTACATTTATGATATTTGTTTGAACATGATTGAATACAAATATTCTAATAGGAAAATTTCGTAAATTATTAGTAATTTACGATTTTATCAACATAGCGAAATTGTAAATTTTTCATATAAATATGAATTTTGAAGATTATTGCATTGGAACTAGTAGCATGAAAACTAAACAACGGAATTGACCCTGACAAAATAAATTAATAGATTAGAATAAGATAAATATATCGAAGTGAACGGTGGATAGCCTATTAGGCGGGGATTTCATTTTGTCACTGTATCAAGCTTTGGTCAAATTCATTTCTTTTCACGTGATTATAATATGTCTCGCACTAGAAATTTATGAGAACATAAATATGATGGGGAACTGAGCAGAGTCCACCTATGCCAACTAGTTTACAATATGTTATACAGTCCAGCAAATTTAAAGAAAAATATGTGGTCTGTTAATTGTCGTAATCGGGCTAAATTTTGCTAGTATAAAATATTCTAAATAAGGAAAGATTCTCCCCCCTTCTCCCTCCCCACGTGTTGTCATTTTGTATAAGTTTCCTTTATTTTACTGCAAATAGATTTTAAAAAAAAACCTATAAGCTAAAACTGGTACAATTCCCCTTGCAACAAAACAATTCCGCCGAAAATTTTAACACCCGTTCCCTCCATAAGACAATTCCGACACGCCTCTTATCTTCCCCTGCTCCTCATAGGGCAATTTCGCCGCGCCATTTTCGTGAGACGGAAAAGAGGGGTAGTGCAGAGCCTGATTAAGGGAGAAGCACACATTATTTATACTTACACCGTTATTTTTTAACAAATACTTTCCTCCTATAATAATCAGAAAATTCTCATTAAAAATTATTTTAAAAGAATTCTGGTGTCTAATAACGGTGAGTAAATTGGATTGTTTTACACCGTTCATTTTTTATAAAATATATTTCCTCGTCAAAGCGTGGAATTTCTATGACATGAAGTAAAAATAATTGTAAAAATATTCCGGTGAGAGCGGAGATAATGTGTGCTTCCCCCTTAATCAGGCTCTGGGGAAGTGCTTTAACATTTTCATTATAATTTCATTTTCATTTTTATTTCGTCCTAGAACACTTATACAATCCACGCACATTTTTACTTTTATAACATAAAAGTCACGCTTCTGTGCTTTATCTAAGCACAATAAATATTACTTTCTGGAAATAATTAGAGTGATTTCTAAAACACTGCAGTCATGTCCACAATGCAGTTATTGGATTTGCAATGATAAAATAAAATATATAGAAATAAACTTAAACGTCTATATAGAATTAACAAGTCAGAAATCTCTCTGCCTCGTCACTTCCTGTTATACACAGTGCCCCAAAATTACAGCGACAAACTTTAAGAGCAGATAAGGCACATCGTAAGGATTCACAGTTGTATAGAACGCATGTCCGAAAATGTCATGTTAACCCTTTAAGAACTGGGTGCTTTGAGTTATTTTTTAACATATGTGGCTGCGGCTTTTAAATTTTGAATTTTTAACAAACATTTTTTTGTGCTTATGATAAAATAAAAAGATATACCAAATGATAATGAGGTTCCTAATCGATGTACAATTATTGGGTATGATTTTGTGAAATGATGGATCGTATAAGTTTTTAAATTTTACAAAGTAGATGGAGTTACAAATGACCAAAAAAAACTAGTTGGCATAAGTGGACTCTGCTCAGTTCCCCATCATATATATGCTCTCATAAATATCTAGTGCAAGACATATTATAATCATATTAAGAGAAATGAATGTGAAAACACTTGACACACTGACAGAATGAAATCCCCACCTAATAGGCTATCCACCGATCACTTCGATATATTTATCTTATTCTAATCTATTAATTTATTTTATTAGGGTCAATTTCGTAGTTTAGTTTTTATGCTACTATTTCCAATGCAACAATCCTCAAAATGCATATTTACATGGAATATCATCCAATTTTGCTATGTTGACAAAATCTTAAATTACGAGCAACTTATGAAATTTTCCTATTAGAATATTTGCAGTCAATCATGTTCAAACAAGTGTCCTAAATGTTATTTTGAATTTGTCTGGTATATTTATGATCCTCAAAATGGACTTTTATGCTCAGTTTTGCCCTATTCTGCCATGTTAAGTAAATCGTAAATTCCAAATAACTTACGAAATTTTTAAATTAAAAAATTCATAGACAGGGATGTTCATGCCAGTATCTTATATAATAATTTAAAAGAAGTCTAACAACTTTACGATGAAAATTTCCCTCAAAGGGACATTTATGCGAAATTTTGCCATGTTAAGAAATTCGTAAAATTTCGAATAATTTGCGAACTTTTCAAAGTAGCATGTTTACAGTGATGGTCATCCAAACTGATATTAAAAAGCTGTTCTTACTTCTTTGCGATAAAAATATTTCTTTTCATGCACGTTTAAGTGAAATTTTGCCCTATTCTCCCATGTTAAAAAAATCGTATATTTCGAATAACTTCTGAAGTTTTTTAATTAGAATGTTGCAAATAAATAGGGTTCTTGCCAGTGTCATAAATAATGTTTTAAAACTGGTTTGAAATCTCTGCGATCATTTGTTTGTGAAATATCGTGTACACAGACTAACAAAATAACAGACACCCTACAGACGGACACCATACCCATTTGGATATTTTTGAATTCCTATCACCTGAAAAGGTGTAAAAAAAGTAAAAAAACCGAGGTCGAAAATTTTCACGATTACCTAAGTTCCCCATACCTATCCTATAGTATGATGGGGGGAACATAGTACACTACACAAGATCGATCGATAATACTCAAGCATGGTGCTAAGTGTTAAAACCAGAATGTACCTTGATATTTGCGGTCATGGATTGCCTTGTGTTCCTCATTTTTTTCAGCTGTTATCTAAATCTACTTAACGCTTATATAGTGTAACCACGTTTCCTACGCCTAGCAGTGAGGACGAGTCGAAAATCTCGGAGGGTTTCCAAGTTGACCAACAGGTTTGAATTTAGTAAGCATCCAGTCATTCGTTATTCCCTTATCGCTTATTTTCTCCCAACGAAAAGCTTGTCTCCCCTATTTTACTAGTGGACTCGTTGAATCCGCACTTGCGCAGAGGCTTGCATGGTCGCAAGAAATGTAGTTAAAGAGTAGCTCTATGTTTGTACCGCTCACATCTGGTAAAAATAACCCCAAACACTCAGTCCTTAGAGGGTTAAGATGACATTTGTGAATATGGATTCCTATGCAATTCTGATTTTTTATGATGTGTCTTGTCTCCTCTTCATGTTTGTCGCTGTAATTTTGGAACACCCTGTGTAATGGAAGTCTTTTTAATATATCAACGCAAGAAATTTGCAAGTATTCTAAATCTTGTATCAGAATTTCGAAAAAAAGTTTTTTTTTTTTCTTCTTCTCCTTCTTCTAAAGGACAGAGATTTTGCGGAAAGGGTGTCAAAGCAGGAGTTTTAAGCCAATTTTCAGCATGTGACAACTAAATTTTCTCCCACAACGATTTGTTTACTAATCGTAAAGATCAAATTACATTCAAATAAAGTAAAATCCAAGAAATTAAAAGAAAATCTGAATTTAAAAAGGAACACAATTATATTTAATCATTTTGTAAAAAATTATCCACACCAAAATAACTTGGAATTCAAGAATCACAATCTCGAAATTTCGCATATTGAATTTATCAATTAAGAATACTCTAAGCACACTTCATTTCTCATGTGTGAACAAATATACAGTCACATAAAAAATATTTTATGTTTCCAAAGAATCACAAGGCGGGACCAAAATTTTCCCGGGACCAAAGTGTCCCGTTTTGCCAAATGACAGTGGGAAGACAGAGTATTTGTTCACAAATTATCGTTTGTACATTTTGCGTGTGTGCTCACATCGCTTTAGTATTTCAATAGATATCCATCCCACCCTAGTAATCGGCCATTGAATGCCTTTTCATCGAAATCGAAGAAATCGTGAATGCCGATGATAGGAATCTTATCGAGAAGGATTAAGCCGCTATCAGACGAAAGACCGTATAAACTGCATTAGCCTATAGTTCAGCATAAACCGGTTTTTCAGGAGGAAAACTGACGAAATACCTTCGTTTGATACTTTTGCCTATCGTATAGTCTTCTTTCACGCATTTTCGACTGTTTAAATCTTATATTGTAGTTGTTAGCCTGAACTCCTCCAATCAGAGCGCAGGAAGCAAAAGGCAAAGAATAAACATCATCTCCATTCCATTACTCGATCTATTTTTAGCGATGTATCGCCAAATATTGCATTCCCTCTTTACATTTTGTGGATTTTGTTCGTGCTGAAAAACAACCCTGTATTCGGAGAAAGGGTGTCGTTCGGCAGGTTTGAGATGCAATAGCTTATACTTCAGAAGATACGGTCTTTCGTCTGATAGCGGTTTAAATCTTATATTGTAGTTGTTAGCCTGAACTCCTCCAATCAGAGCGCAGGAAGCAAAAGGCAAAGAATAAACATCATCTCCATTCCATTACTCGATCTATTTTTAGCGATGTATCGCCAAATATTGCATTCCCTCTTTACATTTTGTGGATTTTGTTCGTGCTGAAAAACAACCCTGTATTCGGAGAAAGGGTGTCGTTCGGCAGGTTTGAGATGCAATAGCTTATACTTCAGAAGATACGGTCTTTCGTCTGATAGCGGCTTTAATCTCAACGGGAATTCATCCGAAAGTTCTCATCGGGGATCGTTGAATCCAATGATCGAAGTTCAATGAATTTTAGAAATTTGTCCAATCAAAATCCGATAAAAAGACATGGTCTCTGTCGAGTACCCCATTTATGGAATATATACCCCAATAGATACCCCAATAGATACCAATATACCCCAATAGATACCGATATACCCCAATAGATACCCCATTTATGGGGTATATATAATGATAGTGCCCATAAATGGGGTATCTATAATGTCCCTTGTAATAATTGTGATTTATCTTATATTGGTCAAACTAAAAGAAATCTTGAATGTCGTTTCGTGAACATTCTCGATATGTTGTTAATCAAGAAATTTCTAAATCTTCTATTGCGAAGCACAGTTGGGAATTTGATCATAGTTTTAATTTTAAGAGTGCCAAAATTATCTTTCATGCCAAACGCGTTACCGAACTGGATTTTTTTTTTTTAATTTAGCCATTTACCTTAATCGTGATAAACTTATCAATGAAAAATCTGATTCCACTTTGTTGTCTACAGCTTGGAAAAATTTGTTTAATTCAATTAAATAATTTCCTTCATTATGTTTATAACATAATATTACTTATAATAAAATAATTCTAATTAAAAAAAATAATAATAATAATTAATGGATAAATTTTATTAAATTTACTTATTAGTTTAATAATATTGAAATTAAAAAAAATAATAATAATTAATTGATTACTCCTTCCCTCCCTCCCTTTTTGTGGTGTGTGTGTACGTGTGTTCCTCTCTGATTGATCCTGCCCTGCATGATGCTTCCTGTTGGTTGATTGTGTTCCTCCTCCCCCTCTGGATTTTGCCCTGCTTTCAGTCTTGCTTTTGCCTCCAAGGCAGTTGCACGTGTTTGCACCTGATGAAGAAAGGCTACGTCCTTTCGAAACCGGTTGTGCTGATTTAAAATTTATGGTGTGTGAAGAAGTTTTAATTTCTTTCTATTGACTGTACGCCAGTTGTTGAATTTATTTTTGGTTATTCTAATCTATTAATTTATTTTGTTGGGATCAATTTCGTAGTTTATTTTCATGCTACTATTTCCAACGCAACAATCCCAAAAATGCATATTTATATGAAATATCGCCCCATTTTGCTATGTTGATAAAATCTTACATTTCGAATAACTTACGAAATTTTCCTATTAGAATATTTGTAGTCAATCATGTTCATACAAACATCATAAATGTTATTTTGAAATTGTCTGATATATTTATGATCCTCAAAATGGACGTTTATGCTCGATTTTACCTTATTCTGCCATTTTAAGTAAATCGTAAATTCCAAATAAATTACGAATTTTTTAAATTGAAAAAATTATACTCTGTGGTATTCATGTCAGTTTCCTAAATAATATTTCAAAAGTGGTCTGACATCTTTATGATGATCCCTATTCTGTTAAGATAAGAAATTCGTAAAATTCTAATAACTTACGAAATTTCTATATTCGAGAATTTATAGTCAATAATATTCATGCCAGTATCCTAAATGAAATTTCTAAAGTAGTCTGACATCTTTACGAGGAAAATATCCCTCAAAATTGACGTTTATGTGAAATTTTGTCCTATTCTGCCATGTTAAGAAATTCGTAAATATCCAATAACTTGCGAAATTTTTAAAATAGCATGTTTATAGTACCTGATGTTCATTCCGGCATCAAAACCGATATTTTAAAACTGGTCTGACATTTTTACAGCAAAAATTTTTCATTTAATGCAAGTTTAAGTGAAATTTGGCCCTATTCTCTCATGTTAAGAAAATCGTAAATTTCAAATAACTTACGAAGTTTTTTATTCGAATGTTGCAAATAAATAGGGTTCTTACCAGTGTCGAAAGTAATATTTTAAAACTGATCTAACCTCTCTGCGACAATTGTTCTTGAGATATCGTGTACACAGACTAACATACTAACGGACTAACGGACTAACACACTAACGGACTAACACACAAACAGACTAACAAACTAACAGACATCCTACAGACGGACACCACACAAATTTTGTTATTTTCGGATTCCTCACACCTGAAAACGTGCAAAAAAGTAAAAAAACCGAAGTCGAAAATTTTCATGATTACCTAAGTTCCTCATACCTATAGTATGATGGTGAACTAAAATTACGATATTTGCATTAGTATGATGACAATTTTTCATGGAAAAATGTATATTTAGAAGTTGCTTCTTCAGAATCTTTGCAAACGTTATTTTAAACTTTTAAACCTAGCATTATTTTAAAGATATATACAGAATATGAATTATTATCATAAATTAACTGAACTAGTTGGCATAGGTGGACTCTGCTCAGTTCCCCATCATATTTATATTCTCACAAATTTCTAGTGCGAGACATATTATAATCATGTTAAAAGAAATGAATTTGACCAAAGCTTGATACAGTGGCAGAATGAAATCCCCACCTAATAGGCTATCCTACGTTCACATCGATATATTTATCTTATTCTAATCTATTAATTTATTTTATCAGGGTAAATTCCGTTGTTTAGTTTTCATGCTACTATTTCCAATGCAATAATTCTCAAAATTCAGATTTATATGAAAAATTTACAATTTCGCTATGTTGATAAAATCGTAAATTACGAATATTTACGAAATTTTCCTATTAGAATATTTGTATTCAATCATGTTCAAACCAATACCATAATGTAATTTTGAAGTTGTCGAATGTAATTATGATCCTCAAAATGGAAGTTTATACTCAATTTTGCCTTATTCTGACATGCTAAGTAAATCGTAAATTCCAAATAACTTACCTACAAATTTTTTAAATTGGAAAAATCATAGTCTATGATTTTCATGCCAGTATACTAAATAATATTTCGAAAGTGGTTTGACATCTTTAAGATGAAAATATCCCTCAAGAATGACGTTTATGTGAAATTATGCTCTATTCTGCCATGTTAAGAAATTCGTAAATTTCCAATAACTTACGAAATTTTTATATTGGAAAATTCATAGTCATTAATATTCATGCCAGTGTCCTAAATAATATTTCAAAAGTAGTCTGACATCTTTACGATTGAAATATCTCTCAAAACTGACGTTCATGTGAAAGTTTGCCGTATGGTAAGAAATTCGTAAATTCCCAATAACTTGTGAAATTTTCAAAGTAGCATATTTATAGTTACTGATGTTCATTCCGGCATCAAAACTGATATTTTAAAAGTGGTCTGACATTTTTAAAGTAAAAATTTTCCATTTAATGCACGTTTAAGTGAATTTTCGTCCTATTCTCCCATGTTAAGAAAATCGTAAATTTCTAATAACTTACGAAGTTTTTAAATTCGAATGGTGCAAATGAATGGGGTTCTTGCCAGTGTCGAAAGTAATATTTTAAAACTGATCTGACCTGTCTGCGACAATTTGTTCATGAGATATCGTGTACACAGGCTAACATACTAACGGACTAACAAACTAACAGACACCCTACAGACGGACACCATACAAATTTTGTCATTTTCGCATTCCTCACACCTGAAAACATGTAAAAAATTAAAAACACCGAGGCCGAAAATTTTCACGATTTCCTAAGTTTCCCATACCTATAGTATGATGGAGAACTAATAACACACAAATTACAAAATAAACGTTCATGGGCAGGGTTACAGATTTCCAAATAATGTGAATCCACGTCGGTGGTTGCAAAAGTGTTACGTGCTTGATCCGGAAAGAATTAATATTTAACAAATGTCCTTTTTTGAAGTATAAAGATATATAAAATAATAAAATACAAAAGTTTTAAACGTTAAATTGTGTGTGAAATTATTTTAATGTTAAGAAATTCAGCAAATATGCAGAAAATTGTCTCGGGTTACTGGTTCGCCCGAGAGAAAAGGGCCTCGAGTTTAAAAGGTTAACACTTTCCTACAATGTTTAAGAGTGATTATGAATTCAATCAGTTTACCTGTCTGTCTTTCTGTCCTCTGTCTGCCCATTTTATGATCGCATAGGCAAAGTAAATGGATAGTTAAATTAGGCAAAGTGTACGTGCATTTGGAAAGTGTTAATATTCTATGTGAGCAGCATGATTTTTCGTTCTTGTATTTTATAAGACCGATTTTAATGAAAGCGAAAACTAAAATATTGAACTTTTAAACAATTCCTACAGATATCGAAAACATGAATTACATTTCACCTCATTTTCAAATTTTATTGATTTTCTAAGTTGCGTGCTACTTTAGAAAGTATTAAAAGGAAAGTTAAATGTAATATTTTCTTTTTTTTTTTTTTTTTGAAGAATTTTATAATATTTTCATTATTTAACATCAACCATTTTAAACCATAAATAAATTTTATTAGTAAATAATAATAATAATAATAATAATAATAAAATAAGTTTTCGTTTCCATATATGATGGAAAAAGTATTGTTTTAGGGTCAAATTTTCGAATTTAGCTTTTTGACATAATCATACGTTTTGAGTCCCCCTACATTCAAAAATCAGGTTTAATGGCTGGCCTGTGCGTCTGTCTCTCTGTCTGTTTGTGTCTGTGTGTGTAACAGTGTGTGAATCTGTTATCATCATAATTGAAGAATAAATATTAGCAGGGAGTCTAATTTTGGTGTTCTGAATGAGTGCCGTATGAGAAAAGTACAGTAAAGTCTCGTACAACGCGGGTGCAAGTTTGCCTCATGAATATTACAATTTTATTTTTTAACACCACTAATTTTATATGAAAAAAACTACTTTATATAAAAACTAAATCGAGAGTATGAACCAATAGATTGGTACTCTAAAAATTTAGTGGTATTAAAAAACAAAATTGTTTTATTTATTTGTCATCTCTGACACCGAGTTGCACACTGCAAAAAATAAACCCGTAAAAGTACAGGAAAAATCTGGCAGCTGGGGTGCCAGTATTTCTCCGTCAAATATACAGTTTAAAACCGTAAAATTGCATCACTGAGATATATTTTACGCAGGAATCCTGTAAATCAAACAGGTTTTTTGCTAAAAGTGCAGTTTTGTCCTGTATATTTGACGGAAAAATACTGGCACCTCAGCTGCCAGATTTTTCCTGTACTTTTACGATTTTTGTTTTCTTTGCAGCGTACGAGACTTTACTGTACTTGAAATTGCAATAAATTCCCGGTCTTCATCGAGCGGATTATATGCGTTGAGGATTGCCCGCGGACGCGGAAAAAGGATGGGATCAAGAAAAGGTGTTTTCTCAAAAAATAATAAATAAATAAATGAAATAGAAAATAAATAAATTAAAATTAAAATTAAAATTAAATAAAATAAATATAACTACAAATAAAAAGTAAATTATACTTTTTTTTTAAAATAAAAATTAATATGTTAAATCCATTTTTGTTTAGGGCAGTCCTTAGATGTTACGTTGCACTTATCAAAAATTTCCTGATTCGCGAAAGTCCGAATTCTCGGGAGCCCGAATTTCAAATTAAAAAAAAAAAAAAAAAACTAGTTGGCAAACGTGGGCTCTGCTCAGTTCCCCACCATATTTATGTTCTCATAAATTTCTAGTGCGAGACATATTATAATCATGTAAAAAAAAAAGAATTTGACCAAAGCTTGATACAGTGACAGAACGAAATCCCCGCCTAATAGGCTATCCACCGTTCACTTCGATATATTTATCTTATTCTACTTGTAATCTATTAATTTATTTTATCAAGGTCAATTCCGTTGTTTAGTTTTCATGCTACTATTTCCAATGCAATAATCCTCAAAATTCATATTTATATGAAAAATTTACAATTTCGCTATGTTAATAAAATCGTAAATTACGAATAACTTACGAAATTTTCCTATAGAATATTTGTATTCAATCATGTTCAAACCAATATCATAAATGTAATTTTGAAGTTGTCTAATGTATTTATGATCCTCAAAATGAAGTTTATGCTCAATTTTGCCTTATTCTGACATGTTAAGTAAATCGTAAATTCCAGATAACTTACGAATTTTTTAAATTGAAAAAATCATAGTCTATGATATTCATGCCAGTATCCTAAATAATATTTCGAAAGTGGTTTGACATCTTTACGATGAAAATATCCCTCAAGATTGACGTTTATGTGAAATTTTGCTCTATTCGGCCATGTTAAGAAATTCGTAAATTTCCAATAACTTACGAAATTTTTATATTGGAAAATTCATAGTCATTAATATTCATGCCAGTGTCCTAAATAATATTTCAAAAGTAGTCTGACATCTTTACGATGAAAATATCTCACAAAATTGGCGTTTATGTGAAATTTTGCTCTATACTGCCATGTTAAGAAATTCGTAAATTTCCAATAACTTGCGAACTTTTCAAAGTAGCATATTTATAGTTACTGATGTTCAATCCGGCATCAAACCTGATATTTTAAAACTGGTCTGACATTTTTACAGTAAATAGTTTCCATTTAATGCACGTTAAAGTAAATTTTTGTCCTATTCTCCCATGTTAAGAAAATCGTAAATTTCTAATAACTTACGAAGTTTTTAAATTCGAATGTTGCAAATGAATAGGGTTCTTGACAGTGTCGAACGTAATATTTTAAAACTGATCTGACTTCTCTGCGACAATTTGTTCTTGAGATATCGTGTACACAGACTAACAAACTAACGGACTAACGCACTAACACACTAACAGACTAACACACTAACAGACACCCTACAGACAGACACCATACAAATTTTGTCATTTTCGGATTCCTAACACCTGAAAACGTGTAAAAAAGTCAAAAAACCGAGGTCGAAAATTTTCACGATTACCTAAGTTCCCGATACCTATAGTATGATGGGGAACTAAAAAACTGAAAACAAAACGTGTTTAACGATTAACGCTAATGTTAAAGCATGTTTTATTAATATAATAAATAATACAAAACAACATCCAACAGCAGATATAAATGCTTGCAGTTTTATTTCTTCATTAATATAGTTACTTGCGTATAACATCATTTTTTCATTACTTTTCAAATATTGCTTTTTCACTGTAGATGGTTTATTGCCTACATCCCATAACGCCATTTGATTCTCAATGTTCTCATGTTGGATTTTTACTTGAATGCACAAATATTAACATGCGATTTCCCAACTGCATTGTTTAAAAGGCATGATGCCAACTTTCAATATGATTTGTAGTGCGAGCACCGAAGTTACCAAGCTGGTTCCATACTTATGGCGTAAAGGAGCATGAAAATTAAAATATTTGTGATCCTTTTTGTATGTAGGTATGTAAATAAATTATGCAAATTTAGAATTACCGCAATTTATACTTATTATTATGTATATTTAGATTGATTGTTTAAATTTATAAAATTAAAATTTTAATTTGAGAATGTTTGAAACTGCTTACCTTCCAACCATGTGCTAATGAAGTAATCAAGAAACTCATGACATTTTTGATATGCTGGATGTTCAGGTGGAGGTGCATCTGCAGCAACTATTAACCATGCATCATCAATATCTTCCATTCTAACTAAAGTCACTGCGAAACAAAACCGATACAACTTCATCACTACAGAATTATTTTTAAGAATGGATAATCCCAGTGTACGAAAATTACGCTATAATGTTTAATTATAATGGAAAAATAGCCTTTTATGGAAACATGTGGAAAAGCGTTTCGTGAAGCATTCATTACAGCTATTTTGTAATCCACCATTACAGTTGTTGGGTTAAAATACTCAACCTATATATATCTTACCTACACCTATAAAACACCCAACCTATAATGTAGTTGTTGGGTTCAATACCAAAATTACAATACCAATTCTATGCCTAATATTTTCTACAGAACCATTGAAGATTCCAAAAACAAATATGTTTATTTCTCTGTGTTTAATGAAGTGTAACTATATTAAAATACACGTATAAGAGCCGTTTATAGAAAGAAATGGTACGAAATTCTTTTGTGTGTCCTACACACAAGCTACAAACACATACACCAATAAAAACTGTATAACTAATTTCTTATAACTCTTTAAAAATTGAGCTATATTTAACATATTCACAAAATGTCATCGGAATTATTTTGTGTTGTCCTGTATATCAAGCAGAAACGGTCGTTTTGCCAAGCCAAGCTCAGAGAAAAGCAAAACAAACAAACTACCACTAACACAAAGCAGAACGCGCCAATAATAAAATCGACAGAAATAACCCAAGATCGTTAAATGCTTATTATACAGAAACCAACTTTCCCATGTTAAATCGGCAAATTTTTTTTCCGTAAAGTTTTAAATATTGGACGAACCAAATATCGCAGTAAAATGAAACAAAAAGTAAAATATTCTCCTATCAACGAGATCTTTAATTTGAGATAAAAACGAACTTTCTAAGTTAATAAGTAAAAAAATGGGAGCATTTTCAATTTAGCGTAAAATTAGATGTTTTGACAACTTTTAGAAAAAATTTCTTCTTCAAGAAATTTTTGTTAAAACAAGCTAGAGAATTCATAAATGTGCAGAATTCTTTAAAAATTGGTTTTTCAGATAGACAATTACTTAATCTAGGAACTTTTATAAAATTTAGCTTTTAAAAATCAAAATTTCCTATCTTAATTGCTGAAAAACTGTTAAATATCGCCAAAGAGACATAAATCGCCAAATATGAAATTGCTTCATCTCAGTTTACCCGAAAAATATTAATTTCAAATTGAGCTGCTTTTTCTTTTTATAAGTTATTTTTTTAACCAAAGACACTTTGCTTTTATTATTTTGTACAATTTTAAATTTTATATCCCTGAAAACAGAAATGAATACATTTTTGAATAACATTTGTTTCATATCTATAGCTTGAATTGCTGATTTTTTAATATTTTTCATACCTTAGAATAAGAAAGTCAGTACACGATATAGTATCCAATTTTAATATCCTTCAATTCAATCTGGCAATGATAATTATGATGCATAAAGATTTCTACTTCCTTCTATATAGTATACTAGCAGGCTTTGCCCGCTTCGCTTGTCATTTTATTGAAATGAATTTCGACTTTCGGTTTTTAATGGATTTACACGTTGTAAGAGCTCCTGAAAACAATTTGACTATTTTTAGAAAATTTCTATTTGCGTGTGTGTTCTATGTGTGTGGTGAAAGTTTTGTTCCAACTAGATATCAGGAGCTACTGCTCAGAATTACATATAAATTTATATGCAATTGAACCTTGATGTATAATAACGTTTATCAATATTTGGTGTCAATTGCTCAACATGGTGCTGCTATACAGTGATTGCCGCAATTTCAGAGAAGGCTATATCTGAGTAACTAATACATGGAATTGCATAAATTTACAAATAAATTTACATTGTTACAAATTATAGTGCTTATCAACTTTTGTACCAATATCTCAACATGTGGCGCTGCTATACAGCGATTTTCGCAATTTAAGGAAAGGTTCTGTTGCATATAATGAAACAAAACTTAATATGTGAAAAGGCCATTATGAGACATTATGCTGATTCAATCTCGATGCCTATCGGCCGATAAGTGGAGCTCATATACTACAATTTTTTTTTTTTAGAACTGAAAGGATGCCATCTGCATGGTGAAAATTTACTTCCGTTGGACATTTTGTGCAAGAGTACCTCTCTGAGTTGATAATATTCAGCATTCATGATGAAAAAAAAAATAAATAATTTGTGCTGCATTAATATGTATAGGAAAATATAGAAGAAAGTTTTGTGATGGACACGACATACTAGTCTGCATAGAAAACCCATGGATAATGTCTAGCAACCAGAATTATGGAAAGTTTAACGCAAAGAAAACTTTGTAATACAGTTTAACGCAAAGAACAACATCGCACGAAGGCTGAGTTGAAATCCTGATGTAAAGTATCAGGTTAATTCCAGTAAATATAAAAACTATTTAAAAAAAAATAAATGATATCTACAAAAAAGACACTTAAAATGTACAAAAAAACCAAGCTCAAAGAAAGAGAATTAATTAAAGTTGTGTCTAAAAAGGGTGTGATATCAAATTCCCAAGCTTACATTCAAATACTTATTTAATATTCCCTTTTAACTAAATTTTCACATGTGAATCAAGTGCCTTATGATATGTTGATAGAAATCCTTCTTTCCTGAACTAAATACATCATAGCGTGTTTCTGAAAAATATTATTATTTTTATTTATGTATGATAGGCTTGGCGGCCATCTTTCAAGTAATGAATAAACATTCACACAATTTGAAAGAAGTTTCTTAAAATATATCTCTTATAAAATTAATTTTGCTATTCCATTCAGCAGAGACGGAAATATTTCGATAACATGATTTCTTATAATTATTTAGTATTAAGTGCACTTCCATCCTATAAATGCCGGGAATAAAGAATATAAAAATTTAAATTAACGTAAAAACATGAACGAGAGGGGGGGGCATAGAAGCTCCCACCCCCCGTTATATTTACCCAATTTGAATTTAGCTTCTTGGAATAAATATCTCGTAAAAATAATATGGTTATTCCATTCAACAAGGGTTGAAATATTCAGATTAAAAAAAAAAAAAAAATGCATTAAAAACATCGCAAAAGCCCCGAAAACAAGTTGAATCAATTTAAGTTTTAACAGTGTTAAATTTGGCGCACTCCCATCCTCCCATCCTATAATTATTTCCCATTGCGCAGCACTAGTGCGATGTAAAACTCAATTAACCAACCAATCAACCAACTCATCCTATAATTGATGAGATTTATAGAATTCAAACTAACGTAAAACTTTGAAAGATGGCCGCCAAGCCCATCATACATAAATAAAAATAATAATATTTTTCAGAAACACGCTATGATGTATTTAGTACAGGAAAGAAGGATTTCTATCAACATATCATAAGGCACTTGATTCACATGTGAAAATTTAGTTAAAAGGGAATATTAAATAAGTATTTGAATGTAAGCTTGGGAATTTGATATCACACCCTTTTTAGACACAACTTTAATTAATTCTCTTTCTTTGAGCTTGGTTTTTTTGTACATTTTAAGTGTCTTTTTTGTAGATAAATTATTTAGTCTATAGATGCCCTTTTTTTTTTTTTACTAGAGAAAATGTGTTTTTTAGCATCTTAATAGTATGAGATAATTCCATCATGTTGTATGCAGCATAAACGCCTTACAATGCATTTAAATAGAAATTTGTCTACAGGCTCTAATATCTCGAAATGTCTTTTTGTGTTCCTGTAAACAAGCCATATATATTATATACATTAGTAAAAATTATTCAATTTATTCTATGCATTTCATGAATAATTGTTCGAAATTTGACATAATTTAGATAATTACGTGACATTATCAGAACACACTTTTGTAAAGTCCTGTTCTTGTGCATCATTAAGTCTAAGCATGCATTTTTCTACGGAAAACATGCTTTTAAGCATGTCGTAAGTTGTAAGATCGATAAGTTGTAAGATCATGCTTAAGTTGTAAGATCGATAAAATAAGATAATAATTTAACTTATTTTTGGACTCAGGAGACCTTAAAACGTCTAAATCAGGTGAAAACTCGATATTGAATTTTTGGACCACACTGAGAAAAATTTCTGTAACTGACATCTAGAATCTAAATTGTGGCTCAAGAAAAAATAGTCCCATGTCATCCTTATACTAGTTCCCTTGGAAAGCGAGTTCTAGAAGCCCCTATTAGAATTCTTGTTTGCCTATATTCTCAAGGGCAAAGTTATTTAAAAATCTCTGCAAATAAATGAGACTACAAGAGGCGGGTTTTTGCAACTATAATCTTGTTTATTACCCAAATCTAGAAAATCAAGCGAGAATTTCTCTCAATATAAATGATTCAGAATATTGTTCCACCATCTAGAAATGTGTACAGTAGAAATTCTCGATAATTTCGTCTATTCAGTTTATTGGCGTGCCTTATGCGCATAGCTCGCAAATCTATATTTCTAGTTAAGGGATTTAGAAAATGGTCACTTATTCATTCTAGAGAAAGGCGGAATATTTTTTTTCTCACTGCAAATACAATACATCCATTACCTACGGTGGTCGGGTAATAGAAGTAATAATCATCCTCCACCTATAGTACCACATAAAATAATTCTGATATACTATTATTGCTATGTTTGGAAGTGACCTGTAGTACTTTTTAAGCTGAATTATTCTTTTTTTAATACGACATGACTATTTATTTTAGGCAACGATTTTGCATTAACGCCTTTTATTGTATTACACCTTGAATTTGCCAAAATGCCTGCCAATATCCAATTTTACCATTTAATTTCTTAAATTATCTTAGAATAGTAAGTCAGATCTGTAAAATATTTTACGTTTTTTTTAAATCTTACTGATAAGTAAGAAAATCATCCGTGATTGCACGTGAAAACCAATTACCGATTTCAGTATCCGAGACCTTCGCCATTCATAAATTAGATGGCTTCTGAATATTTGTTGGCGATATCTTCTGAAAAAGTTTTGGTGATGGCTTCTGAATAGTTGTTGAAAATATCTTTCGAATAAGTATTGATTTTGGATTCAGAATAATTATTGGTGATATCTTCTATGGATATATATTGATGTCTTCTAAATATTTGTTGATGATATCTTTTTAATATGTAATTGATGATGGCTTCTGAATATTTCTTGGGTATACCTTCCGATTAAGTATTGATTATGGCTTCTGAATATTTGTTGGTTGTTTCTTCGGGTATGTATTGAATATGGCTTCTGAATATTTGTTGGCTGTATCTTTTGAATTTAGCAAAATTATATTCGAAATAACTACAGTTATTTTTATTTATAGAATTGTAATATACAAATTAGTCCTGTCGAATTAAATTAAATACTGTCTTTGACAGACTTTTTCTTGTGTGTATGCGTGTGTGTGTACTAATTGTAAGTACAGCGTTTCGTACTATTATAATTTATAGATAATACACAGGGCTATTTTAAATGAGTGGAATAAGTTTAAAATAGTGGTGTGGCAGAAATTCTCTGAATAATTTTAAATAAATTTTAAAATTTAATAACAAATCTTAAGGCGGCACTGGACTTTTAAAATAAAAAATCTAGAATTATAAATCTATTTCTGCAAAAAGTTGCAGTTTCAAATAATCTTATTCAGAAATGATAATGCCATATTAAAATTAACATTCACAATAAAATTAATCAAGATATTAATTAAAATTACTAATTAATTGTTAAATTTCAAAATGCTCGTTGCGTATTAATTTTACCATTTTTTTTTTTTTTTTTTTTTTTTTTTTCATTTATTAACTTCGGTTCTTGCTTGTTTGTTTGTATGTTTGTTTGTTTGTCCTGTACAAATCTTGCAATCTATTTTTAACTAACTTCCCTACTAGCTAGATATTTGAAACTTTCTTTTACTTTTTCAAAATTTTGAAGTTTTAAAGAACAAAAAGTGGAAAATTGCTTTGTGCTAAAATATATAAAAACCATTGAATGAAGTTTCGTGTAGATTCAACAAAAAATAAGACCCGTGGAGTGTTTTAAACTTAACGCAACTACATAAAAATTAGTTTTGAAAAAAATGATGTTTTTAAAGTTTTCCTTTTACAACAGATTCAATATTTGTTTTAATATATAAACACTTTTAACTCAGCTCGAAATGGTGATAATTGAAAATTTCTTGACAAACAGTACTACTATTATCTAGTTTCATAGCTTTGTAAAATTGAAAGATTAAATTTTAAGTTCAATTTTGCCATTTTGAAACTCTGCTGTCGCCTTAAATGCTTTATGAATGAGTATGGCTACACTGAGAAAAAAAATCAGGTGTGAAACAACCACACGACTTCCATTACCCGCTATTACATGTATTATATGCATTTTTGAGAGATAATGTGATCAGAAAGCATAAAAGGTGACCTAAAGAGAAAATCGTTAGAGCCGTTTTTGAGATACCAACTTTTACAAAAAATCAATTATTGACCGGAAAACAATAATTACATACAAAAGAATATTTAAAAGTGAGTTAAAATGGCGAGTTTGAAAAAAAATCCGTACAACCGTTTTTAAAGGAACGCCTTTGCGAAGCCTGCAATTGAGCTATTTATACAGGGCGCCTATCAATTTTCCTGAACTAACTAACTATATCATTCGAAAGGACATCTAATAGAGTGTTTATATAGCAAGTTTGAAGAAAATCGTTAGAGCCGTTTTTGAGATACGGACTTACGGTCCCACTTCCGGTTTCCGATGTCCCACTTCCGGTTAAACTCAATTATTGACAGGAAAACAATAATTACATACAAAAGCATATTTAAATGCGAGTTAAAATGGCGAGTTTGAAAAAAATCCGTACAACCGTTTTTAAAGGAACGCCTTTGCGAGGCCTGAAATTGAGCTATTTATACAGGGCGCCTATCAATTTTCCTGAACTAACCAACTATATCATTCGAAAGGACATCTAATAGAGTGTTTATATACCAAGTTTGAAGAAAATCGTTAGAGCCGTTTTTGAGATACGGACTTACGGTCCCACTTCCGGTTTCCGATGTCCCACTTCCGGTTTTTCAATTTTCAACAAAATTTGGAAATTTCATCTGTACACCAGACGTATTTCAATTCTAAAGTTTCGTAGCTCTATCTTTATTAGTTTCTGAGCTATAGTAGCCAGAAGATTCTCCACATACATACACACACACACACACACACACACACACATACATACATACACACTGACCAATTGCCAAAAACCACTTTTTTGGACTCAGGGGACCTTAAAACGTGTAAATCAGGTGAAAACCCGATATCGAATTTTCAGACCGAATACAATACTTCCATTACCTACGGTAGTAGGGTAATGGAAGTAAAAATATATCGCCTTCATCTATAATGAATAAATGGTCATTTTCTAAATCCTTAAACTAGAAATATAGATTTCCGAGCTATGCGATAAGGCACGCCAATAAACTGAATAGACGAAATCATCGAGTATTTCTAGTCTATACATTTCTAGATAGCGAAAAAATACTCTGAATATTCTGAATCTTTTGTATTACGAGAAATTCTCGTTTGATTTTCTAGAATTGGGTCATAAACCAAGATTATAGCTGCTGAAACCCGCCTCTTGTATTCACATCTATTTGGAGATATTTTCAAACAGGTTTGTCCTCGAGTATAGGCAAACGCTCAAGAATTCTAATAGAGGTCTCTAGAACTCGCTTTCGAAGGGGACTAGAATTTTTTTTTTATAAGAATAAGGATGACATGGAACTATTTTTTCTAGAGCCACAATTCAGATTCTAGATGTCAGTTATAGAATTTTTTCTCAGTGTATTAGCGTGCCTTATACTCACAGCTCGGAAATCTATATTTCTAGTTTAGGGATTTAGAAAATAACCACCTATTCGTTCTAGATGAAAGCGGTATATTTTTGTTCTCAGTGTACAATATTCAAACGGGGTTTAAAGGAATCGTTTGCCCTCCCCTCTACCTCACACTAAAATTATTTAAAAATATTCTCTAAAACAATTTTGAAATGTTATTTAACGTACACTACAAATGTTCAAATACAACACCACATTTGTATATCCCCTTAAACTGTACTACTATGTATGTCTATAGCAATGTAAGGCAAGAAAAAGTAGTGTGACTGCCACGCTAGATTACTTCTTTTTTTAATACAATATTTTAATTATATGTTATATAAAAAATAATAAAAATTAGTATAATTACCTTTAATAAATCCAGTCTTAAGAAATACAAGATTGACAGCTCTCTCCGCAAAGAAATATTCATATACAAATTGAGAGTTGCCAGGGACACTGTTATATTACTTAAAAAAGCTTATTTGACAAACGTGATCTGAATTTTTTACATTTTACAAATCCATATTATAACAAATCAAATTTCTCTATTTTAATTTAAAATACAATGTTTCAAAATATTTCTTTGTTTATATAAGCAATCAAATACGTTAAAGAAATTTGTTTTATTTTGTAACGTCTGGCGTTGTCGTTATTTTGTTTGTCTGCAATTTGAAAAAATGTTACGATACAAAAACTTCCCTATTGATATATATACTTCTGATAGTTTACAAAAGTTTTCACTATTTTTTTTTTAAATTGAACACATCCAAGTAATTTGTTTAAAGTTACTTTTTTCATAACAATAATTAGCTAAATTATAAAGACTTATTTACATGATACATTTTTGTGATTTTAAGTTTTATTCGTTGCTGTTAGCGAAGTTATGTATTATGAATTTCATCGAAAAGGTCACAGACCAGACTGTTCCACCCATTATGCTTCCCTTCCTTTTGTTTCGATACATTTACTTTATACTAATATATTGTTTAATTTCTTATTAGGGTGAACTTCATATTTCGATTTCGTGGAACTCCATAGTATTGGCAATACAAAAATCTCCATAAAGTGAATTTATGTGAAATATTGCCCTAGTCTGGCTTGTTATGAAAATGGAATATTTCGAATAACATACGAAATTTTCAAAGTAGAAAATCCATAGTCCATGATATTCATACGAGTATCATTAATGATGTTTTAAAAAAGGTCAGATACTTTTACGATGAAAATATTCTTCATGATGGACGTTTATGCGAAATTTTGCTCTATTCTACAATTAAAACTCGAATAAACTACTACGTCAGAAACGCCAAAGAAAAATATTTGAGATGCATACAGCTGTTTCGGTAGCCTTAAGCAGTCTTGTCTTCAGTGCAAAAAGAATTCTGAATCTGGAGAAGTGCTCGTATATGTAGGAGAGGGACCGAATTTAGTTCAACCAATAGGATTACGGGAAAGGTGGGGAGTGTGGCTAATTGGAAATTAGGAATGTTAGCTGTGTAAACAGCAGAAAAATTAAGAAAATGTGGACTGAATGTAAAATTTCCAACAATCAGACAAATAGGGAACAGCGAAATCACAATTTACAAGGTTTTTAAAGTTTTTATAAATATGAAAAGCTTTAAAGAAACCGAGTTCATGAATGGATTTAAGCCTGGAAATTATTTTAGCTGAATTAAATTTAAAATTATGATTTTCCTCCCAGCAATGTTTAGAAATAGCCGATTTATTGGTTTCTTGTTTGCGAACGTAATTCATATGTTCTTTTAGACGAAATTTAAGACTGCGTTTAGTTTGGCCAATATATGATAAACAGATAAACCACACTGACAGGAAATACTATAAATGCCCCAAGAATTATGCATTTCAATGGGATCTTTTAACTGAGGAAAGGTGAATTTATTGGAAGGCGAAAATATTATTTTAAAATCATATTGTTTGAGAATTTTAGTTATGGTTTGACTAGATTTAGGAAAATAGGGTAAAACAATACTGATATTAGAAGAGACTGATTTAGTAGACGAATCCTTGTTGAATCCTGTTCTTAGTCAGTCTAAGAATAGGATTCTACAAGTACTTATTTATCAAAACTGTATTAAGCATATTTTTTTATGTAGGAATTTTTGCTAGTGTTCGGACACTTTTGTTACCTACTGTACAGTCGGAAACAAAAGTATCCGAACACTAGCAAAAATTCCTATATAAAAAAGTAGAGTTAATACTGTTTTGTTAAATAAATCCTTGTCGAATCCTGTTCTTAGACTGACTAAGAACAGGATTCAACAAGGATTTATTTAACAAAACAGGAATTCAACAAGGATTTATTTAACAAAACAGTATTAAGTGTACATTTTTTTATATAGGACTTTTTGCTAGTGTTCGGACACTTTTGTTACCGTCTGTACATATAAGGAATAATTTCTTCATTTCTGGGCTTGGGAAATTTGAGGATTAAAATAAAATGCTCTTATTTTGTATTGTCTTCCATCATAATAATAAATTTAGAGCAAATGTGTTCCATAAATTAGATTTTACTATTTTAATTTAAAAATTTAGTGCTGAGATGGTTTAGTTTGCTTGAATATTTTTTAGGTTAAAAACTTTTTATGTTTCAAGAGTGTTTCAGCACATTTTGTAATGCATAAATCGGTGTTTTTTTTTTTTTAAATAATGCATATAGGTATTGGTTTTTATGTTCTCGAGAAAGTTCCCAAATGTAATTCCCAATTTCCACAAAATTTTATACGATTTGGGGACAATACGTTATTTGTCCTCGAATCAGTGTTTGAAAATATGGTCACCTTATCCTACACTGTATTCCTTAATAAGATCATTATGTATGCCTACTCTACTTTTCCAAGTGAAACTGACTTTTCAGCTCTGTTAAAAATTCAAGAGGACTACTTTTCGCCAAAACCGTCGGAAATACTGTCTCGTTTCAAATTTAATAAACGAGATCAACGCTCGAATGAATCGATTTCAGAATTTGTTGCGGAGCTTAGGAAACTAACGGAAAACTGCAATTTCGGTACGCAGTTAGATTCCATGCTGCGAGATCGCTTGGTGTGTGGGATTCAAGATGAAGACATACAAAGGAAGCTTCTGTCCGATACACAGTTAACTCTCACTTCAGCTATGGATGTAGCTTTAGCAGGTGAAGCGGCAGCTAAACAAACCGTTGAAATTCGAGGGATGGATGGATGGATGGGTTTTACGTCGCACTAGTGCTGCGCAGATGGGCAATTGGCGACGGTCTGGGATACACCCCTAGAGGTGGTCCGGAGACATGCCATCACAATTTTGATCCTCCACGGAAGGGATGACTCTCCCGCTTCGGTGACCCCCAGAGGTCATAATTTTTGATGGGAACATGGAGGACATTGCGGCCACGACAGATTTTACGTGCACCAGCCACCATTAGTATACACAACGGTCTTTGGCCGGTTCGAGTACCGAGCCCGCAATCTTTCAATTGCGAGGCCGCCGCTGAAATTCGAGGGTTGAATTCTGTACACTTTCTGAAAACGAAAAAAAAGGTTCCCAACAGAGTGCTGGATAACAATGCAAAAGGTACGCCTCAGGGCAAGAAACCATGTCAGCGATGTGGGAATTATCACCCCTTTGGCAAATGTAAATTTCTTAAAGCTGCCTATCGTTTTTGTAAGAAGGTGGGGCATATACAAAAAATGTGCAATTCAAAAAAGAACATCACACAGTGACATTGCGATGTTGCATAGGTGTTCTGTTACATCTCTGGAACATCTCAGATATGTTCTAGGAATGTGGAAATGTCTCAGCTTTGTACCACATCAAATTATATCTCCAGTACATCGCATACATTGCAGTTTGGGCTCTCAAATGTCTCAAGTAGTACATCTCAGAGACAATCAACCGTGATATCTCAGGGATGTTTGTTTTAAGACGCATTGAGATGTGATGAAAATGAGACATTGCGATGTACTTAAGACATCTCTGGAACCTAGTGTGCTGTAAGGGTAAGTTTTAAGTAAGACTGATTCGGAAGCCCAAACCCATCAAGACGGCCAGGGGCATTGGTTTCGCTTGTCTTGCTTTAATCAGGTTTGCCTAAATGAGTTTTTTTTGTTTTGGAGTTGTCACTCTACACCTCTACAGTCACTTTTTGTACATTAAGGATCTTTAGGTACGAAACTTACTGCTTAAAGTGGAATTGCAGAGAATGTTTTATTTTAAAATAATGACATGACGACTGCACCAGACACATATACTTGCAAATTAAGTTTCTTCAAAGCAACTCTCATGATCAGATGTTTGGGATGCGGGACGGCCACCGTCCGCCCCTTTGCTTCACCCTTGGTATGTCACTGTGCCTAGGGCGGCTAAAATCTTTCGCCCAGGGTGGCTAGAAGCGTAGAAATTTCCATGGGAGGACTAGTGAGAAAAAATAATAAGAAAAACTTTTAATAAACATCATAAATTGAAAAAAAAAATGTTCCAGTCGAAATAAAACCACAACCCTTCATCAGGTGAACAAAGAGATTAGAAGATCTTCTAATCTCTTCGTCAGGTGAACAAAGCAGGCACGAATACAGTAAACATATGCCACTTTGTTTGCAATACGCCTGTCTATTTTGTCCACATGATAAAGAATGATGGTTTCATTTTGATCTGAAACACTTGCTGCTTGTGTTTTGCAATTTATGGTGTTAATTAAAATTTTTTCTAACTAATCTCTGCTCGATTCCAGTGTCGGCGATTTTTGTTTTGTATCCATGGCGATTCCATAATATAGAATCCATAAAATTTGCCTTAATTTATCTTATTAAATTTTTTAAGAATTCTTGCAACTTATACTTTTGTAATATATTAAACTTTTCAACTATTTTCTTTTTTAGAAAACCTTTCTTTCCAAAGAAGAGAATTTATTTTTTTACATTTTCTAATCGATTTTGTGGCGGGTAAATGGCAATAAACTTTCTTTCTTACTTTTTTTACCGCCATTATTCCATTCTGTCGCTGCCGATTGTCCGGTGAGTGAGCTGTAATTTTTTCATTTTTTGAGTATTTTAGTAAGCAAATATGTTTGTAATGTAGTATTTTTAAGTATATTCTCGAAGTCATTAATCTAATGACTATTTTTACTTGATTTCAGTATATATTACTCTTGTTTCGGCACTTTATATTAAGTGCGTGTTTCACGTGTGGTCGATTGTAGGCTTGGTAGAATTTTACTTGGGTATTTCATGATGAACATTTATATGTGTTTTTTGAATATATTTGAAATCCTAAATTTCATTTAATTTTAAATTTGTTTTATTTTAGTTCACTGGTTATTATATATAAAGCTTCGCTTAAGTTCACTGACTTTATTGCAGTGGTTTTTTTTTTTGTCCTCTTCTCGGACTGACGATTATTTATATAAGTGCGATTGTTTTAAACGCATTTTAAATTTTGCTATATTGAATAGTTTCCTTTTTTCACTTAGTAAATATATTAAATAAATTATATTTCTAAGTTAAAGAATTCATTTTATAATTTCAGATATTGAAGCACACACAGCGTTACCATGGGCGATCCTAAAGAGTAAGTTATATTGATTAATTTCTCCTTTTTACATTTTATTGTCAACTAATTCTTTTGTACCCCCGCCTCGTTTCACTCTCCTTCCCTTAAATTTTAAAGTTTATTAAAATACCAACATTGTATATTTGCATGTGTTCAATATTTTGGAATATCTAAATAGTTTAATACTTTTTAATACATTGTATGATGACTCATCTCTATTTAATGTTGTAAAAATTTAGTAGTCATCTTTTTATTGATATATATATAATTTTTTTTTTTTTTTTTTTTTTTCATTTATTAACAGATCATTATTTTCTGATAGGCTTTTTTTAAGTGCTGTACTACGGATTTATATTACAGGTAGCTGCTACTCGGGGAAAATTCAGAAAATATTATGTAAATAAACCATATTCGATAGCTTTTTATTTTAAATTTTTTATTGTTTGCTAATGTTGTGAAATTTTCATGGGGAAATAAAGAGCATTAGTCAGAAAAATTTGAAAAGTTCCAATGCTAGCCATCCTGTTTTAAATATGACTCTCTCTTAAAAATAAGTTTATGTAATATTGACATTAAGATTAAAGATTGGCCAAGTATCATTTTCTATTGTGAATTTTTTCAAAAATGTTTTCCAACAAATGAAACCTTCCTCCTGTGTCGAAATAAAGTTTCTGGTATTGGAATATTGCTTTCAGTTAAAAATTATGTATACGATGTTTGTATTTTATGAAATTGAAACTGCTGTGAACTACTCTCTAATAATTTTTCTCGTAGCTAATTTTTTACTACTCTAGATTCCTCTTATATGCATGAATGTTTTTTTTTTTTTTTTTTTTTTCAAGGTATAGAATTAAAACATTCTGTTTTAACGAGTCTTAAAAATTGACATATAATTGTAATGAACCCACAACTTCATAATTGTGCCCCCAGTAGCCCGGGTCAGAAACCCCCAGGGCTTTTACAGAAGTTTTTTGTTTTATGTTGCTTTATTAAGTTTTTCATATTCAATAGATTTATCGTCAAATGTTTCTAACTATTGTCTCTCTAAATTAGCTGTTAAAAATTCGGATATTTTTTAGAATTTTTTTTTTTTTTTAGTTTATAGTGACAATTTTTCTTTCTTTTTACTTGGTTTTATATATATTTTTTTTTCACTATGTTTTAATGAGATAACTATATATTGTTTTTAATGATTTTTTTTTTCTTTTGAGGATTTTATTCTATAGGGCAATTAAGTACCCCTGACAATGTTTAAGAATTTTTGTCCATATTTTTATAATGCCCTACATTTGCTATTTAGTTATGTTTACCTAAGTTAAAGTACTTGTAACCTTACAGATATGTCATAATTATATTAAGGGTTTTGTACAAGTTTCATACTGCTGGAATAATAAAAACAAATTATTTGTAGTTTAGCATGGATTAAAACATGAAAATAAACAATTAAAAAATGCACCTAAGGACTGATTTGAAAATCAACATAAACACCATGAATGGCAAAAAGCCCACAATTGTTTTAAGTCAAATTAAAACCACATCGGGGCTATGCCAAGTGAACTCAATAGATGCAATGTAAAACGAATGCAGATCATAGAAGTAAAAATCTTATTTGCAGTACAGTAATGCTGCTTTACAGCTAGGTGAAAGCTGGTGGCAGAGGTTCCGTATTTTGCAAAGTTTGGCTAATTACAGCAGCGATAAATTGCTGTATATTGCTTTTAATGTCACAATACACAATTGAATTTTGAATAGTAGTTTATGAAGCAATGATTTATTAATAAAAGCATTTGCACTAAAATAAAGTATATTTTAATGTAGTAATAATAAATAGAACATTGAATAATAATTCTTACCCCTATATTAAAAAAAAATATATATATGTGTGTGTGTGTGTGTATATATATATATGTGTATATATATATATATATATATATATATATATATATATAAACCGTAAAATCCCAAAAGTAACCCCCCCCCTTTTTTTTGAAAAGCAAAATGGATAAATTTCAAGTGGGGGGGGGGGGGTTATAATCAAGATTCTTTAAAGAAATTATAAAAAAAATGAAGAAAAGGGAGGGGAGGTTATATTCAATGGAGGGGATACTTTCAGGATTTTACGGTACTTACTTAAAAAGGAAATATTAAAGGCTATCATTTCTTACATTAAAGGTAAAAAAAAAACTGCGTAATGATTCCATTGATAACGTGCATCCAACACATTATGAAAAATTAGTTAAATTAGAAATAATGTATAAATATTAAAACTTAATTCAATGCCGACATACCGTAAGTGCTCCCGAAGATTGGATGGAGAAAAAAAGGGAGGGGGTACTTTCAGGATAAGACATTTCACTTTCAGTAAGAAAAGGTGGGGGGAACTCCTTTTTGAATGTTTTTACTTATATTTTTTCTTGCTTAATATTGGGTCTTACAGGCCCGTTCATTCCAAAACCCCCTTGTAGAAACACCCCTTTTTCTCAGAAATGGTCCAGATCCCCGCTAGCTGTATTCAAGGTCATCCTCTTTCTGAGGGTTGGAATTTCCACATTCCTGAATTTCCGTTTTGTAGATATATTGGATTTTCGGGTCTTTCAGGCCCGACGCACATGTTCGTTTTTTCCGATCTCAGCCCAATTTTTTTTAGTGAGGTGGCGATATTTCTAGAGTAAAATGAAGCGATATAAGACATGTGGCCAGAGGAAAAGATGCCATATTTGTCAGAGTAAAAAAGACATAAAATCTGCAATTTGTTGTGCTAAGTGTGATAAAAATATCTGTAGTGAACACACTTACACTTACATATGTAAAGAATGTGAATAAATTTTAAATATATTTTTAATTATTCATTTTTTTCTGTATACTTAGTCTGTTGTTTCTTAAAAAAGGCATTTGATGAGATAAAAGCCATTCTCAGTAGTATTATTTAATGGAAAAAGCTAGCCGGGTCTGAGAGACCCACCGTGCATTCCTGCGTAAGAAAATATGCGCGCGTTCCCCTGGGTTAATTAGTTCCCCATCCTACTAGGTATGGGGAACTTATGTAATCGTGAAAATTTTCGACCTTGTTTTTTTATTTTTTTACATGTTTACAGGCATGAGGAATCCGAAAATGACAATTCGAACAGATGTTGTAACACGCCAAAATGCAGTTTTCAAAAAAGGACGCCATTTTAAATCGCCTGTGATTACCGAGGTTTTTTTTTTTTTTTTTTTTTTTTTTTAACCACAACATAAATATCAAGCAAAAATAATGATTTAAAAATGAAACTGTAATACAAAGTGCACAAATTTACTGATTTTTTTTTCCCTATGGAATTGACAAATTTAAAACTAATATTTACAATTCTAGGGGAAAAAAATCAAAATCGTGTATTTTGTATTAGTGTCATTTTTAAACCATTATTTTTTCTTCAAATTTATGTAGTGGTAAAAAAAAAAAAAAAACCTGTTAATTATGGATGATTAAAAATGGCGTCAATTTTTGGAAACGCCATGGGGGGGGGGGAGAAAAGTTATTTATCAATTAACCGAAATATCTATACGAAAAATGATGATAAATGTTAAAATATTGAAAGAGAAATTATCGGGGATCTATGAAAATAGATTTTAAATTTAAGCAACATTTAACAAAACAAATTATTTCTGAACACATAAGAAAATTGTGCAAAATATTTTAATTTTTCAGGGAAGGAGCACCCCCCCTCCCTGTCTAAGACATTAAAATCTAATAATTTTTTAAAACAATAAAAAGAAATTATCGGGGATCTATAAAAATTTATTTTAAATTTAAGCAACATTTAACAATAAAATCACATTCAAAACATAAGATTATATAAAAAATAATTTTATTTCTAAAAATTACAAACGGTATGAATAGAAAAAAAAAAAAAAAAAGAAAACTGATCCATAATGTCTAAACTGCGAGTACCCAAACAAATTTCATACGTAAGCAAAAAAATTTCCTCCAAATTTAATTTACTACACAAAAACCACGATCCAAAACTTAAAGATTTCTGCTAATTGCATTTAGTTTCCCCTCGATGGCACGAATAAATAAATCCATCAGCTAAAGCAGATTTCAAAGAGAATTTCATCTCATTATTGCATTGGTTACAATAAGAAACTTTTATGAGTGCACTTTAAGAAACTCCATTGTTATTTTTAACTTATTTACAAAAAAAACATGCAATTATGTACACTTTTTACCAACAGTAGGCGTATTTGAAGAAAATCTAAATCCCGGCATAGAAAGCAAATGATCTCTGTATTTCTTTACACATTTTGATAATGCTATAATAAATAATAATGCAAAAAATAAAAAAACATACAACCTGGCCAGCCATGTGTAATCAAATTCCAAAGCTCTGCTGGTAGCATGTATGTCCTAAAGGGCAAAAATAACGGTTGCCACTGGCCACATGGCGACTAAAAAAAAAAAAAAAAAAAGATGGCGATTAAAAATTATGCATTGATCGCCACTAAAGTCGCCACTTTTGTGATCATTTAAAAGTTTTTAAAAATCGAGCAATGATTGGCAATTGAAGCCTTGTGATTTCCAATCTTTCTCTATCCATGGCATAAACGTCAATGTTCATTTTAAACTTGCTTTATTATATTCTACAACCTCTAAAGAAGTAGAATTGTTTAATATCTCCCACTCATAATTTTGTGACCCCCCCCCCCCCCTTTCCCTCCACCTAATGATCGGTGATCACGCAGCTTACAGATAATTTCTAATCTTTCTCCATTTTCTGCATAAATATAAAATATCTATGTTAAACTTGCTTTATTAGATTCTAAAATCTATTAAAGAACTAGAATTGTTTAATATCTTACTCAAAATTTTTATTTCCCCCCTCCGCTAACAGTTGGCAATTCCATACTCCACTGATGCCTTGTGATTTCCAGTCTTTCTCTATCCATGACATAAGTGTAAATATTCATTTTAAACTTGCTTAACTGGATTCTAGAACCTATAAAGAAAGGGGTAGAATTACTCTCATTCATGTATTTTTTTACTCCCCCCCCCTCTCCATTTTCAACTAGCAGTCAACAATCAGATGTCCTGCAAAGCACAATCTTTTTCAATTATTTTCTCCATAGTATTTAATTTAGTGTATATTTAAGCTATTTGGCAAATGTGTGCATCAAAATTTGATTTGGCTTAAATGTGTATTTTTCAAAAATTTTAGTTTTTGCTTTCTTTTGGGTAGAAATCTTTATTTTTTCTTTTTATTTTCAAGTAGAAATCTCCCTATTTTTAAAGCTGCAAATTTGGCAGCTAAGTTTTCATATCTGTGCTAAGAGGAAATACTTTAACTCTAGTGAAATAAAATCACTTAAAAAGGTGTTTTTAGAAATAAGGAAAAGTAATAAAATTGCTAACTGTGTTTATTTACACATGACTATGTAAAAGTTATAGTGATGGTAATGAATTGGCTGATTCATTTACTAGAAAATACGAATTGTAAATGATAACAGGTTATTTCATTGAAATATATTTGGGAAAAAAAAAAAAGTACTACTGAATTAATTAAAAAATAAAAACTTTTGCTGTTATTACTCTACAGCCTTAAACAGATTTTAATTTAGGATGTGCAATTTAGGATTTTTAAAAAGAGCACAGTTACAAATTACAATTCCATTGTCCATGTGTTAATTTTATTATACTACAAAATGGTGAGTTTTTTGCAATCTGAAAAAAAGTTTCATCATGTAAAAAGTGGCCACTAACTTAAAAAAAGTGGCTACTAACAAAACTGACAGCACCGGCTACTGGCCACTAATGAATTTTCCCAGTTTTGCCCTTTAGTATGTCCTACACGGTTAAAATCAAATTAGCTAATAAATCTACGCTAACAAAACTCTAAACCTGATTGGCGGAAACACAAGGGTTGCTACAAAAATAAACGCGGCACATTAGGCAAGTAATCACCTCATTGTTTGGCATCGAAAACGGCTCTTGGCGGCGGTGGATGATACAGTATTTGAGCCGTTAGTCTGTGTACACGATATCTCATGAACAAATGATCGCAGAGAGGTCCGACTAGTTTTAAAATATTACTGTTGTCTCTGGCAAGAACCCTATTCATTTGCAACATTCAAATTACAAAACTTTGTAAGTTATTAGCAATGTATGAATTTATTAACAGGGGAGAATGGGCAAAATTTCACTTAAACGTGCATTAAATGGGAAAAAAATTTCTGTAAATATGTCGCCAGATAGAAGTAAATTAGACTAATTCCACATTTGAAGTTTTTTTTTTTTTTTTTTTTATGGAAATAAATTACTACTCTAAATAAATTTATGCTTCTTAAAACACTTTTTGTTTATTTTTAAGTGTAAGAATAGATTTTTGTATGTTGTAGTGTAACTGTAACATTAACTAATCTAGCTAAATGGCTTTACACCATACAATGTTGCACTGTCAATGATTAAGTACCAAAAATCAGAGTATTTAACAGGTTCTCCATGAACATCAATAACAAATATAAACTAAATAATTATTGTAAATGTATACAGCAAACAAAAGATGATGAATAATGATATAAAATGGATTAAAAATGATGTATAAAACAATAACAGATTAAATACAATTGATCAAAAATAAGAATAGAAAATGTTATTTCAGCAATCGCTACAGATATAGAAGACTGTCTGCTGTTTGTTTTTCACATGTCATGTGACCTCTGACGTCAGGTGGGAAGAGCCCATTATGTTTTGGAGACAGATTTTTAAAAAATGGGGGGAGGGGGGAGGTTTTACTTGCTGATTGTTACATTTTTCAGATTTTAATCTTCTCAGATAAAGATATAACCACTTGCTAGTAGATTATTCCATGATTTTTCCAATAAAAGTTAAAGAACATACTGTGGGTTACATTATTGAGAAGTAGAATGGAAAACTTGGCTCTCAAACAGAAAAATGTATAAAAACCAACATTTTCTACACTCACCTCCTCCCTCCTTCCCCCAAAAAATTGTAAATACGAGTTTTGCAAATGCAACAAATAAAATGTTTTTTCTCTCCTACTGAGAATTAATGTGACCTAAAATGTCTGTCCTTCCGCAGGCCACAAATTGATGGCTGCAGGTTGTGCACCTCTATGGTAGTTAAATAACATAAAATAATTTCATCAAGTGAATAAAAACTATCAATTAAATCTAAAGAAGTAATTAATTCTATTCAATGTATGATTTTTTAAATCAAATTTTGTTATATCTTTAAACACTAGTAATTTCTATAATTGTAATTTAAAATATTTAAACTCACAATGTAAGAATTTTTTAAAAGATAAAAAAAAAAAAAAAAAACCAGAGAGGAAAAAAAATTAAAAAGAAATTTGGTCAAAGTTAAGCATTAAAAACAACTGTGTGTGATTTTATGGTTCCCAAACTTGAATTACTTGATTTAAATTTAGCAAAATACGCCTAACGACTGATAATTTTGAACCCTGGGTGCAGCAAAGCACTATCACGTTTCTTGTGTGGTGCCAAAAATGTAGTGAAGCATGATTGTGCCTCTGTTTGCTACTGGAATTTTTTTGCATTGAGATTAGTTCTTTATATCATTTTTGTCAGAATCATGCTAAATGCTTATAATAGATTTAGGAAAATCTGAGTTGAAAGTTAAAATTTATTTCAAGCATTATTGATGCTATACAGAAGGAATGGTTAGCTATCAAAACAGGGTTGTAGTGATTTAAATCAATTGATTTTTTTGAAAAAAATCACTGATTTAAATCGCTTTTTTTAAATACCAAAGTTATTGGCTTTAATGGGATGAAATTGTTTATCTAACTTTAAAAAATGAGATTTTTAATTATTTCTTATGTAAATTTTAAAAAAAAGTTTGTAAAATATAACAAAATATTTCATTAGATGAACTAATATTTCTCATTTCTTAACTTTAGATTCATCTCTACTAAACAACATTAATAAACACAAAAATGAATTATAACTTAAACCTTTTTTATACATATTATATATTTTAATAATTCATTATATTTTAATTATTTATACAAGCACTGGTGTATGAATTGTTAATATTTAATGAGTATACAATTCATTAATTGATGTTATACATATATTCCAGTTCGCCTTTGCCCACCTTGTGGGTGATATTTCATTTCAAAAAGAAAATATTTGCTAGTTTATTTAGCTCTCATACCAGTTTATGTCATTTAACAATGTCTCATATGATATTTAAAAAATAATAGCATATTTTACATTGTAGTGTTTAAAAAGCCCTGAAGGCTCCAAAAAGTTTTAAAAGCATCATAACCATAATTATTAAACTTATTTATACCTTAAACTTGTCCTTTTTAATTTTCATTATGTTAATTAATGTTTTCATTATGTTCATATTAATTTAGTGAAATGAAAGCATCATAACCTTTTAATTTAACAACATACAACCAGTTAATTATAATTCGAGGCTGCTCTCACTGCTTGTTTAATGAATTGTACCCTCTAAATACAGGGGTCTGTCCAAACTTTTCACACAGGGTCCTGTTTTTGTGAAATTGTGAAAATTTCTACACGTAATTTCGCAAATCTAAATTTAGTGTGAAAATAATGTTCTTCACAAACTTTTGGCTAGGGTTTTCTTTTTGTGAAATTGTGAAAAATGTAATTTTGCAAAATAAAATTACAATTAAGATTTAATTTTTGACAATGACAGTTCAGTTTTATAGAACTAAACTCACACATATGCACAGAAGTCCTTTATAAATTAGAAATTGAGTATCAGCTTTTCGGGAGAAATACAACAAAAACGTCAGATTATTCAAGCCGTCTATGTTCGTTCCACTGAAGATTAATTTTGAAAATGAGAGATTTATCAAAGGTCTAAGGAGAAAAATTTTGTGAAGGGATCTTTTTTTTAGGCTAAAAATTTTTGCGAGTGGTCCTGTTTTATGATAAAAATTTTGTGAAGGGTCCTGTTTTGGGATAAATAATTTTGTGAAGGGTCCTTTTTTAAGATATAAAATTTTTTGAAAGGTCCTTTAATGGACCCAGGTTTGCCTCTGAACAGACCACTGAAATATAAAAAAGATAAAAGAATAAGTGAAAGTATTAAGAAGACGGTAATGAAAATGTAAATTCTGTTAATGGGTAAAGTGTGAAAAAAATTTCTTGATTCAAATGATATTTGTTAAACTTAATACTTAAGTAAGAATTTTTTAGGATATAATATTTTTTTCTCCCTTTAATTCCCTATTCTTTTTATTTTGATTAGAAACTATATGAGTAAAAATTTCTTTTTCTTAATCCATTGCTTCAATTTTGTCATTTTTCCTATTGAATTATCCTTTTCCAAAGTTATTTTAAGTGTTCAATACTGTGGGTAAGCTTTTATTTTATTTCAATGCATTATTGTAGCTACAAGTCAAAGTTACAAGTTGAGTGGCTCATACTACCGCATTTATGATTGCCATAAAATTACACTTATTACGAAGATACCATGTTGAATAAAAATATTGGTAATAAGTGCCTACATGGATTTTTTCTATGGGAATAGAATACTATTTATATTTTTATAATTTAAGTAAAATATTTGATAGTGTGTATATTGTGCATATATATATATATACACACACACACATATACACATAATAAAATACAAATGTTGTACAATAATATATGATTACATAAAAAAATCATTAAAATCAAATAAATCTTGATTTAAATAAAAAAATCAGATTTTAAATAAAAAAAATCCTATTTTTTTTTTTTTTGAAAAAAATCAAAAAAAATCAACAACCCTGTATCAAAAGTACCACAGAAACACTATCAATCAGTGTTAGAAATAAGAATTTTGAAACTAGGCATCAAAATGACGCCTGGATTAAATTTTTTGGGTGTCAGAATGAAAAATCTAGGTGCCATCTATAATTAAATATGTATATTTAAAAAAAAAAAAAAAAAAAAAAATAAAGCATCAACTTGTAAATAATATATGCAAGATTATATATATTACAAAATATTTATGTAATGAATATGAATGTAATTACATTGACAATATTAAGCGTACATATTTAAAATTACGAATTCATTCTTCATTCAGAAGATACATCATCATTCCACTACAGTTTAATAGAATTTTCTTGGCAGAAATCTTCCAATTTAGTGCCTTTTAACTTAATCATTAATAAATTGTCAACTACTTTCATAGAGAATAGATACAATTTCTTAAATCAGTTTTTATCAGGTTCAGCTGACTGAAATAGACTTGTTTACAGTCTGATGGAATTGGGAAAATTATTAGATATGATGAGGAAAAAATAAAGGTGTCAAATATGGCACCTATAATTGAAATTCTAGGCGTCAAAATGAAAAAACTGGTCGCAAAATACGATGCAAGACTGCTTATTTCTAACCCTGCTATCAATAAGTAAAGTTTTCTTTAAAAAATTGCCTGGATTAAACTTAAACAGTGTGAGGTATATAGTAAAAATGGTAATGAAATTAAACCATTCTAATAATTTTCACAATTTGAAAAAGGAATTCAGGGAATTTGTGCAGAGAAAAAAGATTTGTAATGATAAAAAAATATTTTTGTTGGTAAAAATTACTTTTTATATAATTAGTTTATTAAAAAAGTTTCTAGTTTTCCAAAAAAAAAATCAACTAGGCATTTTATTTTGCACCTTTTTAACATACCGTATTTCCCGGTAATGACAGCACGGTGTTAAATGAGATTTTTCAAAAAAAAAAATTTTTTAAATGCGGCGTTTAACACAGTGCGGCCTATAACTGATATTATTATCGCCGAAAGTGAGAATTTTGTAAAAGATATTTAAAAGAAAAATATAAAAATCTAATTTACAAATTAAATATGTAATTATAAACAGGTATGTTTTTAATAAACTTTTCTGTTAATTTGCATTCCATTAGTTCTTAAATAAGTTTAATTTTGCCATTAAAATAATAAGTACATATCTACTTCTATATCAGGATCTGATTCAGAACCTGATAAAATTCCAGAAAATATGATAAAAAAAAAAGTTTCCAGAAAGCTTCAATTACAGCTGATGAAAGTATTGACGATACAGATTGTGAAAATACAGATTCTGAATCAGAAGAACTGAATACTGTATCGCAAGAACTTTTGAAACTTTTTCATAGCGATTCAGAATCGGAAGACTTTTGCGGGTTTTCTTATAGTAACATGTAATAAATAAAATATTAATCTGCAAAATTTATTATCGTAAGTTTTTTTTTTTTTTTTTTTTCTCCACAACAGTAAAAATAAGTCAAAATATGATGGTAAATAAAGTTATATATTGACAAATTTCTGACAAGTATTATGCTTTTAAATTTCTTCCATTATATTATAAATATTATTTTAGAATGATTAACCTATTTTTGTGTAAATTGATGCTTATTTTAACGGGCAATTTAAATATGTTTATGATTTGCATGCATCTGAATTTGGGTGCAGTGTTATAATGGAGTATATGAAAAAAAAAAAAATTAGCGTGCGGTGCGGCGTTATTAGCGGGAAATACTGTATGTACAAGAAAGAACTTCAACACTCAATTGGTTAAAAGAATCTTTATTTTCTGAGTAAAAAGCATTCAGAAAAACTGACTTATTTCCATTTCTTTAATTAAAATAAATTTCCTAAATTTATTTTGACTTATGATGAATTTGGATTATACTTATAATTTATTTTAAAATTATCTTCTGTTTTAGTACTGAACAGTCTGGTGATGTCCAGGTAGCTGATGTTGTTGATGCTGAAGCTGTTCAGATTGAAACTGATCAAGTTGAAACGGAACAAGAAAGTAAGTTTTTAACATTTGCAACTTTTTTAAAGAAAATGTTGGAGGAAACATTAATTTTACTATGTTTTTATTAACTCCCCGCTTTCTTGTTTGTCCAGTACAACTCTTGCATAAGATTTTTAACTAATTTCCCGACTAGCTAGACATTTGAAACTTTTAAAATTGCTCAGAACACAATGACAATACATTCTTCTTAATACTTTTATTCAATTAATAAATGTTTTCTTTTAATTAATTAAAATGTGAAATTAAACCTCATAATAGCTTTAAAATTAGTCACTTAACCACTTCACCGGCCACTGTAGTGTGTGGAAGGCTACATTTACCCCGAGTTATCTTGGGATGGTCGGTGAAGTGGTTAAGTTTTGTTTATAATTTAATTGGTGCCAAAAATTTTTGAGTTCTTTCCTCTTTTTTCATTATCTCTTTAAAAATTTTATACACATTGATAAAGTGCTAATATAGTTCCATAGCTGTAACTTCCGGACTAGCTAGACATTTGAAACTTTTGGAATAGCTCAGAACACTATGACAATGCATTCTTTTAATACTTTTATTCAATTAATGTTTGAAAATTTATTATTACTCTTTACTATGCATTTGATCATTTTCTTTAAAGTTGATGGGAAAATTCATCAAAAAAAATTTTTTTAAGTGTTTATTAATACTGTCGAACCTTGTTAATGTGAATTACTTTTAACATGAACTGTTTCCACAATCCCCGTCAAAATGAAGATTAGCTTAGTTATGAGGATTAGTTATTGATAGCATGCACTACGAATAAAATGAAGAAATTTTTTACCCCTGTTGAGATTCACGTTAACGAGGTTCGACTGTACATTGAATTGTCAAATTTATATGATTAAACAAAAAATTAAAAAAAATGTTATATAAAAAGTTCTTTTTGTCATATAATTCTTTTAAAGTTTTATAGTTTTATCAAAAAAAAAAATGCTCAATTGTCATTTTTATAAATTTTGTAATATCTGTATAGTATCACATTGTCTCCCCATGCCCTTAATTCTGTAGACAAGAAGCTGTAGACCCATGAGATTAACATCTTAGTTATTTGTTTGTAGGGATGAAACGGATAGTGATTTTGACGGATACCGGATATCGGATATCCGGAACTCTTCTGCCTGCCGGATAAGGATATCCGGCATTAGTTTTGTTTTTTGTTGTGTTGTATATTTCTTTTCTTTTTCTTTATTTTAAAACAATAAAATATAAACATATTTCCTATACTACTCTTTTAAAAACATTTTAAATATAATTTATTTAAACATATTTATTTAATATTCAATTTATTTGTGCAATGTTGCCATAAAGAATAAAATTTTAAGCCTAACATACTCATTCCTACACTTGCAATTTTTGGTGAAAAGCACTATCACAAAAAGATAGGTTTTGTTCAGAATTATAAAACTAAAACTTATTATTTACATATTTTTTACAATACTATTATTAAAAAAAATGAAATAAAATATTTTACTAATATAATCATAGTTGAAGGGTTATTTTAACATGAAAACTAATGTTGTGGCCATCACAAAACTTTCTTCTACATCTACATAATTCTATATTACAGCACCACTTACGGTTTGTATCGTATAAAAGTTTAACCATAGCTTCTCACAATAAATATTTTACAAAAGGAGTTTATGCAATTTTAATCAACAGATGCTGAGATATACGATTGTAAAAAATCATAATAGAAGCTCCACCTGTCGGCCGATATACACATAAATAAGGTCAACATTTGCTTTCATAATGGTTGTCTTATATATCAAGTTTCATGCTCATATGTCATAGAAGTTGGGATTAACTTAGCCTATTCATTGGGTAAATTGTAGTGCAGTATTGCCACCTGTTGGCCAATATACACCTAAAATAAATCGCAATAGTGTTTCACAATGGCTGGTTCTCTCACATACCAAGTTCTATGCAATTATACACAATAGAATAAGAGATATAGCCTTCCCCTTTTGGGGGGGAAATTTCTGTATTGCAGAGCCACCTACTGGCCAACATGCACTTAAACTGAACCAGCATAATTTCTCATAATGCCTTTCCAACATGAAGTTTTTGTGTAGTTACATGAAATAGAACCTAAAATATAGCCTTCCCTAAATTGCAGAAAGCACTGTATAAACAGCACCACCTGTAGAGCGATTGGCACCAAAATTTGATAGGCACTAATATATGCCAAGTTACATGTACATATATATTTATATTAAATTCTGTGCAGTAGTTTCTGAGATATAGCCTTCCTCTAAGTTGCAGAAATCGCAGTATGGCAGCACCATCTGTTGAGCCATTTGCACCAAAAGTTGGTAGGCACTGATTTATGTCATGGTGCATCTACACATAAATTTATATGTAATTGTAGTACGCAGTAGTTCCGGAGGTACAGTTGAACAGAATTTTTCTCACACACACACAGACATTTTTTAAAAATTGGTCAGACCAAGTTCTGGACTTCTTAAAATGTGTAAATCCATCAAAAACCAGAAGTTGAAAATTTTTATGGATCCAATACTTTCTTTTGAGACATTTATAAGAAAACATAAAAGAAAGAAGAAAAAATAAATAAATAAACTAAAAGCTTCAAACTAGTATGTTATGGCCATCACAAAACTTTCTTCTATATCTCTCTATATAACAACGCTACATGCTGTTTAACATGCAGAAGAAACATAATCATAGCTGCTTACAATAAAGATTTTAGATATTGAGTTTAGTGCAATTAATCAAAAAAATTTTGAGATGTAGCTATGTGGAGAATCCCAGAAGGTGAGGAACAGCTGTGCCACCTGTTGGTCGATATACACCCAAATTAAGCCAACTTTTATTCTCATATTATTTTTATCTTGTTTATCTCTTAAATTTTATAGATGTTGAGATTTAGCCTTCCTATTCAGAGTAAATTGCAACAGAATATAGCCACCTATTGACCAATATGCACCAAAATTGAATCAACATAATGTTTTATAAAAATGACCCTTTCCCATACTAAATTTTTAGCAATTATACACGAATGAATCTGAGATATAACTTCCCCATTCATGGGAAAATTGCAGCATAGCAGCATCACCTATTGGCCGTTATGCACAGAAATTGAATGAACATGTTTCATAATAGCCCTCCGTGTGACACACTTAGTTTATTTTTTTAATTATACACAGTATAAGCTGAGATATAGTCTTCCTTTAAATGGGAGAAATCACAGTACAGTAGCGCCATCTGTTGAGTGATTTGCACCAAAAGTTGATGGGCACTTTTTTTTTTTGGTAAAATGCAACTATGTATAAATTTATATGAAATTCTGTGCATTAACTCTTGAACTGCACAAAATTTTTGTCAGATAGACATTTTCCAAAAATGGTCAAATTGTATTTTGGTTCCCTCAAAATGCGTAAATCCAGCGAAAACTGGAAGTTTAAAATTTTCACGAATCCAATACTTCCTTCTATTTAATATAGAAGAAAGTAATAATTCAAAATGAATTTATACTTTTTACTTATTTTATATTTTTATATTCTGTACAGATAAGAAAGAAAATTTTACATTAGTTATTAAAATTCTTTAAGTAAGTGAAGTTTTTCTGCAGTACAAAATCAAAAACTTTAAATAACTGATTTTTTTTTTTTTTTCTTATGAACAATGTGAAAGTACAGACTTTCTGAAAATTTAAATATGTACTTTTATTTGAAGTAACTTTAATTTTTTGGGATATATCTATGCAACGCAACAGGGAATTCTAAATTCAGGTGCTTTAGTAAGATATTCCATTAAAAATGCAAATTTATATAAATTGGAGGGTTTTTAAAAAATCCAAATCAAATAGATAGATGGCGCAAGTAATGCCAGGTTTCTACTAGTATAAATATATGGTCACAAAAACAACAGCTTTATTGTGTATGGAAAACTGGATTGTAAATAAACAGGTTCTAGTCAATGCACATTATTTGACTCATTCTCGAAACAATCTAACAACTTTAACATCCAAGACTAACAATATTACTAAACAATCTAACAACATATTAGCAAAAGACATGAAAACAGAGTTATATATACACTGTAACTGCAGAGAATAAATATCATTTGTTCAGGAACAACAATGAACAGCTCTTTTTATTGTTACGGGGAAGATTAGGGGGAATGTTATAGATCACTCTGGAAGAAAAACCTAGCTAACTCTGTACAAAATTAATATAGGGCTTCTATATTTCTTAGACCTGAAGCTACTTTTGGCTAAATTTGTTTGCTAATGAGTCCAAAATTGATTTTCGCAGGAGCCAACTTAAAAAAAAAAAAAAAAAAAAAAAAACCTTTACAAGCTACAACTGATCTAAAAAAATTAAAAAATTGTCGCAAAATTTTCATCTGTTTGGAGTTTAAGCTTTAATTTTCTCCTTTGGATATCCGGCGGATATCCGGCTTGAAATTGCCGGATATCCGTATCCGGTGTGCTGATATCTGGTACCCCGCCGGGTATTTAAAACTCAGCTGGATAGGCCGGATACCGGATAGTTACCGGATATCCGTTTCATCCCTATTTGTTTGTTTCCAAAACCTAATAAAAAAAAAAAAAAAAAAAAAGTAACCGTGTAGTATAATTTAGTTAGTTTTACAAAATTCTTTAAATTGTTACAAATATTGATAAAAAACTTAGCAGATAAATTGTTAAGGAGTTTAGCCACAAATTAGCACTAACTATATAATTTGCTTCTTGAAGATCTCAGCTTTGATATTGAGCAGAAATGAGGTTTAAAGCTTATCTATAAATTTAATTTAGAACTTCTTTTTAACACAATTGTTTTGCATTTACCTTATTTTAAATATATAATTTGAAATTCTCATTTATAGTAAATGTTCTTGATTAATTTTTACATGTATTTAAAGACCTGTACTTTTTTTAAGGAGTTATTTTTGATAAATTTTCTCTTTTCTAGAGTTAGTTGGCAAAGTGACAGATTCAGACATCATTGCTGCTTTAAACAACAAATTAGGTAGTTTGATGAATAACCCTGCTTTTCAGTTACCAAAACCTGTGAAAAGAAATGTTAAAGCCTTAAAGAAATTACAACTGGAGCATGTTAATATTGAAGTGGAATTTTTTAAAGAATTACATGAACTTGAGATAAAATATGAAAAGGAATTTGAACCTTTGTATGAAAAGGTAAGCTGTTAATTTGTTAAATTCATAAGTTTCTGTAAAATTGTAAACCTTACAGAAACGTAGAATATGGTATTTATTTCTAGATTATCTAGAAGTCAGTTCGAATGAAAGTTAAGATAGTTTGGCTGCCCCTTCCAGAAAATCTGAATCTATAAAATGACCCTTTTCAACAAAATCACATTCTATGAAATGGGTCCAATTTTACTAAATTCATATTAATTAAAACAAACTCATGATATTCCCATGTTTTCAGTATTTTAAAGGCCTACCTTTACTTCATTCAGTAAAACAATATTCATTTGATATTAACATACCTACCAACATTTGAAAATGACAATTAGTAGCACACCAATTTTAAAAATGGATTAGGTGGTTGGTTGGTTCATTTTTATCATGCAACAAACAAATCCTAAACAAATAAATGTATGTATATTACCATACTTGCCAACTTTTCCGGTTTTCCCGGAAGACTTCTGGTTTTTTAACGTATCTTCCGGTCTTCCGGACAGATGATGAAATCTTAAGTTTTTAAAAAAGTTGCAGATATTGTTCGTAAAAAAAAAAAAAAAAATCTACGAAAACTCCTGATTCCCAATCTTTCTCCATCCATAACATAAATGTCAATATTCATTAATTCATTTCAAATTTGCTTTATGAGATTCTAGAACATGTAAATAAATAGAATTGTTAAATATTTCTTGCTGATGTAATTATTTTTTGCCCCTCCCCCCCTTCATTTATCTCCAACTAGTGATCAACAATGAAATGTTCTGCAGGAACCTTTTGTTTCCTAATCTTTATCCATCTGCAACATAAATGATAATGTTAATTTTAAACTTCTTTCATTAGATTCTAGAAGTAGAGTTGAAAGAGTTTAATATTTCTTACTCTGTAATTATTTTGTATCCCCCCCCCTTTCCCAGATTGTGATCAATGATCAATTCTAGAAACAATAAATCAATGGAAGTGCTCAATATTTCTCACATATGTAATTATTTTTAGATCTTTATTGCTGAATTTAATGAATCTGTTTATTTTTCCTTAATTAAATTAAATATTTGTATGTCATATTTATACCAAATGGATAAACATGGGAAAAAAATGAAGAATAATTTTTTCAGGTAGAAAATTTTTTTCCAAATCAATTTAAGAAAATTAATACTCAGTTGGTTTTATGCACGTTTGAAACTGATAATTAGCTACTGTTCCCTTTTTTTATATGTATGATTAATGTACATACACAAAAATCATATTCTATATCTGTTTAAAAAATTAGTTATACTTTAACTTAACTAAGTTTTTTGTCTATTGTTAAATAAATTTCTTACAGATTCTGTTTTGTAGATATTTATATGTTGAAGAGGAATAACTTCATTTAAAACTTTTATATATTTAGTATAATCAATCTATAGTAAAACAGTTTTTATAGATTGCTTCTAAATATTAAAATTGCAAAACTGTATTGTTTATTATGTCGTCAAAGAGGGGGGGGGGGAGAAAAAAAAATCTTCCCTTTTTTTATGAAATCTTCTGGTTTTTCAACAAGTCTTCCCTTTTTTTATTAAAATTGGTTGGCAAGTATGTATTACTGTATTTTCTTGCGTAATGGGGTACTATTTTTTAGCCCTGATGAAAAATTTTCTATAGATAATATGCACTGCTAGATGCCAGACATCCAGTTTTTATTTGCCATTAATTTGTTAGAGGAGAGGGGGGAGGTTAAAAAAAAAAAAGTGAGAAAAATTGAACAATTCTACTTCTTTATAGGTTCTAGCATCTAATAAAGTAAATTTAAAAAGAACATTGACATTTATATTTTGGATGGAAAAATATTAGGAATCCCAAGGTGCCACAAGGCATTTGTTTGCCGATCGTTAGGAGTGGGATGAGGTGTGAGAGGGGACACAAAAAAATACGTTGAATGAGAAATATTTAACAATTATATCTCTATACATTCTAGAATCTAATAAAGCAAGTTTAAAATGAAAATTGACATTTATGGAGTGGATGGAAAAAGGTTGAAGATCACAAAGCAAAACGTAGTCAGAAGTGTTGCAGTTTTGGTGCTAGATAAAAATTCGTGATTTTGAGCTGATTTTCGTAGCATCGTAGTTTACGGCCCAAATTTGTAGCAACTACGAATTATTCGTAGCAGTTGGCAGGTCTGTATTAAACATAAAATAAGTTTTTATAAAAAGAATTTCATGAAAATAAAAATAAAGTTCTTGAATATTTTTTTCAAAAATTAAAATCTGGATAATGCCTCTGATCTAATAAACTTTGGACTTTGTGTTGGACCCCCACTCCCCCACTTTTTTTCTTCTCCAAAAAAACATGATTTATAAAACCAAATATATTGCAGGGGTGAAACTTTCAGGGGCTACCTCTGAATTCAGGGTTTTTAAAATTTTTGCTGTCTCTAAATTCATGTAAAATTATTTTGTTTTTATAGAAATTTCTTATCTTGGATATTTAATTTGCTTTATAATCTATTAAGAAGTCTCCTAATATCACTTATTGTAGGTAGCCATGTCATATATCATTAATAAATCTCCCCTATCTGCATGCAAGTAGCAGTTTTCAGGGTTTTTTCCATGTTAGATTGTAAATAAAATTATCAAAATTTTGGAAGAGATACATATTGTAATTAAAATACAAAATATACCTTATTTTTGGAAAAATAGTTTAAACTTCTTTGCTGCATAAGAAACATCTCATATTAATTTTTATTAAAATCACACAATCAACTGTGGAAGAAAGTGAGTAATGCTGACCGGGGTGTCGGCCTGGATAGCTCAATTGGTAGAGCCTTGACCTTGTAAGTCAAAGATCCGGGGTTCGACTCCCGGTCCAGGCATTATTTTCACTCAGTCGGGAAAAATAAAAATTTCAATAAATCTCATATTAAATTTAGCTTGTACTATAGCTTAACTATAGGGAAAGCTTAAACTATAGGGACTTTGAAGTTCCAATGAAATCCTGTAGTAAATTTAGGGTATATTGAGGAATTTTTTTGATGAGACTTTAAAAGTCACGGTGGGATGCAAAGGGTTACGAGTCGCTCAGTGTATATTTTGGTGTTTATTTTAAAAAAATTAATGAAATTTCTATCATGTCAAGTTTTTTTTTTTGATAAATAGAATTTTACTTAGATTTTTATGAACATTTACTCAACATTGGGTCAAAAAAAGAATGACTGAAAACACAAAATCTTATACTAGGCACAAGAATGGGATTTGGAGAAGCTTAGTTGAGCCGAAAAGTGTATTGTTACTTCCTCTGCATATAGAATTAGGTGTAATGAAGCAGTTTGTCAAGGCTATTCTGAAAGGTGGTGCCCAGTGGTAGAAAGGTTTAAAGCTGTCTGCAACAGGCTTTTAAAATTTCATAATCTGTCTGCAAAATTTGCATGTAATCAGGGGTGAAAATGGCTTATACTCAGCCTGAAAGCTGATGGGGAGGGGGCTAAACATCAGTGGTGATCTCGTGCAACAGTACATGAATAAAATTTTACTACAAAACAATATAGTATAAACAATTGTATTCATTCAATTCATCTCGTTCAATTAAATATTTTATAGCAATGTTTGACGCAACACAATATAAATAATAAAAGTATTAGTTTTAGGTTTGATGCAGAAATTTTTATAAATGAATTGTTATCCGAAAGTTAGACAAATTTTTTTTTTTTTCAGTGTAGACAAACTGTCTGCAAGCCATTTTTCTATGTCTGCGACTATGTCGCAGTGTTTCTGCCACTGGGGGGGGGGGGGGGGGGTGGTAGTATCAAATACCTGTGCAAAAAGGTTTCCAGGTTTATCGAAAGACAAATTGAAAGCGAATCATTCTTGGTCTAGATATCTGCAAGCATAAGAAGGATAAAGAATTTGAGACTAGCATGACAACAAAAGGGGGGATTTAAAAAAAAAAAAAAAAAGCTTGGGTTACTTTCAAAGATGTCATCAGTGAATTTCTGGGTAACTACAAGGATCCTGCCTATGAAGCAATTGTAATGAATATGCTGGACGAATTTAAAGCATTGAGTTGCCTCATAAGTGTTAAAGTTAAAATACATTTCCTTCTCTCTCATGTTTACTTTTCTCCCCAAAAATGTAGGATCAGTCAGTGCAGAACAAGGTGAAATGTTTCACTGAGACACCAAAGATGTGGAGTGCAAATATCAAGGAAGATTTGACATAAACATGCTCCTAGAAACTGATCCATAATTTGATGTAAAGTTTAAAACTCAAGGGAACTTTTTGGTTTTTCTCTCGACTAGAGACGGCTCGTATGATCTGGCAACAGTGGTTTTCATTCATTTAAACCTATATTTAAAAAAATAAAAAAAATGCTGAAAAATCAGTTTGCCTCACCAAGGATCTATAATATTACGTAGATTTAAATGGATAAAAACCATTGTTACCAGATGGCAGGGCTTGAAAAATTTCAAAATTTTTACATGTCCTGTCAAGCATGTTAGTCTGGACAATACTTGCCCAAATGAAATTTTTACATGCCCAAATATTGAATTAAAATGCATATTAATAAAGACATACATACCTAGTGAAAAGAATTTAACATTATATCTATATCGACATTGTTTTTTTCAATTTAAGTAAGTCTTTGACAAGTTGCTATATTTAAAAATTATTTTTAGAAAGTAATTTTTGTTTAAATATTTGCTTGCCTGGCCAGGCATGTAAGAGAAAAAAGTACATGCCACGGGCATGTCGGGCAATATAATTTTAGAGCCCTGCCAGATTCTATGTGCAAAATTGTTCATGAGAATTCCTTTTCAAATAGGATATTTTAGTAAAAATATCTGTCAGTTTTACAAAAACAAAAATCTAATGTGGGCACCACATGACTTCCTTATACACTTTTAGAAATATTCATAATGTTAAAAAACATTGACATTGGGCCCGAAAAAGTTGGATAAAAATATTTAAAAAAAATGAATTATCACAGTGTTCTGAGCTTTTCTGAAAGTTAGTTAAAAACAGATTGCAAGATTTGTACTGGTAATGCTGACGAAGGCAGCAGGGACCCGAAAATATTGGCTAAAATTATTTTAAAAATGCATTTTCACCGTGTTCTGAACTATTCTGAAAGTTTCAAATGTCTAGCTAATCGGGAAGTTAGTTAAATAAATTTTCTGTTGAATCATATAAATGCTGCCGAAGGTAGCAGGGACCTGAAACAGTTGGCTAAAAGTATTAAAAAAATGCATTTTCACCATGTTTGAAACTATTCTAAAAGTTTCAAATGTATAGCTAGTCAGGAAGTTAGTTAAATAAATTTTCTGTTGAACCATATAAACGCTGCCGAAGGCAGCAGTGACACGAAACAATTGGCTAAAAATATTTATAAAAATGCATTGTCACAGTGTTCTGGGCTTTTCTGGAAGTTTTAAATGTCTAGCTAGACGGGAAGTTAGTTAAAAATCGATTGCAAGATTTGTACTGGTAACGCTGCTGAAGGCAACAGGGACCCTAAACAGTTGGCTAAAAGTATTTAAAAATGCATTTTCACAGTGTTCTGATCTATTATGAAAGTTTCAAATGTCTAGCTAGTCGGGGAGTTAGTTAAATAAATTTTCTGTTAAATCACATAAACGTTGCTGAAGGCAGCAGGTATCGGAAACAGCTGGCCAAAAATATAAAAAAACGCATTGTCAACGTGTTCTGAGCTTTTCTGAAAGTTTCAAATGTCTAGCTAGTCGGGAAGTCAGTTAAATTGCAAGATTTGTCCAAACCGTTTTTTGATACATTATGGCCAAAACCTATGTATTTTTGGTCATTATGAACCTAATTTTCCTAAATATCTCCAAAATGGAAAATCATACAAAGTCCAAAAAGGGAGGTGCACAACTAGATGTTATAACAAACCTATGTACCAATTCGCAACTTTCTACGTCCAACCATTTTTGAGTTATGCGACATACACACACACACATACAGACGTCACGAAAAATCGTGTAAAATCGCTTATATCTCTAAAACGAGAGCTCGTGTGAAGACAACACTTGCAGGTGTACAACTATACATCATGAGTCACACGTATAAATTGACAACATTCAGCGATCATTCGTTTTCGAGCAATGTGAAATACAAAATCCATTTTGCAAATTGGGATTACTATACTTCCTTATACTTTGTATAAGGAAGTAAAAATGGTTATTTTCGAAATCATTACATGAAATAACATAAAAAATCAGCAAACTTCTTTTATTTTTCAAAAGCTTCTTCAGTTTTGCAGGCCTGTGCTATTTACATTTTGGAGACCTGCTTAAAGTTCCTAATAATTATGAAAACGTACCTTTCATAAAAACAGATGGAAATTTTAAGTTTCATCAAAAATTACATTTTGTTAAAGTAAAAATAATCACATTTAAAAGTTTTTTTGTTTTTTTTTCCTTCACATATTTTGGATGAAGGCTTTAAAAGTGTGAATTTTGAAGTGTCACTGCTAATAGAGGTCTGCACTGGCCAGAATTTCAAGGCCCAGCCTGTTATGAAGTCAAAAAATGCGGCCCGGGACCGGCCCTTTGGTGTTACTTTATATACTACCTGCTCTTGAATAGACTTATCATAAAAATATTTTATTTTGGATAGAGGCTGTTTTTAATCCAAAACAGAAGATATATTAAAAATAGTGATCGTATAAAATAATGATGAGTGAACCCTAGGCTTCGATCTGATCATACATGGGTACATGCCAAGCATAAGATTGATTCAATTTTTTATTTTTTAAGATATTTTAAAATTCAGAATTAAGATTTAAAGACAAACATACCCAGTCTTGAAAAAAGAAAGGCAGCATTCAATTGCACACAATTAGAAGTCTTTATTAATTGTTTTCTTCATTTTCAGGAATGTTGAATCTGTACATGTACACATATTACAAATCTCAAATCTATGGTAACATAGCCATTTTCTTTAAAAGAAATGAAAGATACTTCACAAAAATATTTTAAAAAATCATCTCCGGTCATTTTCACAATTTAGTTTCAAGTCATAATAACAGTTAATAATAAATCTTTCGATGGAAAAAGATTTAAAAATGTATCAGGATGTGGGACCACATATAAAAAAATAACGGTAAAATATAACGCACGTACGCAAGCGCCCGACCATTCTTCTCAGGACCAAGGTGGAACACAAACTGAACTGATTTTTAAAAATCGCTCCTAAAGAAAAAACAGGTCCGCACACCTAAAATCACGGATACGCGATTTTGATTCGTTAATCGGACCGCAAAAGTAACCAATGAACAGTTCGTGCGCGCAAGAGAAACAATCGCGTATTCTCCCGTTGACAAGTGTCGCGGGAAGCAAACTTTACAGGGTGCGTTGAGCCAGGAATGAACGGCTGCGATGAGATGCCTGCAAAACGATGTATTTTGGCATAGGAATTAAACAAGAGGTGATGTATTTACATCACAGGCCCGTTTATTTTTTAAGGCACAAAGACAAACAGGAAGTCAAATCGAAAATATTAGCATTCATCAAATAATATAGGAAGGTATTTAAAATGGTTAATACGACTGAAAATGCACTTTCAACCATTTTCTCTTATATACGATATATCCAAATCTTTCATGTGCTCCGGTAAACAAAACTTTAATGTTAATCGAACCATATTCAATAGAAAAGTTGCTTTTGCCCATGATAAAAATGATGCTACTTTCGTCCACTGGAGAAAAGGAAAAGGAGCCTTTAAAAAAAGTTACAGCGGAAAGATTTTTATATCCTTTATACCACCTAAACTCAACAGATCATAAGAAACAAACCCTTATACACAGTAATGTATCTTAATTTCTTTTGTTACGTACATGTACACAAACTGGTAGTGACATGCATACTATTTTGAATAGGAAACCATCTAATATTACTTTAAATAAAATATATTAATTTCGAGGCATGCTAAAAATATTTGCGAAAAATCAGATTTCGGACAGACACTGATAGACAATTAAATTGACGTTACAGACACTTTTTTAACAAAGTAGAGCTTTATGTGACACACAAGCCTGTAAAATTACATAAAATAAATGACTGAAGAAATATTTTATTATTTTTCTTTTTCGTTGATTAACGAGGAAACCAGAAAAAGATTCTGGCCCGGAGAAAATTTCATTCCGGCCCGGCCCGACTGTACACAAAAAAACTGAGCCCGGCCCGTGCAAATCTCTAATCTGAGAACTCAAGTGTTAAATCAATCAAAAAAATATATTAATTGCTATTTAAAGGTTCATGAAGTTTTGCGAGTGGCTTTGTTAAAGTATGCACAAATGAGTGAATTCTTAACCCTTAAATGTCTTTTTTTTTTTTTTTTTTTTTTTTTTTTTTTTTTAATTCAGTTAAAAAAAAATTTCGGGCTTTCATTTTTTTTTTTTTTTTAAATATATCATATTTTTGGTTTATGGCTAAAAAGCAATTTGTTGCCAATTGGAAACATTAATATTTAATATATGATGAAAATTGATTTAATATTATCAGTATGTAGTTTATTGGCAACATTAGACACTAGAGCTTCAGTAATATTCTAATAGTATTTTAGAAGACAAAATTAATGTTGTGGTAAGGCAACACACTCCATTTAAGGGTTAAAATTACTGGTCTTGCAGTGACTTAATTTTCTTAAGATTATTTTCTTAATTCCCCTGAATTATGTAATGCTTTTATAGTCAAAATGTAACCAATTTTCTTGATATAAAGGTAAACCTGGCTTTAGAATTAAATTTCGAAAAACACTTCAAACAACAAATTTTATATCTGAAGTTTAGTCTTTTAGTCTTGTTATATTCTTAGCATATTGTGAAACAAAAGGTTGGAAAATGTCAACACTTATTTTGGGGACATTTAAAACTGTTTCTAGCATTGCTTAAGTGACTATTTCTTCCAGTTTTTAAAAATGCCTGTTTAAACATGCAGTGTACTCAAAAATTTTAATGAATCCTTTTTTAAAAATAAAAATGGGATTTAAAAAAAAAAAAAAAAAAAAAAAAGTAAGATATTATATAGCTTTTTTTTTTTTTTTTTTTTTTAAGAAGAAAAAATGCAGTTTTTTTTTTTTTTTAGCACCTTAGTACCACCCAGGGATGAGATTTTTCCGACTTTCATCGGAATTTCCGACTTTTTAAAAAAAATTCCAAGAATTTCAGATTTTTAGCATAAAAAATAAATAAATAAAAGTAAAAAATTCCCAAACGTAAAATTTCACGAGCAATATACCGACAATAGCAATTGATGCCTTATATTGAAGCTGTTCCAAAAACTGAAAGGATAATTGAATAATGATAATTTTTATTTAAATTTTATTTTATTACCTACCAGTATTGGTCAGTATTTTGAACTAGGACAATACTAAAAACGGATATATATATAAAATCGTTCTTCCTGACTGAGTGGGTGAGGGGGTGATTCATCATCGCCCAGACCAAACCCTTAAACATAGAAGCATGAAATTTTGTGACAATGTTCTTTCTATGACGTAGGCATCCACTAAGAAGCGATTTTACAAAATTCGCCCCCCAAGGGGGGGAGGGGGGCAAAACGTGATTTCACAAAATCCTTCATATCTCAAACAAAAAAACAGATATCCGTAAAGATTTTGCTTTAAAATATAGCTAACACAAATGTCTAAAACCAGTTTTTGGAATTTAAAAATTCGGCCCCTGCGGGGGGGGGGGGGGGGGGGAGGGGCTGGGGAGAAGGCAAAACGTGATTTTGCATAATCCTATACATCTCAAACAAAAAAATAGATATACGTGAAATTTTTGCTCTAAAATATAGCTAATGTAACTATCTAAAATCCAATTTCTGGAATTTTAGTAATTCAGCCCAAGGTGGGGCAGCAAGGGGGGGGGGGCTATGGAGCAAAAACAAATAGAAATACAGTTAGGCCGTTCAAAATTGGTACAAATAGGTTTTAAAGGCCTGTAAGTCGAATGGGGATATTTTCGAAAGTGTAAAGTTATTAGGAGGGCCGGGAAGAGGGGGGGGGGGCAAAAAAATAAAAATAGAATTAGATCATTCAAAATTGGTATATAGAGGTTTTAGATACTTACAAATCGATTACGGATATTTTTGAATATGTAAAAATATTAGGACAGGTGGGAAGGGAGGGGGCGAAGGGGGAAAATAATAGAAATAAGAGTTAGAGCATTTTGCGAATTTTTTCCGAAGGCAGCGAGAACCCGGTGCAACATTTTTCCTAATCAGATTTTCTTTTTTTTTCATGTGATAAAAATTAATGCAATTTTGAGAATTCAGTAATTATAGTGATTCATTTAAAAATAGGGACCAGCGAAGCGGGCGTTGACTGCTAGTGTGTATATATATATATATATACCTGCTCTGGCTTACATTGATTGTTTAAAAAAAAGAAAAAACCTTTTTAAAAATAAAGAAAAGAGGATAATGAATTTGGCAAATCAATCAACATAGTTGCAGACTGAAATGCTCCACCTAGTAGGCTATCCACCATTAAATTTGAACCATTTACCTTATCCTAATTTGCTTATTATTTTTATTTAGGCCAGTTTCATATTTTAGCTTTCATGCAATTTTATACCTTTTCCAATACTGGAAGTTTACCTATCAACATTGTCTAATATTTTGAACTAAAATAATATTAAAATTGCATTAAAATTAAAAAAAAAAAAAAAAAAAAAGGAAAGGGAGATTCTCTTTCTTTCTCTTTTTTAATTAACTAGGCTTGAGTATTTCAAATAGTGATAATCAGATTCTTATTTGTATAAATTTACATGACAATAAATGAGTCTTTACAGTTAGTTGAGCTTGTACACATGATTTTGAAAACTTTAAATAAGTAAATAAATTTATTGTTGCAATAACATTATTTTAATGTATTATTGTTGAATTGTTATCAGAAATTATTTGTATTTTTATTTTACTCTTAAAACTGCTTTGTAATTTACCCGAATGATATAGTTCTTAATTTCTTTTTCTTTTTAATACAAAATATGTTGGTGTCACATCGTTTTCCTTCTTTTTTTGGTGAAATTTAAGTTTACGCATATTTTCAGACTTTTTGTCCTTTTCCTACTCTCATGCCTGCACCAGATTCCCTCTTTCTTCCCATGTTATCCTATGAAACTTTCGTTCCTTCGTTTTATAAGAATATCACTCATGTCACTTTTTTTTTTTTTTTTTTTTTTTTTAAATCTTAGTGAGAATTAAAAGTAGAAGAGAAAAAAAAAAAAAGATAAATTTGAAGATTTCATTTAGAGATCGAAACTTAGTCCTAGATTTACTCAATGAAACGAACTATTTAAATTTTTCAAAAAAAAAAAAAAAAAAAAAAAAGTTCACTAAGCTAAAAGGTGCCATATTGAAAGAGTAATATTCAAAAAAACTTCATCTTTGAATGAGATACTTATAAAACAAAAATCCTATCGGATAACATGGGGAGGAAAAACGGGAATCTGACTGTCGTAATGATTCAATAAAATATAAATTTGTTGTAAAAATGTTATTAATTTGATATTCTTCTTGCAGAGACGTCAAATAATAAATGGAATCGTAGTTCCTACCGATGAAGAATGTGATTTTCAGTCAGATTCTGAGAAAGAAGCTGAACTCTCAGTAAAATTCTTTTTTATTTATAATTTATTCACAAATCTTACTTAATGTTAGCATTACTTGATTTATGTGACTGTTTCTTAGCATTTGTATTTTAATTATATAGAATGAAATCCAAAAAGTGAAAGTAGAGGAAGATACTCCTGAACAAAAACCGGATGAACCTGAAGAAGGTATATTTTCGTAGCATTTTAAAATCTGATATAATCACATAACATAACCTACATTACCCACTATTGCTCTATACTTTTTCTTGTGATAGGTCAGTTTTATATAATCCTAACAAGTTTCCCTGTAAGAACAAACTTTTACATACATTGTAAAAACATTTGAGCACACATATAACACAGTTCATTAACCCCTTGGGTACATTTGACGTCTGAGGCACATCATTCACTTTTGTTTTTTATTTTTGTTTTGCAATTCTAATTACTTGAAGACATCTTAATACTACATATGTCACCAATATTTTAGAAATAAATTCTTGCGTGAAATGTACTGCTTTTACATACTACTCCAAGCAACCAAAATTATGCCAAATATCTGTCGATATTTTTTATTTATGAGCAATCTCACCTTATTATCAGTCTTTTTTTACGCATAGAAACATAAAATGGCCTACATGTATTGTATGTCTTCGTTGTCCATATTTGACAATATTTTAAAGAAAATTATAAATGACCGTTCTCTTAGATACTTAGTGTTGTCGCAATTTGATGCGCAGTAAGTCATGAATATTTTAAAAGAATCAGTTTCTCAAACTCTGAAAGTTGATTTCCAGCGGCAGTACCCCAAAAAAGGAATACAACGCTCCCGATTATTCTCTAAGCATTTATGTTGTCTGAGAGTGCAGAGTGGAGAACAAATATCATGAAAATTGTGATTTTTAAAACACCAAAATACAGTTGTCTTTATAATTCTGCCCAAGTCACAGGGCTGCCTAAATCTAAAATAAATTTTATGTTTACCAATTTCCTGTATATTTCCATAAAAACTAATTAAAATTGCTCCCTTTTTATCATTGGTTCCCTGCCATAATATTTGCATAATTATTCAGCGAGCGTCAGCCAAAATTTGGCGCTTTTTGTTTTGTTTTCGGATTCAGGGCAACTGGATTGATTATACATAGGTCCTAGGCATGGGTTTCATGCCCTCCATAATGGGCCTTTTTAAGCCAATACTTGCAAGTTTTGGGGAAAACCATAGAAATTTTTGAATGGCAAGGCCAACAAGTGTGACCCGAGTTCAAACCTAGCACATCTCATCTAATAGCTTAGAGAGCAGAATCTCTCAGCCACTGGTAGGGCCAAAGAGAAGTATTTGAAACTCTAAATAAAATGGAAATTTACAATAATTTGTTTCGCTCACACAAACAAGTGAATTTATTTATGTCCATACTATAAGATAACATATTCATAGAAACAATTATTCAAATAATAATGAGGAATGCCTTTATACCTCCTATAATATAGGATATGTATCTTTATCCAGACTTGTAGGAAAGTGAAAAACTCAGGATCAGTGGGCTCTAGCCCCCCCCCCCCCTCCCCAATTGGTTATTATAAAATTACCTTTTAGCGTCAAATGAAAAAAAAATTATCCATTTGAAACCAAAATTAAAGTCTTGCAAATGAAATGTTCATAATTACTGATAATTTGTAATACTGACAGGGTTCTCACGATCCTTGAAAGTCCTTAAGAAGTACTTGAATTTTATTCAAAGTCCTTGAAAATCCTTGAATTTTCCACTCCAATAGACGGGCTTAGCGTTAATTCTGTTAAGGCTAAACTATCTCCATCTCCACATGTGTACGCCATTGTCTAATATAATGATTTTGTCATAAAATTCTTATTTCATTGTCTTGCTTTTACATATAGTTTCAACTTATTTGTTTATTAGTGCTAGAGGCCTATTTCAGTCGGTACAGTTGTCTAGTTTTTATAGGTCACTCTTAATTAGTGCTAGAGGCCTATTTCAGTCGGTTTATTGAATGAAGTCCCCCCCCAGGCCCAACTTTGACATGAGTCCCCCCCAAGGTACCCCTATTTCAGAAATGAAAGTAACAGAAATGAAATTAACTATTTTCAACTAATTTTGTAGTGCAGAATTAAAAAATAATAGTGAAAAATCTAACACGTACAGTTTCTTTGTTATTTAATCTGTACTGGAAGCAATGTACAAAAGTCTGTAGAAGAACATGCACTATCAATATTATTAATTTAGCGTGGAGTAATGTTAATATGGAGATAATATACATATTGTAGACTAAGTAGAACATAAAAACATGGAAAATACACTAAATGATTGAATTGTTATTATTGGTTATTTAAAAACCAAAATACAAAAATAGGCTTTATGTCTTGTGTTTTAACTTGTGATTTTAATGTAAATAGTTCACAAATACAGCAAAACTTATCGGGTACAATTTTAAAAGTTCTACACTGAAACCTTCTCATTTTGAACATGAGACTTTAACTATAAAATAGCACAATCATACTTAACAAAGAATATCTGTTAACTAGAATACCAGAAAAAGTCTCGGAGCACTAGCAATAATCCCTGTCTAAAAAAAGTACACTTAATACTACTTTGTTAAATAAATCCTTGTCGAGTCATGTTCTTAGTCAGTCTAAGAACATGATTTGACAAAGATTTATTTAACAAAATAATATTAAATGTACTTTTTTGATATGGGAATTATTAGCCAGTGCTTGGATATTTTTGCTGTCGACTGTATTGTAAAAATTACAAAAATAGTGAAATTTGCCATTTTCTGATACTTTAACAAAAAAGTGGAACAAACATGGTTGCTGGGACTCGGAGTTGCCAGGACTCAGGGTTGCCAGCAGGAAGGTTTTCCACCTGTGATACTGTAAAAATTTTAGAAACATTGATTGAAATGTATGAAAATTTCTCCTCATTCCTACATATTTCATATTTAGCTGTATTCAAATGGTAAAGCATTGCGAAAATATGCAAAAAATTTATACTGCAACAGGGTTCATACTCATCAGGGAAAACCTGGAAAACAGGGAATACTCAGTGAATTTAGAATTTGTTAAAAAAAGTCAGGGAAAATGAAAATTTTCAATAAAAGTCAGGGAAAATTGGTTATAAAACCTTGAAAAACAATTTTTTTTTTTCCATCTCAAGTTGTGTTTTTCTTGTTTAGCTTCGTATCAAAATTTAAATGATTAAGTATTGTGAAGATACGCTTGTAAATAATGATTTCTACCTGAATTTCTATGATGATCGGCAGTTATGACATCATACAGTGGAAGTAGATGTAGTTTGTCCTGTCTAGAGAAGAGTTTCTTGTAATATGTCGATAATATTTTCTTGAAAATTGTCTGGGAACTCAGGGAATTTTTTTCCCATATTTGTGTATGAACCCTGTACAACAAAGTATAGTATTATACTATCTATAATATTTTTGACTAAAGTATTAAAAAAAAAAAAAAAAAAAAAAAAAAAAGTTACAAATAATTTTTGTGTTATTTGAAAGGGAACAAAAGGATAAAGTTAATATCAAATTAAACCAGTTGTGTGCTCTGAGATAGTATATAATGCTCTTGTTCAATTATGTTTACTAATATATGAACTGAATTGAATACAGTTTAGTTATGATTTTAGCAATTGCAAAATTAAAGAATCGTGTAACGAAAAATTTTTGCTTATGACGAAGCCACAAAATGATTATGGAATTTATTTTTATTATATAAAGATGTATAAAAGTGTTGTGGGTAGTAAAGGGAAGAGATGATTTTTTTATTGCAATTTGCTGGGGAGGAGGGGGTAAATAATTTTTGGTGTTATTTCCTGATTGTTTAGATGCTAGTGTGCTCAAAACTGAATAAATTTCGTTTATTTAAAAAAATTTCTTTTTAGATATCAAAGGCATTCCTGAATTCTGGCTGGCCGCTTTTAAGAATGCACCTACCATTGCAGATATGATTGAGGTATTGTAAAATTTAAACAACCAAAAATGAATTCTAAACTTAATTTGTATTCAGTGTTAGTTATTTAATTTCTTACTAATTTATGTAATTGTTAAATTGATTTATATGTTCTTCTGGCATTCTAATTGAAGTTTTTTTTTATCTAGGAGTATGATGAGCCTATTTTGAAGCATCTTACTGATGTTAGGGCTGTAACAATTAGTGAACCAATGGTAAGATTCACCAGCGTTTCCTTTTTCTTTTAAATAAGGCTTTTTTTTTTTTTTTTTTTTTTTCTCTTATTTTTATTTGAAACCTTAAAATATTTTCCCCCTTAAATCTGGTTTTTGGAGGGTGTACAATAGTTACTCTACTGTACCATCTCATTATGAATATACTGTTTTTTTTTTTTTTTTTTTTTTTCTGCAGTGTACCATTATTTATGTAAACTAATCAATTTTTCTTGCAAAAAGCAACCATTTATTCTTGTAGTGGTATTGTACTATTTAATTATAAGTAGGTTTTATGCACTTATTTTTTAGATAAATGCACCCAAATAAATTGCCTGTATTTATCAGAAAGAAATGTAATATTGAACAGGGATAGAATTTAAGAAATTTGTCACTGGTCTGTGTTCTACTAGATTTTTACAAATACTTAAAAATTTCAAAGCAATATAAAATTTGACAAATATAATTTTCTGTAAATATATTTCTATTTTTAAACTTCGCCGTATATAATTTTTATCTTGTTTTTAAGCCGTAAAGCATTTAAAAAAAAAAGCCTGTTTTCATTTTAAGTAAAATTGGAGTGTAAAGGTTGATATTTTTATTTACCAACTATGTGAAAAGTACCAGAGCTGGGAATCTAACCCGGGCACCTCCGCTTAACGCACGGATGCTCTACCACTGAGCTACCCTGGCTGACAACCAGCTAGGCATTTCTCGCATAATATTCGTTGACCAAGTCAGTCTACAAACACAGCTGTAACAAGTGACAATATTAATCGCAGCACAACTCCAAAGACCACGAAGTTTCAATTTAGAAATATTTATTCATGAATTCATCAACCGTGAATATTCATTTTAAGTAAAATTGGAGTGTAAAGGTTGATATTTTTATTTACCAACTATGTGAAAAATACCAGAGCCGGGAATCGAACCCGGGCACCTCTGCTTAATGCACGGATGCTACCCACGGACTCTACCAATGAGCTACCCTGGCTGGCAACCAGCTAGGCATTTCTCACATAATATTCGTTGGCCAAGTCTCAGAGTCTGTAAATGCAGCTGTATCATGTGACAATATGTATTTTTTTTTTCCCCACTTTATTGCCTCCAAAATGAAGTTTTTAAAAAATTTACTTTTTAGAATACGAGAAGCATATTACAGGTTTTTTTAAATGCGAAAGAAAAAAAAAATCAATGTGATTTATTAAATAAATTTCTCCGTAGAATAACATAGGATTAGGGTGTTAGTCAAAGTAGGGGAAATATCCCCTTAAAAATAATTAATAATTCTAATGAAGTAATTTACTGTACAGAGTTGTTGTAACATGCTATTTTATAACAGATTCATGGATAATTTTAAAGAGGAAATAAGCTTGGTGTTGTGAATGCTTTTGTGGTCCTCTACTAACAAACTACTGTTAAATTTGAGCCACTCTTTTTCTGGAAGTAAGCTGAAGTTAAGTGTCGGTTATAAAGCAAAATCATAACCTACTTGGATATATAATAAAAACTAGCAAGCTTTGCTAATCACTACATGATTTAAAAAAAAAATCCCAGCAATTTGAAGTACTTAAATGAAAAAAGGCACTAGAGTTTCATTATGTTTGTTTAGAAACACGGTTAATTAAAAATATACTAAATATACATGCGTGTTAGCAAACATCTTTAATTTAGGACCCCCTTGACAAAAATTGAGATTTAGCACCTAAGTAGGTTAAACGGTTCTTGCAAAAATCTTTACTTACACAATTGAAAAAGCCATTTTTACTTAGAGTAATGGAAGTATTGTATTCTGTCCAAAATTCAATACAGTTTTCCCCTGATTTTTCACATATTAAGGTCTCCATAGATGTGATTTTTCCGCCAATTGGCGGAAATCCGCCAATTCGCTTTGCAAAACTAAAATTCCAGTAATTGGTTTGATAAAATGAAAATTCCGCTTTGAAATTTCCTTCCATATTCAAAATTTCACGCCCGGATTTATGCCGCTCTCGTCCCGCGATTTTCTCTCATCCTTCCTTCTCTCAAGTGAGAGAGAGCACTTCATTCTCCTCCATCGGCTGTGGCGCATGCGTGCTACGCACCTTCTCTCCCCGCGCTGGCCACGCCTTTTCGTCGGCTCCCCGCATCGCTGTTTACTTTTTCTACTCCAGGAAGCGTCCGATATTGTGTGCGTGATTTGAAATTTCAGCGGTCTCGTGCTCGTCATGCTTCCGTTAGGGTTAACTCGGTAAGATCTCGCCGTTCGTAAATAAATAGCAGTGTTACGTTTTCATTATGTCTATCATCGAAAATTGTGATACTGTGAAAGTGCGTGATATAGACAATACTGTTAAAAATAAATTCCGCTGGGATTGGTTAGAGAAAAAAGTATCGTTACGCTTAAAAAATGGTGATGTAGTAAATGTAGCTTTGTCTGATTCCATACGAAAAATCGACCTGCCAGGCAAAGCAAAATGTTTATTTTGCAATGACATCATTGATTACGGAGGAAGAGGATGCAGCACATTATTAAGACATATCTCTTCAGCCAAACATGTCAAAACTGTTGAATTAAGAAAAAGCAATTATGGACTAAACACTACTTTTGCTTCTGCAACTTCCCAGCTTCAAACTTCTAGTTCAGAGACGAAACCTGCCATTCCTATGTCTGCTCGTGTTGTGACAGCACAAGCAACTATTCTGGCGTTTATGGCAGAAAATAATTTACCTTTTACACTGGCTCCGCGCTTGATTGAACTGTCGAAAGAACTATCCAGAGATAACAAATCCCTATCAGCATTGTCTATGGATAGAACTTCAGCATCAATGAAGATGCAATATGGACTGGCAAAAACATTCCTTGAAGAAACAGTTGGTAAGCTTCAAAATTCACATTTCTCATTTAATATTGATGAAGCAACAAGCAATAATTCAATGAGGGTCTTAACAATTCTAGTTAGTTACTATTCAGAAGAATTAAAGCAAGTTGTAATTGAACATCTCTCTTCAATAAATCTGATTTCTGTAAATTCTGAAAATATCTTTAATGCTATTGATACTGTAATGAGTGAAAATAACATCCCTTATGCAAATCTGATGTCTATTTTGATGGATTCCTGTGCCGTCATGAGAGGATCAAAAAGTGGGCTTGAAACTCGCATTCGCCAAGAAAAGGCTCCACATCTTCTAGACGTAGATGGAGATTCATGCCATCATATTCATAACGCCACGAAAAAATTTTGCAGGAAGTTTGATTATTTTATTGAAGGTTTCTTTACAGATTTGAATAATGATTTTAGGTGGTCAGCAGAATTGAAACAGTATTTAAACCAAATATGCCATTGTTTTGGTATTTGTTTTTCTGCACCCCAACGTTATTTGAGCCATAGATGGCTGTCTTGCTATGATGTTGCAATAGAAACACTACGGATGTGGGATGTTCTAACATGCTTTTATTATGCATATTTACAGTTAGATGACTCAGTCACATACCAGTCTGTAGTTTTAGCTATCTACAAAAAATTAGGAGTTAATACTGAAGATGTGAAAAGAATCCAAGGCATTCTAAAGAAAATCAAACCATCTACTAATGAAGGAAAGGAGAGAAGATTGCGAATATTAAACAAAATGTTTTACTGTAGAAAAAAAACTTTACTGATATTGCAAGTATACACTGCAGTCTTACCTTTATTAAAAGAATATGTTGCCTTGTTCCAAACAACTGAACCATCAATACATACTTTGTATGCTGCGCAAAAAAAATTGTTTAAAACATTTCTTTCGTACTTTATCAAGCCAGAAGTTGTAAAGGATTTAAGTGGAGAAGATATATCCACAAAAAGATTCATTACTGAAAAGAATATCCTAAAAGATAAGGAACTTTTTGTTGGGGGCAGTACCTTGTCTACGGTGAAAAAATGTAACAAGACTATATTGGATGAGTTTTATCAACAGTTAAAATCTGCCTATATAGCTTGTGGCGTATATTTACAGAAGAAGTTACCCTTGAGAAATCCGTTTTTAATAAGTGTTGCTGCCTTAAATCCATCATCTAGAGGACAGACTATTACCCTTAAAAGGCTTGAAGAATTGCCATCAATAGCTAAAAATGTATTAGATGATGCAGAATTGAATTTATATATGTCAGAAATTAGAGTTTACCAGTTTTGTGATTTACCATCACCCCTTTCTTCAAATAAGTGTTTGAGTTTCAATGAATGGTGGAATGAAATATTCAGCTTAGGAGAATTTCCTGCATTGTCGAAATTAGTAAAAGCCCTGATAAGCTGTTTCCATGGGCCTGTAGTTGAAGGCAGTTTCAGTACAATGAACCATATTATAGATCCAAGATCTGGTAGGCTCAGTATAAAAACATATGCTGCAGTACAGACTGTAAAATATAGCTTAAGATCCAAGAAAACCTCAGCTGTAAAATATTTTCACAGGGAAAATTTCCTTAGAGATAATGTGGATGCAAAACTCATAAGAAATATGAGTTCTTCGTCTAAAAGATACAGAGAAGAAAAGACAGAGTCACCTAAAAACAAGAAAAAATTGAAAATTCAAACAAAGAAAGATGGCCAAAGCTCTATTAAAAAAGTTCAATCTTTGGCTCTTAAAAAATTTCAAGAGCAGAGAAGAAATAAAATATTAAAGAAAAAAGAACAATTGAAAAGAAAGATTCAAGTTCAGAAAAAAATAAAGAGCATTTGTCAAAATAAAACAAAACCTATTGATAAAATCGAAACAACTTCTACTACAATGACAAATGTTTCCAGCATAAAAAACCAAAAAGAAATGTGGAAAAATTTTTTTAATGCAGCAGCATCTAAAAAAAAATCTTCCTGAAAATTTACATATTTTATATGTAATTTTTGTGTGTAAATATATATATATATATAGATTTTTTTTTTTTTTTTCTTTAAGTAAAATTTGATTTTTTATTATTATTGAATTCTCTTCATATAAGTTTTATTTTTGCCTGGCATACCCACAGTATTATTTTCAGTAATGATCTCTCTTAAAAAAGCAGTGATACAATTTGAAAGAGAACTAAGTTAGGTTATAAGAATAGAAAATTTTAATATGTTAATATAATACTTCTTCGTGTCAAAGACAGAAAGAAGATAGTCACTAAAAAGGAAGAAAGAAAAAATTCTAATAAAAATTTATGAAAGCTTTTGCTCTCCATGAATAATGGATAAAATACTGTAAAGCTGCCCAAGAAATCATCAACAATTCTTAAACTTTTTAAAGACTGGAAATGCTGTAGAAAATCCAAACATTTTGTATATATTGAATGGGTTAAACTGTGCCTATTAATTTTTCTCATTTGAGTATAAAGGAGAGAAGGTAATATATTTTGAAATTTTATTTTTATGTATTTAATGTTAATACTTATCTTATGTTGATGCTGAAATATATTTAAATGATAAAAACGTGCATGAAATTTTAAATTTTAATGAAAAAAAAAGGAATCAAGGCAAAAGTTTAAATCTTTGATCCAAAGAAACATGTAAAAATTATATCAAAATTTGTTTAAAATTAAATTATTATAAATATTTAAAATTACTTTAATTTACACTAACAGGGAAATAGAGCCTGATAACCGCACAAGCCCCATGATATATTTGAGGGACAAAAATATTTTACTAATGGTTAAAATATATTTTCTAAATCTTTCTTTTTTTCTCCTAACTCAACTGTGGTTAAGCTGATTAAAGGTAATTTTAGTTGTCTTTGGAGCCCAAAACAAAAGCACATTTTTATTTATTTATTTTTTTGATTAAATAAAATTTGTTGGTCTGCTTTTTCGCTTGTCAAAACATATGGTATGTTATGGCAGGCTTTTATTGGCGGGGGGGGGGGGGGGTCTAAATTCTTAAACATTTTCAGCCAATTTACTGGCTGAGTAATCACATGTATGGGTCTCTCGAGCCCAAAAGGTGTGAGTGTGTGTGTGTGTGTGTGTGTGTGTGTGTGTGTAATATTCTGAATATCATATCTCCTAAACTAATAAAGATAGAGCAACGAAACTTCAGAATTGACACAGGTCTGGTGTACGATTTTTTCCAAATTTTGATGAAAAATGGAGTTTGTATCTCACAAACAGCTCTAATGATTTTCTTCAAAATTGCTTTATTAAAAACATTTTATTAGATGTCTTTTTGAATGTTATATTTTGTTAGTTCAGCAAAATTGATAGATGTCTTGTATAAATAATTGTTTCAGATCTTGCAACTGTGTTCCATTAAAAACAGCTGCACAGATTTTTTTCAAACTTGGCATAACTCTTTTTTCAATATCCTTTCGTATGTAATTGTTTTCCAGTCAACAACTAAATTTGTCAAGTTTTGGTGAACTCCTGTATCTTTTAAAACGGCTCTAATGATTGTCTTGAAAATTGTTACATAAATAAATTTTGATATCCTTTCTCATGTATTACATGGTTGTTACAGGAAACCAAGTCATCTTGCTTAGGTAGGTTAATTTTAGATATCTGAAATTGGTGTTTCAAAAGCTAACTGAACCATTTTTACTTTCCGAACACTATAGTGAGGAAAGTCTTGTAATCATGTCAAAAATCCGAATTAGGGATTTTGATGTTTCTATACGTTTCGAGGTCCCCTGAGTCCGTTTTCACTATTTTTACAATGATGTATGTGTGTATGTCTGAGTGAACACGCTAGCGTCTAAACGCTTTGTTCGAATAAGCTGAAAGTTGGTGCGTATATTGCAAGTCACCATAGTATGAACCCCATAGATTTTGGTGAATCTAGCACTTAGTTTTTTTTTTTTTTTTTACAGGGACACAAAGAAAAATTCTTTATCATTATGGTCTATGGGACCAAAATCTGAAAAGTGCGATAGCATCTAAACGCCTTCTTCAATTGAGCAAAAAATTTATACACATATTATAGGTCACAGTTACTCAATCTGTATAGAGTTTGGAGAATCTGGCACTTAGAGTTATTTTACAGGGGCACAAAGAAAAATTCTTTATCATTATGGCCTATGGAGCCAAATTTTTAAAAGTACGATAGCGTCTAAACGCTTATTTAATCTGAACAAAAAATTTGTGCACATGTTATATGTCACAGTTGCACGAACTGTATAGATTTTGGTGAATTTAGCACTTAGTTTTTTTTTACAGGGACACAAAGAAAAATTCTTCATTATGGCCTGTGGGATCAAATTTTTACTTTCTTCTATATTCAATAGAAGAAAGAGAAAGTATTGGATTTGTAAAAATTTTCGACCTCTGGTTTTTGATGGATTTGCATGTTTTGAGAGCTGTAGAACAAGACTTGACCATTTTTAGAAAATGTCTGTCAGTCTGTCTCTGCGTGGGTGTGACAAATTTTTGTGGCAACTGTATCTCAGGAACAACTGCACAGAATTTCATACAAATTGGTATGTACCAGGTTGTCCCTAAAGTTCTGCACCATACAAGCGTCGAAATAAAAAGCAATGGTATCAGAAACACAAAGTATTTTATTCAGCAAAATACAGGCCATTGTGATTCAGGACAGCTAGCCATCGTTGTGCCAAAAGTTCAATTTGGTGGTGATACCAGGAGGCAGGTTTCGAATCGAAAAACTGTTGACAAGCGTGTTTCACCTCGTCATAGTCATTGAATTGTTTACCACAGAGGAAGTGCGTCATGGAACGAAACAAACCGTAGTCGGATGGGGCAACATCAGGGCTATAAGCAGGATGCGGAAGAACCTCCAATCGAGTTCCGCGAGTTTCGCTTGCACTTTTCTGGAGCGATGAGCTGGTGCGTTGTCATGTTGCAGCAATACTCTCTTTCTGTTTGTCAGAGCGGGGTATTTCTGCACAAGTACAGCGTGAACACGCTCCAGTTGTTCGGCATAGAGGTCCCCTGTGACGGCACGGCCCTCAGGAACCAATTCGAAGTGAAGAATGCCATGGATATTCCACCAAACACACAGCATGACCTTTTTGCCGAATCTGTCTTGTTTCGCCTGGGCCTGGGTATCTTGACCTCGTTTTGCCCACTGTTTGCGATTGTCTGGATTGCGGAGAAACACCCACTTCTCATCCCCAGTAACGATGCGTTTCCAGAACCGATCATCCCTTGGGTTTTTCAAAAGTTCTTGACAGAGTTTCACTCTGTTCTCGGCCTGCAGTTGTGTCAGCTCATGTGGACTTTGTCTCGGTCGCTTATTACTGAAGTCCTGTTCAAGGAGCCTCCGGTGCACTGTATTTTTGGATACCCCTAACCTGTGGGCTATCACACGTGTGCTGGTTTGAGGTTCGGCCATGACAGCAGCTGCTACAGCGGTCCCAACATCCAATTTTGGCCGTCCACTTCGAGGCTGCTCTTCCAGGCTCAAATCGCCAGACGAAAAACGTTTGAACCACCGGGATGCTGTCGATCGATTGATCGTATCAGGTCCTTCAACTGCACAGATTTCCTCGCTAGCCGCTTTCGCACTTAGGCCTTTTTTCCATAGAAAACGAAGCACGGCACGTGTCGCGGTTTTTGAATCACACATCTTTCACGATTTCACACTACTACTACGGACGCTATTCTTCTCAATGAGCATACACACTATTCTATTACCTCTACCTGTTCACCTGGCGGCACTTTTTAGCGCATGCGCATCTTACTCTGTCGTCCGATCCACGTCGAAATCTGCATACCATTGATGGTGCAGAACTTTAGGGACAACCTGGTAGTTGCTCCTTGACATACATTAGTGCCTATCAACTTTTCGTAAAAATTGTCTTACAGGTTGTGTTGCCATCCCGCTTTTTCTAAATTTTTAACATGGTGATATAGGACAACATTTTGTATAATTGTGCATAAGGAGAATTATTTTTTAGTAATCATTATGAAATTTACAAGAATTATTTATAATAGATAGTCAACTGAGAAAATTTTTTTGTATGTGTAGGAGCCAGGGAAGTACCCCCTCGAGGGGAGTAAATTTTCAAGATGGGTATCTTTCGAAAGGTCTCGTCAGTACCTTTTTAAAACAAATGGTTGAATTATAAATCTGTGATAATTTAAAACAAAGTTAGATTTTTTTTTTTATTTTAACAAAAGAAAAAAAAAAAAAAAAAAAAAAAAAAAAAACCTTCGCCTTTTTTTTTTTTTTTTTTTTTTTTTTTTTTTTTAAACTAAATTTAACTAAACTTCGTATTTAGTTGGCCCCTGACATAAACTGGTGCTGATTAGATTTGGGGATCAATGTCTCAACAGGTGGCGCTGTGATCGTATTTTTTCTAAAATTTTAACATGGCAGTATAGTAAATTTCGAATAAATGTACATAATGAGAGTTGTTCTTAACCTGTGATTGTGAAATTAATGAGTTATTGATAATAGTTGTAGTTAATTAGGAAATTTGCATCTGTGGGGAAGTACGCCGGAGAGGGGGGGGAGTTCTCGTCAATACCTTTAAAACGAATGGTTGAACTATGTGATAATTTAAAACAAAGTCATAGATTTTTTTTTTTACTTTTAACCCCCCCCCCCCCCCCCCCCCAAAAAAAAAAAAAAAAAAAAATTGTTACTGAGGAAAATATAGAAGAAAGTCTTGTGGTGGCAACAACATACTAGTTTTTAAATGTAATATTGACAATAAAATTGACTTTTTTTGGATATTTAGTGTTTACTACTTCTGATATGGAAATCATCTGCATTATCATGGAAGATAATTTTTTAAAATAATTTTAATAAATTATTTTTACTGAGTGAATTTGTATAGTAGCATATAGAAGAAAGTCATGTGGTGGCCACAACATACTAGTTAAAAGTACGATAGCATCTAAACACCTTATTCAATTGAGCTGAAAATTTATATGAATATTATATATAAATCACTGTTGCACTTACTATAAGCATTTTGGTGAATCTAGCATTTATAGGTTTTTTAAAGGGACACAACGAAAATTCTTTATCATTATGATCTAGGGTTCAAAGTTCAGTAGCGTTAAATAAAACATCGTGCAATATATGGAGAAAAATACTCACACTCTTTTATGGTTTTATCTGTTTTGTTTTTTTAACAGCTCCTCTTTACTTTACTTTATCAACAAAACTTAATTACTCAATGTTCGGAAAGTCGAGTGGAGTCACTCCAGATTTTTTCTGTTATTTTCTAGCATGTCATGTGAACTTTGTTTTATGTGTTTACTCGTGTATTAAGTTTCTCATACTGGAAAATCTTAGGTTTCTGCTTCGTTAGGACAATTTTATGTTTTCTGATCATATCTCAAAAAAAAAAAAAAAAGTATGTGTTAGTGGTAAATTTAAGTCGTGTGGTTGTTTCACACCAGATTTTTAAGCCATTTTAAAAATTAGTCTCTAAATGGCAAAAAATAAGTTACAATAATATACATTAACTTACAAATTGAATTTATAATGTTAAAATGCTAATATACAAAATATAAAATGTTTAAAATTTCAAAATTGATTATATTAAGTCATGCATATACAATATTTTGCAATCCATATGAAAAGGAAAAAGTAATTATTCTTCAGTTTTCTTGCACTGTAATTTACATTAATCAATTATATTAAGTAAAGAGTCCTTCTATTGACTTTGAGTAAAACAGAATTCTTTTGTGGCCCTGTAAACAAATAATCAATTTTTTCATATCACATTCTATATAAAGCATGCATTTGAGCATATTAAAAATGTGTTTTTATTTTGTTTAGTGCAATCTTGAAAATTTAGTATATTAACATTTTGTCCTTAGACATAATGCATACTTGCCAACTCTCCCGATTTCTGCGGAAGACTTCCGAATTTTCGATCTATCTCCCAATCGGAAGTTAAAAATTTCTGATTTATCATAAAAGAGAGAAAATTACAAAATAGCTCGTAATAGAGCAAAATTTATCAATGTTTATTACAAAAAATATCAGGCATGTAATTTTTTCGCGAATTTGCGGAAATCCACATATTTTTTATTTTTTTTATTTTTCATATTTCATTCAATTCCACGAATTTCTGCCGCGTTAAAAAAAAAAAATCACGGATCTCGTTCGTTTATAGAAAAAAGAAACCTCATTAATGAGCGACAATCAAATGCTCTACGAAAGCCTCCCAGATTTAATCTTTTTCCATCCACAACATGAATGTCTATTCATTTTAAAGTTGCTTTATGAGATTCTAGAACCTTTAAAGAAATAGAAATGTTAAATGTTTCTAGCACATCTAATTATTTTTTGCCCCCCCCCCCCCCCTTTTTCACATCTCAAAGTAGCGATCAGCAATCAATTGTTCTGCAGAAGCCTTTTGTTTTCCAGTCTTTCTTTATCCACAACATAAATGACAATATTCATTTTAAACTTGTTTTGGCAGATTCTAGAAATAGAATTGAAAAAAATTTCTGCTAATTTCTAATTTTATCCATAGTTAAGTTTCCAAATATTAAGTATGGAAATATGTGTACATCGTATTAAGGAAAAAAAAAATCTCCCTAATTTTGAACATGAATCTTCCTATTTCTCATTTTTTAAGGTTGGCAAGTATGCATAATGTATAATACTTATGAATGTTCCTGTACACAAATTATTAGTCTTATTTCAATAGAAAGAATAAAGTAACATTCTTACATGACAAAGATTTAGAATACTAATTTTTTTGTTCGATTTGTAGTCTGATTTTTCTTTTTCTAATTTACCATGCATTCTTTTTCCAGAGCTTTTACTTAGAATTTCACTTTGAACCCAATGAATATTTCACGAATGAAGTTCTAACAAAGTCCTATGAATTAAAGTGTGTTCCTGATCCTACTGATGTTTTTGCCTTTGAAGGTCCAGAGATTGTAAAATGTAAAGGGTAAGTAATTCTATCTATCATATTTTTAAATATCCCTTATTTTTCAATTAAATTTAGATATAATAACTTGTGTTAGCTTCTTTAATATAGATGGCATTGTAATATATTTTCTGTGGTTTCGAATTTTGGTTTATCTCGCTAGAGATCTTGTGAATTTCATGCTGCTGTTTGAGTGAATGTTGATTTTTTTTTTTTTTTTTTTTTGTCCGTTCCATTTTATTTGATAAATTTTCTGCCTGTTTCATATAATATTTGCCTGTTCCATATTTTATAAGTTTTACTTATGTTTTGTTTCATATTTTTTAATTTTCGTGTAAGTTTATCTTAAGTTATTTTTATATGCCTGGTAACATATTATAATACATATCTGTACTGATAAGTATAAAGGATTTAAGTCCAAAAATGTCGATTTTGAGTTAAGTACATAGTCAGACTCGGGGGAAAAAATTCTTAATCGTTTGGTATAAAGGATTAAAGTCTATGTTATTTAGACTTTGAGAAAATCATTGGTAAAAAACAGTTCAAGTCAGAAATTTACCATTCATGTATGGTACAAAATATTTAATTCAATTTTTTCCCGTTATTAAATGAAGGTTGACAACCACTGAATGGTATAAAGGGTATAAGTCAACAAAATCCCTTTTTCCTAATCTATTCTTCTGCTTTGTTTTTAGTTAAACTTTATTTTTCTTCTCCTGAAAAATCAAGAATATGGACTTAAATCCTTTTATACTTATCAGTACAGATACATTTAACCCATTACTAGTCTCGTATTGGTCTATTTGCCTGCCCATCACCTAAAAATGCATTCTACAGAACACCCTTTATGGGCCTGCTTAACTTACTGTCTCTGGAAGCCCAAACCAGTGTTCTTCTATGGGGGAAATTTTGTTTACTTATAACTCATTAACTAATACATATTTTTAAATTCTGTTTTTACATTCAGAAAATTCATAACTATTTAAATTGATGGACCTTTTTTAAATGTTTTATTTTAAAGCTGTAAAATACAAATTTTCAGTATGTGAAATTTTTCATTTTACAGTTTCAAAATAAAATATCAAATAAAAAAAAAAAATCTGTTTTTAAAAACACCCGTCAATTTAACAGTTGTGAATTTTCTGAATTTGAAAACAGAATATTAAAATGTATTAGTTAATGAGTTATAAGTAAACAAAATTTCCCGTAGAATAACATTGGCTTGGACTTCTGGCAACAGTAAGTAAGCAGATCGTTAAAGTAAGGAAATTCTGTATAACTGACTGTAGGTGGGTTTCCTGTATCATAGTATCGGGGATGAGATTTTTCAGCTGATTTCAGCTTTTTTGTAAATTCAGCTTTTCAGCCTTTTTCAGTTTTCTCAACTTTTTTTGTGTTTTTGATGTATATTTGTTACATCAGATAATATAATAAAACTTGTATGAATACAAAAGCATAATCATTTGTTCCTTTTTTTATATATTGAAGATTAAAAAACATATTATTACTCTAATATAATAGATTTTGTCATCAAAATTCTAGTATTCATTTCAACATCTTGCCTTTGCGTACAGTTTCAGCTTTTTTCTATTTTTGCTAATCTCATCCCTGTAGTATGTTTTAGAGTCATTTCTGCAGGCCTCGCAGCACTCATTTTATTTATTGTCACCACTGCCCTCAATAAGACATTCTTGAATACTGTTGAATGTTTTAATGCTATTATGTGTAAAAGTGTAGTTTTAAAGTGGTGACAGTATAATAAAATAAGCATAAAATTTTAGGAATGCTTAGAGGCCCGATTTCTGCTATTTTTTGAGCAGTTAACATTTTATTTCAGAAATCTGTCTATTTGATCACAACGCGACCAGTAACATTAATTTTCTACCTTTTTCCATTTTTTTTTTTTTTTTACACTGGTTGGAGTTTTGTGGGCAATACTTTGCATGAGTTCAGTGCAGTTGATCTTTCTCCTACTAGCTTTCTTTCGGTTTTACCCCCAACACTACAGGTTGCGGAGAATAGACAGAAATGTAACTACTATGATGCAGCGGCTCTCGGGTTAATTTGATCCCAGAAACCTTGTTAGTTTGAAATGATTTTTTCCTGATTCTGTATTTTCAGTAATTCCCATTTTTAGCACTCTTTTATTAGCTACACCTGTATGTATGTTTGTAACTGCTCTGGGAGCAAGCAAAAGAATTGTAAGTGGCTGTGATGTGTAAAGTTCTGGGCTACAAACCTAAAGGTCTAACGTTCAAGCCCAGTCAGGGGAAATATTTTAAAAATGGTTTTTGTTTAATTCTAAATTATTTTATAATCACCCTGAAATATGGTGTCACTCACACAATTTTTTCTTACCCTGCATTTTAATACTATGAAGATAAATATTTTGTGCTTTTTAGTTCACATTTCAATAAAAGTGTTCTTTAATTTTTCAAAAGTATAATTTTATTAAAGTGTAAAGTGCCTGAATCAAAAGTCTATAATAATAATGAAAGTGTGGGGGGGGGGGGGGAAATCTGCTAGCACAATATATTGTCAGTATTATGCAAAATTTCGTTGCTTAATTCTTAGATTTCAATTTATTTTGTGCATACGATGTGCATGCCAACTACAACCAAATGATAAGCCTCAGCAGGTTACATTTGCTGTAAAGATGTTATTTAACATCAAAATTGAACATGTTTTAAAAGTGCATTATTTTCTCAGATAAAGTAGAGTTCTCATTAAAGTGTGAGATTGCAAGAATCTCACATGTTTTGTTTTTTTCCCCCTTGCATAAAGTTAACATTGAATGATCTGCTTTTGGGATAAAAAATTGTAATAAATTGTCTCCAAAAAGAGTGCAAATTTCATATAATTAAATAATCTTGGGGGGGGGGGGGGGACCTTTCACAAAAATCAGACAATTTTTAAACAGACTCATCACAAAAATTGAATAATTTCAAAGTTTTCAAAAAACTTAGGTAAGACAATTATGTATTTTGCTGATCATATGCAAAAATAAATTATATTTAAATTTCATAGATTTGCAGTACCATAACTGTCTATTTCAGGTCGACATGTTTAAGCGGTCAAATCAGATAAAACTCAAAATATACCATTGAGCTGTAAAATTAGACATTACCAAATTTACATTAATCCAAAAATTTTTAAGTACTTGCCTACTGTCACTTTTTTTTTTTTTTTTTTAGAAATCTCACTTTGCTCCTCAGTAAGGGTAAGAAATTCGCACCCATTTTTTACTTCTGATAGAACCCTGAATAAAGCAACAATTTTTTGAGGAGGGGGGGGGGGATTGTGCATTGAACAACTACAGATTTTGGTGTTTAGAAAATGTATGGTGAAAAATAGTTATGGAAAAGTTAGGAAATTTGGTAAAGTTCCAATGTTATCTAATTTTGAATTTGATTCTTATTTTAACCCGTTAGTAGTCGCTAGTTGGTCGATTTGCCACCCATCCTTCAGTGTTGCCAGATTTTCTTATTCAATAGCCACCAAAAATTTTTAGAAGTGGCATTTGATATACAAAAAACCGAATAAAATTGAAGAAACGTCGATCACATCACTTCTTAAAATTATTGGTGACAGTTAAATAAAAAGTGCGCAATCTGTAATAGGTAGCGCTGTCTATAGAGACTACTAACGGGTTAATAGTCTTGTTATCTAATTTTAATTTGTGCTTTTAACTTTGTTACATATTGGGTCCTGTCCAAATTTATAGACATTTGATTTAACCCTTTCATTCCCCATGATGCCAATTGGAATTGTAACATTTCAGATTTTCTTTCTTGTCTAAAATTCCCGCTGATTCAAAATAAACAATATTAAAATCAATGTACATTTTTACCACCGAAAAATATGTATTTTAAATGATTTCACTATCCTTGTTGATAAATGAAAGTATATTTTACGCTATTCTGATAGTGATATCAGAATCAGTTTCCTGTTTTGGGCAATTTAAGTAAATTAACTGCTTGAAATATTTTTATATTTTTTAATTGTTTATAATTTGTATTTTAATTAATTCTGGGATGAGATTTTTCATGATTTTAGCTTTTCTAAAATTTTTGTGTTTGATGTGCATTTGTTACATCATCTAATCACATAAAACTTGATTGAATACTAAAGTATAATCATTTGTTCTTTATTTTTATAGAATGAAGTTTAAAAGACATTTTGCTCTAATGATAGATTTTGTCCTCAAAAATTTAGTATTTCATTTGAATAGCTTGCCTTTGCGTACAGTTTCAGCTTTTTTGTGTTTTTGCTGATCTCATCCATGATTAATTGCAATATGTATTTCTTCCAAAATTTTGATATTTTTATTTATTGAAAAGTTATGATTTTAAATGGCATCAGTGGTGTTAATCATAAACACCTCACAGTTGCTTTGTTAGCTATATTAATTCATATTTTATTACTCCTATTTAAAAAAAATATTGATATATATATTACCTTTTCAAATAAATTTATGACTAAAAATATGATTTTTTCTTTTATGGATGGAAAAAAATTGGGAATGATAGGGTTAAACACCCTGTAAAGGGCTCATACTAAGAAAAATTACGAGATTTTCCCACTCTGACGACCAAAAAAAAAGTGGGTTTTTTCAGATTTGAGTGAGAAACATTTGTTTCCTTTTTCAAGAATTATTAATATACAGATCAAACAATTGTTAAAAAAAAAAAAAATAACTAAAAATTTCTTTTTTTTTTTTTTTTTTTTTTTTTTTTTTTTTAACTGTTTAATTTTGCAGTTAAGGTGTGATACTGCTATAATGTTTAAAATCTAAATTTTCATCAGAAATGCAAAAGGAATTGCTCAAGCTTTCACCTCTTAGTCTGTTTCGCATTTTATCTTTAAATTTGATTTTGAGTACTCAAAGTTCTCGACACAAGTTCAGTGACTGGAATATAACCAAAATTATTTCATATATAATTGTAATCTTTAGATGCAGCGCAATTGTAGCTGTTTGTTAATATTATGGGGACCAGAAAGTAATGCCATTTTTGTGCTTGAAATTATGCCAAAGACATTTTGAAGTTTAAAATGACATGTTTACTCCAGGGTAATGATGTGAAATGCCTGGGTATTTATTTTTCAATGAACTCTATTCGAATAAAATACCTGCATTTTGTATATAATTTGATATTGCTATGTATGTATAGCAAGGTTTAAGCTGAATGAAAATTTTCTTTAGCAAAAAAGCTAAAATCAGAAAAGAAAGCTTTAGCAGAATGCGAAAATGCCAGAAGCAGTTGACACAATATTCTAAATGCCTCGACATGTTTGATTTTCATTTGTAAGTTAAACTTAAAAGTTTTTAATCAGGTCTTTAAAGAGTTATACACAGAAGATAATTTTTTTTTTTTTTTAAATTTGAAATAAAAACAAAAAAGTAACTAATAATTAAACTTACCACTGTAACCAGATAACTTCGAATATAGTACAAGCATATATTTTAACATATTTATTGGCAGACTTGAAAAATATTAAATTTTTTAGATTACAACTTTACAGGGTGACAAGAAATAACTTGGACACACATGATACATTATAACTTTAATGCTAATGAAAATATTACAACCAAACTTCAAAATAAATATGAATACATTATTTTGTCTAATATATTTACAAATTTTGAAAGTGACTACCTTTAGCCTTAATACAGAGCTTTAAACGTGTCACAAAAGTTTCGGTTATGGGCCGCAACTCACTTACTGATATTTTATTCCATTCCTTGCATAAGGATTTCTTTAGGGATGCCAAAGTTTTATGAAATTTAGCACACACCCTAGTCTCCAAGCAGGGTTCATACTCCTCAGGGAAAACCTGGAAAACAGGGAATACTCAGGGAATTTGGAATTTGTTAAAAAAAGTCAGGGAAAACTCAGGGAAAATAAAAATTTTCATTAAAAGTCAGGGAAAATCAGTTATAAAACCTGGAAAAAACAATTTTTTTTTCTCTCAAGTTATGCTTTTCTTGTTTAGCTTCGTATCAAAATTAAAATAATTAATTATTGTGAAAATACACCTATAAATAATGATTTCTACCTGAATTTCTATCATGATCTTAAGTAATATGACATCATATAGTAGAAATAGCTGTATTTTGTCTTGTCTAGAAGAGCGTTTCTTGTAATATGTCGCTAATATTTTCTTGAAAATTGTCTGAGAAATCAGGGAAAAGTCAGGGAATTTTTTTCCCATATTTGAGTATAAACCCTGTCCAAGATGGACCAAACAGAATAATCCATTGGGTTCAAATCTGGGGAAAACTGTGGCCGTTCTTGAGCTCCAATGAAGTCAGGAAAATTTTTCTTGCACCAATCTTGAGTGCCTTTAGCTCTGTGTGCAGGTGCGGAATCCTGTTGGAAGGTCCATCTTTTGTTTCCAAAGAACTTTTGCGACCAAGGTAAGACATCTTCCAAAATGAGTTTGCGATATGTTTGTTGATTAATCTTTATCCCTTGATCAACAAAAACAAGTGGTATTTTCCCACTAGCACATATCCTACCCCAAACCATTACAAATTGGGGTCGTTGACGTCGTTCAACAATGCGAGAAGGTCCAGGTGCTTCTGCTGATCAAACTATATCATTATGGCTATTGTGAGCTTGTTCAATCGAGAACAGTTTCTCATCTGTGAAGACAAATGTTTGCCATCGATCACCTGCGGCCCGCTTTAACAGTTCCTTACACCTTGTGCGTTTGTTCTCTGCTGTTAGCTTTTGGGCCTCTTTCATTTTGTAAGGGCGAAGACCAAGCTCTACTCTTGCCATCAAACGTGCGGTTTCCCTGTTGATCTTCATCTCTCTAGCAACCTTTCTCATTGAAATCATAGGATTTCGTTGAACTCGGTTTTTGATAACTTTTCTATTTCTTGATGTGTTAACTGTGCGCTTTCTTCCTCTTCCTGGCCTGTCACCATAGTGTCAGAGTTCTTTAAACCTTTTGATTGTGTATGAAACCGTCTGCTTAGGCACTTTCAATAGTTGAACAATTTCACATTGTTTCTTTCGTTGCGTATGTAATTCAAGTATGGCAGATCGTTTGTTAACCATAATGGTTATCTCACAACTAACTTACTTACACCTGTTTATTCGCTTTCTAGTATCAATACTTAATGAAATAAATTTATAACTTTAGTGGTAGTTACAGATATTTCGTTGGAAACTTTGTCCAAGTTATTTCTTGTCACCCTGTATTTTGTAAACTTTTTAAAGCAATATGAACATTTGTAGTATAGTATTTTTCTGGAGATATAATTATCACAATGGCACGTAAAACTACATTAAGCTTATACTGTATCTGAAAATAAAAACTTAACTTATTAAAAAAAAAAAAAAAAAAAAAAAAAAGTAATATTAGTGAAATTTGTTTATTACTATTGAAAGCTTTTTGGTTTACAATTTATAATTTTTCTTTCTTTTATATTAGACCACTTTACAAATGCCTCATGCTTATTTACAAATTGATTTCCTGCATGCGATTCTTATGCATAGTTCAGCATTTGGTTTTCCTTATATGCATAAAACAATGGCTTTTTCTTGATCAATGTTGCAATTTTTTTTCCCCATGAAACATTTGTTATAGTATTTTCGAATTTTTTTTTTTTTTTTTTTCAATTTGTCTTTAGTAAGATGCTTTAGCAAAAAAGCGAAAACATGTTATTTCATTTTCGCATTTTGGATAAGTCTTTTAGCATTTCGTGAAAAATGCTACCGCAGCAGAAACACTGATGTATAGATAAAAAGAAATAAGTATGTAAAAAAAAAAAAAAAAAAAAAAAAACTAGAAACAAGGTTTTTAAAAAAATTTTTACAAATCAAAAATTCTAGGAGTTAAAAACAAAAGGTCACAGGCTGCAAATAATATTTCTTTCCCTTTAAATAATTTTCTTGGTGTTTTTATCATTTTTTAAATAATTTCATTTTCCCTTTTAGTTGTACTATTGATTGGAAGAAAGGAAAAAATGTCACAGTGAAGACAATCAAAAAGAAACAGAAACACAAGGCTAGAGGGGCTGTTAGAACTGTTACAAAGACTGTTCAGAATGATTCATTTTTTAATTTCTTCAGCCCTCCTGCAGGTATGTAGATCTGAGAACTGTGCACTAGCATTTGATTAAGGTATAATTTTTGGGCATGTTATGGGTTATTCCAAAAATTATACTATACAGATTTACATGAATGTGTTTTTTTTTTTTTTGTTGGGGGTGGGAAAGAGAGCTTTCCATTTATAGTTTTACATTACGGTGCATTAAATGACATGCAACTTTGGAGAAATATTCACTTACTATTATGTTCTCTTTTGTTTATTTAACGACTTCTCATGATTTTACTTTTCGAACATACTATGTAAGGTAGGGGTGCACAACCTTTTTGGCTGGAGGGCCACTCTCGCTGTTGACTGGGACATGAAGGGCCACAGGCAAGATAATATAAAAGAATTAAACTATGCAGATATATTCGCTGTGTAATAAATATATATAGTTAGAGGCATGCTATCATCAGGTGCACTATCGTTGTAATGGATGCCAAGATTTTTTTTGTCAGATTTCTGAGTGTGGAACTTCTTTAGCTGCAGGAATCTCTGTAGCACTATTCTTTTGATTGCTCCTTTGTCTGAGAATCATAAATGTGTCACTTAAACAGAAAGTTCTTAAAAACTTCAAAATGTTTCAATTTATTTTTTCTTGTCAGAATTCAAACATTTGTGCACAGATTAAGAAAAAAAAAAAAAAAAATTGTACAAATCGGAATGATTTGTACATTTATAATAGTAAGACTTTTAGCTTTTATTTGATATAATATGAAAAAGGATTGTAATTATATTTTTAAAAAATTCAATACCTTAAAATTTATCCTTTTGAAGCAACGTATATATTTCAGCCGTCATCGCGGCCCTCTTCAGCGTTGTAGATAAAAACTATCGCTGCCGGCACTTCGAAGTAAACAAAAACTCCCCGTTGATGTTCCACTTTCACTTCTTCTTGATTTTCAGGATCTGTTGCAATTCTTCAGGGATTAAACTGTGTTTGCGGTCGTTAATAGAGGATGGAGTGGTTAGTATTTCTATAGCTTCGCGTTTTAAGGCATACTTATGGTTGTTATAGTGGGCTATTTTTTTAGTGTTAATGGTGTTAAGATTAATGGTGTTATTGTTATGAGTGGTAGAGAGTGCAGTAGAAAATTTATTAAGTTTACTGTCGGAAATGTGTTCTTTTTCGCGTTCTTTTATGGGTCTCTTGGTCATACCTATATAGCAAGCTTGTGTTTGGTCTTCAAAATTAGTGTCTTTTATAGATGCCTGAGGTGTCTTTAAAAGGAATAGTGTCTTTTTCATTTCTGAGATGTTGGAAAGTGTTTTTATTGGGTTTAATTGGGATATTTATATTATGTTTGGTTGCTTCGTGTTTGATTTTATTGGCGGCCCCATTACAGAAAGGAATAGCGGTAGTGAATTTCATTTTGGTTTTTTGAGCATTAGGAATTTTATTAATAGTTTTTAAACGTTTTTTATATAGTTTCTGTACTAAATTTTTACTGTAGTTTGCTTTACTTGCGATATCTTTCATGTGATTGATTTCGGTTTTTAGAAGAGTTTGGTTGGAGCAAATTAGGATGGCACGGTCAATGTAAGAACGGATAGCGGCTAATTTGTACGCGAAGGGTGTTTAATGATTTCATTATTTGAAGTGGGTTTTCTATAGATTGTGGTTTCAAAGGTGTTGTCCGGTTTTTTGGTTACGAAAACATCTAAAAATGGTAAAGAGTTATTTTCGGTTTCATTAGTGAATTTTAAGTTAGGGTCAAGTTTATTTAGATCTTCAAGGAGTGTGGTAGGATTAATGTGAGTGGGTATGATCGTGAAAATGTCGTCGACATAACGTGACCATAATTTACATTGGTTGATAATATTAGAGGTCTGATTTTCAAGTATTCGCATTTTTAATTCGGCGATGAGCCCCGATATGGGAGACCCCATGGGGACACCTTGGGTTTGTTTATATATGGTTTGATTAAAGATAAAGTAAGATTCGTTGAGAAGTAAGTTATTTGTACGGATGAGGGTTTCGCTAATTTTATTGTCGCCATAGGTTTTAGTAATTTTGGAGTTAATGATTTGGGTTATTTCAGGAATATTTATTGAGGGGTAAAGATCTTTTACATCATAGCTATTGAGTTTGTCTTTAAAGTTATAGTTAGTATTGCGCAAGGATTGAATGAACATCGCTGTGGAATTTATAGAGTAGTTTGATGGAGGAAGAATTGAACGGTAAATATCGTTCATATATAATTCTAGGCAATAGGTTGGGCCTTCGGATTTATTTACAATAGGTCTAAGAGATGGGGGGTTTTTATGGTCTTTGTATTTACCAAACATACGAAGGATAATAAAAGCATGATTAAGATAAAGGGGGGGTTTGTTATTTGGCCAACTACTGTTTTTTATGAGGGTTTTGGTTTTTTCTATAAGTTTTTTAAGAGGGGAGTGGTTAATTTTTTCGGCTTTTAATTTCTCAATGGCTTCAAGCATCATGCTATTATATTGGGTACGATCCATAATAGTAATTGAGTTAGTTTTATCAGTCATTAGGTATGTTAAGTTTCGATTTTTCTTTAAGTCTTTAAGGCATTTAATATCGGCGCTATCAGGGCTATTATTAGAAAGGTATTTGATAGATTTAACAGCAGTGTTTCGGATAGTGTTACGTTTTTGAGGAGGGAGGTCATCAATGGCAGTTTCTATGTGGGCGATGCTATCTTTGATATTGAGTTTATCGTTCAGTATGAATTTTGATCCTAATTTTAATACAGCGTCCTGGTGACAAGTGTGATCGGTATTGGATAGGTTTAGATAGGGATAAGTGACAGGTTGTTTTTTCATTGGGTCCGGTTTCTCTTTTGAGAGCCAAAATTTGAGTTTTTTGTTATGGCGATTTTTTAGGCGTCTCTGGTCAATACTAATAAAATGATTAATTTTATTCAAAAAACATGAATACTCAATGGGAGAAGTTAGATTGGCAAGATCCCTGGAAAACGCATTGTATTTCTCTTTAAGTTTAAAGATAAAAATTGATTTTTGTTTGACTATCTTTTTCAGAAGAGATAATTCCAAAGTTTTGGCAGCATGATTAAAGCAGGGCTGCCAACAACTACGCAATTGGCGTAGTAACTACGCTTTAGCCTGCTTCTACTACACTCTACGCATCGTATACTTAAAGCTACGCTTTTCCTTTCCCCATCGTCATCTTGTTTACAATGAGCGAACTCCGATGAAATCGCAATCCAATCCTTATCAACTTTTAATTTTGCATTTCCAACAGTTGCCGCATAAAACATTATTCTTTGAATTTTATTTTTTATGTATGAAAGTGCTTCTTGAAAATATAAAAATAACAAATCTAACTTTTACAATCTAGTTGAAGAACCACATTCTTCATCGTAAATACTCATAAATAAATAGTAAAGAAAGAAAAAAAAAAAAACATTCTAGTGCTAGGCATTGCGTAATCGAAATATTGCTGACTCAGAACGGGAACAAGTATTTGTTTACATTAGCTGAGAGTGTGCTTAATTAAAACTGCAAGCACAGACACTGCAAGCTGAAAGGGGGGGGGGGAGAAAGAAACCGAATGCTATGATTATCTTCATGGCTATGATTATGCTGTATTTTGATTTTCATTTAAACTCTATCAATGTTTCAGTTAACTTAATGCTTAATAAGTCGCTAAAAAATAATACTTTCTAACGAAAAAAATTGTTTATTTTAATTATTTATCAATAAAAATAATGGATTCAAAGTTACTGAACTTTAAGTACGATTGACAACGCAAGGAAACTAAGACCAGGAAGAGCTATCTTCCGTGGGAGACTTTCTAAAGTGTCTGAAGCCTTAATCACGCGAGTTTTGGAGAAAACAGTATAAAGTCGGTCTTTAACGGAGGAATTGTCCTCTGTAATAGGAAACTTTCTTAAGTGTTTTAATGTACAAGTTTCTGAAAAAATCATGGAAAATTTCGAACTTTATCGTACCAAGTATCTACCGTTGGAGAAAGAAAAAGAATATTTCCTGTGCTTTTTCTTAGGATAACTGAATACGCGATAACTTAGTTTTTATTGGGTGATTCTAAGAAATTTTCATATCTGAAAATGGGACTTTCACAAAAATCGTCGGATTTAAAATGGATTCATCACAAAAATAGCACAAGAAAATTGCGTATTTTATAAATCAGCCGCAAAAAATGACATTTCAGTACTAAAAAAAAAAAGCTGATTTTATTACTAAATAATTAGACATTTTTAGAAAAATAACATCTATTTTAGCAATTAGTTTACGATTACGTAATTTTAAAAATTAGCTGTAAAATAATTCCGTATTTCTATAAAAAGCCACAAAATTATACTTATAATGTAAATCATGTTTGAAAAAAGCAAGAAATTCATCGATTAGCATCAAAATAAAGCCTTTTTCAGCAATTAAACATAAATTTTGTTAATTAGCAGTGAAATGATTGCGTATTTTCGTCATCGGCTACAAAAATATTGCGATTTACTGAAATCAACTGGGAAAAAAAAAAAAAAAAAAAACCTTTATTGGCTAGCAGCCAAATGATAGCATATAAAACGTAAATTTTTGATTATTAGTGGGTAAGCGATCCCGTATTAGCGAAAACTACTTCAAAATTATTCCCGATTTCCGAGATTACACTTTGAAAAAGAAAAAAAAAAAAAAAAAAAGAAATTTCACTGATTAGTGGCAAAATAGTTGAGTATTTAAGATTCATCTTTTAGATGAACGTATTTTGCATAGATTAGTAGCTAAATAATAGCGTGTTTCCGCAATCGGCCGCATAATAATCGCGTATTTTAGGATTTACCTTTAAAGAAGAGTGAATTTTATCAATTAGAGCAAAATTATAGTATATATTAGCAATTATTTGCTATTAAACGTAGATTTTGTAAATTTGCAGTGAGATAATTACGAATTTCGGCAATCGGTCGTAAAAATATTGCGAATTCTGTCAAATACGAGAAGAATAGCATATTTATTTAATTAATGATAAAAACGTAATTCTACCCCCCCCCCCCTCTACGGAAACTCGATTTTTTAGGTATATTTAGCAATAATCTTAAGGGGGAAAAAAAGTTTCAGAAAAGTTGATGGTTGTCAGTTTGCACTGAAATTGAATTTAATGTTGTACAATTTCAATCCTTTTCCATCCTTAATAACAATGATTATTTTATTGTAGATTCAGTTTTATTACATTTTCTAATATCTAAACTATTAAAATTGTTCATTATTTTGACTTTTGTTACTCCAAAAGTTTAAGATTTTGTTTAAAAAAATCCAATTTTTGTATCTGTTTGAAGTATAGCATTGAAATTATTTTCACATCAATTGTCTTGTTCTTGTAATTAAACAAGTTTCTTTTGAATAGGCATGCACTAAATGTTTGATTATTACTGAATAATGAATATTCAGTATACTGAATAACTAAAAATTTGATGCATACCTACATCTTACCTTTTTTTTTTTTTTCTTTACTTTACTTCATATGATTATTGCTAATTTATTTTTGTTAGTAGTTTCTTTCTTTTTCTTTTTTAATTTTTAAAATTGCTCCTCAAAGTAGCCGAAATGCTCCTCAAAATTTCTCTGAATACTCCTCAAACTGTTTTTGAAAAGTTGGCAACCCTGCATATTAGTGTATTATATTAGAATTAGTGTATTTTCATGTATCCATGTTAATATAAAAGGTAAATTTGGATAAAATTTCTATTTTTGAATGTTTGATTATTAAAAATCAATAAATTTCAGAAAGTAAGTCATAATGTAAACAAAAGATTTTATGCTTATTTATATTTTAAGTATTTTCTAATTTTTTAGCGACTACACTTTGTAGCTTAAAACTACACTTTTTTTGCTTTTTAACTACACTTTAGCACTCCCAGAGGTTGGCAGCCCTGTTAAAGTGTTTTTTAATGAAGGGGGTATTGATTCCAAGAAATTTAGGAACAATATTAAAATAAATACAGTCCTCGAGAAAACATTTGTGGGCGATTTCGCGGTTAAGTTTTTTAGCAGTTTGTTTTAGAGCTTTAAAAATTGTGTCCTGATTCATATCGCGAAATAAAGTTCAGAGTGACAACACAACAACAAATAATTACATAATAAATCAAATAAGTAGTTTCCATAGGGACAAAAACATTTAAGAAACACCCAAGAGTGATGAAAATTATCGTACCGAATAAAAATATAAGCAATAAAATGTTTTTATAAAAGTTTAAAACCTCAAAAAGGAGGAAAGATTTAAAAGTTAAATAGTAGACCTTTAAAAAGAAATTTAAAGTATTAATTAAAATGGTTAAAAATTAAAAGTATTAATAAAAACCCGAGAACATCAGCTAAAGTATGATGCAGATATGAAGTCCAGCTCATGAAGTCCAAGATCATTATCAAGTTCCATCACGGAATAACAGCCCGGTATCGGCTAATTAATTGGTATAATATGAAAAAGGATTGTAATTATATTTATAAAAAATTCAATACCTTAAAATTTATCCTTTTTGAAGCAACGTATATGTAGAAATTTAACTACAAATGATTATTTTTCGACGGACCTTTTTTTTAGTATTATTTAATAGAAACTAAATAAAATATGTACATATATACAATAAAAACATACTTAAATGAACTTTGGATTTCAACATAAATTTGAGTAACTATCCATATTTTTTGATGGTTATATTTCTAGTAAGGTAGTTTGTAATAGTAATTATATAACGCATCAAGTCAAGTCATGGTGCTATCAGCACTCGTATTGTTCTCCTTCAGCGAGCACATTTTTTTTCATCCTCTGACAGGTGATCCGCGACGGGGTGGCGCACATGCATCAACATCCTGCCCGACCTTGCTATGTTCTCATGCAAGAAGTTACAATATTTTTTTTTTTTTTGCAAAAACTTTAAATTTACAATTTCACATAACATAAATAGATAAAATAATAACAAATAAATGAATGTAACATAATATCAATATTTCGCACAACACATAGAATTAGAAAAAAGATTAACTGATTATAATAAACAGAAATTTTCATAATTAACTAACAATTTTAGAGTAATATATATATAATACAGTAAATTAATATAATAAATGTTCATATTCATTTTTACTCCTCGATAGGCAGCACACACAATCTGGAGATGGATCTTTTGTAAATCCCTTTGGTAGATTTTTATATCTACCAATCTAACTTTATTATCCTGACCAGGATATAGCTTTATTACACGCCCTAAAAACCACTTGCATGGTGGAAGATTTTCTTCCCTGACTAAAACCATGTCTCCGATTTTTAAATTTTCTTTATCAATTATCCATTTTCTGCGCTGTTGTAAGTTATTCAAGTAAGAAAGACTCCATCTTTTCCAGATTGCCTGAACTGACTTCGTAATATTTTGCCAAGCACTTAGGCGGTTTTTCTCAACATTAGTTAAAGAAGGTTCAACAACAGCCGTTATTGGCCTTCCAATAAGAAAATGGGCTGGAGTTAAAACCTCTAAATCTTCAATATTTGAAGTTAGCGGAGTCAGTGGTCTCGAGTTCAAGATCGCTTCCACTTGAGTAACAAGTGTAAGCATTTCTTCAAATGTAAATTTTGAATTACCCGCTATGCGTTTAAAATGGTATTTAAACGCTTTGATATTTGCTTCCCATAGACCACCCCAATTTGGACTCCTTGGAGGAATAAAAACCCATTCTATTTTTTCCTCTGCAAAAAAATTGAATAAGGATTCTTCCTTATCTCTTACCAGTTTATACAAAGCATTTAGTTCCCTCTTGGTGCCTACCATATTGGTCCCATTATCCGAAAATATTTTATGACACTTGCCCCTTCTCGAAATAAATCTTTTTAACGCAGCTATCAGAGCTTGTGAAGTTAAATCACTAATAAGTTCAAGGTGTATAGCCTTTGTTACTAGACAAATGAAAATACAAACATAAATTTTGATTTCTGGACCTTTCCTTCCATATTTATTTTTGATTAAAAAGGGTCCAGACAAATCTACTCCAGTTGAATTAAATGTTTTATCTGGCGTTATTCTTTGTTTTGGCAAGTTTCCCATTTTTTGTACACATACTTTCGGATCTGCTTTAAAACAGACTAAACATCTGTGCACAATTTTTTTACAAAGATTTCTCCCATGAATGGGCCAATATTTTTGCCTAACCTGAAACAGAAGATGTTGGGGACCAATATGAAAATATTTTTCATGATATTTTAAAATTAATTCAGTTAATTTATTTTTTGAAGGAAGTACATAAGGATGCTTAATCGAATAAGATAACTGCGAATTTTGCAGTCTCCCCCCTACCCTTATTAAACCATTGTTATCCAAAAATGGGGATAAATTAAAAATTTTACTCTTATGCGATACATTACCGCCACTTTTCAAGGCAGCTATTTCAGTAGGAAATTCTTCCTCCTGCAGCTGTTTCAATAAGAAGTTTTCTGCCTTTGTCAGCTCTTCAGACATCAGCGGTCCTTCCTTCTTTTCTAAAGGATTTCTTAGATTGTGAAGAAACCTGAAAAGAAAACTACATATACGTAATATTTTTAAAAATCTATTACTAGGATTAATCAGATAGTTCAAAATGGTAAAGTCCTTTTTCAAAATTAGAGTCACTGCATTTTTAGATTTTAATTCAGGAGTGTAGTCTTCCTCATTTGGTTCTGAAAAGTCAATAACAGATTGTTTGTTTTCGTCAGACATTAAAGAGGGTGGTCCATGCCACCATTGTTCACTATAAAGTAGTTTTTCTGCCGTGAGGCCTCTGCTCAGGTGGTCTGAAGGATTTTCTTTTCCAGCACAGTGAAACCACGTATCAGGATCTGTCAAATTCGTGATTTCTTGTATTCTGTTTGCAACAAATTGTTTCCATCTTTTTGTTGATCCTTTAATCCAAAATAAAACAATTTTTGAATCAGTATGATGAAACACAGAATAGCATGTTTTCTGTCCTATGATTTCTTGAACTTTATGACTCAATCGTGCTGCCAACAAGGCACCGAGGAGTTCCAGTCGAGGTAAAGTAATGCTTTTTAATGGAGCTACTCTACTTTTTGAAGTGATGAGATTTACAAGAACTTTATCTCGTTTTTTAACTTTCATGTATACTGAAGCCCCATATGCAAGTTTGGAGGCATCACAAAAAACATGTAATTGTATTTCATCTTCACTAGAAGAATCTAGAACAAGTCTTGGGACTCTAAGCTCTCTAAGAAGTGGTAACTCCTTACACCAAGCCAGCCACTTTTCTAATATGTCTGGAGGCAAATTTTCATCCCACGTGACCTTTCTGTTCCAAATTTCCTGCATTAGACATTTCATTCTGATAGTAAATGGTGTAAGCAACCCCATCGGGTCGAAGATTTTCCCGATGGTTTGTAAAATGGTTCTTTTTGTATTTTCTTCTGTGTCAACCACTTCAAGAATTCCTTTAAGATCTAGGGTAAAACAGTCATCTTTTGTTTGCCAACATATGCCTAATACTTTCGTGTTGTCGCTCCCTAAGTTAATGGCGGTTTCAGTTGGGTAAGTATCGAACCCTTCGTCGACCCACTGTTTCATCAATGATGAGTCGTTGCTGATCCATTTCCTCATAACCATTCCGGATTCCTTTATAATCTTCTTTGCAGAGCAGGAAACTTCTAGTGCCTCTTCTGAAGTATCTTGACCAGTAATCCAGTCATCTACGTACATGCATGAATTCAGGTGATGTACGGTTGTTGGATAATCTTCTCTATATTTTTCTATGTGATGCTTCACTGTAGCTGCTAATAAAAAAGGGCTAGAATTCACCCCAAAAAGTACTCTGTTAAATCGATAAATTTGAAGATTCGGTTTTAAGTCAGTACGAGGATTACTATTGGACCATAAAAATCTTACTACGTCCTCGTGTTTATCTGCTAAATAAATCTGAAGAAATGCTTGACGAATATCCGAAGATATAGCTATCTTGTTAATTCTAAAATTGATCAGCACATCTAATAAATTTGGGTTTAAATTTGGACCCGGCCAAAGACAATCATTAAGAGATAGTTCATTTAATTGATGTGACCCTGCATCAAATACTATACGTGTAGAAGTTGTGACCCGACCTTCTTTTTTCACAGCTTGGTGTGGTAAGTAATATATTGGTTTATCAACACTTATGTTAGGTTTTTCGACTTTTTCAATTATTCCTTGTTTTATGTAGTCCTGAATTATCTCTTGATATTGATCATACAGATCATTATTTTTGTGAAACTTTCTCCATAAGTAAAAAATCGCTGTTTTGCAACTGGAAAATTATTTGATAATTCTTTCCAATCTTTACGAAAGGGTAATTCTACTACATATTGGTCATTTTTATAATTAACTGTTTGTTTGAATATTGTCATAGCCTGATCCTCTTCTTTAAAACAGGGATCATCTTTAATTCCGAGGGATTCTAGTTCAAAAAATTGTTTTATTGTATCATCAATGGAACAATCATTCTTGAGAAGAAAGCACGAATTTTCATTATTGGCTTTCATTTCACGCGAACGACCCGCAGCTACCCAACCAAATTCAGTTTCTCTAAATAATAATTCATAGTTTACCCTGTATACATTGTCTTTCATTATTCTAAAGAATATATCTGCATTTAATAAAGCGTGAATTTCCTTAGTTTTATGAAAGGAATCATCTGCTAATTTTAAAAATTCAGGAATTTTTAACTTCGAAATGTCTAAATTAACATTTGGTGTTAACCCTGTAATTTTATCACTAACTAAGAATTCAATGGGTTCTTGAAAACTACCACTTTCATTTGAAATTATTGTACGTAATTTTCCTTTCAAGTTTTGTTTCATTGAATTTAAACCCGAAATAGAAATTTGTATTCTTTCTAATTTAATTCCCAATATATCACTCATCTTTCTGGAAATTATGTTTTGATCAGCAGCTGAATCAAAAATGGCATTACACTCTATTAATGTCCCATCATACTTCCGTAAAAATACTTTTCCAGTGGATAATAAAATTCTCTTTCCATTTTTATTTGAATGATTACTCAATACAGTATTTTGAAGCAAAGAATCACTTTCGCTTTCCGTAGATATACTTTTATTTTTATCATTTGTTTCCGAAATAGTTATTTCCGGTTTACTTTCAATGACTGGCGACAATTTTTGTCCCCCCTTCTGTGATGTCTGCCAACAAATACTTTTTGAATGTCAATTTTTGCAGGGGCAGACATATGTAGATTTGCACTCATTTTTTTTATGATTTTTTCTTGGGCATAATTCACAGAGTTTATGAAATTTAACAAGTTCAAATCTTTTTTGCGGGCTTAATTCTAAGAATTTTTCACATTTGTATATAGGATGTGAAGTTTTTGAACATATTATGCAATTTTTGTTTTGAAAGCTTTCATTAAGCAAAACAGTTTTGGTTTTAGAAGGAAAAGGGAATTGTTTTTTTTTATTTTCGTTTCAGAACAATTTCGATTCACAGACAAAAGAACATTTTCTGTTTGTTCCAGAAATTTGATAAATTCTTCAAAGATGGGAACATTTTTTGATTTATGGGATAACTCAAAATTCTTCCTAGATTCTCTGTCTAACTTTGCTACGAGAATATTTATAATGAAAACATCTGATAATTTATTCAGATTGTTCATATTTAAGAACTTTCAAGGCACGCAAATTTTTCTGAATACAATCAATCATATTTCTTATTTCTTTAGGATTTTCAGTTTGAATTTTCTCAAATTTTAGAATATTTTGTACATGAATATCAACAATTAATCGCTCGTTATCATAGCGATTTTCTAATGCATTATATAAGGATTCAAATGTATCAAAATTACTAACTAAATTTTTAGCATCATATTTGAGACAAGATCTAAGATAATATAATTTCTGCGACTGATTAATATGAACATTATTGGTTATTAAATCATCAAATTGTTCTTTAAAAGAACTGAATTCCTCATATTTTCCTGAAAATTCAGGTAATACTAAAGGAGGAATTTGAGTTTTTATTTCAAAGGCATCTTGAGATGCATTTTCAGTCGCATTTATTTTTTTATGAGAATCAAATTTCTTATAAGAATTAATAAGAGTATTAATTCTTACCTCTAATTTTTCCAGACGTTCTTCACATGAGTCAAGATCCTCATCTATGGTTGCTTGTTCAGCATCTTTCAAGTCTTGAATTTCGTAGTATTTTTGTCGTAATTCATAGATTTTTGTTTGTAGTAGTTCGACGTTCTTTAATTTCACTTTCAATACTACTGCATCTATATCGTAATTTTCGGCATTCGTGCCTATGAAGGGGAAAAGACCCCCGTGAAAAAAACATTTTTTTAGAATATTTTGCAGAGCTTGAAGGAAAGTACATTGCGACTAAATAAATAACAGATACTAAATTATTTTAACTATAGAACGTTTATTGAAGTTAAATTTTAAAACAAATAATATTATTATATAACTCTGGGCAATAACAAAGGTTCGAAATTTAGATGGAAGTCGTTATAATTGGTGAGAGAGAGAGCTAACTTACAACGTGTTTAAGAGACGGCGATTATTATCAAACTGTCCCGGAATCAAATCCCGCAGCCAAGTTGTTAACTGCCAGATAGAGATAATATCTTTACATTTTGAAGCCAAGGGTGCCAACACTTCTTTTGTGTTAATGTTATTCCAATGAGAAATTTTAAAAAATAAATGATGGTTGAAATTATGGCAACCCTTTTTGGCATAAATCACATTCGCCAACGAATACCATTGGAAAAGACAGGTGCAAGTAATTAAGAAATATTGCGAAAATTCATGCGACATGATGTCTGCACAACGGGTCATTAATAGCTGCAGTTAAATAGATTATCTGTATATAAAATAAAATAATAAAAAGATATAACGGAAGGAAAGTTGGAAGGAAAGTTTCCAACGTACATTTACAGCTATAAATATAAATTAGATTTATTGGGAAACATAGTGAAATGGAAATAAAAATATAATTACTTTAAGGGATAATAAAATTAAATTGTGTTTAGATCCCTACATATATATATTGCATTAAGCTAAAAAGAGATCAATGTATTTAATACTGAATTTGTTCTTAAAATTAGAAAATGATAAGTATTTTAATTTTGAATACATAATTTACTAAAATTGAAATAAGCTTGACCTAAATACAAAGGATTATAAAAGTTAATACTTTTTAATTGTGAATAAATAGATCTTTAATTATAATTGAATAAATTTGATAAAATAAAAGGATATGTGAGGAACTCCCTCACAGTGCCTTCTACATAGTTTTCAATTCTAGTTATCTTTCCTTTTAAGGAAGATTTTAATTTATTATTTTTATCCATAAGTCGCTGATTACAAGCTCCTTTCTCGACGGAGCCACTATTTTGTAGAAATTTAACTACAAATGATTATTTTTCGACGGCCTTTTTTTTTTTTTAATATTATTTAATAGAAACTACCGTATTTACCCGCGTATAAGTCGAGAAATTTTGGGCAAAAAAAGGCTTTAAAGTTGGGGGGTCGACTTATACGTGGATCCGTAATTTTCTTTTTTTTAATCAGAAGTCTAAAATGCCCTTTTGTAAGACAATTCTTCTCTTTCCACATTCCATAACACAATGACATCGTTTCCTGTCGATTTCTATACTAGCAGAGAAAAAGAGAAAGGAAAGTCCGGTTTCCACTGTCAGCTCTTTCGACGGCTTCTATTCAGAATCCTTTGATGTGGTCACCCGGGCTCAAAACCCTCAAACGGGGTTGGAAGTCCCTGGTTCTAACCCCCAGCTGAGATTATTGAGGGGCCAAAGGCAGATATCTTTGTCAATTTTGCATGCTTTCCTTTGAAGTAACTGCGCAATCTGATAAAAAAGGTTACAACTGATGACAAGACATTTGGCTCTTTGTGTCGGGAGCGTGATTAATGGTTTTTTGAACCTGGAAGCTCCAACTCCAGTGGAAACCGGCCTGAATTGTTTTTCTTTATCAGTGCTGGGGTGGAGTTTCGAGGCTGAGTTACGGGATTGGTCCAGGCGATGAATGTACGCCAACCCCCGCCCCCCCCCCCCCCCTCGCCCCCTCCGAGAGATCAGCGGGTAAGATTCCGAGAATGTATCACCCCTATGGGCAATTGAATCGTCCGCAAGTGGCTATAAACACGTGACTCGCTAGAAACATGTGTTCCGCGTTATATCTTGCTCGTTCTTAGTAGTACATTTTATTAATTATTTCTTCGTTTATCTTACTACACTTTTTCTCCTTGTTTCTACTGATATGGCTGATTTAGTTATTAGAAAACAGAAACGCAATTCATACGCAGCTGGATTTAAACTTCAAGTTATTTCTTTTGCGGAAGAATCTAATAACTGTGCTGCTTCTCGTCAATTTTGGGTTCACGAAAAATTGATTCGTGATTGGGGCAATCATAAGGGAAAGCTAGGAAACATCCCAAAATCAAAAGAGGCTTTGCGGCATGGAAAATCACCATTTCCAGAACTCAAAAATGTATTAAATGATTGGGTTGTAGAGTGCAGGCAGAATGGTTTTATTGTCACTAGAACTGGCATACGTTTATGCGCCATGAAGCTTGCAAAAGAAGAAAAGTGTGGTGTTCCAAACACGTTTCGTGCATCAGAACATTGGTGCACTAGATTTATGAATCGTCATGATTTGACTTTACGCCAGCGCACTAAACTGGCACAAAAATTACCATTTGACTTGGAAGCAAAGATTATGAAATTTCAAAAATACGTCATCGATCAAAGAAAAAGGAATTCTTTTGAACTTTGCCATATAGGAAATATGGATGAAACACCCATGTGTTTCGACCTACCAGAAAATAAAACAGTGAACTGCAAGGGGGGAAAAAGCATTTTGGTAAAAATCACTGCCCACGAAAAAAAATCGGTTTACGGTCGTACTTTCGTGTTTGGCCGACAGTACAAAGCTTCCTCCGTTAATTATTTTTAAAAGAAAAACTTTGCCGAAAAACGTTACATTTCCATCTGGTGTGTTGGTTCGAACCCATGAAAAGGGGTGGATGGACGCTGTCGGAACCATCGACTGGCTTAAAAATGTGTGGGGTAAAAGACCGGGAGCTGTTTTCAAAAAACCTTCCCTTTTAGTTTACGACTCGTTTCGTGGCCACTTTTCTGAAAACGTGAATAAAGTGACGAAAGAACTGAAAACGACTGTAGCGGTAATCCCGGGAGGATTGACATCCGTATTCAACCCCCTAGACGTTTCAAAGCAAATATTAGAAAATATTGGGCAGAGTGGATTTCATCCGATCATCCAAGATTTACAAAGGGCGGCAATATTAGAAAGCCTGACATCGCATTAATTGCCCAGTGGGTTAAAAATGCGTGGAATCAAATTCCTTCAGAAATGATTATAAAATCATTCAAGAAATGCTGCATAAGCAATGAACTAGACGGAACAGAAGATGATGCCATTTTTGAAAGTGATAACGACGAGGAAGAATGTAGCGATACAGAGATTGAAAACGTGTATCATGATGAGCCGATGACGACAAAGGAATTTTGTGAATTGTTTGGCGAGTCCGATACTGAATCGGACATTGAATCAGTTTAACTTTGTATATTACTACTTTACCATAATATATCATACTATCACTAGTGTCATATTATTATTATTCATTATCATCAGTTTAATTTTGTGTACTAAATTTGTGTATTATTATCTTTATTATTGTATATTTAGGTTTTTTTTTTTTTTTTTTTTCAGATAATTTTGTATAAATTATTAATAAAAAAAAAAAAAATTCAACTGTCCTTATTATTGTATATTTAATACTTTCTTTTTTTTCAGATGATTTTGAATAAATGTATTTTTAAAAAAATTCAAATTTCTTGATCAGGAAAATGGGGGGTCGACTTATGCGCGGGATTTTAAAAAATTCAAATTTCTTGATCTGAAAAGTGGGGGGTCGACTTATACGCGGGATCGACGTATACGCGGGTAAATACGGTAAATAAAATATGTACATATATACAATAAAAACATACTTAAATGAACTTTGGATTTCGACATAAATTTGAGTAATTATCCATATTTTTTGATGGTTATATTTCTAGTAAGGTAGTTTGTAATAGTAATTATATAACGCATCAAGTCAAGTCATGGTGCTATCAGCACTCGTATCGTTCTCCTTCAGCGAGCACATTTTTTTTCATCCTCTGACAGGTGATCCGCGACGGGGTGGCGCGCATGCGTCAACAGTATATATTTCAGCCGTCATCGTGGCCCTCTTCAACGAAATCAATCACATAAAAGATATCGCAAGTAAAGCAAACTACAGTAAAAATTTAGTACAGAAACTATATAAAAAACGTTTAAAAACTATTAGCAAAATTCCTAATGCTCAAAAAACCAAAATGAAATTCACTACAGCTATTCCTTTCTGTAATGGGGCCGCCAATAAAATCAAACACGAACCAACCAAACATAATATAAATATCCCAATTAAACCCAATAAAAACATTTTCCAACATCTCAGAAATGAAAAAGACACTATTCCTTTTAAAGACACCTCAGGCATCTATAAAATAGACTTTAATTTTGAAGACCAAACACAAGCTTGCTATATAGGTATGACCAAGAGACTCATAAAAGAACGCAAAAAAGAACACATTTTCGACCTTAAACTTAATAAATTTTCTACTGCACTCTCTACCACTCATAACAATAACACCATTAATCTTAACACCATTAACACTAAAAAATAGCCCACTATAACAACCATAAGTATGCCTTAAAACGCGAAGCTATAGAAATACTAACCACTCCATCCTCTATTAACGATCGCGAACACAGTTTAATTCCTGAAGAATGGCAACAGATCCTGAAAATCAAGAAGTGAAGTGAAAGTGGAACATCAACGGAAGCATTTTTGTTTACTTCAAAGTGCCTGCAGTGATAGTTTTTATCATCTACAATGCTGAAGAGGGCCGCGATGACGGCTGAAATATATACGTTGCTTCAAAAGGATAAATTTTGAGGTATTGAATTTTTTAGCTTTTATTTGCCACCAAATTTATTCTTCTATTTCAACTGGGTGTAAAGCTAGGAACTTTCAGCTTCCCTTCGTATGTCTTATATTTTTGCGAATGCAACTCTAGTACATTTGCAACCACTGAAAATTTTGGTGGTCATTTTAAAGCAGAAAATCGTCCATTCTCAACACCAGATAAAAGCATTTGAATGTTTTGTCAGCTATGCCTGCTATAAAATTGGGTCCTATACATTCTTTTAGCTGCTGCTTCATTTCTGTTTGCGACCCCATAAATCATAAATGATCCCCATCATTATTGTGGTTTGTGTTTTTTATAAGTTCTACAAAATAATCATCAATCAGTCATTTTTTCTTTTTTGTCACCAGACACAAATAAATTAAAACTAACTGCACATTTGAAGTTTTCAAGAAACCTATTGTCGGTTACATTACTACTGAGAAATATGTATAAAATACAACACTTTCGTCCCCCCCTCCCCTGCAAAAGAAAAGTTTTTTATAAATGTCCAGGGGTCGATCCAGGCAAAATTTGGGTCCCAGCGTCCCCTTCACAAAATTCCGCATAGTGGGACCCTTCACAAAATTCAAATTTGTAAAATGAGTCCCTTCACAAGATTTTGTTTTATAAAAATGATCCTTTTATTAAATGTTTTTCATATTTTTAGTATTTTTAATTAATGCCTTAATTTGGCTCAACGGAACTCTATTAACTTGATATTAAACATTACATGAAGTGATTGTAAAAACAGAAGATTTTACACAATATTTTACTTTTTCACAAAAATATTTTACATTCACAAAATTAATGAAAAAATTTCACAAATATTTTGTTTTTAACAAAAACAGGACCCAAAAATTAAAACCTGGATCGACCCCTGATGCCAGTTTTGAGATTGCAAAAAATAAAATACTTTCTCTATTTTTTCGCTCCTGCTGATGATTCATGCAATCTATAATGTTGGTCCTTCTGCGGGCCGCAAATTGATGGCTACTGGGCTGCAGGTTGTGCACTTCTAATGTAAGGGAAGTATTGTAATGACATAAATTTGATTTTGTGAGTATCTATACATTTTGAGGTTCCCCGAGTTCGTTTCTATTTTTACAGTGGTGTGTATATGCGTGTGAGTGAACATGATAGTGTCTAAAGGCTTTGTTTGAATCAACTGAATTATGAACCCTATTGATTTTGGGAACACACACGAAAATTAACATTATAGCTTATGAGCTTAAATTTTTGTGTGGTAGTGTCTAAATGCATTATCCGATTGAACTTAATTGGAAAAATTTAAAGTCTTAAGTTTTATAGATTAAAGAAAATAAGTTAAGCACATTATATACTGCTTTTCTCATTTAATTATGATATTGTTTTAATGTCTTTACTATTTTAAAGAAAACTTAATATACAAAGTTCACGTTGTGTAATTTTCTTTTTACAGTTCCCGAAGTTGGTGAAGAACAAGAATTGGTAAATATTTATTCTTCATTGCATTTGACTTAAAAATTTTAATTCTTTTTATAATATAAAGTTTCTTCTTAACAGGGATGAGATTTTTCAGCCGATTTCAGCTTTTTTGTACATTTAGCTTTTCAGCTTTTTTTATACATTGAAGATTAAAATTAATATTTATTACTCTATTAGTCATCAAAATTCTGGTATTTCAACATCTTGCCTTTGCATACAGTTTCAGCTGTTTTGTATTTTTGCTAATCTCATCCCTGTTTTATATGTAGGGGTCTACTCAGACCCCAGGAATGAGAATATTAAAAAAAAATAATAAAGAAATCTTAAAGAACAAACGTTTGTTATTCATGGCACATACTAATAACATGCTTCCGCTAACTTTATTATTATATTTACTGGTTTATGAATAAATGTGAATAAAGTCAGAATAAGCAATTATTATTTTTAAAATATTTAAATGCATGCAAATTTGGCTTTTAAAACTCTAGGAACCCTGTAAATGTGACAGGATGAGGGTTAAATGTAGGATCCATTATAGATTTTGTACATATCATAGCATAAAATATACTTCATTCTGTAGAGTGTAAGTTTGTAAGTGCTGGCATGGGTAAGAAATCTCATACATAAACTTAAATGTTTTTCTTCAAAAATTTGCCTGCATCGAATCTTGCATTCTCAATTAAAATTTATATCTAACAAGGAACACTCATGAACTGTGACACACTGATCGTAACCAAACTTTACAGATGGCTAAAGAGTATGAAGGTATGCACTCCTACCAATTTCTATTGACAAACGCTACTTCAGAACAGAGCTACTGGCATATTGACATCATTGAGTTTACCTGTTCGACTTTTCTGTATATAGTTTTAATCATCTGCACATGCATATTATTTTTGTTCTTTTTTTAAGATTTGAAATTAAATGTTTTTATGCAAGATTTTTAATTGGAATTGTTAACAGTAATGCACACCTTAGGACCAGAACTAGTGCATATCATAGAATTTTGCATTATCTATATAATTTTACAAATTGCAAAACTTATCAACAGAGATAAGATTCTTCAGACTTCAGTAGGAATTTCAGACTTTTTCATTTCAAAATATAATATTTTGATTTTTCTTTGTTTTAACGTGTTCTAGAGCAATTAGTTTTCATTTATTCTCATATTTGCTTATGGATAGTATAATTTCTTGTATCCGTTTCTCCTTTTATTTTAAAAATTAAATTATCTTTGAGTATTGCACATATTTTCAGACTTTTTTTTCATTTCCCTCTCTCATCCCTGTAGCAAGTAATCATGGTCAAATATTGCCTGGATTAAAATATTTTACCATTTGAGAACCGTTTCAAAAGTTAAATTTTTTCATAGCTTGAAATATAGAATTAAAAAAAAAAATTAGATCTACATAAATTATTTAAATATATTAGCAGCAAATACATTAAGATTATACATATTATTGTTTTACCAATCATTTACCAGTATTTTATTTTCTGCAGTTTTGTTGATTTTTTAGGGTTAGGTAACTTAGTTTTTTAGTTTTCTTGATTTAATAAATTTAAAATATTTTATTCATTTTTTCCCCCCTTCCCCTTCTCTCCTTCACATCTAAAATGGCTGTGCATCTAAAAAAGAGGAAATTCTTCCTTAATGATACATGTAATAGAAATTTAAAGTTTCTCATCTGATATTTAATTCCAACATGCCTTTATTTTTATTTAGTTTAATGCATATAAGTTTTTGATGCTCATTGTAATGACTGTATTCTTTTTTAATTAAAAACTGTGAATTAGAAATATAAAGATGCAAGAATGTTTCAAACATATCTACATGTCACATAAATAATTTTCTCAAAAGAAAATTTTTTAATGCTTATATCCGATCAGTAGTGTGTTTTATAGATCATTGCGTTATATAGATCGGCATTATAAAAATCTTCCATTGTAGTTCCAACTTCAAACATGAAGTAACATTTGCCGATATAAATTGGTAGGAGAGAATGCCTTAGTACCCTTTAACTACCTGTAAAGTTTGGTTATGATCAGTGTGTCACAGTTCATAAGTATTATTTGTAAGCAATTTGACTTTCTTTTTAAAACATTGTATGAAGTTTCTATTGTTGAACTTAAAAATAAGTCTTAATTGATTAAAACTTGTCTGTTTTTCTCTTAGGATGAAGAAACTCAAAACGTCATCAACAACGATTATGAAGTTGGAAATCTCATTAAAGATAGAATAATTCCACATGCTGTCCTATTTTTCACTGGAGAAAATGTTATTGATGATGAGGTAAGTAACTTTAGTTCCTCATTGTACTATAAAAGTATGGGGAAAGTTAAGTATTTATAGAAACTTTCGGCCTTTATGATTTTTACTTTCTTCTATATTCAATAGAAGAAAGTATTGGATTCGTAAAACTTTTTGACCTCGGGTTTTTGATGGATTTACATGTTTTGAGAGCTGTAGAACACAATTTGACCATTTTTAGAAAATGTCAATGTCTGTGTGTGTGTGTGTAACACAATTTTGTGGCAACTGTATCTCAGGAACTACTGCACAGAAATTCATACAAATTGGTACGTAGTTGCACCTTGACATAAATTAGTTTCTATCAACTTTGGGTAAAAATTGTTCCACAGCTTGCATTGCCATCCCAATTTTTTTAAATTTTTAACATGGTGGTATAGGACAAAATTTTGTATAAATCTCCATAAAGATAATTATTTTTTAATAATCATTATGAAATTTACCAGAATTGTTTATAATAGAGATAGTCAACTGGAATTTTTTTTTTTGTATGTGTAGGAGCCTTGCCTCCCCCATTGGTGGGAAAGATCCCCTCGAGGGGAATAAATTTTAATGATGGGTATCTTTCAAAAGAGCTCGCCAGTACCTTTTTAAAACAAATGGTTGAACCATAGATCTGCGATAATTTAAAATGAAGTTGATTTTTTTCATTTAAAAAAAAAAAAAAAAAATTAATGTAGTATTGACAATAAAATTGACTTTTTTTTTTTTGGATATTTAGTGTTATACTACTTCTCTGATATGGAAATCATCTGCATTATCATGGAATATCATTTTTTTAAAAATAATTTTAATAAATTATTTTTACTGAGTGAATTTGTATAGGAAAATATAGAAGAAAGTCATGTGATGGCCACAACATACTAGTTATTTTTGGCCATGTTTTGGGGAGTAAAAAAGCTGAAAATAACAAAATTGATGTTTCTGTCTGAAGGCTGTTAGTTTATTAGTGCTAGTTTGCTAAAATGCATACACAATCTTAAGAATAAATAGTTGTAAAATAACATAATATGGTGTTTTTAAGATTAAAGAAGTTTGATTCGAAAGGGATTGAAGTTTATGCAGTGAATTTTGCCAGTCTAGTATATTTTCTTACCCTCTTACCTAGAAATCTCAGATAATTTTAATTTCTTCTCAAGTGGAAACTGTGAATGATAAAAGCTTATTATTATCATATTAAACTATTAAAGTGAATTTTAATTATTTGAGACTGAACCTTGGAATTTTCATTATACGCATATTGCAGCTATTAACCCTCGAAGTGCTATCGTCTCTCTGCGAGACGATTCATGAAATCTATATAACAACTCGGGGATCGATCCAGGCAAAATTTGGGTCCCTTTTGCGGCCCCTTCACAAAATTCTACATAGTATAAAGGGACCCTTCACAAAATTTAAATTCATAAAAAGGGACCCTTCACAAAATTCAAATTCATAAAAAGGGACCCTTCACAAAATTCAAATCCATAAAAAGGGACCCTTTACAAAATCAGGGGTGAAACTGCCTAACTTGCAAAAACCCTGAAAACTGCTACTTGCATGTAGATAAGGAAGACTTATTAATGATATACTGTATGGCTACCTATAATAAGTGATATCTGGAGAGTTTTTATTACATTATAAGGCAAAATAAACATTCAAAATGAGAAATTTCTATAAAAACAAAATAATCTATCAGGAAATTGATTGACAGGAAAAATTTCAAAAACCCTGATTTCAGGGGTAGCCCCTGAATAGTTTCACCCCTGTAAAATTCAGATTTATAAAATGAGTCCCTTTACAAGATTTTGCTTCATAAAAATAATCCTTTTATTAAATGTTTTCAGCATTACAGGGCTGCCAACAACTACGCAATTGGCGTAGTAACTACGCTTTAGCCTGCTTCTACTACACTCTACGCATCGTATACTTAAAGCTACGCTTTTCCTTTCCCCATCGTCATCTTGTTTACAACGAGCGAACTCAGATTTCACCACGGATTAAAAAAGTATAATATAAAACTAAATAGTGGCAGACACTGAAAAAAAAAAATTAAAAAAACTACTATCTTTTTTCTTTCTTTTTCTTTTTTTTCCTTGCACACATCTAGTGATGTAAAATACCCGGGTATTTATTTTTAAGGGTAAATACCCAAAATGGGTATTTACCTGGGTATTTATTTTTCAATGAACTTTATTCAAATAAAATGTCTGTATTTGTGTATAATATGGCATTTATATATAGAGAGAGAAAGGAAGAGAGACAGAGTGTGTAAAGGAACGTTAGAAACATTTGAGACATATATAAGTTATTTAATTTTATAAAACTAAAATTAACCAGAAAAACAAATGCAATACGACATCATGCATTTTGTATAAAATATTCGATTTAAATATTAGCTCTTTTTTAGTTATAAAGTATTTTCAGATTTTTGAATAGCAATGTTAATTAATTTAAACTGAAAGAAACTATTGAGTTTGGTTTTAAATGAAAAAGGAAACTGATAATGGAATGAAAAAAAAAAAAAAAAAAAAAGATAGCTAGATACAATTGCAAGGGGAATTGTGATACTATTTTAAAAAGTCCTGAGAATTATTGCAGGGTTTTTTGCAACCATATTAAAATGATCCTAAAATGACATTTAAAAAAAAAACGAGCGATTGAGAGCAGGGTTTAAACTTGAAATATATATAACTTTAGACTTTTTAAGTTCTGTAATAAGATCAAAAATAAAATACAGTAACCACCACTTAATACATTCATTGGTTAATAAAATCAGCTGATTAATCTCATCAAATTACCAGAACCGTAATCAAATCAATACAAACTACTTTTTGAACTGTCGCTTAGTAAAATCAGCATCGTCGGTTAATAGACTTAAAAAAAAAAAAAAAAAAAAAAAAAAAAATTCTTCAGTAGCAAAAAATGTAATTCATGCGAATAATTGTTTTATTTTATTTTATTTATTCTGCAGATTTTTTTTTTTTGAACTAAAAAGGAAAGCAATCTCACTGTTATCACTTTTTGTCAAAAATTTACACTTGCAGCATAGTTACAAATTAAATCACTTGTCTCAGTGACAATTTCAAGGAACGTTTTCTTGCGGTAATAAGTTACAAATTTGATTTGGTTCGCAAGTGATTTTTTTTCTTTTTAATTATTAAAAGATAATTTCTAATTCTTATTTTAAAATAACTAAGAAACAAGAGATTTAAACGGCGGAAAGATTTTAAATAAATAAATAAATAATGACTGAACTTTAGGGAAAGTAATAATGATTTTCTTCAAAGGAAAGAGCATCGAAACTTGGGATGTATTTAATTTATTTATTTTGAATGAACAATCAATTAATTATCTATCAAAATTTAATTAATATTGCTTATTAATTACATTATTCATTACCTTTTGAAATTTCTTTCCGTATTCAGGAAAGTAATACCTCTTTCTTGAGTGCAGCTGCAGGATCTTTCGTCGGATATAAAAATCAGCTGCTTAATAAAATCACTTTGGCTCAGGAGTCGGGACAAATGTGATTTTAATAAGCAGCTGGTACTGTATATTCCAAGAATGTTGCAAATTTTGATTAAGTGATATTTTGAATTTTATAGCTTCAAAATACAATACTTAAAAATTTTTAAAAATCAATTTTTAGATAATAATAATCAATTTAACAGTTGTGAATTTCCCGAATGTCAAAACAGAATTTAAAAATATGTATTGGCTAATGATTTATAATAGGGCAAAATTCCCCATACAAGCCCCCAATATTGGCTTTAGTTTCCGGTGACAATAAGTAGAGAGTTGCCTAACAGTCAAAGCAGTCGCCTAAAGTTCAAAGCAGGACCTTTTTCTTTCCCCTTTTTTTTCCCACTTAAAATTGATCAAATATATTAACATTTAATAAGTAAAAGCCCCTTTATGAAATTAAAAATAAACAAAATCCAGAAAATATAATTAAAGCAGTAATTAATATTCTTCATGCGCATTAGTCAGTCAAATTATTGTATGCAATAAAGTATATATATATATATTTTTTCCAAAATACCCAGTTTTTGGGTATTTACCCAGGCCTCGGGTAAATACCCAAAAAATATTTACCTACCCACTGGGTATTTACCCAATCCACATCACTACACACATCTAGACAGAAATCCCAATCCAATCCTTATCAACTTTTAATTTTGCATTTCCAACAGTTGCCACATAAAACATTATTCTTTGAATTTTATTTTTTATCTATGAAAGTGCTTCTTGAAAATATAAAAATAACAAATCTAACTTTTACAATCTAGTTGAAGAACCACATGCTTCATCGTAAATACTCATAAATAAATAGTAAATAAAAAAAAAAAAAAAAACATTCTAGTGCTAGGCATTGCGTAATCGAAATATTGCTGACTCAGAACGGGAACACATATTTGTTTACATTAGCTGAGAGTGTGCTTAATTAAAACCGCAAGCACAGACACCGCAAGCTGAAAGGGGGGGGAGAAAGAAACCGAATGCTATGATTATCTTCATGGCTATGATTATGCTGTATTTTGATTTTCATTTAAACTCTATCAATGTTTCAGTTATTTTAATGCTTAATAAGTCGCTAAAAAATAATACTTTCTAACGAAAAAAATTGTTTATTTTAATTATTTATCGATAAAAATAATGGATTCAAAGTTACTGAACTTTAAGTACGATTGAGAACGCAAGGAAACTAAGACCAGGAAGAGCTATCTTCCGTGGGAGACTTTCTAAAGTGTCTGAAGCCGTAATCACGCGAGTTTTGGAGAAAACAGTATAAAGTCGGTCTTTAACGGAGGAATTGTCCTCTGTAATAGGAAACTTTCTTAAGTGTTTTAATATACAAGTTTCTGAGAAAATCATGGAAAATTTCGAACTTTATCGTACGAAGTATCTACCATTGGAGAAAGAAAAAGAATATTTTCTGTGCTTTTTCTTAGGATAACTGAATACGCGATAACTTAGTTTTTATTGGGTGATTCTAAGAAATTTTCATATCTGAAAATGGGACTTTCACAAAAATCGCCGGATTTAAAATGGATTCATCAAAAAAATAGCACAAGAAAATTGCGTATTTTATAAATCAGCCACAAAAAATGACATTTCAGTAACAAAAAAAAAAGCTGATTTATGACTAAATAATTAGACATTTTTAGAAAAATAACATCTATTTTAGCAATTAGTTTACGATTACGTAATTTTGAAAATTAGCTGTAAAATAATTCCGTATTTCTATAAAAAGCCACAAAATTATACTTATAATGTAAATCATGTTTGAAAAAATCAAGAAATTCATCGATTAGCATCAAAATAAAGCCTTTTTCAGCGATTAAACATAAATTTTGTTAATTAGCGGCGGAATGATTGCATATTTCCGTCATCGGCTACAAAAATATTGCGATTTACTGAAATCAACTGGGGAAAAAAAAAAAAAAAACCTTTATTGGCTAGCAGCCAAATGATAGCATATAAAACGTAAATTTTTCATTATTAGTGGGTAAGCGATCCCGTATTAGCGAAAACTACTTCAAAATTATTCCCGATTTCAGAGATTACACTTTGAAAAAGAAAAGAAAAGAAAAGAAAAAAAAAAAGGAAATTTCACTGATTAGTGGCAAAATAGTAGAGTATTTAAGATTCAGCTTTTAGATGAACGTATTTTGCATAGATTAGTAGCTAAATAATAGCGTGTTTCGGCAATCGGCCGCATAATAATCGCGTATTTTAGGATTTACCTTTAAAGAAGAGTGAATTTTATCAATTAGAGCAAAATTATAGTATATATTAGCAATTATTTGCTATTAAACATAGATTTTGTAAATTTGCAGTGAGATAATTACGAATTTCGGCAATCGGTCGTAAAAATATTGTGAATTCTGTCAAATACGAGAAGAATAGCATATTTATTTAATTAATGATAAAAACGTAATTCTACCCCCCCCCCCCCCCCCCCTCTACGGAAACTCGATTTTTTAGGTATATTTAGCAATAATCTTAAGGGGGAAAAAAAGTTTCAGAAAAGTTGATGGTTGTCAGTTTGCACTGAAATTGAATTTAATGTTGTACAATTTCAATCCTTTTCCATCCTTAATAACAATGATTATTTTATTGTAGATTCAGTTTTATTACATTTTCTAATATCTAAACTATTAAAATTGTTCATTATTTTGACTTTTGTTACTCCAAAAGTTTAAGATTTTGTTTAAAAAAATCCAATTTTTGTATCTGTTTGAAGTATAGCATTGAAATTATTTTCACATCAATTGTCTTGTTCTTGTAATTAAACAAGTTTCTTTTGAATAGGCATGCACTAAATGTTTGATTATTACTGAATAATGAATATTCAGTATACTGAATAACTAAAAATTTGATGCATACCTACATCTTACCTTTTTTTTTTTCTTTACTTTACTTCATATGATTATTGCTAATTTATTTTTGTTAGTAGTTTCTTTCTTTCTTTTTCTTTTTTAATTTTTAAAATTGCTCCTCAAAGTAGCCGAAATGCTCCTCAAAATTTCTCTGAATACTCCTCAAACTGTTTTTGAAAAGTTGGAAACCCTGCATATTAGTGTATTATATTAGAATTAGTGTATTTTCATGTATCCATGTTAATATAAAAAGTAAATTTGGATAAAATTTCTATTATTTTTGAATGTTTGATTATTAAAAATCAATAAATTTCAGAAAGTAAGTCATAATGTAAACAAAAGATTTTATACTTATTCATATTTTAAGTATTTTCTAATTTTTTAGCGACTGCACTTTGTAGCTAAAAAGTACACTTTTTTTGCTTTTTAACTACACTTTAGCACTCCCAGAGGTTGGCAGCCCTGGCATTATTTTTAATTACTGCGTTAATATGGCTCAACGAAACTCTATTAACTTGATATTAAACATTACATAAAGTGATTGTAAAAACGGAAAATTTAACACAATATTTTACTTTTTCACAAAAATAAATAAAAATTTCACAAATATTTTGTTTTTCACAAAAAAGGGACCCAAAAAATTGAAACCTGGATCGACCCCCTGCAACTCGTAAAATCCAGATATCAATAGATTTTATATATCTGCACAGTGCCTTAAAAATGCTTAGCACTTAAGAGTGAAACGATCAGCATGAGGGTTAAAAGGGTGCATCAGATTGTCAAGGTCAGCCAAAGCCAATGCAATTCCATGGGGGAATCCTTTTTTTTTTTTTTTTTTTTTTTTTTCAAAAAATTTAATTTTTTATTCTACTGTCCCTTCTTTGATTGAAATTTCTGAATTTATTTTTATGCAAATGGCTTTTATTTTTAGTTCAATTTATTTCAGTTATAATTTTGCTTCAAAGAAAGTTTGTTATGCATTTTATGAAATGCACTTTAATTTTATGAAATAGTATATTATTTTATTATACAACTAGCAGGCTTAGCCCGCTTCGCTGGCCACTGAATTTAAAGGACACTCTTTTCTATATAGCTTTATAAAAATAGAACAAAACAAAATACTAAAATTGCTCGAAAGCTTGCTTCAGGTTCCTGCTGCCTTCGGCAGCGATTTGGTCACCCGCTAAAACTCAAGTGCCTGTCCCTATTACTTGCGACATTGGTTTACCAATAGTCTTCCATTTAGGTGCTTATTAGATAACAGTTTCGAAATATATAGTATAAAAAAAATGAAGTATCCCTTTTATATTTGAATCCCAGTTACATATGAACAACACTATGCGTGGTGCACATAATATTTGCTTTTACGTTATTTCCCATGTTTATTTTGTTTATCTGATCAACCATAAAATGACAGCAATTTCACGCCAAGTATTACAATATGCTATGACCGGCTATGCCTGTCGCATGAGACAATTTTTGTGGTTATATATAATTCGTGGTTTGTAAACCTGATCATACTACAGCCCTAATATAGTTCTTTTTGTCACCATTTTAGACTTAATCCTTTGTAACAATATGCTATGAGTGCTATTTCTGTTGTATTTTAGACAACTAATCTTTTTTATGGTTATATATATTTCCCATTAAACATATTTTTATTTATTATTAAATATTAATTTGAATTAATCAAATATTTCTGTTCGACGGCATGCAAGTGCAGTCACATACAGAGGCTCATTTATTTGTATGATGAATTAGCATAGTGATTAGTATATCTATAATAATAAATGAAAAGGTTTGTCTCTGTCTGTCTGTTTTATACGTTCAGCCTCTATTGAACGCAGAAGTACAAGAATTGACATACAGATGCTCTGAAGCCTTTCAGAGGTCCTCTTCGAAACAGAAGTTTGATGTAATAAATCTATATCCATCCATTAACATCGACGAGGCTTGCGAAATCGTAAACGAATCCATTAATAAAAACTACCCTGACCCGAAAATAGCCTAAACCTTAAATGCAGTTACCAATTTCTTATTAACCCTTTCGACGTTAAGAGTTCTTTTCTATTGCTGCAATAAAAATACCTGAAAATTTTACTGTATACTACAAAATAACCGGTCTTTAGAATTCAGCGTTGTACTTCAAGAAGTCTTAGAGTTGAGAAGAAAAAAATTTTCCCCCACACACAGAGTTAAGCAGCAGGCTAATCCCTTTGTTGAAAGGGCGTGTATCAATACAATGGAAATATCTTATCACGATAGAAGTTGACAATCCTTTATCCAGATTTGCTTCTCAGCAAAGTTATGCTGATTTTTGAGGGAAAATGGAAACAGTGCTTTATTTTTCAGAAAAAATAAGCGCATACATATTTCTAAGTAGAGTTAAGACTAGAAATTTTAAAGAGTAAACACTGCTTTATTTTTCAGAAAAAATAAGCGCATACATATTTCTAAGTAGAGTTAAGACTGGAAATTTTAAAGAGTAATTTATGTATAATACTAATAAAACACCAATTTCATTTGGTACCTTATTTGTAACGAAATTTTGATAAGATTTTTTAAAATTAATTAAAATATGAAAATAATAACTTGGTAAAAGCTTTAAAAATGGACATATAAAATTTTAATTGTTTCCAAATAAATAAATAAAATAAAATTACGAATTATTATTATTATTATTATTATTACTTTTTTTCTGCTTAAAATGCACAGATATAGTATTTTATATAGATGTATCATCCCCATGTTATTGTGCAAAGATTTCTGGTGTCGAAAAAGGTTTGGGCATCAGACAATAGGAAGTATAAAATTCGGAATAGTAATCGAGTAGAATGTTAATGAATTTTTTAAATGCCGGAATATTGCACGGCTTTTAAGTGTTGTAATAAATATATGAAAAGAAACGGGACAAGTTTTCATAAATAAGTTATATTCAAGTAATTTATAAAAAATATCATTTTTATAATCGGTTCTTTGTTATTATTATGAAACAATTACTATCTTTATATTTGAGGAAATGCTCTCTTTAAATTTTAAGATTTTATATTAGTTGTAATACGAAAATTTCAAAAATCGTTTAAATGTAGTTAGCCGCGGATGTTTTAATACATAACTAATATGTTGTGGCCACCACAAGACTTTCTTGTACATATAATCTTATACAAATTTACGCAATACAAATTATTTATTAATTATTTATTAAAAGTATTTTCCATGTTGAATGCAGATGATTTTTATGTCAAAGAAGTATAATAATAAATGCCGAAAGAAAGTCAGTTTTTTGCAGATATGAGTACACTAGAGTATAGTTAAAAAAAAAAAAAGAAAGAAAGAAAGAAAAGGAAAAGGAAAAGAATGAAAAATTGGTATCTAGAGTTTTTCATTCTCTTTTAGTACATAAATTATTCATAAATTTTATTAGCTAAATTATCTGTGTGTATTCCCGTGTACATTAACTCGAGGGAAAATATCCGTAAGAAAGCAAAATGGCCAGCTTCTCCCAAATGAAAAGGAATCACTTTTTCACCCTCGATGATCAATCTATGTCTTATTACTATATCTATGATAAAATGAAATATGCTTTCACATGGAAAAAAAAAAAAAGGTTAAATAATAAATTTGCTCATGCATGTGTAAACATGACGCTTTTATGGCTTTAAAATTAAATAATAATAATAATTTTAAAGGTTAGAAAGAAATTAAGCGCGGAAAATTCGCACTGGCTTGCTAGTTAATAATAAATTAAATATTTAGAATTTAATTTCGTTGAGAGAAACGAATAATACAAATAAAGGAATACATGGTTGTGCAATAATGAGTAAAGAATTTCAGTTCAATTTTTCTTTGAGACGTTTCGAATTTATATAAATATCACGTGGTAAATTTGAAGAAACATGTTTTAAATTTTATGTAGATCAATGTTTAGTAATTTGAACTGGCAAGAAGATATAAATTTCGAAATACATTTCTTATAATACAGCATGAAATTATTTTTTTAGTCCATGGAAATTCATTTTGTTGTTTTTCAACTAATTTCAACTTATTCGTAAAAAGAAACTGCACATTTTGCTTTGTTAAATAATCAAATAAAGATTATTTTCTTTATTAATAAAATATTCTGCATTTAAAAAAATAAATAAAACGTTCTTGATTTAAATTGATTTTAACCCTTTGTATCCCACCGGGACTTTAAAGTCCCATTTAAAAAAAAAAAAAACTACTGCAGGATTTCATTGGAACTTCAAACTCCCTATAGTTTAATATTTCCCTATAGTTAAGCTATAGTTTAATGTAAATTTAATATGAGATGTTTCTCATGCAACAAAAAAATACAACAAAAAAGTTTCAAATTATTTCTCCAAAAATAAGGTAATTTGGGATATAAAGGGTTAAATAAATCAATTGTTTGAAATATTTTGTATTTATTTTTTTAATGTTTATAATTTATTTTTTAATTAACTACAATATGTATTTCTTCCAAAATTTTGATATTTTTATTTGTTGAAAATTTATAATTTTTAAGGGCATCAGTGGTTATATTAAACATAAATAAACACCTCTCAGTTGATTTGTTAGCTAAATGAATTCGTACTTTGCTGTGACTCCTATTTAAAAAAAAATATTTATATATATGACTTTTGAAATAAATTTATGACCAAATATAAGATTTATTGTTTTATGGAGAGAAAAAATTAGGAATGAAAGGGTTAAGATAATTTGCAGAAAACAACAGATTCTTAATCGTAAAATGGCAAGATGAATAAACAAATTATTTGTTATTTTGAACGATAGTGTTTGTTAGGTCGTCATAGCCCTACCTTTTTTCAAGTCATTTTTATTGCTTATTGTTATTAATAAACTTCGCTAGTCACTATTTAAAAAAAAAAAAAAAAATCAAAAGAATTGAGCAATCATTTTTTCCCCCTTTTAATTGCTTAATAAATAAATAATAGTTATAAAAAAAATTACATTGAAATCGCTCTAGAACTTTATTTGGGTACTGACTGCCTACGGCCGCTTTTTTTCTTCCAGCACTGCATCGGTCCAAGTTCACACTATGTTCAGAAGGGTCTTTATTCAGTACTTCAATTTGGGTATTTATCGAAGACAGGTGGAGCTGTTATAGTTTAAGATATGTGATTTTAAAGACGACTGTGTCTCAGCATCTATTAAATATTTTTCTTCAAGCCGTATATTTTATTTCCTACACTCTTCGCACTATATTACCATATGATTCTGACCAATATAAGACCATTTTAATAAATTTAATTTTTTATACTATATTACTATCTTTTTCTCATAAATAAAATAAACAACAACAAAAAAAACTTTTCAAAGAATTTAATTGTATGAAAAGTAAAAAGTTGAGACATTATAAAAATTATACATAAACATGAATGTTATAAATGGTTTCTTTAATTTAAAATTTAATATGTTTAGTTTGTTTCGACTATTTTACAATTTGAATTCAATAAACACTATAAAAAAATAAAAAATAAAAAATAAAAAAAATCGCCCTCTAATGAAAAAATTATAGCTGTTGCTAAGGTACGCAGATTGAAATGAATTAATATTAGAAAAGAAAACATAAATGTCAATGAATAAAATCGAAAAAGAAAATAATAATAATAATAAATCAATGGTGAAAACTATTTTAATGAGGTGCACTTTTATGGTCCAAGTTACCTTTCTGCTAAGTTTTGTAGCTCTGTGATCAGTAGTTTAAGCACCAGAGAAAGACAGTCACACAGACACAGCAATATGCATATAGATACAAAGATACTTCTCTTGATTTATATACATTTATATATTTATTTATTTATTTATTCCTTTATTTTTTGATAATTTGATAAATTGATTTTGTTATTATTCTTATTCTTATTAATTTTTTGTGAGGGGGGGGGGGGTGTATTTACTTGATTAATTTTTTACCTTTGTTGTTATCGAATGTCAAATATGTCAGTAAATTTTGTTAATTCTTCGTTTACATATCATTTGATCTATAATAACAGTAATATAATAATAATGTGTTTGTGTAACAGCTGACTGGAGAGTCACAAAAGTTTTCATACTTTCTGTTTTGACTCACAACGAAGCACTTGAATCCAGATTTCTGGATTTTTAAGAATTAATTGAAGTTGATTCCATTGTCATTTTCAGTCCCCTCGCTTATCAAAGACAAAGTTAAAAGAGATTAGCTGTCAATCAAGAAAATTACCAGAGATAAACACTTCTTCTTCTTTTTACTTTCTGTTACCCATAGGGTTGAGAAAGTATCGTTTTAGGGTCAAATGTTTGAACGTGAGTTTTTGTTATATTTACATGTTCTGAGGTCTCCTGAATAGGATAATCATGTTTTTAGCGAATGGTCTGTGTGGATGGTTGTTTGTTATCAGTATACCTCAAGAACAAATAGTAGCAGAAATTCCAAACTCAGTATTCTAAATATGTATCATATGGGGATGCTACAGTAAGCTTCTCGTTGAGATGAATCTAATGGTTCGTGTACAGGGACACTCAAAAGTATTCAAATACATTAAATCTATGGGAAGAAATTGCAGGTAAATAGAGTTTAACATCTATAGACTGCACTAAACCAAATGAAATGAATATATATTTTTTGTAGTAGAGATAGTCAACTGGGAAAAAAAAAAATGTGTATGTAGGAGCCCCGCGTCCCCCTGGGGCGGAAAGTCCCCCCTTGAGGGGGGACTTTCATGATGGGTATCTTTCAAAAGAGCTCGCCAATACCTTTACAACGAATGGTTGAACCACGATCTGCGATAATTTAAAAAGAAGTTATCGATTTTTCTTTTTTCATTTTTAACAAAAAAAAAAAAAAAAAAAAAAAAAAAAAAAATGTAATTTTAAGAATAAATTCAATTTTTTTTTTTTATACTTCTCTAATATGGAAATTGTCTGCATTATCATAAAAGATAATTTTTTTTAATAATTTTAATAAATTATTTTTTTTAAAAACAGAATTATTTTTTAATAACCGAATTAAATTCTATATAAATGTAGGTGCATTAATGAAACGGAGGGTTGAGGAGGGCGGTAGCCCTCCTCACACAGAACTAATTATCATATAAAACTCTTCCGAAGCCTAATTTGAATTGTTTAACACGGGTTTACATAACAGTACTCGTTATCTTACCTCTTAATCTGCAACCTGTATTTATAGTATTAAATTTCAGGGTAAGAGAAAGTCGTGTGAGTGACACACCAGATTATTATTATTATTATTATTATTATTATTTTATTCATTTATTTATTTATTTTTTCGTAGTACAACATGTCTTACTATTTCTTTCAGGCAGTGATTTTCCATTGTCGCCGTTTATTGTATTACACCTTGAAAAAATGCTGAAAGTTTGACATTGTATCTGTCCAGATTATTAAATGTTATGGAGAATTGGTACACCTATTAATCAGGACGATATCTAGCTAACGCCGTATTTTTTAATTCAGTGGGATATTGGTTCAAAAGATATTAAATAAAAATCACACTGTAAAATTAGAAAATAGAATAAAAGAAAGTAAAAGAAAGAAAGAACGAAAGATGCCTCTAATAAAAATAAAATAAATAAACAAATAAATATATTTCCTTTTATGTCAAAAAAAAAGAAAAATGAACGTGCAAAAAATAAAATTGAGAAAAATCTTGCTAGACCGACATCGACATATATATTACCCGTTATCATTATATTGTTTTTCTTTATGTTGAAAATAAATAAATAAATAAAATATAGTAAAGTTAACATATATGTATATATTATAATTTCAGAAGGATTTGACGTCTTTGTTTATACTAAAAAAATATTTAAAAATATTCATAATTAATTTTTAAAAGAATGTTAAATTTACTTTAAAGAATAATAATTTATTTAAAGGAATTTATAATTTATTTAAAAGAATGTTAAAGTTTCTAAAATAATGATATCAGTTTTTATGAATTAAAATGAATGAAAAATATTTAAATAAATTTAATAATAATAACAATAAAAAGGAAATTTCTGAAGGTAAATAATTTTTTTGACATAAATACGACTTTTAAAAATGTATTGAAATTATAAAAACTATATATTCATAGATTCTATGATTCATGAGTTAAGAATATATAAATAAATATGTAAATGTATTTCTTTTCATATCGAAAGAAAAAAAAAAATATTTTTTTTTCTAATAGTTAAAATAAAAATTTGTCAAAAATATGTAAAAAAAGAAAGAAAAAAAGGAAAAGTTAAAGAAAAGAAAGAAAAATAGCATTTTTAATTTTAAGAAATAACTTGTTCGAAACATGTATATGTTAAACTAATTACATTCAAATATAATTAACCTGATAAATAAGTACTATTGCAAGGAAGCATTATTTATAAAACTTGCAACAGTTATTTGAAGTCAAAATAATAGTACATCACTTCATCAGGTGAAAAAATCTAGGCACGAATTCATTAACAGAGCAGAAGGCATTTTAAATATCTTAATAAGACAAACTTACTAAAAGATATTTAAAATGCCTTCTACGTATGGCTTTCTTAGAAACATCATTTTACGAATTTCGGAGTAGTGCTGCTGTCTAACGAAAAGTGTGTTGGGACATTAAAGGTAATTGAATGCGCTAGCCTAGGTTCCCAAATGCATGCCTTCCGTTGGGTCATTTTAAGGATCCTAGCCTGTATTTACGCAAGTTTTGTAAGAAATCGCTAAAAACTCTGAACATGTAAGCCGACGAGCGTATCTGGGATCGAACGTAGAAATTATCTCTAACAAACAGGAAAGAACAAATGTTTAAAAAATCAATGGTAAAAAGTTTTTTTTTTTAAAGTGTTGCATGAAAAGAATGTTGGATGTTTAATTTCACTGCGAAGCTAGTGTAAGTTAAATGGTTAAATGATATTATGTGTTTAGTAAAATGCATGGACTGAAAATTATTTGATAATTATGCTTTGCAGCTCAAGAAGTTAGATGTGATCATCTGCAGATGAAACCATTTTAATCAGTAATTGAGACATCTTGTAGCTAAATTACACTGCGCGGCACAAAGAAAAAGAAAAAAAAAAATCGAGATCTCACATCATTTTTGCTGATTCTTATGTAAAGTGACCTCCTGAATCCGAATATGACTCCCATTTTGCCCAGTCACCCACCGTTTTCTAGATACACCACCCCCTCCTTCATTTATTTCCATGTCCGGAAATTTTATGACCATGAATTTGATTTGAAGAATGAAAAATAATTAATTTAACACCTGAAAACAAAAAAATATAAAGTTAAAAAAATAACATCAATAACAGATTTTAAAAATGTAAGTTATGTAATGCATAATTTCAGTGACAAATCCCCCCCCCCCCCCCCCCCCCCCCCCCCAAAAAAAAAAAAAAAAAAAAACCCTTGTCGCACATGTTAATGTTTTAGAATTTTCCAACGCTATAGTCCCTCAGAAGATATTTAACGATTAAAATAATCCCCCCCCCCTAATAAAAATCAAATTTATCGCCATACAATCACCGAAAAATAATATAAATAGGGGCCATTCCTAAAAAACGATGGGTTATTGGTCAAAATGGGCGTCCTATTCGGACTCAGAAGGTTATTTTATATAACGTATTTTACAATATGCTGAAGTGATGTCAGAGGCAATTTTTATGCCGAGCAGTGTTATTCATTATTTACAACAAAACTGCTGTGTTAATAAAATTAATAAAATACAAAGAAATTTCCATAATTATAATAACATATATTTGATTTTGTTTTCCACGGAAGAAAGAAATAAAATATTTTCACCCTCGCGTTTGTTAGAAGTATGTATGTTAAACATGATATTTTAGTATTTTAATTTCTTTTTCTATTTTACTGAATAATTTTTTTATTTATTTATTGAAAAAATAGTATTTCTTGATTGAATTTTAGAATATTAACAAACAATGGACTAATTATATGGCTTTATCTTTGCATCGCCCCCATCCTTTAATTAAATTTATATTATTTAATAGAATTAAAATTCATGATGGTGAGATTACCCGATATATGCGAATGGAAAATAAAGTTTTGATGGAAGTTATCCTGATTAACTTTAATATAAATTAATTTAAAAATTAAAAATGGAGAAAAAAATACAAAGAAAGACTATTTTTTCTAGCAAGTTGTGTATTTCACTTATATAGATAGCTGATTATATATAGTTCTATATTATATATTTAAATGTTAAAAGCACTTTTCTAATTAAACTGTAGAACTAACAAAGTGTAATCGTTTTTATTTAAAATGAATTAAACTAATATGAAGGAACTTTATTGAAAATGTTGTGTGTAAGACATGAATGTGGAGGGGGGGGGGCGGATACTCTAGGCTTTTCATATTGCTGAGTTTCGAGTGACACCTGTAATTAATTTTCGTTTTATTATTATAGAAAAAACACTGGAAATAAAATAACGTTTATCTAAAGCACTTCATGCAATGCAATAACATATTTCCCCAAGGAATATATATTCAATATTAGAGGTTCTTATGATTGTCTACCGGGCATTACAAAAGATACAAAAAGAAAAAGAAAAAAAAAATCAGGGTTGCTACACAAATCCGGAGAAAAAATTCCCTCAGCTTTCCCTGTCCCTTTTAGAAGTAAAATAGACGATACACAATCATGCAGCATTAGAATCTAACATGTTTATAAGTTAATTGAACATATTTAGGGTATATTAATTTTATTAACTCTATAGTTGGGAAAAAACACATAATTGATTCATTATAAAGCACTAAAATTTTTAAAAATATTTTATTATGAAAAATTTTTCCTGTTTTTCCAAAAAATTTCAAAATTCCCTGAATTTTCCCTGTTTTTGCAATAAATTTTGAAAATTCCCTGAGTTTTCCCTGTTTTTTAATAGATTTTCAAATTCCCTGCGTTTTCCAGTTTTTCCCGGTTTTCCAGATGCCGTAGCAACCCTGAAAATGAACAAATTTTTCTTTATGAACTGCATTTCAGTTTATGATAATCACCAAATCATAAGAGATTCATCTGGTAATTTAGTAATCTGTTATAACATTTTATAGATTTTATGTATTTGTATTCTTAAAAAAAGAAAGACAGAAAGAAAAAGGAAAATGGCATTTACTTGTGTGTTTTCTTTCCTCTTTTTTCTTTTCTTCTCCCCCCCCCCCCCCCCTCCCTCCAACAGTTTTCATGCTTCTTGGTTGCATATGATACCATACATTTTTCTAATATCTTGACAGTATGAATGACTTTTATGATTATGATCTGATCATCATTCAGTATAACTTTACAGAGTTGATAATATTTAAAAATATAATATATGTGAATGATTTAATTTATGTAAGTTTGGTTTATAAATATCAAAAACATTAAAGTAATAATTTGTTTTCACCAAATATAATAGAAATATATAAATTAATATAGTCTAGTATGAAGAATATTACGAACAGTTTTGACAAGCATTAACTTTCACTATTATGTATGGCAATTTTAATTTACGCCCGCTTAATTTTAATTTTTTTAATAATTTTTTCTAAATTATTATACAGTAATTACGATCTACTTTTTACTTTCTCTTATCCATATATATATGGTATATAAAGTATTGTTTTTCGGTCAAATTTTCGAAATTGTGTTTTTGTTATATTTACACGTTTACAGGTTCCTTCAATCCGAAAAACAGGTTTTTAGATATTGATCTGCTTGTGTGTGTGTGTGCTATCAGTATATCTCTAGAAAAATAGCAGTAGGAATTTCAAACTTGCCATTCTAAATCTCTATTATACAGAGATGCTACATTAACGTTTTCGTTGAGATCAAACAAAAGATTTATGCACAGGGACATCCAAGATAATTCTAATGCATTACGTCTATAGGGAAAATTGAAAAAAAAGTAGAGTTTAACATTTATAGACTACATTAAACCAAATGAAATGTCTATACATTATTTATAATTATAAAAGCATGTTTCGCGTAGAATATGCTATGGAATGAAAATCCTTCACCATTCGTTTACAGGGCTACACAAAAGAATTAGAATATATTGGCATAATACATGAAAATTTATTCAGCTACCTTTTAGGCTGTACTATAAGATATTAATACAGGATTATATTGAAGTACACAATGTGGACTGTACGTAATATTTAGAAGATGTACAGGGTTACCAATAATTAAGCGAAAACATTCCTTTTTATTGAACGTAATTAATGAAAGTGCTTTCCTATAATATTTCACCAAGTTCAGGAAAACTGATTTGAATTAAAAATTAATTCCTCATAGCATGTGCTAAATAGAGTATTTTTATAACTAAATATTTAGCGTTTGTTTTTTGTATAAGTACATGTCTTGAGGTTTCCTAAATATTACAGTCATATATTTAACGTTTTATCTTTGCCTATGTCTTTTATCAGAATAACTTAAAAACAAATAATTGCAACCAATTAAAATGTTGTATTTTGGAATTAATAAAAGATTTTCATTTGAAAAAATTTACTAAAATTGCTAAATTTCAAGAAATGGCGCAGATGAAAGTTGTCTGAATAATTTGGAATGAATATTTAAACTTAATAACAGCTTTTTAATTATCTTTAAATGTAACTACAATAATAGAACGGGGGTGCAGGTAAATTAGGCGGTAGCCTCCCCTCATACAGAATTATTTGTCAAATGAAGCTTTTCCGAAGCCTGTTTTAAATAGTTTTTAATGAACATTTATATAATATTTGTTATCTTATTCTTTAATGTACAATCTGTCATTATGATAATGAATTTCAAGTAAGAATTTCATGCGAGTGCCACACCAGATTATTTCTTTTTCATCCTAAAGAAAATTTTAGGCGCCTAAGCAAAAATATAAAAATAAAAGACTTTTTTGGCACGTTCATTTCTTGAATTGGCCAGCAATATGCTTATTCATAATATATATTACATAGAATTATAATACATCGAGTTGCAGAATTGTAAGCCAGAAACGACTCTGTCGTTAACTACAAGCAATTTCATTTTAATTATAGTTTAACTTATTTCTTATTTAAAAAAGCAAACAAAAAAAGTTACATAATTATAAATGATTTTGCACTGAAAATTATTAAATCGGAGCTATAATAAGTGATTTTAAATCATAAGATTACATTGTATTATTATTAAAATAGCACATTATTTAAATGTAAGTTTTTACCACTACATATAGAAAAGTCAATTACACTTAATAATGCAGCATTTAAATTTTATTTCCAGCATGGAGAAATATTTATTTCCTTTCAAAAGAAATCTTGTGAACTTGTTTAAAAGCAAAGAAGTAAAAGTAGTATTGTTAAAGATACAACCCCAGGCACCTGGTGGGGAATCAATTGTAGTTGCTGGAAAACTATTCTTATCCGTTCAACCCACATGTCAATCAAAGAGTCTGCGAAAGGAGGGGAATGAAATATAGAATAAAACGGGCTTGACCACTCAGCCCTGGAAATATGTATCTAAGAAAAGACGGGTTCAACGCTTCAGAGACGAAAATCTTGATCAAGAAAAAGACGGGCCTGACCATTTACGAGACACATTTCAAATCCGGAAAAAGACGGGCTTAACGCTTATAGGGTTAAGAGAAAATTACTTTACTTTCAATGGAAAAATATACCAACAGATTAAAGGCATCCCAATGGGGTCGCCCATTTCGGGTTTCGTTGCAGAGTTTAAATTAAGGAACTTAGATGACCAAATTTTAGAAAGTTAAAAAAAAAAAAAAACAAGTTATATATTGGTATAATACTACCATCACGAGAAGGCGGCTGGAAATCCCGCTCGGTGGAACAGTTCATTTTCTTAAGAGGCCTCAGGAGTGATTTGACTTTTTTCTTTCTCTAGCGTTAATCTATAGTGTTTTTTGCTTTACCAGTTTTTCTAATATCTCATAATGTAATTAATATTTCTTTAAAATTTCAAAAGGATTATTATTTTGTACTTCTCTTTTCTTTTCGCTACTTTTCACTTTTTAAAAAAACTCATTAATTGTATTTTAAAAAAAATTATTGAAATTTGTTTGTCAAAGTAGAGTTGAAAAATTGGACTTTGAACTGCTTTTTCTGAAAAAATATTTGGTTTATCGAAATTTGATTAAGATACGAAAAATGTTCCTTCAAATGCCTATTGATAGACTTAAAAATATTTTGTATGTGTTTAATATTAAATCCTCCAGTAGAAAAATAATCAAAGAGATGAACGCAAAGTCATATATTTCCTACCCCCTCTAGTAGGGTAAAAAAAATCCCTATTTCTAATGGGCGTTACACCTGTCAGCGTTGATAGATGTTTATCTTATCTATTCTTTTTCTTTCAACAGCTGCAGGCACTTTTGGAGTCTCTGAAATGACCATTTGTGGTCGTAGCAGCACCTTTCATGAAATGAAATACCAAATAATAGTTTGCTTTCATACGTTGTCAGGGGTTGATCCAGGTTTTAATTTTTGGGGCCCATTTTTGTGAAAAACAAATTGTTTTTGTGAATTTTTTATTTATTTTTGTGAAAAAAAAAAGAATTGTCGCTAGAAAGCTTTCATTTTAGCAGATACTCTGTCTAATGTTTAATTTCAAGTTAATAGCATTTTATTAAAAAGTATACACTCATTAAAAATAATGCTGTAAACATGGAACAAATTTACAAAAGTATTACTTTTATAAAACAAAATTTTGTGAAAGGGCTGTTTTTATAGATTTGAATTTTGTGAAGGGACCCATTTTATGGATTTGAATTTTATGAAGGGGCCCATTCAAAAGGATTATTATTTTGTACTTCTCTTTTCTTTTCGCTACTTTTCACTTTTTTAAAAAACTCATTGTATAATAACCTCGCCTGTTTTGTCACATTCTCTCCCCTTTGCATCTGGGCACAAAGCTAAAAGAATTGAATTGAAATAATTCTACAGTTGTTCGAATTATTTCTCCCATTGCTTTTTGTGATTGTTTGAATACGCCTAGTTCAAAAACCTTTATAATGAAAAAATGTTATGTGTATATATATGTCTATAATGAAAAAATGTATAATGAAATTTTTAACGCTCGAGTTTACGATAAAAGTATTTTTTCATTGGAAATTCGTACAATAAACACTGGATTGATGTTTTGGAGGGAAAACTTATTAATATAAAAATATTGCATAAATACTCAACGATTATAGTAATATCTAAATATTTTGGAAGTATTTTATATGAAATTAGATTATTTGTTAAATTAAAATACATTGCCAAGGGAATAAATATATTAAAAATGCACATGCACTTTTTATTTATTTTATTATTATTATTATTATTTACTAGCACGCTTCGCTGGTCACTATATTTAAATGGATTTTCAAAAGAATTGGATCAGTATTTATTTCTTATATCATTTTATAAATAAATAAATAAATAAATAAAAACTATTGAAATTGCTGTTAGAAGTCTGCACGGGCCGAAATTTTGAGCGGCTCGTACGAAAGTTTTGATTACCCAACCCGGCCCGTTTATTTTTTACCAGTGTATGGCCCGGACAAAAAACGATAAAATCAGGCCTGGCCCGATTTAAAAATATGTAAAAAAAAAAAAAGCATGTTTTTCTATGAAAAAGATTTTTAGTATGTATTTTGCAGAGGTTTTATACAGCCAAGCAATAGTATGTTCTTTAACAAAACTGTTGAACTTTTACAAGATATTTATATATAAACAGAAATTCATTATTACAGACAAGACACAAACAGAAAGTCAAATCGAAAATATTAGCATTCATCAAACAATATAGGAAGGTATTTAAAATGTTTAATACTAATAAAAATGCACTTACAACCATTTCCTGTTATATACCGTAATGTATCCGAATCTTTCATGTGATCTGGTAAACAAAACTTTAATGCTAATCCAATTATATTCAATAGAAAGTTGCGTTTGCCCATGCTAAAAATTATGCTACTTTCATCCACTGGAAAAAAGAAAAAGTTACAGCGGAAGGATTTTTATAGCTTTCATACCATCTAAACTCTACAGACCATAGGAAACAAAGCCTTATACACAGTAATGTATATAATTTCCTTTGTTTGTACATGTGCACAAACTTGTAGTGACATGCATACCATTTTGAATAGGAAACCATCTAATATTACTTTAAATAAAATATATTAATTTCGAGACATGCTAAAAATATTTGCTGAAAATCCTATCGCAAACAGACATACTGATAGACAATTATATTGAAGTTACAGACATTTTTTAATAAAATAAAATTTTATGTGACATACCAGCCTGTAAAATTGTGTAAAATAAATGACTGAATAAATATTTTATCATTTAACTCAACTTATTATTCAGGAAATAGAGTAATAGTACTATACAAAATACTTGTAATACGTTTTTATGATTTCATAAAAATATACAGTAATGCGTTATGCATTTACTTCTTTATTTTAACAGACACAAAGGGGAGTATTTTCCATATTGTCTTTAACTATCAGCAAATGTTCTTTTTACGAAAATTGAATTATGTATTTTTGATGGTGTTCTGATAATTCATAATTGCAAATGCTTAGTGCTTATAAATTTGAAAAAAAAAAAAAATGATTTAAATAGTAATTAATATAGAAATTTGTCTTTAAATAAAAAAGAATGAATAATTGTCTTAATTATTTAATTAAACTAGTACCTAGATGACTGAGTTCCCTCGTTTTCACTGTAAAACATCATTTGCAGTGATTTGTTTTCGGGGAATATATTTCTTATTTGTTTGCCCTGTATGAAGCTTAAATGTATTTTTCAGTGATTTTAGATAATTAAAAATATAATCGTTTAAAATATTCCGCATATAATATACATATATATATGTATATTCCAAGTGCATTTTCAGTTCTCAACTGCAAAATTAATTATGTGCTCAAATTATTATACACTGTTAAATGATTAAAAAAAAAAAAAAAAATTATTTAAAGTAATTGAAAAGAAAGAGAAAGGAAAGAAAATTAAATTGATTACAATTTTTCCTTCTGTCGCAGGTCTCTTTTGAAAGTACGATGTAATCAATTATTTTTTTTTCCTTCTGTTGACACAAATAAATAAAGCTTTAAGATCATTTATTTTAATTTTTAATTGTTGCCAAAAAAAATTACGCGTTAATTTATTTTTCGACGTATAATAAAATATACTTTCACGCGAATAATAATAATAATTAAAAAAATAAAAAAAAAGTTTGTCGGTACTGTACGTTTTGGAATTGATTATTATTAATTTTCTTTTCTTTAGTTTTTTTTATTTCAAAAAGGAAAAGAAGGAAAGAAAAAAAAAAAAAAAAGATTTTGACGAAATTCTGGCAAAAACAGAATTTAGTTTAGTACGGAGACTATTGGTTTATTTATTTATTTTCTTTCTTTCTTTTTTCGAATTATAACACCGCTTTCAAATTATTCGATAAATTTTCGATTTCGATAAATGTCCAACCATCGTAAAACTGGCGACAACGTTTTATCCGTAGATTGAGAAGACTAATAGTCCTCCGTCCTAAAAATCTGGTACATTCAGCGAAAATATCTTTATTAAATTATTGAAAGTATTTCATTGCTTTTAAAATTTGATTATCTACTTAAACTTTTTCCTGACACCTTTATTGAAATTTAAATAAGTAAAGAAAAAGTAAATCATAGTTGTCCATCACAAAATTAAAAAGACAGTTTATCCCATAATTATGGATTATATACGATAAAAATAAATGAAAGAAAGTAAAAATAAAGACTAGCTTCACTAAATCAATCAATTTTCCTTTTCTTTTTTCTTTCTGTCTTTTTATATTTTTGTCAATACAAATAGATACCATATGTTTGGAAAGATATTTAACGGGTGTTTGAAGAAGGGGAAAATTGTGTGGTTATTGGGGAAGATTCTCTTGAAATCCCCCAGAAAAAAGGGATTGTCTCGTCTACAAGCGGAATGTTCGCTATTGAATGGGGGAAGGCAGAAACCATCCTTTTCTTTCGCTAACCCTGAAAAATGAATTCCCACGTCACTCCTGGGAAGCCTTAAAGGTTGGGATTGCGGAGTGAGCAAGTAGTTTAGGGTTGAAACAATTTTTGTGCGCGCTGCTGTCTTTGGCGAAAATTACGGTAACTCTTCCCTTTCAGTGGTTTTCTCTTATTTATTATTATTGTTAATTTTATTTAGCATAAAACTGTTTTTCTTTTTTGAGGGGGAGGGGAAAGAACGAGGCCAAATAGATTTTCCTTAAGGAATAACGTTTCTTTCTGAAAATTTTTAACAATATATGCATATTTTTTGAAAAGGAAGAAAAACTCATCTCTCTATATTCCAATTCACAAAGTCCAAGGACGATAAAAATACGAAATATATGTGTAAGTCATATCAATAATCATATTGTATTTGTAAGTGCTGCACTTCACGTGAAACTAGAAAAATACTAAAAAAACTTGAAATAGACGATTTTAAAACATAATTTGGCTGACTAAAAAATTTAAACTGAAGCATAGTATACATTTCAAGACTGTTCGTGATGAATTTAAAGCTGCAAATTTTCAAGAAATAAGATTTGTTTTTAAAATTGGAAGAATTGTCAATAATTAAGAATATAAAATCTATCAGTAAATTTATGAATTGAAATTTAATTTACCATATAAATGTTTAACAAACAGAAATTGTTAACTTTTTTTTTTTTTTACATTTAAAATTTTGATACCTAATGTAATTTTTCTGTTATTAATTTCAGTTTGACTTTAAACTCTAGTTTAGTTATTCGTGTAATAATATTTAAAAAAAAAAGATAGTGAATCCTTCAAACTACGTCAGGTTTTTTTCTTGTATATTTAAATACAATACATAGATATACAACAATTATTAGCCTGTGATAGGGTATTGAATAAAGGAAATGTCGAACTCACTCATGAATGTCAACTTTACAAACAGTATTTATTAACATTTTCACGATGAAATAGATCATTTACGGAAAGAGTTAATTTTTTTCTATTTTTATTTATTTATTTATATAAATAAATCTCCAAAAGAACGATTACTTTTAGCATTTAAGTATTACAATTCATTTTAAATTAATCTGTCTATCGTAAAATTATGAAAGAATATTTAGGTACATTCCTTAAAATATTTTTTTTTTCCTTTTCTAAATGTCATTTCTTTTTTTAATAACAACATTAAAAAATTAAAAATAAATAAGTATTTAGTGCAAATGTTATCATAACATTACTTAAAATTCCTGTTTGTATTTTTTCTAACTAGAATTTGAAATAATTCCTCTATGCATAAACATATTTACATGAATGTATTCTTCCATTTTGCTACAAAAGGCGCTAGCCAGCCAAATAAAGTAATCCTAGTTCAAAGCACTTTGTCCTTCAGCTGTTTTCCCATTCCTCCTTCCTCCTCTAAAATACTATAGTGGACTTTGTTGAAACCACGTGACTCCTACGTCACACCCGCCATCTCGTGATGGCATAGCAATATCGCTACATCGATGACGTTTTCGCCGTCATCGAAAAAAGTGTTGATGTTAATGAAATCCTCAATATTATCAATAGCCACGATCCTAATATCCAATTTACCTATGAAGAAGAAAATAACTCAAATTAATTTCCTAGACGTTAAAATTACCCGCACTTAAAATAAATTTCCTTTCTATAGTCGCCAAATTCATTACCTGCCTATTGGAGCTTTTTAATGCGTTTTAAAGGGAAGATTAAGTCATTTTAACACGAAAAAGAGCTAGAAATGCAGAAAAATGACATTTTTATCAACTTATTAAGCCTCTTTGAAAGAATTTATACAAAAATAAATACAATTATTTACAATTTCGTAAAAATACGCATTGATGAAGTGCTAATGTAGTTAGTTCTATAGCTATGATTCTACAGAAAATTTAAAAACATGGTTTATAAAAAGTTCTTTATCTTATAACTATTTATATTTTTGTTGTGCTACTTAGATTAAAATGGCTGTTGCTATATTAAACTTCTTGTCGAAAAACATTCTGTGTACTTAAACACCAAAATTTAAAAAATCGTCCAGGAGGATCTATTAATGAAACTGATAAAACAAAAAATATGGTTCATAGAGTTTAAATAATCTATTTAAAACAGAAAATGGTTTCCATAGAATCTTCTGCTGTTGCCACTTAAAATTCATACTTAGTTAATTAAAAAAAATCTAATTGTCAGATTGATAAGCTGTTTAATCCGTTGGATTCACAAAAATTGCTTCTTTCATTTGGTATCTTATTTGTAACGATAAGAGTGATATTTCTAATTTATTTTCTAAAATAAATGTACTTTTTCTTTTCTTTTTTTATTCTGTCGAAAAAAATTGGCAACAATTAAATTATGGATAAAATTTAAATGGCTAATTTATCAGAAATTAGAAGGTTATTTTTTTCACATTTTAATTAATTATAAGAAAACTAATAAGAAATTCGAAAATCCAGCTTTGAGGTGCATCATGGGAGGCCATTACGAACCTCCATGCAAATTTGTGTAGCTCTGCGATCTGCCGTTTTCCTAAAAGGCTCTAGATATACATACACAATGACACACACACACAAACATCTTATTTTATTATATGTATAGATTTAATCAATCTTCCTTTTTCTTTTTGTAAAACCTTCTGGTTTTTGAGCACAAATCTCCCTATTTTTATCTGCCTTGGGTTAGCAGGTATGTGATAAGTATACTGGACAGAAATAGTTAAAGGGTTAATTTTATAGCTGTTTCTAAATATTGTGGTTGGAGACAACTTTATAGAATTTTTATTCATAGTCATTTATTCTTAGAAAATTTATATAGAAAAGTGACATCATAGTTTCAATTTTTAGTCATACACCTTTTGTTTCATTAGCAAGATTTCAATTTTGCACATTCTTAAAAGGAAAATTTTCAATATTCTTTTTGTCCTTGTAGTTTCATATTTTCCCAATTGAAAATCTGAATATCATGCCATGTGATTTAATAGATATTCTAGTTCCTTTGTAATAGACTTCATCAGTTGTATGAATAGCTAAACCACCTGTAAAGTAATTAGACTCCTTTTATCCAGTCTAGTTATTTTTACTTCTGATGATGAAATGTTCTATTTAAGTAGCTAGTATAAATCTATGAATTTTGGCATGATGTTAACAAAGATTTTCTTTTGTAGATACTGTCAGCACCACCCATTGCTGCAGTTTTAAAGTAGTTAAGTATCTTATTTTTTCTCTCATCTGTTAAAGGTGAATTATAATCCAATAGAATGTGGTGAGTTATACTTTTTCTCCCACTTTACCCCTTAAAAAAAATTGTGGTGCTAAATTTTATTTTTAAAAATGTCAGTATTTATTAGTGCTGACTCTAACCTAATTTGGCAAGTTGCAGCACCTGGTGGCCCTGTTAAGCTCCCAACCAACTTTTCTAATTCCTTATAGTATCTTTTGGTATTTTCTGTGCCTGTAGCTTCTAGGCAGTTCGTTGACTACACAACTTATGAATGTTTAGAAACTCATTTGCTATTCTGTCAAAATTTATGATTTCGTTTTCTTCCATGCTGGCACTAAAGAGAGAGTTCTCCTTAGGTTTAAAAAAATGGCAGGCAGGTGAGGTATGTTTCAAAGAGGGAACGTTTTGTAGGACAAAAAGAGGTTGCATTTTGGTCTGGCATCTAGGATGCTCATTCAACTTCAAAGAGCATTGAAGGTGGTGCAACGCCCTTCTCAAAGCTTTAACATAGCTGCTGACTTTCCTGATTTGATTCTTTCCAGAAAAAATCTTGGATTTTTTTTTTTAATAAAGATTTTCCATTTTTTTTTTTTCTACTTTCAAAATTTTAAATTATTTGCAAAAATCATCTTGTCTGCATATCCATATATATATATTTTTTTTTTTTGTGTAGTCAAAAAAACACTAGTATGTTGTGGCCACCACAAGACTTTCTTCTATATTTTCCTATATACATATTCAATCAGAAACAATATACAAAAAAAAAAATTACGATTTTCTTTCTAAGTTCTTTTTTTGTTAAAAGTAATACATATTCAACCAGTAACAATATTAAATAAAAAAAAAAAAAAAAATTCGAAGTGTTTTTAGTTAAAATAAAAAAAATCTATAACTTTGTTTTAAAGGTATTGACGAGATCTTTCAAAAGATACCATCTTGAAAATTTACCCCCCCCCCCCCCCCCCCCCCCCCCAAAAAAAAAAAAAAAAAAAAAAAAAAACTCATTATGTACATTTATACGAAATTTTGTCCTATACTGCCATGCTAAAAATTTAGAAAAAATGAGACACCTGTTGAGCTATTGATCCCTAAATGTAATCAGCACCAGTTTATCAGGGGTCGATCCAGGTAAAAATTGGGTCCCCTTTGCTGCCCCTTCACAAAATTCCACATCATAAAAGGGGACCCTTCACAAAATTTAAATCCATAAATGGGGACCCTTCACAAAATTCAAATCCATAAATGGGGACCCTTCACAAAATTTAAATTTATGAAATGAGCCTTTTTATTTTATAAAAGTGATCCTTTTTCTCTATTTTCAGTATTTTTAATTAATTGGTTCAATTTTATATTTAAAAACTACTTAGAATGACTGTTAAAATGGAAGGTTTTACACGATATATTTTTTTTTTTCACAAAAATAAGTAAAAATTTCACAAAAATATTTTGTTTTTCACAAAAAGGGGACCCAAAATTTAAAACCTGGATCGACCCCTGTTTATGTCGGGGACCAACTAAATACCAAGTTTAGTTAAATTTCATTTAAAAAAAAAAAAATTCTAAGTTTTTTTTTTGTTAAAAGTAAAAAAAAATCGATAACTTTGTTTTAAATTATCGCAGATTTATAGTTCAACCATTCGTTTTAAAGGTATTGACGGTATCTTTCGAAAGATACCCATCTTGAAAATTTACCCTCTCCCCCCCCCCCCCTCAAAGGGGGGGGACCGGTGCCCACCGGTGCCCCCACATGCACAAAATTTTTTTCGTAGTTAACTACTACTATTAATAAGTCATATTAATTTTACAATCACAAGTTAAAATAATGCTCATTATGTACATTTATACGAAATTTTGTCCTATACTGCCATGTTAAAAGTTTACATAAAATGCGATCACAGTGCCATCTGCTGGGCGATTGATCCCAAAATCTAATCAGCACCATTCCATGTCAGGGTCCAAATATATACCAAGTTTGGTTGAATTTCATTCATTGGTTCGTGAGATACGGTGAAAACACGAAACCACAGACACACAGACAGACATTTTCTAAAAACTATCAATTGGTGTTCAGGACATCCCAAAACGTGTAGATCCGTCAAAAAACGGAGGTCGAAAATTTTCGCGAATCCAATACTTTCTCTTTATTACATATAGAAGAAAGTAATAAGATTTGATTCAGAATATAAGTGGCATCTTGCAATGACTTTCGCAAAGCAGATCATATTACACAGTGACAGCATACGACCAAGCCGGTTTTTAGAGAACCTAAGAGAATTCTTGATAAAGCTGGGAGAATTCAATTCTGATTTAAACAGATTCTTTCTTATGGGAACTAAGTTATTTCAAATTGTATGCTTGCTATACTGAATAAAATATTGACTTCAAGAATATTAATTTAAAAAATGAGTATTGTTAAAGAAAAGTAGAAATGGAAGTAGACATTTTTCAATGTATTTATATGTTAAAATAAAATTTACTTTTTTTAAAAAAGTCAAATATAAATTCTTATATGTATTGTACTATTTGTTCCTCAGGTTTTAAATGTTCGAAAATAAGCTTATTGGCTTTTATTAGAATCAATGCCTAAATTTTTTATTTTTCCTTTTCATAACTTTTTTTTTTTTTTTTTTGCGTTGGGGGGGGGGGGGGGGAGTTGTCTGGTTAAAAGAAATTGCTATTATGCCCACTATATAGAGAATCTTCTTGATTTTAATGAAAATTTCCTGTTTTTTAATTTTCTTTATTCTTCCAGTAGGAAGTTGGCAAGTATGCTCTAAAGAGCACATATATATATATATATATAATAAAGATGATCTATTAAGCATATTAGAAGCCAAGCAACAGATACAAGATCACTGAAACACCAATTACCAATAAGATTTAAAAAAAAAAAAAAAAAAAAAAAAAATCATCAGTGGATGAAATACATTAATGTAAAGAAACCAGATCTATTAACAGTCTGCAAAAACAAACGAATCAATAAAGTAAAAAAAACAAATCTTAACTTAAAACCATAAACTTATCAAAATTAATGAAAAAACAACCCAAGAAACACAAGATAGGAAGAAGGAGGCAGGCGGCAAGACTTGTGACTTGCCTGTGGGGTTACACTAGTTTTACGCCGGCAACACTCCCCCAGCCTGCCACAACCAGAACAGGAACCATATGGATTTAAAAATGCAAAATTTCAAAGCAGATGAACAACAATGAAGCCACGAAGCCACAATGAAATTCACCGATTGATCACATTGTGTTTAACAGTATAATTAGAACATTAAATATAGTTGACAACTCAAAAAGGAAAAATCTGAAATTTTATTGGAAAATGAAAGATTGCATAGTAATACAAAGCAAATGCAACAAGCCTTCTACTTTTTTTTTTTTTTTTTCTTTAATTTAATTTCACAAACCCACCCAACCATCCAGCCTTACAACACCACCCCACCTCCGTAATCAAACATCTGCCCACCCAACCGCCACCTTTTTTATTGTCTTTTATTATTTTATAATTTTTTTGTTGATATACACAAGAGTGTACACAGCTTTTTTTATATATATATGCAAAAAATATAGGTGAGAAAAGGAAGGGGGCAAGTGCTAAGCAATACATCTTTTTTTAAAAAAAAAGGGTTGCAACTTTTGACTTTCCTTCTTTGTTGCCCTTTTGTTCTAGAGTCAGCACTATTTATACTAATGGAATACATATTTTAATCTGATTCTGTTTTTTTTTTTTTATTATTATTTGTGCTGTTTGATTCAGAGTTGATTAAATTACGATATATTTTTGCATGTGTAGCATAATATATATATTGGTCATTGGTGTTTCAATGATCTTGTATCTGCTGCTTGGCTTCTACTATGCTTCAGATACAAGATCACTGAAACACCAATGACCAATAAGAAGTTTGAAACTTTAAATACAGCCTATTTCTTTTTTAAATTTTTAGCAAACATTCACACTGTTAAAATTATGCTATTAATAAAGCTTAGCTTTGATTATTTTCTCACAGCAGATTCAGTTATTTAGTTTGGGTCAAATGTTTCGATAAATTTTTAACTTCCACGAAACTGTTTTGCTAAAACATTGAACACAAATATGACAATACAATATGCAAATATTTTTTTGAGATCATCTCGCTCGAGGCAAACTCAAAAGGTGATAATCTGCTGGTGTCAGATTTTGAGATTGATTTAACATAGAAATAGATTTAAAATTTTAATTTTGCTCAAATTTTACCTATAATTGCATAGTTAACTATACAGAAATATTTTCAGTCATGTCTCGTCAGGCATAGGCTCTAGGAAATGTGGAGGAAAAGAGTTAAGACAAGGGATACTTAAAGTTTTTAGTACATTATGTAATATTAAAGCCCTTTTTTTTTTTTTTTTTTTGTGGCATTTTAATTCAAACCTTTTTACTATATTACATTTATGTTCTGAATTTGTAGTTTGATGAAGAAGATGAGGACGAGGAAGACGAAGATTATGATGAGGATGAAGATGAGGACGATGATGATGAGGATGAAACTGATAGAGCTGTGGTAATAAATGTTAATTAATAAAGGAATTGTGCAATATGCCATTTATGTTTTAAAGGTTTATTCATATAACGTCACTTTTAAGCATGATACAGAAATTTAACTATAAAAACTTTGTCATTTCAAATAAATTATACATAATGCAGTATTCAGATTGCACTTAAGTCATGGATGAAAGTTTTCAGTCTATTGACTGAATTCAGTCTTTTTTATAATAATACTTTTATTATAATACAGATAGGCCAATTTTATGGAATTAATCTTTGTTAGGGGCGAATAAAGGTCCCAATTTTTTCCCCGAATCAGCCTCTATTAATGTTAATTCAATTATATTAATAAATAATTTTGCTAAGTTTTCATACTTATACTTATTAATGTAACCTTTGGAAATGTATGTTTTGAATGTCTACATACATTATGTAGGAGTTTATTATATTTTACCCAATATTGCAAAAAACATATATATAATATACTTCAGTCCAGCGAAAATTGTTTACTTTCACCCATGACTTAAGTATACTAAAGGGGGGATAGTACCTTTTTGAATGTTGAAAAAAATGATTTTTCAAAAATAAGAAAGAATGTTTGGGAACATTTTGATGCAGACCATATTGAAATCTGATGAAAATTACACAAACAGCAATTAAAGAAAAAAAATTAAAATGTTAGCTATGAATGCAAATACCACAAAGCAGTAGCTGCAGACAGTGTATCTACATTCAAGCTTAATGTAGCCATAATGGATGCAATTAAGCCACTATTTGCTGAACTTTTTTAAAACTGTTGAAAAAAAGTCTCTGTTGAAGAACTTTGAATGCAAATGAATCATTTTATGGTACCATTTGGAAGTATTGCTCTCATAGTTGTCGATATTGCTGGAAAAGAAGCAGTAGGTATTTTAAATGAGGGAATGATTGGCCATATAAATATAATGGAATCTTTTGGACTTAAGCTAGGACATTTTTCTGTAATTTGTGCTTTTTAAACGAACTAAGTGCATTTAAAAAAAAGCTGAAATTAAATCTTGCACAGTAGAGGGGGGGGGGGTAGGGCCAACAGGATAAAAAAAAGTCTGCATGAGCATTTTACTGAATTAGTAGCACCAACTTATGAAGCAGGACAGGGCTGCTACGGCACCTGGAAAACTAGGGAATTTTCAAAAATTTATTTCAAAAACAGGGAAAATTCAGGAAATTTCGAATTTTTTTTTTTTGGAAAAACATTGAAAATTCTTTCATAATCAAATATTTAAAAAATTTTTAGTGCTTTATAATGAATCATGCTTTTTCCTCAATTGTAGTAAGTTAATAAAATTAATGTACCCTAACAAGGGAAGTATGAATGAGTAAAATTCCGATTTAAACAAAACCAGGCTTAAATTAAAGAGCATGGTCGAAAACATACGGTAGCATACAAATTTGCTGCAACAACCCCCCCATGGAGCGAGAAAACGACCCTGAAAGTTTTAGTTGTTTCTGTAAAAACATAAGAGACTCCGTTAGCAAGACGGTGTGGGGCAGTGGTTAGAGTATTCAATTCCAGTGCGAAAAATCAAACCCAAGGCAACTGCTTCTATTCTTTTTTTTTTTTTTTTTTTAATATTATTATTAATATATATAAATGAAATAAAACACAATATTAAAATAAATGAATAATTTAGAGAAAATAATTATGAAATTTAATTATGAAATTAAAAATATACTCTATGCAAAGATATTATTAAGGAATATAGGGTAAAACTATCTCTTTATGGGGGGGGGGGGGGATCTTAAATTTACAAATTTAGTGTCAAGTTAATAATGACTATGATTAGGGGAAAAAAAAAATGATCAAAACATAAGCATTTTTCAATTTATAAGCGCAACGTATATACGAAAAATTATCACAATAATGACTATATAAGTTAAAGTTCTTTCTTTTTCCGCATGAAAAATAATTCAATTAAAAGCAAACGATCAGCTTTTGGAGTCACTTTATGCTTTAGCAGCATTGGCAAAAAATATTAATTAAGAATTTATATAAAGCAAAAATAAATAATTAAATAAAGGTAATATTTTTCTTTGAATTATTCATTTGTTTAATTTAGAAAGAAAATTTAAAAGCATTTTTTCGCTTGAAATAAAATGTTTTAATAATTTAATAGAAATACTATTCATTTTTATGTATGAAGAATAACAAAATTGAAAGCAGACGATCATCATGCGGCTTTGACGTAAAATATTAATAAAAAAATTAACTGAAACTTTAGGAAAGAGAAAAATGTGTAAATAAAATTTATTTTCTCTTAATCTCGTCATTTATATAAATTACAAAGAAAAATTAAATTTTTTTTTTTTTTTTTTCAGTAGAAAAAAAAAAAAGTTTTAATAATTTAATTAAACATTTAAATATATTTTTTAATTAAATTTAATAATTATCTTCCTTATTTTTTTTTCTTTATTTTATTAAAAAAAAAAAAAGTATGCATATAATATATCTGTATATGCATATTTGGGAAAGGGGGGGGGGGGAAGTAAGTGCTCCGTCGGGGCTTGAACGCAGGAACTACGTAACACGAATCCAAGACCTTGCCAGAGCACCATGCTTCTGCGAACCGGAGTCTTCTTTTTTCGATTTTGATAAAAAGCATCTAAAAGTTTAAGTCATTCCTTGCCCCCTGGGGAGTTGTTGCAGCAAATTTGAACGCTATTCTATGTTTTCGACCACGCTGTTTAATTTAAGCTTGATTTGGTTTTAATCGGAATTTTACTCATTCATACTTCCCTTGTAAGTATGTTCGATTGACTAGTAAACATGTTAGATTCTAATGCTGCATGATTGCGTGTTATCTATTTTACTTCTGAAAGGGACAGGGAATTTTCCTCATTTGTGTAGCAACCCTGCAGGAGCTTTTTAAACTTCGTTTGTTATTCACATTATAAATTAAATCTTTAAACTTATTTTTCTTAGTTTTTACTTTCCCTCAAGATTAAAAAGAAAAAAAAAAAAAAAAAAAACTTGCGTCTTTTATGTATCTTTACACTATAAAACTCAATTATGTTAAATAGATCATTACATTTTAATACAGGATGGGGACAATCATGGGAAAAATCAGGGAAGTATCAGTCTGGAAAAATCGGAGAATTATGTAAAAACACTTTAAAAAATCATAGAAGTTTTCATATTTCTCCTGAAACACTACTGAAAAATCTCTAAACAGATGTAACCTTAGCAGCCATAATTGCACAGGATTGGCTGCTTTCTAGTTGAATCTCGCCAAGTTAATATTTTATAAAAGATGCCTTTTTTTTTTTTTTTTTTTTTTTTTTAAGGGAAAACTTGGGGAATTTTTGAAATTTTCAGAAAAAAATTTAAATTTTTTGTATATATTTTAATTTTAGTGCTTCATAATGAATGAAAAGTTAATCCCCCTCCCGCCTCCATCCACACACACACATAAGTTAATAAAAATAAAATGCCCTAGATATTTTCAACTGATTTTTAAAGAATGTTTGATTCTAATGCTGCATGACTGTGTGTCATCTATTTTACGAGACAGGGAAAACTCAGTTAAGATTTTGAAAAAATAAGATGTGATGCTATACCTTACAATGAAAGCCTTAATTCAGGGTTGCCATGCTACCTGGAGAACCTGCAATAGTCAGGGAATTTGAAAATTGACCATGAAAGTCAGGGAATCTGTTTTAGCCAGAATCTGGAAAAGTCGGGGAATATATAATGATTGCCAAAAGAACTAATTTTTCCTCCAACGTACAGACATTTTTCTTGTGTTTTTCTTAGCTTCTGCCATTTTTTAAAAAACAAGACCTCTTTGAAAGACCCCACATGGAGGGCAATCTATCCTCAGGTCAAAGTAATATGTAACTTTTGTGTTTTCAAGTGGTACCATAATTATTTTACCTTCAATACAACCAATGCACGATATATGGCTAGACTGGAATTTTCTTAGAACACGTCTGGAAAAGTCAGGTAATTTTATTCTGCTATTTGAGTGGCAACCCTGTTAATTATACTTCATATACATTTTTTCGCAATTGTTTCATGGCATACCAAAGATAGAATATTTTGAAGTGTATTTCATTGCATACATTTTTATAAAGGAGAAATTCTGTTTATTTTTATATATGATTGTCAGAATATTTTTCAAAAACATTAAGTCTTTTTTAGGCTCCTATAAAAACACAAATGCTACATGGCCATAAATCCCGAAAGCTTACAATTGAAGATGCCCTTTCGTACTTGGATAAAGTAAAATATGAATTTGGAAATCAATCGAGAGTATATAAGGATTTTCTGGATATAATGAAGAAGTTTAAATCTGGGAACATAGGCAAACCTGAACTTATTCAACACATTTCAGATTTGTTCAGGGGACATCCAGAGTTAATTACTGGTTTCAATTCATTTTTGCCACTTGACAGTAGAGTTGTTCAAGCAAATAAGCAAGTTCAAGTTAACTTACCAGGTATAATTTTAGCTGGTACTACTGGTCCCAGATTATTATTGAGAAAGGCCCCAACTTTGGTCCTCCTACCTCATCATGCTTTTTTGGGGGGGAGGGGGGGTGCAAAATCAGACTAAGGTAATAAAGAATTGTTGAAAGGGAGGAATGGCAGAGTTGTTGGATGCATTGCTACTAAAATTCCTTTTTGTGTAAAATATAGAGCAAGTTAGTAAGCTATTCCTAGAAATTATGTTCAATCTAAGTGCAGTGGTCATACATCTATCGTGAAGCTTTAAATGATACTTATAGTTTCCTTCCTTGAGGTTAAATCCTCAAGTATCCCAATCCTTATGGACAAAGGCTAAAGAAACAAGTCTGAAAGAGAAAATATAAATAAAAATTGTGAATAACATGTGAAAATATGCATATTTTTAGGCTTAAGAAAAAAAAAAAAAATGGCACTTTTGCAAAACATCAACACTCAAATTTAAATGAAGAAATTTTTACTCTGTAAATTTTATTATGATTAATGAAACTTTTTTGAGGGACTGATGCATTTTCATAATCATAACTGTTATTTAAAAAAATTATAGAAGTTAACGTTTTTACACACAGAAAAATCAAATATCTGACAATTCATAACTTATATCAACTAAAATATGAAAAAATGATTAACTGTAATCATAGTCGAGGAACATTACCTAAATAAACTCCTTTTAGAGTATTTTTGCAAAGTTTCATAACGTTACAATTATAACTTTTGGAATGACTTTTTGCGATAAAGCAAAATGTTAAAAATCTCATTTTGAGAAATTGGATGCAAAATCAGACTTTTAAGGTAATCAAGAATTGTTGAAAAAGAGGAATGGCAAAGAGTTGTTGGATGCATTGCTTCTAAAATTCCTTTTGTGTAAAATGTAGAGCAAGTTATTAAGCTATTCCTAGAAATTATGTTCAGTCTAAGTGCAGTGGTCATACATCTATCGTGAAGCTCTAAATGATACTTATAGTTTCCTTCATGGCCGCGGCACCATATATCATGTAAAAATTTAGATGCCTATAAAGATGCATGTTGAGAAATAAAGTGTCATGTTGAAAAATATTTATTTTATGCCATGATCTTTTAAATTATTTAAACTATTTATAGGAGTGATAAATCGGAGTTCTGAAGAGTAAAATTAATTTCTCAAGTAAATTGCAGATTGAAAATAGTAATAATTATAGTGCTCATCCTATGCGGCTTCACATAGCTGATTTAAGCACTTTTCTTCCAATTCACTGAAAACATATACATGGTAAGTTGATAAGACTGAAAACTCAAATCTCTGATGAAGTTCTAAATGGATGCATTTTCTATTTCATTTACTGAGAATATAAGTCTGATGTCATATGTGAGGTCAGGGTACAATGCCCAAAAGGGAAAAGTGACTAATTTAAATTCATATTTTCAGATTCTGAAAGCTAAAACTAAAATTAATGAATAGAAAATTAGAAATTAAATGGCAAAGGCCTGTTTAAGAGGCCTTAAGAAGGGATTTTTTTTTTTTTTTTTTTTTTTTTTTTAATATTTGAAAAAGTGCCTACTTATGTGTATTATATTATAAAATATGTCTGAAAATTGTGAATAACATGTAAAAATATGCATATTTTAATTTTTACGCTCAAAAAAAAAAAAAAAAAAAAAAATTGCTATAAACAGACATGTTACTTTTCAGCCTTAAGGCTGAATTCAGTCTTTTTAGGCTTGAAAATTATTATTCTTGGGATCAATGCAAATCTGCATTATAACTTTTTGAACATGTGTAGAGGGGGGGGGGGGTCAGCCTGAATTTGTGCAATGTATTATTAGCAATTTCTATGCAATAGGATTTCAAGAAATGTCAAATTCAAACTTGGAGAAAATGAAAAAGAATAGCACTTCAACTGCATTTTCCTAATGAACTTGAACTACATTATTTTGCTAATCAATTGCCCCAGCAAACAATGCTTCTATAGAATAAACTTATTTTCAAGTATATGTAATAATTTTGTCTGTTTTTTAAGCACTTACAACTATTTTAATTATAATTAATATGATATTTAATATAAGATTTATTGTTCTGATTTTGTTTATTGTGTGTATATGTATGCAATCAGATTTAACATTATTTTTATTATTGTAAAATTTATATTATGTCAGTTGCCTGATACCACTTTTGAGAGGGGGAAGGGGGGGGGGGGGGGGAGTCGTGAAAAGTTCAGCCTTTTTTTCTGTAAGCTTGTACCATGTCTGTATAAAATGGCACTTTTGCAAAACATCAAAACTCAAATTTAAATGAAGATATTTTTACTCTATTTTACTTATTTTTATTATGATTAATGAAACTTTTTTGAGGGACTGATGCATTTTCATAATCATAACTGTTATTTAAAAAAATTATAGAAGTTAACGTTTTTACACACAGAAAAATCAAATATCTGGCAATTCATAACTTATGTCAACTAAAATATGAAAAAATAATTAACTGTAATCATAGTCTAGGCCACATTACCTAAATAAACTCCTTTTAGAGTATTGTAAAGTTTCATAACACTACATCTATAACTTTTGGAATAATGACTTTTTGCAATAAAGCAAAACGTTAAAAATCTCATTTTGAGAAAAAGCCGAATGTATAATTAAAAACCGAATTTTACCTATTAAAAAATTAATTTGAAAAGCTCCTGATTTATTTCAAAGTCTTTTTATTTTCTTTTTTAAATTCATTTTATATGCAGTAGCATTCTATATGCAGAGTAAAACATTAATGTAGACAAATATTTACAGTCACTTCCGGTAGCAGAAGGCTACCAAAAACTTGCGAATGACTAATATTAAAATGTCTAACTAAGGTTCTAAGCAAGATAGAAACAAAATTCAAACTGATCTAGAAAGCTAAAATGTCAAGCTTAATATTAAATTAAAAATAGAAAATTGGATTTTTGACTAAAACTTGCATTTTTAAAGGGAGAAAGACCTAGATATTACACAATCGGATATTGAGAAATTTAACATTTATGTGAATGGAATAATATTCTAAATGAGAAAAAAATCAAATACATTTTGTGCTTTTTTATTGTCATTTTCTTCATAAAAATGATCTTTTTAAAACTGAAATAATGGTTTTCCTCTAGTAAACTAGATCATTAATGGTGATAATTCTTGTATCGAAAATAAGTCAGGCAAAGTGTCTGATTTTTTATGGCAATGCAGGGATGTGATTGGCAAAAATACAAAAAAGCTGAAACTGTATGCAAGTGCAAAATGTTGAAATAAAATGCTAGAATGTTGATGACAAAATCTATTATATTAAAGTAATGAATACTTATTTTAATCTTATGTACATTAAAAAAGAACAAATGCACACCAGAAACATAAAAAGCTGAAAAAAAAAAAAGTTAGCTAACAGTATTAAAAAAAGCTGAAGTCAGCTGAAAAATCTCATCCCTGGCAATGACATGAGTAAATTAATAAATCACTTAGTTGCTTAAAAAAAATAAATAGTGCCCTACATGAAGCTGGTTCACCTGAATGTGAATTAGGGGAAAACGTACATAATAAGCAAATCAGCTGTTCATAAAGATGTCAATAAATTAAATTTCATATAAGTATGTGCAGAAATGAAGAAAAGAGTTTCTCTGAGAAAAATGTATGCATGTGATGAGTTATCCAAAAAATGATTGTACAATCTCAAATAAATTATTGCATAGATAATGTGAAGTAGGAATTATTCTTTGTGAATGAATATATCTTGAGAATATTCTCTTCGGGTTGAAATTTAGAGAATTATCAAACAAAATAAATGGAAAAGGAAAAAAAAAATAGAACTGTGCGGAATGAGATTCGTGATGCTATCACTTCAGGTTTTTAAAAAATATTAAAGTATCATTTTGTATATTTGCTTTTGTTGCAGAAATTATTTTAAAGATATTTTTGTATTCATTAGCTGTAAATATAATTTTTATCATTTCTTTTTCAGAGTCGAAAGAAATCTCAAGGACAAAAAAATGCCTCAGTACAACAGCCTCCTGAATGTAAACAACAATAGATTATCTTTTTTGCTTTGCCATATTTAACCGTTCCAAAATTTAAGCTACAGCACTGTGTTAATAAATGATTTTATACAATTGTTTTTGTTTTTCTTTCCATATTTATCTATGAATTTTTTGGTCTATATTTTATAGTATTGTCTTATTATCAAAGAATAAAAATTTACTACTTATACATTAGTTTTTTTTAATATGCAATATTATTTGACGCTATTTTCAAAGTATATCTCAAGGAGCTTGTCTACAAAAATAAGTGTTAACACACCTGCGTGTGGGACAAGGTCTTCAAAAAACCATGGTACAACTGACCCTATTCTCCTAGGGTGGCAGATAACACGAAATTTTATACTTAAAATCAATCTATATAATGGATCTGTAACATAGACCAGTTAAGATTAAATTTTGTCGAAACTATAAAATATTAAGTGTTCTAATTAGTTAACCGAATATAACCCCAATATTAATTAAAGCATAAATTCAGATGCTACAGATTCCAACTATAAAGAGAATTAATACAGTTGAAATGTACATTTTTGCAAAGAAATTAAAAAAAAAAAAAAATTAGAGTAATCACGGAAATTTTCTATTGATATTGAGATTTTTCTGAAAATTAAGTATTAGTGAACTATCTCACAGATGTTCTGTGCAAGAAAAGGCCAGTTATCAAAGTAATTTATTTTATTAAGGTTTTGCTGTAGTTACTTTCAGTCAGGGCCCCAACCATCTTCAATAGCTTTGTGATGGTTATCTTCAGTGAAACTGACATTCTTTCTATATAGGAAAAAAATTCAGAAAATACCTTAGTTTTATTGATTAAAGGCTTTACAGGTTTGGGATCCCCAACCTTTTTTAAAAGCTTTTTGGTGAAGATAGTAATCATTGGAAAGCTTCTGAAAATTGGGATCTCAATCCGAAAAGACATAAGCAAAGAAACTTTCCAAGGTATTTTTAAAAATTTTTTTTATTATAATAGTAAATAACTTTCTTTAAATGTTTTTAATATGAGATGTGAGATTTTTTTAGGAGTATGGCATTAAGCAGCACATCAGATTCTTTTCCATTCATCATATTGTGTGTTTTGTTGCTTCATACAGAGACAAAGCCGAAAATCCGGAATTGTCAGGACTGCACCAATTTCGGATTTTCTGTATTTTTGGTTATGCCTAAAGAGTATGTTTTTAAGTACTTGAATAATATGCAAATTCAAGTAAATAATATGTTAAGATTTTTAAACATATTCTGTAATATTCTTTTTATCAACTTTAACAGTAAATAAAATTAAAAATTAATACAAGTTACAATAAAAGAAAATATGAAAAACCTACCATTTTTAAATCATTCCAGTGTTTTTTCTCTCTTCAATTAAAAGTTTGGACATAGCTGAAATGGAATATAGAATTTAGCTGTCAATTAGTTAAATGTTTAAGAATTGTTATAATTTTCTTCCTCCTCTTTCAGACTTTGCAAATGCCGGTTTTGAAGATTAATAAGAAATGCAAAAATCTCTGTTGATAATGATGATTAGAGCTGCCAAAATTTCCAGATTTTCGGCTTTGTACTTTATAAGGATATCTCATTCAAAAACTAAATTTTTTGAAATCTGCTCTTTAAACATGTTTAATTTTAGCTTAGTAAGTTTTTTTTTTTTTTTTTTTTTTTTTTTTTTGTCATGTTTTTACGATTTGAAGGCTACTTCTCCCTCCTCAGTTTACTTAATGAAAAATATTTAAAAAAAAAATAATGCCCATTAAACTAGAATGGCGACATATTCAAAGAATGTAATTCATAAAACTGAATTTGAGTTATATTTAAAGCAATTAATAATTAAACTCAAGATGTTAAACGTGATAAGAAATGAGAAAATCTTCTGGTATTCTGTTCAAATCTACCCCAGAGAAGTGAATAATAAATCTTCAAATTTACAAAATGCCTATAAAGTTGAGTTTTTTAATTTCACACCCCGTCCCTGGAATGCAATTAAAGGAGGGATTAGGAGGTCCACAAGTAGTCACTTTTCTTTCTTTCAAAGAAATCCTGACTACTTGTACACCTACCAATCCATCCCGACCCCAACTGCTTATTTCTGAATATTTCTCTCTTCCCCCCCCCCCCCCAAAGCCCCTCCGTAGGCTGTCCGTGCAAATCGCACTTTGTATGTACTATAGTTCTTAAAAAGTAATAAAAAGAGATAAGAATAAAAAATGGAGAGCGTATATATATTTTTAAATCTCCTGGAATGAACCTCAAACTTGGGATTCTACAAGAGAAAAATAAATGTGTAAGTGAAATTAAGAATTTACTCGTGTTATATACTTGAAATATTTTAACATTAGAATTCAATGGAATGATTTGGGAGCAAAATAGGAAAAACGTATAAAAGGTGCTCCACTGTGTATATGTATATATCTTTTCAGGCCTCACAGCGTTCCTAAAATTTTAGAAACAATTTTGCTACATTGTCACCACTATTTTAAAAGAACACTTATTTACCTAACAATTTAACATTAAAACCGTCAAGGAAAAAAGTTTTTAACGATAGTGGTGGCAGTATAATAAAACAAGAGTAAATTTTTAGGAACGCTGCAAGGCCTGTCTTTTTGATTCTATGTTTACTTTCAGAAAATTCACAATTGTGAAATTTGTTTTTCAAAAATAGTTTTTAAAATATTTCATTTTGAAGCAATAAAGTGCAAAAAAGCACTTTGTTCCATTTTTTTCCAATTTATACCTTCAAAATAAAATATTAAAAATTAAAGAAATAATTTTTAGAAAAACAAAGGCAAATTTATTCTAGATTTTTTTTATAATGAAAATAGAATTAAAAAAAGAAATCATTAATTCTCATAGCAACTTTCCCTATACAATAAAGTGGGATTCAGCTGTTCGTGTGAGGGTCTCTGACAGCTACAGAACTTACAGACGTCTTATTTACATAGATTATTCAACCATTATGTATACAAAAGTCATTAAAAATTATCATAACTTTCTAGCTCTATACATGTTTAAAAACCATTAAATCATAATTTTTTTTATCTGTTTACATTTATTTCTGAATTGAATAATTATTCATATTTTCCTTTGAATACATTTGTGTACTTGTAGCTTTTAAAGTATTTTTATTTTACAAAACCTTCCTATAGAGACTGAAAATTTTCCGGAAAACCCACATCCCTAGGTTGGACATAGAATACTGAAAATTGGTGTATAGGTTTGTTATAACATCTAGTTATACACCTCCTTTTTCGGCCTTTCTGTGAATTTCCGTTTTACAGTTATTTAAGAAAATTGTATTCATAATGGTAAATGTAGAAAAGATTTTGGCCATTATATATGACCAACCATCATAGTTTTCAAAATGAGCTAATGATAGATCCAGTAATGATATTTTTTTTTAAGTTGCCAACATTTTTGCATCTAGAAAGTAATTTGTAAAGACATAAGCAGGTTCCAGTTTACAAATGCATTTAATTTAATGAATATTCAACCCCTGAATAGAGCCCATAATAATACTTTTATGAAAGTTGCCAATATCTTTTTGTGTAGAAAGTAATTCTTAAGGCTCCGCTTGGCAGGCCTCGAAAGTAAAATCGTACTCCAGAAAAACTCGTGTTGCCAACAAAGGGCGTGTCTTATTCAGGGTGATTGACATTCCACAAAATCCAATAGTGTCGCACTTCAGCTTGTAGATGATACATATGTGCCTCTGATATCCAAATTTAACCCGGGGGCAAACCACAAGATGAAAGGGTGACTACGGAGAGGGAATGTGTGGGGGGGATCTGACCGGACAAGAATTATTTCCCGTAGATAAGAAAGCTTTACTAGTCAGACTCATTAGTACCTTTTTCTGTCAGAAAACGTTTAAATTCATTTTCATTGCCTGATAGATGCAGAGTCGATATAGGGATTCGTATAATTTGTAATCTTTTTGCACACAGCAATAATTGTGAGCATTGCATATTGTAAATGGAACAATGTCTTTCCTGTTACGATTTTATTTCTTTCTTTCTTAGAATATAAAATGAGAATATGTTTACAAAATAAAAAAAAAAAACATCATGAGCGTGCGAGCATGTGTGTGTGTGTATATATATGCATACATATTCACGCACATGAGTACATATATCTGTATATGTATAATAAAAAAAAATTGTTACATTTATTACAATACTTTCAGTCTCATAAGTGAAGATTTTAATTATGTGTTGGAGTTATCTACCCTCGCATCACCGGCTTCCTCACACCTGAAATTTTCTGATTGCGTCGTTAGATATATATGCTAAGTATTTACCTCTTCCTATTATAATATAACTAATTCTGAAGTTTGAAATTCACTTTGTTCCCTCATCTCCTGAACTAGAGGTGTTAGAAATGATTTTCAGTAACGAAATTCTTTCAAGAGAAACAAAGCAAAAATAAAAATTAAAACTAAACAAGATTTTTTCCCCCTGTATTTTTTAAAATAACAAACCTGTTTCCAAACGAATGATTCTGCGTAATTTACTTTTAATTTATTTTTCCCCTAACTATATATTCCTCTTGGAAGAAAGATATTCAATTATAATTCTGTATCTAAGTCTACCTCTTTTACTAACACTGTAACCTGTAAATGCAATGATCCTTCTTTCTCAAAATTTATTGACATAGACCATGGACACATTATCACAGGTAATCTCAATATTATTGACAATTATCAATTAAAAAAATTCATGAAATTTGGCACCAAATTTAGACTTCCAGTTAAAACTAGCATTCCACAAATCCTACAACAGTTTTCTTATGACCTAGATTTATTTATTTATAAAATATATATTACTCATAATAAACCTATTGCCTACTTCACTCAATGGAAAGTTTTAGTGTTACAAAAAATCAAAATTGCATTATTTATCAATTCTTCAAATTTGGTGTTATTTAAAAAATCTGTACTTCTTAACTATATCAAATCACTACAGGATGACTTTGTGATCACTTATGTTGACAAATCACCTAATAATTATGCCATTATTTGTAAATCCTACTATCTCTCTATTTTAAACTCTTCAATCAATAATAGTAACATCTTCAGTTTAACTAATAATAACCTTATTATTAATAACCGAAAAATACATAATTACTATAAACTACTTCAACTTCCCTTCAATAACTTTAATTATCCTTATATAGTTCTCATCCCTAAGTTTCACAAATCTCCAATTAAATTTCGCACTGTCACTGTTGGGTGTAACACTTATAACAACAATGCTAATAAAGCTCTACTGGATATTCTAAAGCAAATTTACAAATGTACTTGCAAAGTTGATAATTTACACTGTCTTAAAAATAGCTTTCAATTAATTCAATACATCAAATCGCTCGATTCAATAGACAATATTATGACTTTTGACTTTCAAGATCTTTTCAATAATATTGAGTTATCAGATCTTAGTAATATCATTTACAGTCTTTTTCAAGAATATAAAGCTCAAATTAATCTTCCTTACAATTTTAAAGAAGAAAAATTTAAAACACTTCTTAACTTTGTTATCTATAATAATTATATCTTCCACAACAACGATATCTATTTGCAACAATTAGGCATTCCACAAGGAGGTTGTAGCTCCAGTATTTTGGCAGATCTCTATCTTTATTATTATGAAAAGCAAATTTGCAATGATGATGTTCGATCTTATCGTTACATCGATGATATTATTGTATTTTATCTCAACAAGAACTCACAAAATGGTTTTTCCTTCAGTTATCCACCTAATTTAAAGCTAACTCAAAATACTCTGACTAATCAATCTATTAACTTTTTAGATCTCAAAATAATCATCGATGGTAATAAACTTTACACAGATATCTATGACAAACGGCAAGATTTTTGTTTTAATGTAAACTTATTTACACATTTTAATTCATGTCTGCATCTTTCGGTATTTAGAAACATCATCATTAACCATTTATTTCGAATTAATAATTTATGCTCTGCAAAGTTTAAAAACAAGAATATTAATAAACTGATCACAGCCACTGCTAAAATGGGTTTTCCTAAAAACTTTGTATATTCTATTTTAGATCCTTAACCATGTCTGTCAGTACAAAAAAAAAAAAAAAAAGCTGTGTACACTCTTGTGTATATCAACAAAAAAATTATAAAATAATAAAAGACAATAAAAAAGGTGGCGGTTGGGTGGGCAGATGTTTGATTACGGAGGTGGGGTGGTGGTGTAAGGCTGGATGGTTGGGTGGGTTTGTGAAATTAAATTAAAAAAAGAAAAAAGTAGAAGGCTTGTTGCATTTGCTTTGTATTACTATGCATCATTTCATTTTCCATTAAAATTTCAGATTTTTCCTTTTTGAGTTGTCAACTGTATTTAATGTTCTAATTATACTGTGAAACACAATGTGATCAATCGGTGAATTTCATTGTGGCTTCGTGGTTTCATTGTTGTTCATCTGCTTTGAAATTTGCATTTTTAAATCCATATGGTTCCTGTTCTGGTTGTGGCAGGCTGGGGGAGTGTTGCCGGCATAAAACTAGTGTAACCCCACAGGCAAGTCACAAGTCTTGCCGCCTGCCTCCTTCTTCCTATCTTGTGTTTCTTGGGTTGTTTTTTCATTAATTTTGATAAGTTTATGGTTTTAAGTTAAGATTTGTTGTTTTACTTTATTGATTCGTTCGTTTTGCAGGCTGTTAATTGGTGAATCTGGTTTCTTTGCATTGGTGTATTTCGTCCACTGGTGATTTTTTTTTTTTTTTTTTGTCTTGTTGGTCATTGGTGTTTCAGTGATCTTGTATCTGTTGCTTGGCTTCTACTATGCTTAATAGATCATCTTTATTATATATATATATATATATATTTAGCATAATTAGAGGGCTCGGCCCCCTTATCGTTCCTCTCACCAACTCCAGAAGGAAGCTTCGCCTCCCCCGACTCGCTTTTCTTACTAATCCCTGCGGGGCTCCGACCGCTTGTTCGCTGCGTTGCCTTTCACTAAATAGGAATAATAAAATATTATAGAAAGCCCATATTTAGTGTCAAATTAAAATACATAATTTTTAATACCAGTTTTTTTTTTTTTTTTTTAATGCTTAAAATCAAGTTTTTTATTTTGCTTATTTATTTTTTTAATTAGAAAGAAATTCGCAATATTTTGACCATGTTGCGTTACAGCTAATTTATATGACCTCTCTTGGTGAATTTTAAATTTCTGCTACTATTAGGGAGATGAATTTTTTGGTATATAATTGCTTGTTAAAAAAAAAAAAAAAGTGAATTTATTATTGAATATTTTTAGTTAATTTGGGGCTTAGTCACAATTGTAATAAGGCATCCAGAAAAAATAAATTTCACTCATGATTTGAAACAAGTAAAGAATAAATGCAGTTCTATGTAAAGACTAAAGACCAATTTGGCTGTTTTCTTTAAAACGTGTAATTGTTTGCCGAATCAATGAATAGGGTATCAAAAAAATCTTTATTTAAAAAATGTCTATTGCAGATTGTAGGAAATGTACAATAAGAAGACACATGGGACGCATAAAAAGAACTTTTATGGATTTACACATTTTCAGATGTCAATAACTTGATTTAATCATTTTTAGAAAATATCTGTCGGTGTGTCTGTGTGTGTGAGAGAGAGACAAAAATTTTGTGGCAACTGTATCACAAAATCTACTGCACAGAATGTCATACAAATTGGTAGGTAGTTTCTCATTGTCATAAAGTAGTGCCTATTGATTTTTAAGGAAAATCGTCTAACAGGTATTTCAAAATTTATACATGGTGGTATGGGACGAAATTTCGTATAAAAGTGCACAAGGAGAATTATTTTAACGATTTATTGTGAAGTTAAAAAGAATTATTTAATGTAGTATGCAATAGGAAAAAACATTTGGACACATAGCAGTAATTGGTCGAAATCATATACGGTAATATTGTGTAAAGAGCTAGGTTCAAAAACTAAAAATAATAATAGGGGCTGAAATACAGTCATCTTTAAAATCGTAGTTGTCAAATAATAGCAGCTTCACCTCCACCTATCATGGATAAATACCTAAAAGTGCGTGGAAAAGACTTTTCTACAAGCAACGAGAACCTGGATTCGATTGAGCACGAATGGAAAAAACGCTGTTAGTGGATACCCGAAACGAGGTTTGCAGCAATTTCAATGTATTTTTCTTTTCTTTTTATTTATAATGATTCTCAAAAAAAAAAAAAAAAAAAAAAATTAATATAGCGACCAGCGAAGTGAGCGAAACATGCTAATAATAAGTTATAAAAAATTAACATACTAATAATATTCAAAAGTATATAACTAATGAAATATTCTAATAGAAAAAAAAATAATTAACAGTTATCGAGATCAGAAACGGGTAAAGTAAAATAAAATAAAATAGTAAATTTCAGATATTTACGTAAAATTTTTCAGACAAATTATTTAGCGACGATTTTGATGAATTTGTGTTGAATTTAATTTTCAAAGCTGATTTGATATCTACCGCCTTTAGCGTGAGAGAGAAAGGAAAAAAAAAATTAAATAAATATTAATTATATTTATTAATTAATTAATTTTAAATTAATAGGCAAAAACTATTACTAGGGCAAAAACTTCTTTGGGTTCCTTCCTCTGCTTCACTACTTCAGTAATGAAGAACCAAACTTTATGGAGGTATTTAAATTTTTTACCTCATTATAGATCCATTTTATTTCTGATTGTTATTTTTGTCATCTAGGCTGCGAAAAATTCATATCCTTGCTGACATTAGGGCGAAATTCAGCTAAATTTTCACAATTACGATGGCTTAATTAAGCCGGAATTTACACTATACTGATATTTTGTTTAAGAATAGTTCATTAAAGAAGGAAACGCAAAATAAACTTTCTATTTGGGGGCCCCCTCTGATGTGGGGGCCCGGGGCAACTGCCCCGTATGCCCCTGCCTTGGTCAGGCTCTGGATAACAGATACACATAACAGATCAACTGCAAAAAATTAGACTTGCATAATCAGGGCAACTCAAAACGTGATTTTATACGAAAAACAGAGTTGAAAATAGAACTTTAAAAATGCTTTTTTCACAGTATTGGTATAAAAATTTTCTGTGCAATGTTTGTAGACGTAGTAAAATAGCTACTTCATTTCATCAGTTATATTCAATGGAATACAACATTTAGCGTAATGTATTCAACGTAATGTATTTGAATTCTTTTGGATGGCCGTGTACACTAATATTTTGCTCGATTTCAACGAAAAGATTACTATAGCATTATTGTATCGGAGCTGCCAACATTTTAAACTTTTAAATCATAATTGACACCAGTATTTTTAAATGGAATATGTTATATAGTTTTTCGACGATTATTATTACCAAAAATAGCTATAATTTTTTTTTTCCGGTTTGAAGTCAACCGCCAAAAAACAGGAGACTTGGCACCTATGCTGTATGATACACGGTTAGAATACCGAGTTTGGACCTTATATTACTATTTGTTTTTGAGATGTGCTGATAGCAGTCGGAAACACACACACAGAGAGAGAGGGAGAGACAGACCAACCGCTAAAAACATGTTTTTTGGATTCAGGGCACCTCAAAACTTGTAACTGTAGCAAAAACTCAATTTCCAAAATTTGACCCAAAAACAATACTTCTACCGTATAAATGGGTATGAGAGAGTAAAAAATGCATAAATAAAGGTACCAAATATTATTGTATATATAACTAGTAGAGTGAGAAAAAAATAAATATTTTCAAATAATATATTTGATTGAAGACCACCATTATTGTAGACCTGACAACTGAAGTTAGTAATTATTTGAAGGTAGCAAATAGATTGTTTTAGCTTGTTCGTTATTTGTAAACTGCTTACAGAAATATTTTTAGTGGGATTTTAGTCCGGTGGGGCTTTTGTTCGGGACCGGAGTTTCTCAGCATTGTATACGTTATTTATTCTGAAATAATATTTAAAATTTTTACCGAATAGAAAAATGTTATTAGAAAGAAAAAAATATAAACTTTTATATTAAAGTTATATAACATTGTTTCACATTCATAATGTTAAACAATTAAATTATAAAAGAAACATAACTTTAAACTTTTTGTGAAAATATTAAAAACATAATTGTCAAAAATCATTAAAAAGCAGATTCGTTTCTCTTGTTCCTGTGACTTTCAAGCTCAAGAAAGTAATACCACACCACTGTAAAAAGATTTTTTCTTCATCTGACCAGTTCCGAAAAGGGGAAGAATACCCATAAAAGTGTCACCAGCAGAACAATTAATCAACCTCACCCCCTTCTCTCTTCCCCTATATTTTTCTCTCTGATTCTATCCAACTTCGGAGGCGGAGATTTTAGTAAAATTGCGGTTTTTTCATGATTTTTCCTCGTACAAAACAAGGAATAACAGTTATTGAAATTTATTTAAAAAAATTGAAAATTGTACATTATTAAAACGTGGACTGTCGTGGATAGCAACGCTTTTTTCGAATTCCAGAGCAGTTTGTCGTTTTCTTTCTATAAAGTTTTTTATATATAAGTGCCTTCATTTTTTGTCGTTTTAAAATTTAAATTCCTTTTTGCACTAAATGACAAAAAATATCTAAAATGTACAAAATACAGGCCACAAACAAAGGTCGTAACTATCTTATGAAAAAAACAAAATTAAATAATCTTTAAATGAAATGAGATATCAGTGGATTAGTTTTACATTGATTTAACCTTAGCTTCAAAATCTCAGAGGCTGTATGAAGCGGCCCCTTAAAGACATAAACAGGTTCTAGTTGAAGAATGCACTTTAATGAATATTCAGCATATAGATAGAGCATGTAATGATATTATTATGAAAGCTGCCAACATTTTTGAGTGTAGAAAGTAATTCTTAATATATAAGCAGTTTCTAGTCGATGAATGCACTTTATTTTCTTTTAGTCTCGTTTGTCATTTAAAGAATTTTCGAAGAATTTAAGTTCAGCATTATAAACCAATGAATCTTTCCGGAAAATTCCAGAATTCTGTTCTTATTGAAGTTAGTTTCCAAACTTTGGCAACCTTAAACTACAAATTGTCGTGAAATTTGGTCGCCAAATTTGATGCAGAATTGCCAAAATCTATGCCAAGGCCAAAATTAGCGTTGACTACAAACTTGGCGAGATTTGCGATCAAATTTGGCGGCAAATATTGTTTGAGGATAGCCAGAATTAGTAAATACTTTCTCAATTTTAAAGGAATTGTTTCGGTAAAACGTATGATTTTTCACCTCTAATTTTCGGCAAAGAGAACAAAAGTACTCGAAGGATTTTTTTATTAAACGACTATGTATTTGCCAGTGAGAGATTCTGTAATAAGCCATTCCTGAAATAAAAACTGGTATATTTGTTTGGCGGTATATATATAATCCTATTATCACGACTTTAGTGGTTAGAGTAGCAGTTTTTCAGGTGTTTTTTTTTTTTTTTTTTTTTTTTTTTGTGGTTAGAACGTGTCTGTTTATTTACAAATCAGTTACCTCACACAAACATGTCAATGTTTTTATAATATTTATATACCAATGGGTCTATAAGGAAGTCATGTGGTGTCCACATACGGTTTTTTAAAATCCCTAAACATTCGTAGCTACGGCCTAGAATCTTATATATTAAAGCACAAAGGTATTTCTGTAAGACCAAAATCGCAGGATCTGGGCATGCGCGAAGGCTGTTCCTTTCTTTAGAGGAAACCAGTGACCAATTGCTGAGAGGGCTTTTTGTATATCGAGATGCAAGCTACATCTGAAACCTGAACCCACGGACCAGTCAGAATACGAATTTGACTCATGCCTTCTCCCGTGGCTTTCTCGAGGTCGTGGCTTACGGTGATCGGTGATGCTAATTTATAAATATTCACAATTTTCTATTTTTTTAAAAACAGCAAGGTGTGAAAAAAGAAACATATTGGCGGTATTGGCAAAAATTCTCCTTTAGACGATTTTGTGAGTAAGAAGTGTTTAGAATCATAAATACACTGTGTACGCATAGGGGGAAAGTTGTTTTGAAAGTAAAAATGCAGAGCAATAAATTTGTAAGGAGAATAAATTAAAATTTTAACCTTTTTACTACTTTGTATATATTTATATGAAATATTACTATTAGCATTTTTTAATGTTTTATGTGCGTATAGTATATTCAAAATGTTAGATTATTACAATTTTTGCGAGATTTCACCTAATGAAAATTGCATTGAGCTTTATCAATATTTCTATATTGCACAGAAGATAAGTATTTTTATTATTAGTTACTCCCATTATTTATTTCGTTTATTTTTGAATTCTTATTATAATAGTATGAAAAATTTAATCTAAAGTGATTATTTTATGTTTACATACATGATGGATTACTCTTAGTTTTATGAATTTCTTTTTGCATTCTTGGATGCTCTCAACACCCCTGCTGAACTCATACAAAAGCGTGAACTTTACACATAGAGGAAAAATAATGCATATGCACCTTATTGTGTTTGAAAATAGCATACTATAAACTTATGGATTGCATTTCTTTAACTTTTGTAATTACAGGGTTTGCACTAGGGAAAAAATATTGAGTGGGATTTTCCCCACTCCAACAAAAAAAAAAAAAATAAGTGGTATATTTGAAATTTAAGTGAGAAATTACATAATTTACTTTTTGCAAATTTATTTTTTGAGAATTACGATTGCAAATTAAACAATAAAAAAAAAAAAAAAGTCATGTTAAAAATAGAAATTTATTTGTTTTCTTTCCCTTTTTTTGACTAAGGACAGGTACTTCTTCAATATTCAGAATCTAAATTTTCATCAGAAATTTAGAAGGAATTGCTCATGTTATTACTTAATCTGGTTTGAAATTGATTTTCAATTTTATTTTGAGCACTCAAAGAGTGCAGTAACTGGAATAACCTAAATTATTTAATATCTAATCATTGCAATTTTTAGCCTTCACACTTTGTAGTTGTTTGTTGTTATAATACACACTTCATATATCCTCTTAACAAATATTTATAAGAAGTATTTTGAAATAATTACATATTATTCCCCCCCCCCCTTTTTTTTTTTTTTTTTTTTTTTTTTTTAATCAAGAAATTTTACAGAAGTTTATAAAAAGATCACTACAGGCTTCAAAGCAATTAATATATTACCCAACTGAACTAACGGATGAAACGAACTGATGAAATACTCGTAGAGCAATGTAAAAAAATTAGGGGAAAATCCCCCTTATGATATATTTTTGAGACTTTTCAAAATATTGCAAGATTCTCGCAATCCTACCACCTTCTAATGGGAACCTTGAATTAACTACGCTTATCTGTACATCATCGAAATACTTTTATTTATATTAAATTCTGAAAAATTATTCAATGGAAAGTAAATCAAATGTGATAGATACTTACTTATGTTAGCATAAATATTTGTGAACTAAAAATGGCTCGCAGCTTAAAGAGTTAGGTACCAAACATAAATATTTGAGAGAATTTTCCAATCCTTGTTATATATTCCAGGTTTATGAATATTTAAAGTACAACCATAAATTAAAAAACGTAAATTTACAGAAGTCATGTCAGAGAGTACAAAAGAAAGAGCATTTGAATTATATTTTACAGAAATAAAAATATTATATGTAAAATTAATGATAAATTTGGGATGTTGCATTATGATATAGGCTGATGTACCATTGAGCTATAAATTTTTTGTAATACTATATTTGCCTTGAAATTGCTGGCATTGTTGGTCGACCACCCTCCACCCCTATTAAAATAATAAGTAAATCCATTTTCCATTAAATATAAACAGAACTTAATTTAGTACGGCAGGACTTATTTTAATTTATTCTTCCATATAAATACATGCAGTCACTATCTCATTCCCTAGAATCGGTTACTAAATTCATTTCTTAAAATTACTTTGGTATAACTTTAGTTTAGGGACCCTTCAGTGACTTTTTATCGTCATTTTAGCAATGAATAAAAATGGCTATCGCAATGGGCTCTTCCCACCTGACGTCAGAGGTCACATGATAGAGGAAAAACAAATAGCAAACAAAGTCTTGTTTATCTATAGCGATTGCTGAAATAACATATTTTCTATTCTTATTTTTGATCAATCGTATTTAATCTGTGTTAATTTTTTATACATCATCATTTTTAATCCATTTTATATCATTATTCATCATATTTTGTTTGCTGTATACATTTACAATCATCATTTAGCTTATATTTGTTATTGATGTTCATGAAGAACATGTTAAATACTTTGATTTTTGTTACTTAAATCAGTGACAGTGCAATATCGTACTGCGGAAATCCATTTAGATCAGTAACTAAGTTAATTTACTTGTAACACCTTTATGCAATTAAATTAGATGAAAATATTTTAAAATTTCAAATTATAATCCTTAAACATTCCACAAGAACAGCTATTATTTATTGCTAGATCAGGTAATGTAACAGTTAAACTAGAAGATACAAAAATCGATTCTCACAGTTGAAAATAAACACATAGTGTTTTTAAAAAATTCATAGATATAGTAATTTATATAGATCTATCATCCCCATATTAACGAGCAAAGATTTTTGATGCCGAAAAACTTTTTTGGCATCAGCCATTAGAGAGTTAAAACTTGAAAATAATAATAGAATAGAATGGTAATGAATTTTGAAAATGCCAAAATATTGCGTGGCTTTTAAGTGTTCTAATAAATATATAAAAGGAAATGGGATAAGTTTTCATAAATAAGTTATATTCAAGTAATTTATGTAAAATATATTTTTTATAATCAGTTGCTTTGTTATTATGAAATAATTATGAATAGAAGCTTGTTGATTTTCATTTAGTGTGTCCACTGTTTGAGAAAGAATCTATTCCCCTTTGATTTGCAACGTAGGTTTGTCAGTATCAGTCCCAAGCAGTGAAACAGAAACTTGTTGATTTTTATTGGTTGTCTGAGAAAGAACTGATGATTCCCCTTCGATGAACGGAGGTTCATCAGTATGTCTCGGTGAATTAGCCGGTTACCGCCCAATTCACCGTCAACCTCCACCGCTGGTTTATCAGTAAACCACAGGTTCAGAAGGAAATTCTATTCACCGTTAACTCGCCTCTGTGGTAGCGCCGCTTAAAACGTAACCCAGGTGCATAAACTCAACCTACCCCAAACGGCAGGTTAGACGTAGGTAGAGATGCGAGTTTCAGCTTCGAATACTATCTGACCAATCACAGTGCGTGAATGGTCGAAAGTGAATACGCTCAGATATTGTCAGCCATTTTTTAATAAAAACTGGTGATTTAAAAAATAAAAATGATGCGTATAAGTTATACTTTTTTGAAAAGAACTTTCAAAATTATAAATTTTTTGTGTGAACACTATATACGTTTAATAAATTGTTTTAAAGATATTTGATGAGGAAGTTTACCAGTGACGATTGGTCTGTTGCTTTTACCTTAAAATAATAAAACAAAAATAACCCTAAAATTAAAGACTAAAGAATAACTTTCTGAAAATAATCGATTTTGACGTCCTCAGAGCTATAAATTCTTAGTTAAATCATGTGAATTCATCATTCATAATAAAATAATTGTAAAAATGCTCATTTAAAGACTCTGTTATAAATAACATAAGGACACCGCTATTCGTCTCCTAGTGGCTTGGACGCAGAGCATTTCATTTCTGATCAACAGTACCCTGGTTCAAACCCCGTTACGTCCTATTTAGTTTTTTTTTTTTTTTTTTTTTTTTTTTTATAAGTCTGGAAAAAAGAAGTTTAAAATAAACAATTTGCCAGTTGTAAGTTTTAATTCAGCAATTAATTTCTACTTCATTATTAGTTGAATTTAACTTTTATTTCAGTATAAATTCAAGTAAATATTTCAAAAGTAAGCATTTTAGTTTTAAAATTTAATTGCTTTTTTTTAAATATTTTTTTAATTTAATTAAAACAAAAAAGTTAAATTTAGTGAATAATGAAGTAGAAAAAAATTAGTAAGTTAAATAATACATATATACACAATAACAAGAGATTAAATTAAGAATAAAGAAATAAATAATAAAGAAAAAATATTTCAGTTTAAAGTTTAATTTCTGTTTAATAACTTTTCAAAAGCAGAAAAATGACCAAACATTTTATTTTTAAATTATTTTATTTAAACTAACAGAAAGAAGAGGGGGAAAAAAAAGAGAGAGAGAAGTAGAAGAAAGTTCCATTTTTGTTAAATTAAATTAATAATAATAATAATAATAATAATAATAATAATAATAATAATAAATTATACATTATCAAATTAACTTAAACATTTTTATTTATTTATTTTATTATTAGTGTACGTGCTCTTACTCTAGCGAAATATTTGAAGCGATAATAATAATTTATGGGCAGAAAATTAAATTAGTTACAAATTGTAGCTTCTGGTATATAATAACTATAATTAAATTTAAATGTAATATATATATATATATATATATACATATACATATATACATATCAAAATATAAGCATTTTATTATGATTATGATTATTATTTTATTTCATTTAGAAAAGGGGGGGGGGATTTTTTTTTTTTTTCAACATTTAAATTAAATATTCATGTTTTCCTTGTTAGTAATAAGAGATATTAGGGAATTGCTAATACATGCAACATTGCGTATAATATATATATATATATATATATATATATATATATATATAACTGTGGTGCTTTTATCACAAAAACCAAGAGCATTAATTAACAAAAAATAGTCTATTAAAGACTGAAGAATAAATTTCTAAAAATAATCACTTTTGTGTTAACAAAAGCCGAGTGCACATACGCAAATTGTTTTATTTCGTTTGCGCTGTGTTTTTGTTATTGTTTTCTGTTTACGATAGAAAGTGATATTGCATGTATTCAGTAATTTGTATGTACTATATATACGTATACAATATAACAAATATTGAAATTTTTTCAAAAATATTTAAATAAAAAATATTTTTTTAATTTTTAAACAGGTTTTAACACCACTGATCTGGAATAAAATTTATAAAAATAATAATGACATCTTGTTGACACACCCGCGTATCTATCATAGTTTTTGTTTTGATTTAGACTTAAAACCTAATTAAAAATATTTTAAAAACCTGGAACTCTTATGAAATTTCACTATTTAAACATAAAATATTTCTTTTTAATGGATCCATAAAGCAATATCTAAATACGTTTGGGATATATATTTGAACAATAGCGATATAAAATTAAGGAAGCACATATCCACACTTTTTTTTTTTCTTTCTTTCTTTATTTTTTAAGTTTGATAACTAATTTTTATCATCAACTTACTTTTTTATAAACAGCAAAGGACTAAAATTATGACTCGAGAAATATTTACTTAACAAAACAGATTTAGGTATTTATCTTTTAATTACGAATTATTGTTAAAGCTTCGATGATTTTGATGCCGATTGTAACTACTCTAGGTTCATAAGCCAGCAGGTGGAGTGTCTTTCGTAAGAATCTTTCTAAGGGGTCCTGGCCTGTATTCATACTAGTTTCGGAGAAAACCACGGAAATTTTAGAATAACGAGGTCGACGAGCAGGACCTGGGATCGAACCTGGCACTTCCCATCTACCAGCTCTGAATGCAGAACCACTCGGTTACTACTGGGGCTTTAATTTAAAATTAAAGGGAATTTTTTTTAACTGAGCAAGGCATTGAACGATTACACACACACACACACGCACGCACATATATATATATATATATATATATAAGTTTTACTTTCTAATTTAAATAGTTTTGAAGAAGATACAATTAACACTTATATTTTAATAGATATGTATGCAAATTTTCTTAATTTGACAACTGTAATAATAATAATAATAATAATAAGCTTCGTAACGTCCCCCTTCCCTTTAAAAAATTAAACATGCTAGCTAAACGCGAATATTTCAATAATTTGAATGTATGTATCTTTTCATCGTTTATAATATGAATAGAAAATAGAAAATCTACAATATTTTTTTTTTTTTTTTTTTTTTTTTTTTTTTTTTTAAATGCAATTCTAAAAAAAAAAAAAAAATAAATAAAAAAATATTTTAAATTTAAAACATCATGATGGGAGAATAAAAAATTCCCATTAAATATGTAAGATTCACATTTTTTTTTTTTTTTTTTTTTTTTGAAGAAAAATAAATTATTTTTCACAACCCATTAAATTATAAGATATTGTCTAATGTTTGTTCAATTAACAGTTTATATCCTTTGTCATTTAAACATTAAAAGATAAACTTATTTATTGACAAGACATTTTTCTGTGTTTTTCAATATAATTTTATTCCGTGCAATTTGTTTTTATTAAAATTGTAATCAATAAAATTATTTTCCATGTGAGTACACATGATTTCATATCTTGTAACTTAATTTTGAAGAAAAAGAAAATCGCTAAAATGGTTCCTACAGACATCCTAAAAGCGCATTTCATCTGAATTATTTATTTATTTTTTTATTAAAAAAAAAAAAAAAAAAAAAAAAAAATCGATAGCATTGTTTTAAATATATCAAAATATACGTTTCAAAAATTCGTTTAAAATATTTTTATGATTTCTTTCAAAAAATACTCATTAATTTCCCACTTATTCACAAGAAAAGCAATGTTCTTAAATATACAAAATTTTCATTTTGGTTCACCATTACTATTACAAATTGTTTTATTTCTTATGAAATAATAAATAGTTTTTTTTTTTTTTTACAATATCTATATATAAACGTTTCGGATCCATGAAATAAAGAAAAACAAATCTTAAACACGCGCGAAGTGTCTTCTTATGGGTATTAAATCACGTACTTTCATTCGACCAATCAACTTTCAGCAGTTCAATCTACGCTGAAAACCTTCAGGTTCAGTAACCAGCTTTGCAAGTTAACGGTGAATAACAAATAGTCAACCCAGGTTTTGAGTCGCAAGCCTAGAGTTTTTGCACCGGGGGTTGAACTAGTAGTTGAAGGTTATCGGTGAATTAGCCGGTCAGACAGTGATTCAGAAATAGGGGGAAGAATGCCAACTATTGTCAGTTTAGTTTGGGATGCTTGAGAGGACGACGCGTATTTAAAGCTGAAATATACATTTTTTTTTCTTTCTTTTTAAAATCCATTTTTTGTTAGTATATTTTCTCTTAATGGTTTCAGAAATGTAATTTGGTTCTTCCATTATAAGATTGATTTCATTTTAATTTTGATCAATATCAGTATTTTTAAGATAAACATTAGCCGAAAAATCTGATGTAGAGAAAGATGGATAAGTTTTCATAAGTTATATTCATGTAATTTATGTAAAATATAATTTTTATAATCAGTTGCTTTGTTATTATTATGAAATAATTACTGTCTACATATATAATGGAATACTTTTTTAAAATTTTAATATATTTTAAAATTTTATATTAGTAAGTAATATGGAATGCTCAAAATTCTTTGAAATGTAGTTAGTAGTCGCGGAAGTTTTAATATATATCGAGTATGTTGTGGCCACCGCAAGACTTTCTTCCGTATATAATCCTATGCAAATTTATGCCATACAAATAATTTATTAAAATTATTTTTCATGGGGAATGCAGACGATTTTTATCTAAAAGAAGTATTATAATAATAAATGCCGAAAGAAAGACAGTTTTGTGCAGGCATGAGTATACTAGAGTATTGTAAAAAAAAAAGGGGGAAAGTAAAGTTAAAGAAAGAAAAAGGGGTATCTGGAGTTTTTCATTCTCTTTTAGTGCATAAATTTTATTTGCTAAATTACCTGTGTGTATTACCGTGTATATTCACTCGGGAAAATACATCCATAAGAGAGTAAAATGGCCGTCTTTTCCCGAGTAAAAAGGTATCACTTTTCCCCATCCAATGATCAATCTATGTCTTATTACTATATCTATGAAAAAATTATTAAATTTACAAATACAACTATTCTGCTGTTTACGAATGCACAATATTAATTTTATTTTATTTTGTATTAAATGTTAACATTTTTGTTCTTAAGAACAATATTTAATTGAATTCGATTCTCAGAATTCGATTATTCGTTTTCCTCTATCACATGATTGAGCAGACAAAACTGGGAAGAGTCCATTGCGTAAATGAAAAACCTTGGCAAGAAACTTCCAAATAATTCAGTGTCAAATTTAAAATTTCGCAAAGGGATTTTATACTGAAACTGTTATATTTCTTTAGCACGATTTTTCTCAATTTTATATATATATATATTATTAGGCAAGCATAATAAAATTTGTGGTACACTTTTAACATATTAATTATGGAAGTAGAGGGTAGAAAATGGTATCATTCGAAAGGTATGGTTATCCAAATGTGCAGAATACAAAAATTATTTTCTTACGATGTCAAGAGGGTATTTAAAAATACTTTTATTCTTTATGCATTTCCCCCCATTTTTCCCTTTCACACACGTATTCTTTTACAGTAAAAAATACCTAAAAGTAGAAAGTTGTTAAATCTGGCTATTTCTTAAAACTCAAATAAAACAATAGACCAAAGCGCATACAATCAGGGACCTATTTACTCGCTTGGAGGCCCAGGGCACTCATATTCAATGGGCCCCTTTTTCTTGTACTTTAATATTACAGCAAACAAAACAAACTGCATATTTTTTATTGATTGGTCTAAAAATTCTCTTCATTTCACGTCACTATTCATTTTATTGGTAAGAGTAAAACTTAAGTAGATCCGATACATGTCTGTCGGATCAATGTACATTGCGCCTATGTATCTACTCTGCAGTGCATGCCTTGGATTTAGTTAGCTTTAGTAAGAGTTTGGAATGCAGTATCGGTAGTATGCAATTGTATTTTCGTTTAGGAAAATAGTACAATTTGTTCGATAAGCTGACAGTTTCCTTGAAAAATCATACTGCCGATTCATAAAACAGTGCAGTAATACCTCCATCCATTGATGAAAGAAAAAAAAAAAAAAAAAACAATCATTATTACAAATTTGGAAATTTTTTATTTTAACTAATTTTTTTAATGTATGATGGAATTTCTTGGAGGCCCCCTCAGTGTGAGGACCTAGGGCACTTGCCCAGGATGCCCTGCCTTAAATCAGGCACTGCATACAATATTAAGCAGCTCAATTTAACACAAAATAGTGTCCGCATACAGCAGTGCCAATGGCTGTTAGCGATCGGGCGGCATTTAAAAACAGTCGTTGAAAAATATTACGAGTAGTGAAAATATTTAGCGAAAACGACTATCACATTTGGTAGGTTAGCTACATTTTAAATCACCAAAATAAATACTTTTGTTGTGTTTTTTGTCGTCATGGTAATGAAATACTCTTTCAATCTTTTTGCTGTGATGATATTTATGGTTATTTTGTAATACCTGTGTCTAAGGATTTTGCATTAATATATATATAATTGTAAAGGGGTGTTTATGGGGAGTCGTACCCCCAACCACCACTCATACCCGACAAAAAATTGTTTTTCTTTCTTTCTTTCCTTCTTTTTAATTATTTATTTATTTATTGTATAAATCTATAACTTTTATATTATCTTAGTAGATTATGCCACCCACCCACCCCACTCCTCGACAAATATATATATATAAATTGAATAATTTATTACATTAGTAACACTCAGCAAACAAAAGATAGATGAAAATACCAACATATAATTAAATTTTAAATGAGATTTATTTCGAATAAAATTATTGTCACGGTGATAATTTAATTTGAGTACCAATGATTACTAAAAACAAGTTAAAGTACTTACGCAGAAGAGAAATGACACAAACATAACACATAAGCCTAACGATAATAGTTTCCAAAAACCATTAAATTAATAGAAACAGTCAACATTTTAAAGAGAAGAGAAAAGGATAAAATTGCCAAAAAGATTCGATAAAAGAAAAAAAAAGAGAATTCATGAATTGAAAATTGGAATATTAAATGTTGAAAAATAGAAATGTTCACCTATCAGGAAACTTGCATTTCTATCAGCAGAGTGCAAGATTTCGGGAAACTATAGCTAATTGAAGCCAATATACAGCTCAAGTCTCTATTTTGCAACAAAAAATTAAAAAGGGAAATTAGATTAAACAATAACACAAACCAAAATTGATTCAAGGAATAAGTATTTTTAAGAAATCGACATGTTAAACGATATATACAGAGATAGTAGAAATAAACAGGTTGCCAAACAAACATTAGTAAAAAGAAAAGATTAAAGGTAAAGAAACAATCGATTTAGGTGCTACTGAAATGCAATAATTGAATGCATTAAGTGATAGTTATTAATCTTTAAAAGCCAATAACTAAATTAAAAGGGTTATTTAATTTTAACGTTAATAATTTTAAATTTTCAGTTTATATTTAACTTTCAACATAATGTGAGCAAGCGCCATTTTACGTGAAAAAAGAAATTTACTTTTAAGTAAATACAGAAAATGTACGATTTAATTAATGTTTACTGTAGTTTAGTTTAAAGTTTAGTCTTAAGCAATTTCATTCAAAGGCCAACATGTCATGATTTAGATATTATGATTATTGGTGAATTAATTATTAATTTTATTATTATTATTATTTTTAATAGATTTTTTTTTAATCTATAGAATTTAATAAAATTAATGAAACCACCAAATTTTATTATACATGGAATTAAATCTTAAGTGTGAATAATTAAACAAATTTTAAGTTTGAAGAGTTGCAGCTTTCATAATATCAACCAGAAGAAATAGGATGTATCTTGCAATTGCAATATTACTATGCTTCCTATTTTTCTATTATTATTATTTTTTTTTAATTAAATTCATCAACCCTCCCATATATATATATATCACTTGCAGTTTTAGAAAAGCCAATCTGTAATATTAACCCCTTCCGCTCCAGGCTAGCTGTAGTGTAAATATGTGAAATACCAGATTATAATTTTGAAATAATGCAATACATAACGAAGTAACAATGTGCATTTTGTTGTGAAGTAAATATATTTAATTAATGAAGGTAATAAATATGAATATATATCAAAGTATTTCAATTATTTATAGCAATGACTGCTGTAAGTGGTTCATCATCACTGTTATCGCTTTCGCCGTCTTCACTTGTTGTAAAGTCATCATTGGAATCTTGGAAGTTCGTCATAATCGGGGATATAATCACTATCTGAATCACTAGAATCAGACATTATTCACAGTTTCAAACACCGGCAAAACACACAAAATCGAGCAGCGAAAATTACACACAACCGCAGCCGCGAGAAATTACGAAACAACTGGCGTAGCCAAAACTAATAGGTCACCGAGACTACTAACACCATCTAGTTGTCAGTAATGAAAATACAATTTCAAAATGCCATATGACAAATAAAATAACTCTCTCTGATACGACAACAACGTTGGGCTTATTGTATCGTAAACTTTCTTTGGACGTATGCACGTACGTCCATGGCATTAATGGCCATTAACGCTAGGACGTACGCACGTACGTCCATGGAGTGGAAGGGGTTAAAACACAAAGCAGTTTCTGTAAGACCAAAATCGTACGATCTGAGCATGCGCGAGAAAAATTTGGACCAATTCGGAACGGGACTATTCCTTTCTCTTTATGCAGTGCGATACAAATACCAATGATAGAGATTGAACAGACGACATTAATATTTCATATGTCTATGGCAGACGCCTAATTAAAGCTCCATCATAAAAATAATTCACACGATTAATTCATTGATTCATACTTTCCAAGGAAGTATATTAAAAATGAAGCAATTCGTGAATACTTATCGGTTACCATCGTATGCATTTTCACCGAAAATTTCCTTACACAGGATGTGGCGCCATCTGTTGCCATGGAAATATATTATACCATATTCCAAAATTTAATTTTTTTTCCATTTCTTAAAAGAAAAAAAATCTTTTAAAATTGACAAATTGTTAGTTTATTGTTCTTTAAAAGCTAACTTTTATCATTTGAAAACTTTGTTTAGAAAAGATAGAGATAAATATTTAAAATCGAAGGAGGTTTTATTTTATTTTATTTATTTATTTTACTCTAATTATTATATCTCTGATACTTCATTTCGATACTATATTGCAGTAAAAATAATTTTAAAATAATAACATTAAAATATTGATATTTTATACGAGTAAAAATTTACATAGTATAATTTGTTATTAAAAATTTAATGAGCAAATTAATTTGCTAAAGTATTAAATTCATTCTTATTTATTTATTCATTTATTTATTTTGAACAGTATACTTTTATTGAAATATACTATTTTGATAGAATAATGTGTTATAATACTATTCCAGTAAAAACAAATTTTAACTTTATTCCGATTTGCAGTTTATTTTTAGAATACAATGAATTAATATTTTGGATTATATCCAAGTGGTTTAACAAATATGGGAAGGAAAAATCAGAATCAAAACTATTATTTTACACTTAAAATGCACTAATTGTCTTGGCAAATTAGCATTAATGATATATTTTACAAGTGAATGAAATCTTTGTCTTTCATGTATGTCTTTTATTAAAAAACTGTGACCCGTTATCGTTCATAGTGAGTTAATATAATTATAATCTGGTAGTAAATATTTGTATTCATTCATTTTGCGTGAAAAGCAACGAATAAATTTCACAGTAAACATAAAACGTGGGCAGTTCTATAGATTATTAGTCGATTTGGTGTGACAGGGAGAAATTATATTGTGCAATTAATTTACATGCTTGATGCTTTGATAAGTATTATCACAAATATTGATACTATCTTATTAAGAAATATTGATTCTTTCGATAATTTATATAAATTCTGCCTTTCTTTTAATTACTCCTAACATTCTTTTGGTCATATTTAGAGTAAATTTAGGAAAACCTTGGATTTTATTTTTATTATTTGAAGTATGCTTAGATTTTGTATATTAAAATTTCATGACATTTATATCTCCTCTCTCCAAACAAAAAATAATAGATTAAAGCAGTGGGGTTTAAACCGGTTAAGAGCAATGCGAAATATTAAAGCAAGGGTGTTTTAAACTTTATGCTGTGAAAAGATTTTAGTTGCACATCATCCGTCAAATTTTGACGGGTATTAACTAGTATAGCTAAATGCTTCTAATTTAATTTGACAGTTTATCACATGGACCATGAAAGAGTGTAAATTGAAAATCGTCTAATATGACAGCACCCAAAAGAAAAGGTAAAATTTGAATATCTCTACCAAAGTTTGTGTGTGAGTACTATGGAACACAGTTTATTCAAATTTATTTTATGTCCCTATAAATAGATTATGATTGGTAAGCACGCAATCTTTAGTGTCAAACAAAAGATTTAAAACCAGTTTTATTCTCTTTTAACTAATTATAAGCACTTTAGTTTTTAGCTCCTAATCGGATATGATATGTAAAAATTCATTCATGCTTCCCTGTAAAAGAGGCTAATATATCAATAATTTTTCGTAATGACTATACTTTAGCCAATTATTGTAACATTTTATAGCACTTTTTCTGTTTTAAACAGTTTAACATTAAAAACGAATTTGAAATAATATACATTCATAGTAATACAAAGAAATTCTTATTTGTATCGCTTGAATAGAATTAATAATACAATTTTCTTGAAAATTGTTTTATTAACCCGTTAGTAGTCGCTATAGACAACACCACCTATTACAGATTGCGCAATTTTTATTTAACTGTCACCAGTAATTTTAAGAAGTGATGTGATCGACGTTTCTTCGATTTCATTCGCGTTTTGTGTATACTAACTATTACGTTTTATGTATAACTACTAACGGGTTAATCCATTTCTCATGTATTACATGGTTATTGCAGTCATCCTTATTAGGTAGTTCAGTTTTAGATCTCGGAAATTGGAGTTTAAAAAGAACCTTGTCTCTCTCTTACTCTTTCTCTCTTTATATATATATGATAGATATAAAGTAAAAAAAAAACTGTGTACACCTTTGTGTATAATAACAACAACAACAAAAAAAATCATAAAATAATAAAAGAAAATAAAAAAGGTGGCGGTTGGGTGGGCAGATATTTGATTACGGAGGTGGTGTGGTGTGGTAAAGCTGGATGGTTGGGTGGGATTGTGAAATTAAATATATATATATATATATATAAAGCAGAAGGCTTGTTGCATTTACTTTGTACTACTATGCAAACTTTCTTTTTTCCATTAATATTTCAATTTCTTCTTATTTGAGTTGTCAACTATTCTTAAAATTCTAATCATACTATTAAATACATTGTAATCAATCAGAGAATTTCATTGTTGCTTTGTGGTTTCCTTGTTATTCATCTGCTTTGAAATTTTGCTTTTTTAAATCCATTTGACTCATTTTCTGGTCGTGGCAGGCTGGGTGAGTGTTGCCGGCGTGAAACTAGTTTAACCCCACAGTCAAGTCACAAGTCTTGCCGCCTGCCTCCTTGATTCCTATCTTAAGTTTCTTAAATTATTTTTTCATAAATTTTGATATAGTTTATGGTTTTAAGTTAAGATTTGTTGTGTTACTTTATTGATTCGTTTGTTTTGCAGGCTGTTAATTAATAAATCTGGTTTTTTTTAAATTTGTGTATTTCATCCCCTGATAATATTTTTTTCATTTTTCTGAACTTCTCAAAGAAATTTTTAATCTTATTGGTCACTGGTGTTTCAGTGATCTTGTATCTCTTACTTGGCTTCTACTATGCTTAACAGATATATATATATATATCGTTTTTTTCTTAATTTTTAATTCGCTATGTAAACTCTGTTTTATATGTCGTGCATATAATATCTCAAAAAAAAAAAAAAAAAAAAAAAAAAAAAAAATCATATAATACGTGTAATAAAGGGTAATGGAAGTTGTGTGGTTGTTTCACACTAGATTTTTTTTTTAATTCGCTATGTAAACTTTGTTTTATGTCTTTACTCGTGTATTAAGTTTCTCTTACCGGAAAATTTTTAGATGTCTATTTCATTAGGTCAAGTCTATGTATTCTGATCACATTATCTCTAAAATGTGCATATAATACGTGTAATAGTGGCTAACGGAAGTCATGTGGTAGTTTCACACCAGATTTTTTTTTACTTGCCCATAAGGTAGAGAAAGTATTGTTTTCGGGTCAAATTTTCGAACGCGAGATTTTGTTATATTTACACGTTCTGAGGTCCCCTGAATATGAAAATCATGTTTTTAGCAAATGGTCTGTGTGTGTCTGTGTGTGTGTCTGTTATCAGCATATCTCAAAAACAAATTATGGCAGAAAGTTCAAACTTGGTATTCTAAATGTGTATCATATAGGGATGCTACAGTAAGCTTTTCGTTAAGATCAAGCAAATGGTTCGTGTACAGGGACAATCAAGAGAATTCTAATACATTACATCTATGGGGGAAATTGCAGGTAAGTAGAGTTTAACGTCTATAGACTGCACTATAATAAATGAAACGAATATATATTTTTTGTAATAGAGATAGTTAACTGGGAAAAAAAAAAAAAAAATGTGTATATAGGAGCCTCACCTTTAAAACGAGTGGTTGAACCATCGATCTGCGATAATTTAAAACAAAGTTATCGATTTTTTTTTACTTAAAAAAAAAAAAAAAAAAAAAAAAAAAAAACTTTGGAATTTTTTTTTTTTTTTTTTTTTTTTTTTTTTTTTTTTAAATATTGAGAATAAAATGAACTTTTTTTGGGATATTTGGTGTTATACTACTACTCGAATACGGAAATCGTCTGCATTATCATAAAAGATAATTTTTTTAAATAATAATTTTAATAAATTATTTTTTAAAGAGAAATATTTTTTAATAACCGAATTAAATTTTATATAAATGTAGGTGCATTAATGAAACGGAGGGTTGAGGGGGAGTGGTAGCCCCCCTCACATAGAACTAATTATTATATAAAACTCTTCAGACGCCTAATATGAATTGTTTAACACAGGTTTACGTAACAGAACTCGTTATCTTACCTTTTAATGTGCAATCTGTATTTAAAACCATAAACTATATCAAAATTTATGAAAAAATAATTTAAGAAACTTAAGCTAGGAATCAAGAAGGCAGGTGGCAAGACTTGTGACTTGCCTGTGAGGTTAAACTAGTTTCACGCCGGCAACACTCCCCCACCCTGCCACGACCAGAAAATGAGTCAAATGGATTTAAAAAAGCAAAATTTCTAAGCAGATGAATAACAAGGAAACCACAAAGCAACAATGAAATTCACTGATTGATTACAATGTATTTAATAGTATGATTAGAATTTTAAGAATAGTTGACAACTCAAATAAGAAGAAATTGAAATATTAATGGAAAAAAGAAAGTTTGCATAGTAGTACAAAGTAAATGCAACAAGCCTTCTGCTTTATATATATATATATATATATATATATAATTTCACAATCCCACCCAACCATCCAGCCTTACAACACCACCCCACCTCCGTAATGAAACATCTGCCCGCCCAACCGCCACCTTTTTTATTGTCTTTTATTATTTTTTTATTATTATTATTTTTTATACACAAAGGTGTACACATTTTTTTTTTGTTTTACTTTATATTCATTATATATATAAAGAGAGAAAGAGTAAGAGAGAGACAAGTTTTATTTTTTGTTAAAAGTAAAAAAAAATTCGATAACTTTGTTTTAAATTATCGCAGATCGATGGTTCAACCATTCGTTTTAAAGGTATTGGCGAGCTCTTTTGACAGATACCCATCATGAAAACTTACTCCCCCCGAGGGGGGACTTCCCCCCCCCCAGGGGGGGAGACGAGGCTCCTATATACACAATTTTTTTCCCCAGTTAACTATCTCTATTACAAAAAATATATATTCGTTTCATTTGTTTTAGTGCAGTCTATAGACGTTAAACTCTACTTACCTGCAATTTCCCCCATAGATGTAATGTATTAGAATTCTCTTGATTGTCCCTGTACACGAACCATTTGATTGATCTTAACAAAAAGCTTACTGTAGCGTCCCTCTATGATACACATTTAGAATAAAAAGTTTGAACTTTCTTCCATAATTTGTTTTTGAGATATGCTGATAACAGACACACACACACACAGACCATTTGTTAAAAACATGATTTTCATATTCAGGGGACCTCAGAACGTGTAAATATAACAAAATCTCGCGTTCGAAAATTTGACCCCAAAACAATACTTTCTCTACCTTATGGGTAAGTAAAAAAAAATCTGGTGTGAAACTACCACATGACTTCCGTTAGCCACTATTACACGTATTATATGCACATTTTAGAGATAATGTGATCAGAATACATAGACTTGACCTAATGAAATAGACATCTAAAAATTTTCCGGTAAGAGAAACTTAATACACGAGTAAAGACATATAAAACAAAGTTTACATAGCGAATTAAAAAAAAATCTAGTGTGAAACAACCACACAACTTCCATTGCCCTTTATTACACGTATTATATGATTTTTTTTTTTTTTTTGAGATATTATATGCACGACATATAAAACAGAGTTTACATAGCGAATTAAAAATTAAGGAAAAAACGATATATATATATATATCTGTTAAGCATAGTAGAAGCCAAGTAAGAGATACAAGATCACTGAAACACCAGTGACCAATAAGATTAAAAATTTCTTTGAGAAGTTCAGAAAAATGAAAAAAATATTATCAGGGGATGAAATACACAAATTTAAAAAAACCAGATTTATTAATTAACAGCCTGCAAAACAAACGAATCAATAAAGTAACACAACAAATCTTAACTTAAAACCAGGGTTTATACTGCCATTAGTTTTTTTAGCATTTTGCTAAAAGGTATCATATTTTGCTAAAACAAGTCGGTCAGAATTTCGCTAAAAAGGGATAACTGTATAAAATATCTCTATATAATAATTCAGATTTTTTTTTTTTTTTTTTTTTTTTGTAATATTTGCAGGCGAAAACTAGGAAAGGACTGAAATTTGTGGGAATCCTTATTTATATAGTAATTTGGATTTATTTTTAATTTTCAATGATTGAATTTAAATGCAAAAATATTTAAAAGTATGTTAGAATTCAGAATTTGCTTCATAGAAGCATTTTTAGCAGTAGTATTTCACGATTATCTACCACTACACTTTACTTGATTTTTAAATTGCTTTTTCATTTTACACATATGATATGAATACCTCTTTTTCTATTGATAAAATCACATAGTTTTCCTGATTCATATTTTTAAAGTCGCAAATATGGATGCCTGGTTAAAATCATCAATGAACAAAAGGAATAGAAAACAAAACTGAGGATAACAAAGCTAAGTAAAAGAAATCAATGGTATCCAAAGAATTAACTTTCGAAAAAGCTAAAATAGTGCTTGCCTATTTTCGCTAAAATGCTAAAGTAATTTTTTTGCCAGGTTAAACCCTGATTAATAGTATTAAATTTCAGGGTAAGAGAAAGTCGTGTGAGTGACACACCAGATTAATTTATTTAATACAGTCATTTGAAGGCGAAATCTTTTTACTTTCTCTTACCCATAAGGAGAAAGTGTTGTTTTTGGGTCAAATTTTCGAACGCGAGTTTTTGTTATATTTACACGTTCTGAGGTCCCCTGAATATGAAAATCATGTATTTAGCAAATGGTCTGTGTGTGTGTGTGTCTGTGTGTCTGTCTGTTATCAGCATATCTCAAAAGCAAATTATGGCAGAAAGTTCAAACTTGGTATTCTAAATGTGTATCATATAGGGATGCTACAGTAAGCTTTTCGTTAAGATTAAGCAAATGGTTCGTGTACAGGGGCAATCAAGAGAATTCTAATACATTACATCTATGGGGGAAATTGCAGGTAAGTAGAGTTTAACGTCTATAGACTGCACTAAAACAAATGAAACGAATATATATTTTTTGTAATAGAGATAGTTAACTGGGAATAAAAAAATGGTGTATTTAGGAGCCTCGCCTCCCCCCTCGGGGGGAGTAAGTTTTCATGATGGGTATCTTTCAAAAGAGCTCGCCAATACCTTTAAAACGAATGGTTGAACCATCGATCTGCGATAATTTAAAACAAAGTTATCGATTTTTTTTTACTTTTAACAAAAAAAAAACCTTGTCTCTCTCTTACTCTTTCTCTCTTTATATATATAATATATATAAAGTAAAAAAAAAAAAAAAAAAAAAAAAAAAACTGTGTACACCTTTGTGTATAATAACAAAAAAAAAAATCATAAAATAATAAAAGACAATAAAAAAGGTGGCGGTTGGGTAGGCAGGTGTTGGGTGTTGTATAATAACAAAAAAAAAAAAAAAAATAAATAAATAAAATAAAATAAATAAATAAATAAATAAAATAAAATAATAAAAGACAATAAAAATGGTGGCGGTTGGGTGGGCAGATCTTTGATTACGGAGGTGGGGTGCTGTTAAAAGGCTGGATGGTTGGGTGGGATTGTGAAATTAAATATATATATATATAAAGCAGAAGGCATGTTGCATTTACTTTGTAGTACTATACAAACTTTCTTTTTTCCATTAATATTTCAATTTCCTCTTATCTGAGTTGTCAAGTATTCTTAAAATTCTAATCATACTATTAAATACATTGTAATCAATCAGTGAATTTCATTGTTGCTTTGTGGTTTCCTTCTTATTCATCTGCTTTGAAATTTTGCTTTTTTAAATCCATTTGACTCATTTTCTGGTCGTGGCAGGCTGGGGGAGTGTTGCCGGCGTGAAACTAGTTTAACCCCACAGGCAAGTCACAAGTCTTGCCGCCTGCCTCCTTGATTCCTATCTTAAGTTTCTTAAATTATTTTTTCATAAAATTTGATATAGTTTATGGTATTAAGCAGGGTTTAATCTTTCAAAAAAATTACTTTAGCATTTTAGCGAAAATAGGTAAGCACTATTTTAGCTTTTTCGAAAGTTAATTCTTTGGATACCATTGATTTCTTTTACTTAGCTTTGTTATCCTCAGTTTTGTTTTCTATTCCTTTTGTTCATTAGTGATTTTAACCAAGCATCCATATTTGTGACTTTAAAAATATGAATCAGGGTAACTATGTTTTGTGTCTGTCTGTTATCAGCATGTCTCAAAAACAAATTATGGCAGAAAGTTCAAACTTGGTATTCTAAATGTGTATCATATAGGGATGCTACAGTAAGCTTTTCGTTAAGATTAAGCAAATGGTTCGTGTACAGGGACAATCAAGAGAATTCTAATACATTACATCTATGGGGGAAATTGCAGGTAAGTAGAGTTTAACGTCTATAGACTGCACTAAAACAAATGAAACGAATATATATTTTTTGTAATAGAGATAGTTAACTGGAAAAAAAAATTGTGTATATAGGAGCCTCTTCTCCCCCCCTGGGGGGGAAGTCCTCCCTCGGGGGGAGTAAGTTTTCATGATGGGGATCTTTCAAAAGAGCTCGCCAATACCTTTAAAACGAATGGTTGAACCATCGATCTGCGATAATTTAAAACAAAGTTATCGACTTTTAACAAAAAAAAAAAAAAAAAAAAACCTAGTCTCTCTCTTACTCTTTCTCTCTTTAAATATATAATATATATAAAGTAAAAAAAAGAAAAAAAAAAAAAATGTGTACACCTTTGTGTATATTAACAAAAAAAAAAAAACAAAAAAAAAAACACATAAAATAATAGAATAAAAAAAAGACAATAAAAAAGGTGGCGGTTGGGTGGGCAGATGTTCGATTGCGGAGGTGGGGTGGTGTTAAAAGGCTGGATGGTTGGGTGGGATTGTGAAATTAAATATATATATATATATATATATATAAAGCAGAAGGCTTGTTGCATTTACTTTGTACTGCTATACAAACTTTCTTTTTTCCATTAATATTTCAATTTCTTCTTCTTATTTGAGTTGTCAACTATTCTTAAAATTCTAATCATACTATTAAATACATTGTAATCAATCAGTGAATTTCATTGTTGCTTTGTGGTTTCCTTGTTATTCATCTGCTTTGAAATTTTGCTTGTTTAAATCCATTTGACTCATTTTCTGGTCGTGGCAAGCTGGGGGAGTGTTGCTGGCGTAAAACTAGTTTAACCCCACAGGCAAGTCACAAGTCTTGGCGCCTGCCTCCTTGATTCCTATCTTAAGTTTCTTAAATTATTTTTTCATAAATTTTGATATAGTTTATGGTATTAAGTTTTAAGTTAAGATTTGTTGTGTTACTTTATTGATTCGTTTGTTTTGCAGGCTGTTAAATAATAAATCTGGTTTTTTTTTAAATTTGTGTATTTCATCCCCTGATAATTTTTTTTTTTCATTTTTCTGAACTTCTCAAAGAAATTTTTAATCTTATTGGTCACTGGTGTGTCAGTGATCTTGTATCTGTTACTTGGCTTCTACTATGCTTAACAGATATATATCGTTTTTTTCTTAATTTCTAATTCGCTATGTAAACTCTGTTTTATATGTCGTGCATATAATATCTCAAAAAAAAAAAAAATAATAATAATAATAATATAATACGTGTAATAAAGGGTAATGGAAGTTGTGTGTTTGTTTCACACTACATTTTTTTAAAATTCGCTATGTAAACTTTGTTTTATATGTCTTTACTCGTGTATTAAGTTTCTCTTACCGGAAAATTTTTAGATGTCTATTTCATTAGGTCAAGTCTATGTATTCTGATCACATTATCTCTAAAATGTGCATATAATACGTGTAATAGTGGCTAACGGAAGTCATGTGGTAGTTTCACACCAGATTTTTTTTTACTTACCCATAAGGTAGAGAAAGTTTTGTTTTGGGTCAAATTTTCGAACGCGAGATTTTGTTATATTTACACGTTCTGAGGTCCCCTGAATATGAAAATCATGTTTTTAGCAAATGGTCTGTGTATGTGTGTGTGTGTGTGTGTGTCTGTGTGTGTGCCTGTTATCAGCATATCTCAAAAACAAATTATGGCAGAAAGTTCAAACTTGGTATTCTAAATGTGTATCATATAAGGATGCTACACTAAACTTTTCGTTAAGATCAAGCAAATAGTTCGCGTATAGGGACACTTAAAAGTATTCAAATACATTACGTTTATGGGGGAAATTGCAGGTAAGTAGAGTTTAACATCTATAGACTGCACTAAACGAAATGAAACGAATATACATTTTTTGTAATAGAGATAGTGAACAGGGAAAAAAAAATTGTGTATGTAGGAGCCTCGCCTCCCTCCCCCCCCCCCCCCCCACCCCGAGGGGGGAAGTTCCCACTCGAGGGAAGTAAATTTTCATGATGGGTATCTTTCAAAAGAGCTCGCCAATACCTTTAAAACGAATGGTTGAACCATCGATCTCCGATAATTCAAAACAAAGTTATCGATTTTTTTTACTTTTAATGGGATTTTTTTTTTTTTTTTTTTTTTTTTTTTAAATATTGAGAATAAAATGGATTTTTTTGGATATTTGGTGTAAAACTAATTCTCTAATACAGAAATCGTCTGCATTATCATAAAAGATAATTTTTTTAAATAATAATTTTAATAAATTATTTTTTAAAAACAGAATTATGTTTTAATAACCGAATTAAATTCTATATAAATGTAGGTGCATTAGTGAAACGGCGGGTTGAGCGGGGCCGTAGCCTCCCTCACACAGAACTAATTATCATATAAATCTCTCCTGAAGCCTAATTTGAATTGCTTAACATTGATTTACATAACATCGTTATCTTACCACTTAGTCTCCATCCTATATTTATAGTATTAAATTTCAGTATACGAGAAAGTCGTGTGAGTGACACACCAGATTATTTTCTCTTTTTAATTTATTATATTTATTGTTTTATTGAAAATAAATGGTAATGCAGTAGAAAAAATTAAGTACATACATTAAATTTAAAATTAAAAAAAACTTATTTATAACATTATTTTTATGTATAATTATTAATACAACAACTTTTTATTATTCTTTTTTTATTAATATTTAATTCTGTTAAAAGAAAAATCTGTCTTTTTTTTTTTTTTTCTTTTAATAAATAGTATTTATTGGGAAAAAATGGTAGTATATAGTAGAAAGGATTTAACTGATTAAATTCTATTTGTTTTTCATGTGCTTAATTACTTTTAAAAGAAAATCTACTTTTTAGTGCTAGAGGCCTATTTCAGTCGGTACAGTTGTCGAATTTTTATAGGTCACTCTTAATTAGTGCTAGAGGCCTATTTCAGTCGGTTTATTGAACGGGGATTTATTGAATGAAGTCCCCCCAAGGCCCAACTTTGACATGAGTCCCCCCCAAGGTACCCCTATTTCAGTCGGTACAGCGTTGTCGAATTTTTATAATACACTCTTAATAGTGCTAAGGGCCTATTTCAGTCGGTTTATTGAATGGGGATTTATTGAATGAAGGCCCCCCCAAGGCACAACTTTGACATGAGTCCCCCCCCCCCCCAAGGTACCCCTATTTCAGTCGGTACAGCGTTGTCGAATTTTTATAATACACTCTTAATAGTGCTAAGGGCCTATTTCAGTCGGTTTATTGAATGGGGATTTATTGAATGAAGTCCCCCCAAGGCACAACTTTGACATGAGTCCCCCCCAGGCCCAACTTTGACATGAGTCCCCCCCAAGGTACAACTTTGATATGAGTCCCCCCCAAGGCCCAACTTTGACATGAGTACCCCCCAAGGCCCAACTTTGACATCAGTCCCCCCCAAGGCCCAACTTTGACATCAGTCCCCCCCAAGGTACAACTTTGATATGAGTCCCCCCCAAGGCACACCTTTGACATGAGTCTCCCCCAAGGCACACCTCCCCCTCATTGGGAAAAAGAGAAAAAACGTTGTTTTGCGGCTATAAGACAGTTTGGACTTCCAACGTTATTTGTTACAATATCTGCAGCTGAAACACATTGCTTTGATTTAATGAAAACTTTATCATGGAATTTAGATCGTCACGAATTAACTAAAGAAGAATTTGTCGGTATTAACAAGTTTAGCAGTAGGCCTCTGGCACTAAATTAAAATCTGTCAATGTCAGATTTTCATGTTTTAAATAATGAAATAATGTCGTGTCTGTATATATATATATATTTTTATTTTATTTTTTTTTATTACTAGCTGTGACCCGCGACTTCGTTCACGTGGAAATTTTGATGTGTCTGTGTGGGAACTGACGGTTTGATGATAATATGTAATGAAATGAAACCTTATCATTGTGGTGCTGTGCAAAATAGAGTCTGATAAAGTACACTCAAAAAAATTTGTAACTCATTGAAAGCCAAAATAAAATGCCAAAATAAATAAATAAAAAGTTATCGCCAACATGGCGATAAAAATTTAAAATTCGTCCATAGGGATCCTGTACTAAAACAGTACTGCGTTGCGGAAGTATAAAAACTGGGTCGTTAATTATGAATTTTATTTCGAAACCTTTCTTTGTATGATTTTAGTTCACTATTGCACAATATTAATCTGGTTCTAATAATAATTTGGTGACTGGTTAATTAAAATTTTAACTATGTGGTGAAATTCATATAATATTTATGAGTTTCAAATTTTTAAGTTTTTTTTTTTTTTACAAAGAAATGATATTTTTTTTTCATTTCCCGGCGAATTGTTGAATAATATTTTAGTTCTTAAACAATTTTGGACGGCTTTGCCCACTTCGCTGACAAACTCTTTTCTATATGCTTTATGAAAAAAAAAAAAAAAAAAAACTGAAATCGGTCAAAAGCTTGCTTTGGGTTCCCGCTGCCGTAGGCAGCACCTTGTTCTTCCTTGCAATCTCCGGTGCCTGTCCCTATTGCCTGCGACAATAGCTTACCCGTGGGCTTCCATTTGGGTGCTTATCATATATAACAGTTTCGATACGGACAGTATCGAAAAATTTGAAGTAGCTCTTTTATATCTGAATCCCAGTTACATATGAACAACATTATATGTGATGTACATAATATTTGCTCTCAAGTTATTTCCTATATTTATTTGATTTAATCAATCAACCATAGAATGACAGCAATTTCAAGCCACGTATAATATTACAATATGCTATGATCGGCTACTTCTATCGCATGAGACAATTATTATTATTTTGTGGTTATATATACTTCATGCTTAGTTAATAGTAGTTGGTATATAGAAAAATAAATAAATTAATATGTAAACTTGATCATGGTACAGCCTTAATGCCCTTGGCGACTTTTAAATATTTGTTGCCGTTTTAGACCAAAATATAATTTATGCGATTATTGTTCCTATACGCAAGCGAAGTGTGACGTCACTCTGACCGTCCGTGGATGCAAGAAAATGATTTCCTATGTCAATCGTCCATTGGATTTTTTGTAAAAAATGATTAAAAATCGAAGAAAATTATTTCCCGACTTTAATCCCCATATTTGGGTACATATGTGTATTAGTTATCATGTGCATGTGCTAGATTGAGTTATTTTGCTGTCAAATTGACAAAATTTTAATTTTAAATTTCAAAACTCTGTCGTTCCTAGCGCTTATTGTATTTGGTGGTCAAAAACGTAATACGAAAATATACATGCCAGATGTATATTTTCGTAATATGCATTGTACGAAATATTGTTTCATATTATTCATTACTGTCTTAAAATAAGTTGTTAAAATAACCATGATTTTTGAAAGGAATTAAATTATTTTCGCCAAATAATTTGGCGATATTTTATTTTTCTACCAAGGATGACCGATATCAAATCTATTCCGCTACAACATATTAGTATCTTATATCAGATACTTTATTTAGACATTTGAAAACAAATTTGACCTCAAATTATGATAGAATATTTATCATTTCCCTTTTATTTATTTCCCGTATATTAGTTGGATATTTATTGTGTTAATATCATCCTTTGAAATGAAATGTTTGTGTTTTCAATCGAATATGGAAGTTTGCTTTTTTTTTTTTTTTTTTTTTAGAGTTTTGAAACTAAAAATTCAAATTTTGTCAATTTTACAACAAAAATAACTTAATCTAATGCATGGACATGATGACTAATACATATCTATACCTAAATATGGGGATTAAAATTGGGAAATATTTTTCCTCGATTTTTAATAATTTTTTACAAAAAATCCAATGGGCGTTTAACATGGGAAATATTTTTCTTGCATCCACGAACGTCCAGTGACGTCATCACTTCGCTTGCGTATTTCTTTCTATCTTTTCCTTGGCGAAAAATGTCCGATCTACTTCAGCATCAAAATTATAAAAAATTGTCAAAGAAAATACCTTTAATATATTGCTGAATTAGCGTTTATACCAAGCGTGTTTCATCCGCCATACTAAAAAAAAAAAAAAAAAAAAAATCTGAAGTTGAGGTATATAAAAAAATGCTGTGAAATAAAATTCAGAAGAAATATGTTAGATTTGTAATATTACTATTTTATTTTAAAATTATAAAGTGTCATTTTCTCATCGACCAATTTAACATTTAGTAATTTCTTATTTTTCGCATGAAAGCATATCCGCGATTGTAATGAAATGCTCGCCCTCTGGTGGGCTAAGGTGAAATTATCATACCACTGATAGCTTTCACGCTGAAACAATGATAGAACAACAAGAAAGCACAATAATAAATACATGTGGCAATTATTACACGTGGCAATATTTACTAACAACTGCAGTTGAGGAAGCGCCATCTATCAATCATTACAAACGCGGATTTCATTTTATGCTGAAAACAATAAATAAATATATCTCGTAAACTTTTTTTTGGCAACAATTAAAAATTTAAATGGCTTATATTAAGTCAATAAGTTTATTATTTTCATATTTTAATTAATTTTAAAGATTTTTTCAATTTTTTTTTTCTTAAACCATCCCTGACCTATAAGGAAAAAAACAAAAAAAGAATGATCGAAATCGGTCAAGCCGTTTACGATTTTATAAAGGACATAGAGACAAACATTCATGTTTATATATATAAATATTGTCAGAATAAAATCGTAATATAGTGTGAACAGCGGGGGGCTGTAAAATAAATGGTTCAAAAACTAAAATATTAAACTGATGCTGAGATACAGTCATCTTTAAAATCGTAGTTCCCCACATCAGAGGCCCCCCCCCCCCCCCAAATCGAATAGAAAGTTTATTTTACGTTTTCTTCTTTAATGAACTTTTTTAAAACAAAATATCAGTATAGTGTAAAATTCGTAAGTGTAAAATCCGGCATAATTGAACCATCGTAATTGCGAAAATTTAGCTGAATTCCGCCCTAATGTCCGCAAAGATCTGAATTTTTCGCAGCTAGATGACAAAGTTGACAATCAGAAATAAAATGGATTGAACGATATTTCGTCTGACCAATGGATGGAGGGGGGGGGGACTTTGTAGCTATTTTAGGTTCTAGTCAATTTTCTTGTTATATATCTATAATGAAGTGAAAAATTTAAATACCTCCATAAAGTTCGGTTCTTCATTACTGAAGTAGTGAAAGAGAGGGGGGGCCCAAAGAAATTTTTGCCCCGAGCCCCAGTTAGGCTAAGTAAGGCCCTGTTCGTCGTTACGTGAACTGCATAAATCAGATTAGTGTACGAACTTATAGTTCTTTTACAGGAACACAAAGAAATTCTTTTTATCATCATCAGCCTATGGACTCAAATTATATAGAGTGCTCTAGCGTCTAAATTCCTTATTCGATTGATCTGAAAATTTATAAGTATGTTGTAGTTCACCAATGTACGAAATGTATTGATTTTTAAGAGTATACGAGTCATAGTTTCTTGCAGGGACACAAAAATGTTTTTATCATTATGGCCTATGGATTCAAATTATGCAAAGAGCAATTCCATTAAATGACATAGCTTAGGGAGAAATACTCAAGCCTTTTATTATTTCCCCATTCTACATTTAACGACTTCTCTCATTTAAATTCATTTAAACAACCTTTAAATACTACATGTTCGAAAAGTCTTGTGGAGTTACTCGACATTCTTTTTATCTTTCCCGTGAGCTTTAGAAGGAAAAATTTCACTAATCGACCATGTAAAAATCACATATTTTGGAAATTAAATCAAACAGACGAACATGCATTTCCTAAACTGGACGTCGAAATGTGGCATATTTCGAAAATCAGCTGGACGAGAGTATTTTATTTCACTAATGAGCCGAAATTTTGATAAAAAAAGTCGTGAATAAGCGAAAAGGATCTTCTGGGTATTGGTGAATAACTTAATTTAAATTTTCAGAACAAGAGGTGACACATATTTAAAGCAGAAATTTAAAGCCTTTCCTTTCTTTTTAAAACATATTTTTTGTTAGTAAACTTTCCCCTGTTGAATTTGGGAAAATTATTTCACATATGAAATTCAGTTAACCCTTAAGTTAACAAGACAATTCGGGTCATTAATATTATACTCCCACCGGAATTCATGAACTAAATTAAACTAAAAGAAATTTTAAATTTTAAGGTTATAAAAACTGGCCTTCTCTGTTATGTTATAAACGTAAGTTTTTGATAAATAATTTCCGGGATGAATTTTTGCAACTGGATCTTAAATTTTGCGTCCTCGCAGCAAGGACAGCGCGCGTTAAGGGGTTAAAAGGGAATATTAATTAAATATTAGAATGTAAGCTTTTGAATGGGATATCACAACCTTTTTAGACACAACTTTAATCCATTCTCTTTCTTTCAGCTTGGTTTTTTTGTACTTTTTAAATGTATTTTTTGTAGATAAATACTATACATCAGGCCAAAGTTATTCAACAGGCCAAAAGGGAATAAAAGAATCCTCGGGGTTATTTTATTCGGGGTTATTTTATTACCCCCGTGCATTAGTTTTTGAATTAAAGCTACCTCAAAATTTTTGTCACACACAGGCAGATGGACATTTTCTGAAAATGGTCAAATCATGTCCAAGGCATCTAAAAACCTGTAAATTCATCGAAATGAGCTGAAAAAGCTAAGGTAAAAAAAAAAAAAATTAAAGTTCTAGCTATCCCGTACATAAAAGGTTTTTCTATAATGTTTTAAAAGGTTATTTACCTGCAATTTTGAGCATTTAGTTTGTGTTGAACAAAAAAAGTTGAAACATTAAAAGATGTTTAAAGGTTATTTGTAGGGCAGATGATAGTACAAGAAAAATTATCTTTTAATCAGCCAATAATAATGACGTTAAACCCTAAAGAAGGCAGTCCGCAAATGACAATTGTGAAGATATCCGGGCACACAGAAAGTACGTTACTGGCACAAAATAATTTCCGATGGCCGAATAATTTGTGGTGGTCTCTTATATACGGATATCTTTTCATTTTACAAAAAGGATATCTTTTTTACATAATATAGTACATTGTTCTATGAAACTTAAATATCAGCATACAAACTAACGTAAATTTTAACATAAACAATTGAGGGTAATGTAACGTACAGCTGGATGATAAGCGTCTTCATTGTAGAAATAGAGGAAAACAGCAGGACTGTGGATATAGTATCTGTCTTTTGTTTTCTGTTCTTAAATTTAAGTTGGTTTGCATATTTCAAGTACCTAAAGGATGTCTTCAATGTCATTTCATTACCATCCAAGAGAAATGAAAACAAATATAACCATGGACGACTTTTACATAAACAGATGGTTTTAGATGACTTTTTTTTCCATTGATAATCATATTAATCTTTAACCTTTGCTTAATTTTCCAACGAAAGTCGAAATTCTTGTACGGCAGACTCCTTATGTGTTACAATGGCAAAGAACTTTTTTTTTTCCATGTAGGGCCACTGAACTGGAAATTCTTATAAAAACTTAATAAAAACTTAAACAATTTTAATGTTTCATATATGAATAAAAACAGTGTTACTGATGGCCCTTGAGGTTTTTAACCCCGATAGTTTTCCCCTCTTGACAATGAACGCTGCTGAACCATCTGCCCCCTACACGCGTCGTCGTGCTGCCACAGAAATTCCTGCGCTTTGTTGCCGTTTAGAAAACAGTAACTTGATAATGGTTCTATATCCCCACTTATTTTATTCGGATAAAAAAAAAAATCTCGCAAGTTCAATGCTACGAATTGTTCTATGTGACATAAAGACACGATTTTTTTTATGCATCTCTTGAGGTTGTATCTGTAGAAGGCTCCGCCCCTCTCCCCAAAAGAAAAATGATTAGAAAAATTCATTGAATTTAATAGTTTAACCGTAAAAATAAAATTATCGCTGTGATGCTAATAAAACTGAATTTTAAATTCAGGAAATAAAAGCGTTAAATACTGTAAACATTTAAATTAAGTACTGTATTTACTCGAATATTTTTATCCTCTTAGTATTTCCATTTGTAGATATTTTGGAAATGAACAAATGTAAATTCAAATAAGCATCGTATATACTACAATATTTGTTGTTGTTTTATTATTTTAATGCCTCTTATTTTTCTCATGAAATATTTAAGCTCAAAGGGAAAAAATTACGCTCTCTTTATTAGTACGGCAAGTCGTACTATTACTTTTAGGCAGCGATTTCAGCTTCGTTACCAATTTTTATCTAACACCTTGAATAAACGTGAAAACATATTTTTGTTTTTATTTAAGATACAGTAAAGCACCATTTATACGTTTCTCGTTTATACGTCTTTCCCATTTATACGTCTTTTTAGTGAAGTCCCGATTCATTCCTATTCATTTTAATGCAAAAATTCTTCGTTTATACGCCGCTAATATCGGTTATACGTCTTTTCTACTTTACTAAAATTCGCAAAATTTCTGGACCTGTCATTATTTTCCATTCTGAATACGACAGATTTTTCCTATAAAACATCTTAAATAGAGGAACACAGGAAAGATCGCAGAATACTAATCAAAGAATCAATTGAATTCACAGTAGAATTTTTAATACTCATAGACAAGCAACAAATCAGACGAATATTATAGATTTTTAATGTTATTAAATAACTATCTGTATGGACATAAATATCGTATGCTTATTATTAAAGATACGCACTATAGCATAATTAGTATTCTAAATGTGTTCATATAGTTCTTAAGAAATGTAATATAATACTCAATATATGATATATGTAATTAGTACCCAGTCATGCATTAATAGTATGATTTTTCTCACTTTTTATTATAAATCTTTTTTTTTTTTTTTTATTAATTATTGTCTTTAAAAAAAAGTATAATATACATTTACTAAATTAAGAAACTATATTAATTAGTATTTTCATATAAATTTTGCTTAACTGTCATTAAATTTGCAGTAATCAAAGTGTCATTATTAAAATTTCGATTATACGTATTTTTATTTATACGTCCTTTTATGTCAGTCCCTTGAAAGACTTATAAAGGGTGCTTTACTGTATATGAAACTGAAAGTTTGTCATTGTGTTTGTCCGGAATTTTTGTCCAAATTACTAGATTTTATCAAAAATTGGTGCAGTAATTAATCAGAGCAAAATCTAACTAAAGCCGTATTTTTTAGTTTAATCGGATAATTAGTTCAAAAGGTATTATATAAACCCCCCATTTTATCAATAAAATTAAAAAAAAAAATGATAAAAAATTAAATTAAAAAAAAAAAAAAAATACGTGTGGCACTCGAGCACTGCCGCGGTAAAGCTATTGCATAGCATTTTTTATCAACTTATGCAATTATAATTATTTATTTAATTTATTTATGCAGTATTTTTTTTTTCTTTGATATTAATTCAAGTTACACTTTTTGAGCGTGGTGACCGATAAGAAAACAAATTTTTTTCTTATTGAATAAATGAGAATGTATCCGCAATGAGAATATATCAAAAATATCCGCAATCGATTTGTAGGTATCGAAAACCTCGATGTACCAAATTTGAATGATCTAACTCTATTTTTTGAGAAAAGGTATTTTAATAGGTTTTTAAAGGCCTGCAAGTCGAATGGGGATATTCAAGTTTTTTCTTTGATATAATTTCAAGTTACACTTTTTGAGCGTGGTGACCGATAAGAAAACAAATTTTAATAGAGAAAAGGTATTTAATAGGTTTTAAAGGCCTGCAAGTCGAATGGGGATATTCAAGTTTTTTTCTTTGATATTAATTCAAGTTACACTTTTTGAGCATGGTGACCGATAAGAAAACAAATTTTAATAGAGAAAAGGTATTTAATAGGTTTTAAAGGCCTGCAAGTCGAATGGGGATATTCAAGTTTTTTCTTTGATATTAATTCAAGTTACACTTTTTGAGCGTGGTGACCGATAAGAAAACAAATTTTAATAGAGAAAAGGTATTTAATAGGTTTTAAAGGCCTGCAAGTCGAATGGGGATATTCAAGTTTTTTCTTTGATATTAATTCAAGTTACACTTTTTGAGCGTGGTGACCGATAAGAAAACAAATTTTAATAGAGAAAAGGTATTTAATAGGTTTTAAAGGCCTGCAAGTCGAATGGGGATATTCAAGTTTTTTTCTTTGATGTCAATTCAAGTTACATTTTTTGAGCGTGGTGACCGATAAGAAAACAAATTTTAATAGAGAAAAGGTATTTAATAGGTTTTAAAGGCCTGCAAGTCGAATGGGGATATTCAAGGATTTTCTTTGATATTAATGAATAAGATAACAATAATGATAAGAAAACAAATTTTAATAGAGAAAAGGTATTTTAATAGGTTTTAAAGGCCTGCAAGTCGAATGGGGATATTCAAGTTTTTTCTTTGATATTAATTCAAGTTACACTTTTTGAGCGTGGTGACCGATAAGAAAACAAATTTTAATAGAGAAAAGGTAATTAATAGGTTTTAAAGGCCTGCAGGTCGAATGGGGATATTCAAGTTTTTTCTTTGATATTAATTCAAGTTACACTTTTTGAGCGTGGTGACCGATAAGAAAACGAATTTTAATAGAGAAAAGGTATTTAATAGGTTTTAAAGGCCTGCGAGTCGAATGGGGATATTCAAGTTTTTTCTTTGATATTAATTCAAGTTACACTTTTTGAGCGTGGTGACCGATATAAAACAAATTTTAATAGAGAAAAGGTATTTAATAGGTTTTAAAGGCCTGCAAGTCGAATGGGGATATTCAAGGTTTTTCTTTGATATTAATGAATAAGATAACAATAATGATAAGATAACAATAATGATAAGAAAACAAATTTTAATAGAGAAAAGGTATTTTATAGGTTTTAAAGGCCTGCAAGTCGAATGGGGATATTCAAGTTTTTTCTTTGATATTAATTCAAGTTACCTTTTTTGAGCGTGGTGACCGATTAGAAAACAAATTTTAATAGAGAAAAGGAATTTTAATAGGTTTTAAAGGCCTGCAAGTCGAATGGGGATATTCAAGTTTTTTCTTTGATATTAATTCAAGTTACACTTTTTTAGCGTGTTGACCGATAAGAAAACAAATTTTAATAGAGAAAAGGTATTTAATAGGTTTTAAAGGCCTGCAAGTCGAATGGGGATATTCAAGTTTTATCTGATCTACTTTATACACAAATTTTACGCGTACAGCTATTCACTGTTGTACATAAATGATAGATACCTACCTATACACCTATATATTTTCTCACAAACAGCTGCTTACGTATTCTTCCGATTTCGGAGCAGCTCGTCTCCATCCGTGCGAGCTTCGTACGGAATTTTTTCATTCGGTCGCCGCGCTCAAAGCCCGCGATAAAAGCTATACAATAGCTTAATAAGTAAATATATTTCTTTTTATGTTAAAAAAAAAAAAAAAAAAAAAAAAAAAAAAAAGCGCTTATATTTTTAAAGATAATTAACGTAAAATTGAAAAAAATCGTGTTAAACAAAATGGAACATCTACAGTATAGAACCCCTTGGCGAAATTTAAATTATGACACCAATGTAGCTCAGATGTTTGTCGCCGAGTTGTTTACTTACGGAATTGCGATAGCCATTTTAATTCATCAAAATGTCAAAAAAATTTAAAAGCCATCAAGGCGCTCCTATGATACAGCTATACCAAAGAAATAAATATAGTAACTGATGCTAGGGAATGATACTTAGTTACTACATGCCAGAATAGATTTTAAAAAGCTCTGTCGTACTAAATTAATTTATGTTTACAAAAAATGTAGAATAATTTTTTTTTTTTTTTTTGCTATTGTTATTTAGGTTTTGTTTTTTATTTCTTTTAGTATTAAATAACAACGACGAATGAAGAATATTACATATTAAAGAATTGGTTTCAAAATTACACACACGCAAAAAAATAAAAAATAAACAAATAAATAAAAATGGCTTATGTGGATATTGCCGCATTATACATCACAAGAAAAAAACAAACAAATAATAATAAATCTAGTCGGCATAGATTAACTCTGCTACATCATATATTTGGTCTCATAAATGTTTACTATAGGATATACTAGCAGGCTTTGCCCGCTTCGCTGGACACTACATTTAAATGGTTTCTTTGTAACTGAATATATTTCGATTGGCGACTATTTTCGTCACAGCTTTAGTATGGGACCTCTTTGGCAATGTCAAACATTTTTTTAACTTCTCGAATCTGTACAACAAAACTATAATTAAAACAAATATTTTCGAAAACAGTCCAATAGCTGGTGTTAATTCTTCGAATACTCTGGAAACAGTTGAAGCTGTTACTCGAACAGTATAAGTCATTATTCGATGGATGTTCTGGGACAGTCCAAAAAATAGTGACTTGATCCACAGGAGTAAAGCAAATAACATCAACTACACCAGAGCAAAAATTTTCGCTCACTCACGAAAAATATCCAGTCGCTTAGAGCTCAATCATGACTCAGAATAGGTCTATGAATAACTCTGGATCGCAGTGACTACATACTCTTTCGCAAAAATCAACTCACACCTACTTATAACTTTTGGCGATGGGGCTTGGAGATGACTCCATCGAGAATCTCTTGGTAAGCTCAAGGTCTATGTTCCCGTGTGTCGGAGAGCTTCGAAACATCGGGAACCCTAAACTATCATTTTTCACCAAATTTGGTCGCCCACTCCCCAAGTTTGTCTCCAAGACTATGCTTTCTATTAAACATATCTTTATTTAGTTATTTAAATATTAATTTGAATTAATCAAATATTTCTACCCGACAGCGTGCAAGTGCAGTCACACACAGCAGCTCATTTATTTGTATGATAAATTAGCGTAGTGATTGGTATATAAAAAAATAAATAAATAACTAAACATAATCGTGCTACACAACTTTAGTATATCTCTCCCTTGGCGGCTTTTGAATTTTTGTCGCCATATTAGCGATTTTTATATATATATATATATATATAATTTCTTGCATAAAAATAGAAAGCGTTTTATCGGACACCTTTTCGTTAACATATAAGAACCCTTCATATTCTGATTATTTTATTAATGGTTTTTAGGTTTAAAATAGCGCTTGATGAAATAAATTTTCTATTTTTAAAACTACACTTTTTTTTTCTATAAAATTATCTACTCAGATAAAAATGGTTCATTTATGTGACTACTAATTCAGTTTACTTTTTTCGTTTTGTAATATTTTATAACTTTTACATTTTTCTTGAACTACCTAGATTAAAATCGCTGTTGCTAAATTAAACCTCTTTTATATTTTTCTTGAACTACCGAGATTAAAACTGCTGTTGCTACATTAAACCTCTTGGCGAAAAATGTTCGGTGTACTTCATAGAATAATAATAATGGAAGAAGGAGCGTACGTGTTTTGGTTTCGGTTTGTAAAATCCAGGAATGCCGAGTATAGGGTTGTAACAGTGCTTCCATCTGATTGGTTGGCGACTTGTTGGCGAGATTTTTGAATCGTCTCGCCGCTCTGTCAATCAGTCTGCGAGGCAGCACCCACAACAAACAGCAATAATTGCGCTGAGGATGGGTGCCCTACTTCAAGGTTGAGAGGAGCAAAAGTAGCTTTCGCTGGCATTTCACTAGAAGGGGTGTGTAAGCATTATAGTATTGGCATGCTCCTTCTTCCTTTATTATTATTCTATGGTGTACTTCAACGCAACAATTTAAAAAATCACCCAGGAGGATCTATAAATAAAACTGATTTTAGTACAACATATATTAGCATCGTAAACTATATTAGCACTTTATCAATGTGTAAAAGATATTTTAAATTAAAAATGACGTCAATTTTTGTGAGATGCATAATTTATTTATTTATTTTATTTTTTATTGTTCACGTTTAGATAAATGTATTTATTTTCCTGTTGGAAAAAAAATAAAAAATAAATAAACTCATATTTTTTTGGCAACAATTAAATTATGGATAAAATTTAAATAGCTAATTTTTTGCTATTATTAGCTTACAAAAATGCTATTTTATGCATAAAAATAACAAAAAAAAAAAAAGTTTTTTTTCGGAATAAAAGGCAGCCAGCTTTGTAAGTTAGGGTATAAGCTATCTCCATTACAAATTTCATCGAAATCCGTCGAGCAGTTTTGGCGTGAAACTCAGTCAAATAAATTCACGGACATTCACATTTATAATATATATAAGATTTATCTTCATATTAGAAAAAAAAAAAAAAAAAAAAAAAAAGAGTTCGACTGATAATTTAACACGGTTGCAAATTGAAATGCCCACGAACTTGCCTAATCTCCGTCCAATTCAATACATTTTTCTTATCCTAATTTGGTGATGAATTTTATTAAGTTTTACATTTTAATTCTTAAGCAATTCCATGCAATAATTCCCATAATATAAGTTTATGTAAAATATTACACTATTCTACTATGCTATGGGAATATTGAATTTTGAGTAGCTTAAAAAGTTTAAAAGGCAGAATGTCGCCATTCACTAATATTCGTAGCAATATCAGAATTTTATTTTAAAACTGGTTGAGGTTGAGTGGGTTTTATGTCACGCTAGTGCTATTGGCGACTAGGGGCTTAACCCAAAGGGTGTCCCCGCTCCCTTGATTCCCAGGGTGATCATTCCCAGAGGTATAATTTTGGATGGGAACATGGAGGTCGTTGTGGTCATGACGGATTTTTCGTACACCAACTACCATTCGTATATACAGTCGATAACAAAAGTCTCCGAACAGTAGCAAAAATTCCTATATAAAAAAAGTACACTTAATACAGTTTTGGGTATAACTTCAGTATAACCCCACAGCTGAATTTGGCGATTTTTCTTTGGCGCCGTTTTCAACGATAACGATGTCGTTCTGGACTGTTTGCGATATAATATGGCAATCTATATGTTGTTTATTTTGGATTTATGTTTTTATCATTTTATCATTTATGATTTTTAGATTTATGATTTAGCCATAATCGCCATCAAAAAATCGCCAAAAATCGTTGTGGGGTTATACTGAAGTTGTTCCCAGTTTTGTTATATATAAATCCTTGTCGAATTCTGTTTTTGGACTGACTAAGAACAGGATTTGACAAGGATTTATTTAAAAAAAACTGTATTAAGTGTACTTTTTTTATACAGGAATTTTTCCTAGTGTTCGGAGACTTTTGTTACCGACTGCACGATAGCAGTTTTTTTTCGACCTTTTATCTACCGACGGTGCTTTAAAGTACCATTAGTGTTAAAAATCGTATAAAATCGAATTTATAGAAGAGATGTTTAAGAGACATTTCTAAGAATAAAATTTATATACCTCACTTTAATTTCGCTACATAGAACTAGATGCTAAATGTAGCCGTTTTTGTTTCAGAAAGAATTTTATAGAGAACTCTCGCCATTTTCGCTTGGCGTTTTTTCACGATCTTGACGTGTGTTACAATTAATCCCCATACTACCTCAAGACATTACCATCCATCTTAGAAAAAAAATAAAAAGAACCTGAAAAATAAATACTTTTTTACACATTTTTAAGGTCCTAATATATTTTACGACCTCTATATACCAACTAGTTAGTTGTAGGGCGACTAAGGCGCCCGTTGAAAAATGAGCATTTCATTTTATTTATTTCTCACTTTAAATAATTCATTTGCTAGCAAGCCCGTGCGAAATTTTTCCACTTTATTTATCTCTTCGTTAACTTTAAGATTTAAAATTATTATTATTATTTTATAAACGTCATTTTTTCATATGCACGAGCAAATATAATATTTTATATATTATTTTTTTTTTTTCACTTGAAATCATATTTCTTTTTATGCAGAAAAAAAAAAAAAAAAAAAAAAAAAAAAAATGGCAACAATTAAAAATTTAAATGTCTATTTTAAAGCTGTTATTTTCATATTTTAACTAATTTTAAAAATATCTAATCAAAAATTCGTTACAAATAAGGTACCAAACGAAAGGGGATATTTTCTGAATCCGTCGGATTAAACAGCTTATCGATCGGACAATAAGATTTTTACTTTCCGAACACTATAGTGAGGAAAGTATTGTAATCATGTCAAGAATCCGAATTTCAGATTTTGATGTTTCTATACGTTTCGAGGTCCCCTGAGTCCGCATTCACTATTTTTGCGATGATGTATGTATGTGTGTGTGTTTATGTGTGTGTATGTATGTATGTGTGTATGTCTGTGAGTGAACACGATAGAGTCTAAACGCTTTGTTCGAATAAGCTGAAAGTTGGTATGTATATTGTAAGTCACCATAGTACGAACCCTATTGATTTTTGTGTATCTAGCACTTATAGTTTTTTTACAGGGACACCAGGAAAAATTCTTTATCATTATGGCCTATGGGGCCAAATTTTTAAAAGTGCGATAGCGTCTAAACGCTTTATTAATCTAAGCAAAAAATTTGTACACATGTTGTAGGTCACAGTTGCACGAGCTGTATAGATTTTGTTGAATTTAACACTTAGTTTTTTACAGGGGCACAGAAAAAAATATTCTTTATCATTATGGCCTCTGGGGCCAAATTTTTAAAAGTGTGATAGCGTCTAAACGCCTTATTAATCTGAGCAAAAATTTTTTACACATGCTATAGGTTATAGTTGCACCAACTGTATAGATTTTGGTGAATCTAGCACTTATAGTTTTTTACAGGGACACAAAGAAAAATTCTTTATCATTATGAACTATGGGACCAAATTTTTAAAAGTGCGATAGCATCTAAACGTCTTATTCAATTGAGCTGAAAATTTATATGAATATTATAAATCACTGTTGCACTAACTATCAGCATTTTGGTGAATCTAGCATTTATAGGTTTTTACAGGGACACAACGAAAAATTCTTTATCGTTATGATCTATGGGCTCAAAGTTCAGTAGCGTTGAATAAAACAACGTGTAATATATGACGAAAAATACTCAAGCACTCTATTATGGTTTTCTCTCTTTTGTTTGTTTAACACCTCCTCTTTCTTTACTTTATCTACAAAACTGTTAATTACTCAATGTTCGGAAAGTCGAGTGGAGTCACTTCAGGTTTTTTTTTTTTTTTTTTTTTAATTACTGTGAACTCAAATTTTTTTGAAAAGCTTAGAACCAGACCGATAAAATCAGTGTTCTATTAATAATATTAAATAATCTGGTATGTCACTCATACGACTTTCTCTTACCGTGAAATTTAATACTATAAGTACGAATTGGCGATTAAGGGTTAAGATAACGAGTAGTGTTATGTAAACCCATGTTAAAACAATTCAACTTAGGCTTCAAAACAGCTTTATTTCACAAATAATTCTATGTAAACCCCCCGTTTCATTATTGTACCTACATTTATAGAGAATTCAAATCTGTTATTAAGTTTAAAAGTTCATTTAGATTATTCAGACAACTTTCACGCGCACCTTTCCCTGAAACTTATCAATCTTGAATAAACTTTTCTAGTAATAAAGGTATTTCACTTTTAAATACATCATTTGGATCGCCTGAAATTATTTGTTTTTAATTTACTCTAACAGACACAGACACAGGAAAAGATCAAACTATAAAATTGACTTCGGTTTTCAGGAAGCCTCAAAACGTGTAAATATACAAGAAACCAATCGATGAATATTAAGCTTAAAAAAATACATTGTTTACCATATGGCTTTGAGGAATTAAATTCAATTCCTGAGCAGCTTTCCTGGACATTGTAAAATATTATATGATATAGTATATTATAGTAAAGCACTTCCACTAACAAATAAAAATCTGATGTGGGCACCACATGACTTCCTTATACACTTTTAGAAATATACATAATGTTAAAAAACATGGACATTGGATCCGAAACAGTTGGCTAAAAATATTTAAAAAAAAAATGAATTATCACCGTGTTCTGAGCTTTTCTGAAAGTTAGTTAAAAACTGATTGCAAGATTTGTACTGGTAACACTGACAAAGGCAGCAAGGACCCTAAACAGTTAGCTAAAAGTATTAAAAAAATGCATTTTCACCGTGTTCTGATCTAGTCTGAAAGTTTCAAATGCCTAGCTAGTCGGGAAGTTAGTTAAATAAATTTTCTGTTCAATCACATAAACACTGCTGAAAGCAGCAGGTATCGGAAACAGTTGGCTATAAATATTTAAATAATGCATTGTCAACGTGTTCTGAGCTTTTCTGAAAGTTTCAAATGTCTAGCTAGTCGGGAAGTCAGTTAAATTGCAAGATTTGTCCAAACCGTTTTTGAGTTATTACCGTTTCTTGATACATTCTGGCCAAAACCTATGTAATTTTGGTCATTATGAACCTAATTTTCCTAAATATCTTCAAAACGGAAAATCATACAAAGTCCAAAAAGGGAGGTGCACAACTAGATGTTATAACAAACGTATGTACCAATTCGCAACTTTCTACGTCCAACCGTTTTTGAGTTATGCGACATACGCACACACACACACACACACAGACATACAGACGTCACGAAAAATCGGGTAAAGTCCCTTATATCTCTAAAACGAGAGCTCGTGTTAAGACGACACTTGCAGGTGTACAACTAGACATCCTGACAGTCACACGTATAAATTGGCAACATTCAGCGATCATTCGTTTTCGAGCAATGTGAAACACAAAATCCATTTCGCAAATCGGGATTACTATACTTCCTTATACTTTGTATAAGGAAGTAAAAAGGAATGTTATGGCTTAAATATTGGCAGCCCTATATATGTTCTGCAAGTTATGTACCCATTACATGGTGCACATAAATATAATCCTATATTAATAACACACGGCACAACCTGAAATACACTTCCATCAATTTTCATGTATTGTCGCATTATAATCTAGTTCTTTTGTGTAGCCCTGTAAACGAAAAGTTAATGATTTCTTTACTATATATGCTGCATGAAATATGTTTCTACGCATATAAAAAATATATATTCCGTTCGTTTGGTTTAGTGCAGTCTATAGATGTTAAACTCTACTTACCTGCCATTTCCCCCATAGACCCCCCCCCCATTTCCCCCAAGAGTATTTCAATTCTCTTGGGTGTCCCTGTACACGATCCATTTGCTTGATCTCAACGAAAATGTTAGTGGAGCATCCCTATATGATACACATTTAGAATACCAAATTTGGTGTTTTGCTATAATTTGTTTTTGAGATATGCTGATGACAGACAGACACACACACACAGACCAACCGCTAAAAACATGATTCTTTGATTCAGGGGAACTCAAAACATGTAAATATAACAAAAACTCAATTTCGAAAATTTGACCCGAAAACAATACTTTCTCTACCTTATGGGTAAGCGAAAGTAAAAAGGATAGACCGCATTGAAATCAATCCATTCATTCTGAACCTACAGTACCACAAAAAAAGACTTTAAACTTATAACAACATTTTTACTTTCTCTTACCCATAAGGCAGAGAAAGTATTGTTTTTATGTCAAATTTTTGAGAGTGAGTTATTTACACGTTTTGAGGTTCCCTGAATCCGAAAATCAAAGTTTCAGCGGTTGGTCTGTCTGTCTGTGTGTGCATGCGCGTCTGCCTGTGTGTCTGTCTGTTTGTACGTCTGTCTCTGTTATCAGCATATCTCAAGAACAAATAGTAGCAGAAAGTCCAATCTTGGTATTCTAAATGTATATGATATAAGGATGCTACACTAAGCTTTTCGTTGAGATGAAGCAAATGGTTCGTGTACAGGGAAACCCAAGAGAATTCAAATACATTACGTCTATGGGGGAAAGTGCAGGTAAGTAGAGTTTAACATCTATAGACTGCGCAAAACCAAATCATATATATATATATTTATATATATATATATATATATACATATATTTATTTAGGCATAAAAACATGTCTCATGTGGAATATGGTAAGGAAATCATTGACTGTTCATTTACAGGGCTACACAAAAAGACGAGATTATAGTGCGACAATAGCTGAAAATTGAGGGAAGCGTATTTCAGGTTCTGCCGTGTATTATTACTATAGGATTATATTTAGGTGCATCATGTGGTCTGTACATAATCTTCAAAAGATATAGAGGGCTGCAAATATTTAATTAAGCGATAACATTCTTTTTTATTATTACTTACAAACTTTGAATAAACACCATAAAATGCAATAAACTCGCAACAATTGTTTCGGGTCAAATTGTTGCCGCTTTGACTGCAGCGTGTGTTTTTTGACCCGAAACAATTGTTGGGAGTTTATTGCATTTTATGGTGCTTATTCAAAGTTTGTAAGTAATAATTTTTTACAACGCCAGTTTTGTGGTGCTTTTTTATTAAATTCTTTTTTATTGTTAGTGGAAGTGCTTTACTATAGTATTTTACTATGTCCAGGAAAGCTGCTGAGGAATTGAAATGAATTCCTCATAGACATATGGTAAATAATGTATGTTTTTAGGCTAAGTATTCCTCGTTTGTTTTTTTGTATATTTACACGTTTTGAGGCTTCCTGATTACCGAAGTCAGGTTTTTTAACGTTTGATCTTTGTCTGTGTCTCTTACAGTAACTTAAAAACAAATAATTTCTGGAGATCCAAAAGTTGTATTTTCAAATTTAATATAAGTTTGTTGCTGGAAAAGTTTTGTCAAGACTGAAAAGTTTCAAGGAATGTTGCGTGTGAAACTTGTCTGAATAATTTTAAGTGAACTCTTAATTTTAATAACAGATTAAAATTCTATATAAATGTAACGAAACGGGGGGTTGAGAGGGGCGGTAGACACCCCCACACTGAACTAATTATCATATGAAACTCTTCCGAAGCCTAATTTCAATTGTTTTAACATAGGTTTACATAACGGTACTCGTTATCTTACCTCTTAATCTCCAACCTGTATTTATGGTATTAAATTTCAGGGTAAGAGAAAGTCGTGTGAGTGATACACCAGATTATTTTTTTGGTTGGGGGTTAATAGTAATAATGCATCATAATGCGTATAATGTAATAATCATCATAATGCATCATGTGTATGCGAAATTTTGCTCTTTCTCCATGTCAAGAAGATCTTGTATTTCAAATAATGTATGAAGTTTTTAAAATAGAATATTAATAGTCATAATGATGTTTATACCAGTATCATAAATGGTATTTTAAAACTGTTCTGACAATTTTGCGATAAAAATATTTTTTTTTAATGAATGTTTATGCGAAATTTGATATTTTAAAAGGGTTCGATACATCTTTTCGATGAAAATATTTCTCATAATGGAAGTTTAAGCGAAATTTTACTTTATTATGTCCTTCTAAGAGCATCTTAAATTTCAAATAATTTACGAAGTTTTCAAAGTAAAATGTTCATTAGTTACTGCTGTTTGTGCTAGCATCATAACTAAAATTTAAAAACTGGCCTGATATAAAAGGCCTGAAAGAAATTTTGCCATATTCTCTCCTGTTAAGACAAGCGTAAATTTCGAATAAATTACAAAATTTTCAAATTATAATGTTAAATATCAATAAGGTTTTTGCCAGTATCATAATCGATTTTTAAAATTGGTCCGACTTCTTCGTTTTTGACATAATATCTGCATAGATTAACAAACTGCTTAACCTACAAACGTTTGTTATTCTCCAAATGCATTTTGTGTTTTTTCGGATTCCTCATATCTATAAATTTGTAAAAACAACAACAAAAACTATAATAATAATAAAAGGAATGAAAAATTATATGGTTTGTGTTGATTACTTACACTTTCCAACTGTACGTACTCGTTGCATCGTTTAAACTTCAATATTCGTTGACTACGTTATCGCACAGACAGAAGGGCATAAAGACAGACAGATAGACTAACTGAATTCATAATCACTCTTAAACATTGTCTGAGAGTGTTAAAAATGTTTAACACAAACGCAAATGCAATTCCAGTAATTTCCTGTTACAGCCCTTAATACATCTGATATTTTAGTTTTGCCCTGTAAATCTGATCGCTAAACATATTATATTGTATTCAATATATTATTTTTACATATTAACTATAAATATCAGTTTCATTATGTTTTTGCCGTAGTAAGTTATTTAAATGTGATTTATAAAAATGTCTCTCATGAAACGCAATGCATTGGCATTTTTTAGATGTCCCTGCACACAAATCAGTTGTACAGGGCCTGTTAATGTCATTTTAAATAGGGAACATTCCATAGTAAAATTGAATAACATATGTCGTTTTGAAGAAATTCTGAATATATTTATGGATACTGGAGGTGAGCAGACGGATTGTCAGACAGATAGATAGGCTAATTCAAATCGTATTCACTCTTAAACATTGCTATAAAATGTTACAATGTTTTTCCAGCTATTTCCCTATATAGCCCTTAACACATATGAATATTTTTATGCGGCCCTATAAATCTTAATGATAATTGTACAATGTACTATTGAAAGCATTCTTTTGTGTATACGAATAACAGATTTTAATTTCATTCAAATTTGTGCAACGTTATTAAAATATGGTTTATAGAGATGAATCTTAGAATGCAATGGTTTGGGATAGCTTTGGGTGCCCCTGTAAGCGAAGCAGTGGTGGTATTTAACCCATTTTCAATAGGGAACATTTGATATTGAACTTGAATAACAAATTTCGATTTCATTAAGATTTGTGCTCAGTAAAGGTATTAAAATATGATATCATATAAATACAGGGTGACAAGAAATAACTTGGACACACATGATACATTATAACTTTAATGCTAATGAAAATATTACAACCAAACTTCAAAATAAATATGAATACATTATTTTGTCTAACATATTTACAAATTTTTAAAGTGGCTACCTTTAGCATTAACACAGAGCTTTAAACGTTTCACAAAATTTTCGGCTATGGCCCGCAACTCACTTACTGATATTTTATCCTATTCTTTGCATAAGGATTTCTTTAGGGATGCCAAAGTTTTATGAGGTTTAGCCCACACCCTTGTCTCCAAGATGGACCAAACAGAATAATCCACCGGGTTCAAATCTGGGGAATACGGTGGCCATTCTTGAGCTCCAATGAAGTCAGGAAAATTTGTCTTGCACCAGTCTTGAGTGCCTTTAGCTCTGTGTGCAAGTGTGGAATCCTGTTGGAAGGTCCATCTTTTGTTTCCAAAGAACTTTTGCGACCAAGGTAAGATGACATCTTCCAAAATGAGTTTGCGATATGTTTGTTGATTAATCTTTATCCCTTGATCACCAAAAACAAGTGGTGTTTTCCCACTAGCACATATCCCACCCCAAACCATTACAGATTGGGACTGTTGACGTCGTTCAACAATGCAAGAAGGTCCAGGTGCTTCTGCTGACCAAACTCTATCATTATGGCTATTGTGAGCTTCTTCAATCGAGAACAGTTTCTCATCTGTGAAGACAAATGTTTGCCATCGATTACCTGCGGCCCGCTTTAACAGTTCCTTACACCTTTGAAGTCTTGTGCGTTTGTTCTCTGCTGTTAGCTTTTGAGCCTCTTTCATTTTGTAAGGGCGAAGACTAAGCTCTACTCTTGCCATCAAACGTGCGGTTTCTCTGTTGACCTTCATCTCTCTAGCAACCTTTCTCATTGAAATCCTAGGATTTCGTTGAACTCGGTTTTTGATAACTTTTCGGTTTCTTCATGTGTTAACTGTGCGTTTTCTTCCTCTTCCAGGTCTGTCACCATCATGTCCGAGTTCTTTAAACCTTTTGATTGTGTATGAAACCGTCTGCTTAGGCACTTTCAATAGTTGAACAATTTCACATTGTTTCTTTCCTTGCTTATGTAATTCAAGTATGGCAGATCGTTTGTTAACCATAATGGTTATCTCACAACTAACTTACTTACACCTGTTTAGTCGCTTTGTAGGACCAATACTAATAATAAATGACAATGAAATAAATTTATAACTTTAGTGGTAGTTACAGATATTTCGTTTAAAACTTCGTCCAAGTTATTTCTTGTCACCCTGTACATCTAATAAAATGCAATGCTCTGGAATAGTTTCGGGTATCCCTATACACAAACTAGAAGTGGTATTTACTCCATTTTCAATAAGGAACATTTAACTGTGAACTTGAAAAACAAATACCAGTTTCGAGAAATTATATTAATATTTACGAGAGTTAGAGCGCGGACAGTCGACAGACAAACTGAATTCATAAACATTTTTCAACTTTGTTGGAAAGTATTAAAAATAGGTTGAAAATTTATACGAATACCAAAGTTTCCCATGCAATAATATGATGGGAACTAAAAAGTATGAAATGTTTTATAAAAAGTATTCAAAGACGAACGTCTTCCCAATCAAGCCACCGAGACATAAAAAATATTCAAAGATTCTAAGACGGAAGGAGGCCGCTCACCACTATGCAGAGGTTTTGAGCGTTTTTAACCTTTAGAGAGGGGCTCCAAGCCACTGTGGAGATTCAAAAGAGCCCGTTTCCAAAGGTTGAGTCTCCCCCGTTGTTTATAGCATAAGCAAACAACAACAACAACAACAAAAAATTACAATGGTCGCCAGAGCAGAGCTCTCCCGCGACAAAAGGCGACAAAGTTGCATGGAAGTGAAGAGGACCGGAGCCGAGTGGTAGTCTATTTACAAAGTTCATAGAGGTAATATAGAAATTTCACACAGTCTTTATACAAAGTTCATGCAGTCTTTATACCAAGCCCAAACAACCTATGAACAATGTTGGTTAATAGCAACATCAAGCGCTGGATGATTGCTTCCCGAGAGCACTTCCGTGGAATGCTGTAGCGTCAGACATGACCAGTATTCGCCATGTAGGAGAGGAGGAAAATATTAAGGAAAGATAGAGAAAGAATTTATTTTGTTGAGTTTGATAAATCTTGACGGAAGGCATAGATGCTCTTTAATTTGAGCCGTAGGGGCTTTCAAAAAATTCATTTAACACGTTGATTGCCAATCACGAGTTCTTAATAAACGACCCATCACGCGTTATAGCATGGATGCCGTTATCAAGTATTTAAGCAGAATAGCATAGCGGCCATAGCGAAACAGCGTGTAATATTTACATTGGTCACTAGGGATGGGATTTTGTTTTTTAGGACTGAGGACTATTTGTCTCAATCTACGGATTTTTACGATACCAGTTTTACGATAGTTGGACATTTATCGAAATCGAAAATTTATCGAAAATTTTATTCAATAATTTGAAAGCGATGTTATAATTAAAAAAAAAAAAAATCTTATAGTCCTCTGTATTAAACTAAATTCTGCCTTTGCCAGAATTTCATCAACATCTTTCTTTTCTTTTCTTTTTCTTTTTTTCTTTTTTTCTTTTTTTTTTTTTTTTCTATATGTATGAAATTTCAGTTTTTAGTTTGGCAGTGAACGTGTTAATAATGATTAAACATTATTTTGATTTTATTTTCAATTAAATTTGATTTTGTAACTATTGGTAAGTTCCTATATTTACACTTGAAGTGATAACTCAGAAGGTGTATTTATAGATGCACATAACTCCAAGTTTATATAAATATCTTACCTAAATGCAAATGTATTAGTATGCATATTAATCCCTTCCATCTTGCTCCCGTGAAAATGACGGGGTAATTTTCACTCTCTGTTTCTCGTGCCCGTGATATTTCAAGGCTGGAATATTGAAAATCAACGCACTGAAAAGATTAAAAAAACAAACCATTTCTGATACCGGAAAATTTTTATTTCGTATTTATACATGGAAGTAGCAGACTACTTAAAATGCAATTTGAGATAGTGTAGGTTTATTTTAAATTGTTAGCACTATTCCATCAGCATATATATATAGTTACGCTCATCAGTGTCTGACTCTGTCACGCTTTAGTCTTAAGAGATTTCCTTGGTCTCTAAATGTGAACGCAAGTTGCCACAAAATTTTAATACTTTAGTTAATTTTGAAAAACCTAATTGTCAGAACAATAAGCTGTTTAATCCGACGGATTCAGAAAAATCGCCCCTTTCATTTGGTATCTTATTTGTAACGAATTTTTTATTAGATTTTTTAAAATTAATTAAAATATGAAAATAACAGCTTTAAAATAGACATTTAAATTTTTAATTGTTGCCATTTTTTTCTTTTCAGCATAAAATTAAATATGCTTTAACGTGAAAAAAAAAAAAAAAAAAAAAAATTATATATAATATTAAATTTGATCATGCATATGAAAAAATGACGTCTATAAAATAACAATAATAATTTTAAATTTTAATGGTAACGGAGAGATAAATAAAGTGCGAAAATTTCGCCCGGGCTTGCTATCCGCGAATGTAATGAAATGCTCGCCCTCTGGTGGGCTAAGGGGATATTACAATAAACATGCTTTTATTCTAATTCCATCAAGCCGGCATTGCTAGCCGATGTTTAGTTTCACATATATTTATTGAAAAAAAAAAATGAATAAATCCGGTAAAAAAGATAACACATACTGTTGTGTGCTCCCGTGTAACTCCAAAGGACCAAGAAATCCAGAATTAAGCTTCCATTTATTTCCAAATGACAAATTTAAAATTCCAGTTGCTTCGGCTAATGAAAGTAAAGAATTAATCAGATGATTTGAAACTAATATTTGTTCAACTTCAGTTAAAAATCTACTTCCGATCGAACTTTGAATAAACTGAAATATTTTTTTCCAAAAGCAATCCATTTTCCTTGATGTAATGGCGGAGAAATTATAGTACGAATATTAAGTAGAATAACAAAAAGAACAATAATAAATACACGTGGCTATTATATTTACTAACAACAAAAGCTGAAAAAGCGCCACCTATCGATCATTACAAACGCGGATAAAATAATAATAATAATAATTTTAATAGTAACGAAGTCGCCTTACAATTAACTAGTTTTAAATATTTGTAATACTTATTTTGTTATCTTAACTCAGCTTTTAAATGTACGTAGTTTTGTGCTCTTTGGTATTTTTTATTTATTTATTTTTTTTAAATATTGTGTACATTATGTAGTCATAATCACAAAGTGAGTTAAATTCTAATTTTAGTATGAATGCATGTGAGAGTAATTCAGAAATAAGTGATATTTTATGAAAGTTCGAATAGCGAGTCTGAAAACAGTGTATTATACGTATAGTGTTGTATTATATGTAAAATTCTTTTTATAAAATTCTGCTTTAATGTTTAAATCACATATCTTTTATTTTTTCTACTTACTGGAAAACCAACATTCAGTCATAACAACCCTGATTATTGATTTTTCTGCAAAATTACATTTTCTTGATTTCAAGCTAAAAGAAAATACAAAAATTGAAAATGAATACATATATTATTCATACACTTCATTTTATGTACTTTTCTTGAATAAAGTAATCTGGTATGTTACTCACATGACTTTCTCTTACCCTGAAATTTAATACTATAATTACAGATTGGAGATTAAGAGGTAAGATAACGGGTACTCTTATGTAAACTTACGTTAAACAATTCAAATTAGGCTTCGGAAGCGTTTTATATGATAATTAGCACTGTGTAAGAGGGGCTACCGCCCCCCTCAACACCCTGGTTCATTAATGCACCTACATTTGTATAGAATTTAATTCTGCTATTATAATTTTCACACGCAACATTCATTGAAACTTATAAATCTTGGTCAAACTTTTCCAGCAACAAACTTCAAAATACAACATTTGGATCTCTTAAAATTATTCGTTTTTAATTTATTCTAAGAGTAGTATAACACTAAATGTCCAAAAAAAGTTGACTTTGTTCTTCTTCTTTTTTTTTTTTTTTTTTTTGTAAAAAATGAAAAAAATTGATAACTGTATTTTAAATTATCGCAGATCGATGGTTCAACTTTAATTAATATCAAAGAAAAAACTTGAATATCTTTAAACACTTTAAACACTTTAAACACTTTAACTTGAAACACTTTAAACACACGTAAATATAAATTTATTTAAAAGATGTTAAAATTTTTTTATCCAAAGCTTTTCGCTTTAATATTAAAGCATCATCAGGGATTTATGATTCGTTTCCATTGCGCAGTTTCCACTGCGCAATGGAAACGAATCATAAATCCCTGATGATGCTTTAATATTAAAGCGAAAAACTTTGGATAAAAAATTTTTAACATCTTTTAAATAAATTTATATTTACGTGTGTTTAAAGTGTTTTAAATATATTTAACAAATGACACGTGTTCAATTTAACTCTTTATTTTTTAGAGATTATTTACAATTTTATTTGCCTGCTTCTCCGACTGTGAATTCTTGTTACAATTTTATAAACAAACTGCGGTAGCCAAAATTTGGCATAGTTTAATATACGTTTTTCTGATGATTTATTTTTTAAATATATGATCTATAGTCAGACTTAAATTTGAGTTTTAAATTGATACACTGAAATGCCTTTTGCATTTTGAACAAAAGTAGTTAAAATTTATTGCTTAATTACTAAATGAAATTACATAATACGCACATAATCTTTATTTTTTCTCTTCAAAAGCTACATGGATGCATTGTTAAAAAAATCTGGAGTGACTCCACTCGACTTTCCGAACATTGAGTAATTAACAGTTTTGTAGATAAAGTAAAGAAAGAGGAGTTGTTAAACAAACAAAAGAGAGAGAACCATAATAGAGTGTTTGAGTATTTTTCTCCATATATTACACGATGTTTTATTAACGCTACTGAACTTTGAGCCCATAGATCATAATGATAAAGAATTTTTCTTTGTGTCCCTGTAAAAACCTATAAATGCTAGATTCACCAAAATGCTTATAGTTATTGCAACAGTGATTTATAATACTCACATAAATTTTCAGCTCAATTGAATAAGGCGTTTAGATGCTATCGTACTTTTAAAAATTTGGTCCCATAGGCCATAATGATAAAGAATTTTTCTTTGTGTCCCTGTAAAAAAACTGTAAGTGCTAGATTTACCAAAATCTATACAGTTGGTGCAACTGTGACCTATAACATGTGTATGTACAAATTTTTTGCTCAGATTATTAAGGCGTTTAGATGCTATCACACTTTTAAAAATTTGGCCCTATAGGCATAATAATGAAGAATCTTTCTTTGTGTCCCTGTAAAAAAAACTATAAGTGCTATATTCTCCAAAATCTATACAACTTGAGTATTTGTGACCTATAATATGTGTATAAATTTTTTGCTCAATTGAATAAGGCGTTTAGATGCTATCGCACTTTTAAGATTTTGCTCCCATAGGCCATAATGATAAAGAATTTTTCTTTGTGTCCCTGTAAAAAAACTATAAGTGCTAGATTCACCAAAATCTATAGGGTTCGTACTATGGTGAGTTACAATATACGTACCAACTTTCAGGTTATTCGAACAAAGCGTTTAGACGCGAGCGTGTTCACTCACAGACATACACACATACATACACACATACATACATACACACACACATACATACATCATCGCAAAAATAGTGAAAACGGACTCATTGGACCTCGAAACGTATAGTCGGTAACAAAAGTGTCCGAACACTAGCAAAAATTCCTATGTAAAAGAAGTGCACTTCATAAGATTTTGTTAAATAAATCCTTGTCGAATCATGTTCTTACATTGATTAAGAACAGGGTTCAACAAGGATGTATTTAACAAAACAGTGTGAAGTGTACTTTTTTTACATAGGAATTTTTGCTTGTGTTCGGACACTTTTGTTACCGACTGTATAGAAACATCAAAATCTCAAATTCGGATTTTTGACATGATTACAATACTTTCCTCACTATAGTGTTCGGAAAGTAAAAATGGAGTGACTCCACTCAAATTTTTGAATATTTAGTAATAAGCGGATGTTTTGAAAAATTTAAATGATAAAATTCGTTAATTAAATACAAGTGAAAATCATCATAAGTGTTTGAGTATTTCTCCTGAAGTTCTATGTTGTTTAAGGGCTCGTTATTCATCCAAATTTTTTGTGCCTCCCTATATAAATGGTAAGCTCGCTATATCAAATATTTATCTTTTAACACTTTCCAACAAGGTTGAAAAGTGTTAATGGCTTCGGTTTGTCTGTCTGCCTCTCCTCGCTCCCATAAATATTCATGAAATTTCTTTAAACTGATATATGTTAGTCAAGTTAACTATCGAATGTTGCCTATTGAAAATGGAGTGAAAACCTTTACTGGTTTGTGTACAGGGACACCCGAAAGTATTCCAAAGCATGGTGTTCTATAAACCATATTTTCATACCGTTACTTTACACCAATCTTAATGAAATTGAAATATGTTATTCAAGTCCACTATCGGATGTTCCCCATTAAAAATGGAATAAATACCATCACTGGTTTGTATGCAGGGACACCCGAAAGTATTCCATAGCATTGCGTTTATGAGAAGTATTTCTATAAAGCAAATTTTAAGAACTTTACTTTGCACAAATCTTAATAAAATTAAAATATATTACTCATATGCATAAAATAATGCTTTTAATAGAATACAGTATAATTAGAATTATATGTACAGTGCCACACAAAAATATTCAGTTACACTAATGGGTATTTAATAAAGAAGCATCACAAAACTGGCGTTGTAAAAATTAATGAAATAAATGAAAAGAAAAAGTTTTCTTTTCATTTTAAACGATTTTGTGCGTTGCCGCTTTGATTGCAGCACTCGTGCTTACTTTGTTCGCCTGATGAAGGGTCGTGGTTTTTTCGACCCGAAACAATTGTTGCGAGTTTATTGCATTTTATGGTGTTTATTCAAAGTTTGTAAGTAATAACTAATGGGTATTATTGTAAATTTGCTGGCCTTGCATTTTCGTTTAGACGAATCGTTTTTATCACATTCTAAATGTTGTTTTTAAAACTTTCCAATAAGGTTGAAAAGTGTTAATGATTTCGGTTTGTCTGTCTGTCTATCCGCTCTCTAACTCCCGTAAATAATCATGGAATTTCTTGAAACTGATGGTATTCAAGTTCACTATCAGATGTTCCTTATAGAAAATGGATTGAATACCTCTACTGGCTTGTGTACAGGACACCGAAAAGTACTCCAAGGCATTGTGTTCTATAAGAGGTATTTTTATGACCTATATTTTAATTCCTTTATTTTAAACAAATTTCAATGAAATTGCAATATGTTATTCAAATTCACTATCGGATGCTTGCTATAAAAAATATAGTAAATACCACTACTGATTTGTGTACAGGGACACCCGAAAGTATTCCAAAGCATTCGTTCTATGAGAGGTATTTCTATAAACCAAATTTTAATAAGTTTACTTTGAACAAATCTTAATGAAGCTAAAATATATTATTCATATGCACAAAAGAATGCTTTCTACAGAATGCAGTATGATTAGCATTAGATTTACAGGGCCTCACAAAAATATTCAGTTACATTAAGGGCTTTTATTGGAAATTTGCTGGAATCGCATTTTCGCTTACGTTAAGTGATTTAACACCTTTTAACATTTTTTAGGTGTGAATATGATTTCACTTTGAATAATCTGTCATTTGATATCTGTCCGACTATCCATTTGTCTATCTGTCCGTCTGTCCGCCCCCAGCGTTATTTTCAGTATTTTAAAAGTTATGTATGTTATTCAAATTCACTATGGAATGTTTCCTATTTTAAACGGCATTAATGGGTCCAGTCCAACTGATTTGTGTACAGGGACACCCAATCACATCATTTTAGGACAGACATTTTTATAAACTACATTTAACCTCTTCGCTCCAGAGGTACACATATGTGGACCTCTGTTCCTTGCTTTATAAAATCTAAACTATTTAATATTTTGACATTTAGATTAGACTAATAAAAAGCTGAATAAATTGGTTTTAAAATGATATCAGTATATAGCAGCATAAACCAAGTTAATTTCTCGAAATATAATGTTATTTTGTCTAGTTTTGTAAAATGGCTTCAACAGAGCGTGATCGAAAAAAGTATGTAATTTTCATAATTATTTAAAGAATAACTTAGACACTCGCCAGAATAAAAAGAAAACTTAGGTTGAGTCAAAAGTTTTGTCCGTTTTTTATTTGCGTATCAATAAGTATGTTACATTAAAGTTGTAATGTGAATGTCATATATATTTTGAAAGCTCATTTTATGCTGATCGAAATGATGTATTCAATTGTTATGTTATTTTAATTTTCACAGATTTATTACTCTTTAAAAAAGATCAAGTATGTCAAAAAACCGTGAACAAATCCGCAGCCTTATTTTCCACGAGTTCAAACAAGGCCACAATGCAACTGAAGCAAGTCGTAACATACGTGCAACATTTGGTAGGAAGTCAGTAAACGAAAGAACATGCAGACGTCGGTATGCAAAGTTCTGTTCTTTGATATGCACCGCGGCGATAAGAAACACTCTGGGCAACCATCGACAACCGATGAAAGAACTTTACTTTGTGCGATTGTCGCCGATCCGACTCAAACCATCCGAAAATTAGGGCAAGGTTTTGGCACTTCTCAGTCAACTGTCAATCGACACCTTCACAAAATTGGCAAGAAGATTAGGCGTCGTCAAATGGCACTGCTTGAGCTCAACAAAATGCAAAAGAATCATTGAAAATCAGTCTGTCAATCGCTGCTGCGAGAGTTTAGCCGAGATGGATGGCGTCGAATTCTTACCTGTAAAGAAAAATGGGCACTATACGACAACAAAAAAACCGGATGCCAATGGCTAAACCCACATCAGCTTGGAGTTATGACGGCTACACCTGGGATGCATTCAAAAGACGCACTTTTGTGCGTTTTTTGGATGTCGACAGGAGTTGTGCATTGGGATCTTCTTCCTCAAAGACAAACAATGAACTCAGATGTCTATTGCACTCAACGGAACCCGTTCAACAGAAACTCGTCAAAAAAGGCTTTAATCCATCTCGAGTTTTCTTCCAACATGACAACGCAAGACCACACGTTTCAAACCAGACGCGTGAGAAGCTGAATGAGTTGGGCTGGGAACTTCTCGCTCAACCGCCATATAACCCTGACATTGCCCCTACGCATTATCATTTGTTCAGGTCGATAGAGCACTTTATGCGTGGACAGCGCTTCAGCAACGAATACGACCTACGACAAGGCATTGTCGACTTCTTCGCTCAAAAACCAGCGGCTTATTACAACCGTGGAATTTTAATGTTGCATTCACGTTGGAAAATGGTTGTTGAAAACAAGGGTGAATATGTTAATTAAAATATGTTATAATTGTTATAATTTTTTAACTTTTAATAAATTATTAGAAACCGGACAAAACTTTTGACTCAACCTAATAATATTGATTGATCTATTTAAGGGCATATAAATTTTAAATTTTGTTACAGTTAGGAAGATTTATGTAACTTAATAATTTAGAGTTTGGTTGTTTAAAACCACACACTTGTATCGTACATTACTAAAACCCCCTAAATTATAATTGTAAGAAAATTATACTTTTTTGTAATGTACAATGTGAACGTATATGTCTAAAAGCCTTCAAGTGCAACTTATGTTGTTATTATAGCTTCGGGTGCGAAGGGGTTAAAGAACTTTCTGTTGTAAAATTCATAAAAAAATTGACATTTATTGTTAATACGTTAAAATAATATTTTGTATGGAATACGATTTTGTTAACCTTCAGATTTACAGGGCTACACTAAAATATTCAGATACATTAAGGGCTGCAATTAGAATATAAGCAGGGCGCGAAATTTCCGCTCGCCAGCTCGCCACTGGCGAGTAGAAGTTTTACTGTGGCGAGTAAAAATTTTATCTACTTATAGATAGAATTCTTACACGATACGGTGACAGAAAACATTCTTTTTATAGTTTTAAATATGGTAAAATGTAGCCATCTTATAACCTCATATTTAACCTCTCCTTTGTAGATTCTCGGAGAACCGAGTCTGTGTATGTGCGGCCCGAGATCGCCCCAGCCTGGGAAAGGATAAATGGTTAGTGCATACATAAAAGTTTTCATCTCTTCGGTTGTTTCGTTTCTTCTACTGTTATTTCTCCAAGCAGAGTGAGAATAGACGGGCAGAGAGCCTCTTTGCCCGTCGCCCACTATCCCGGAGAAGAGATATGCGAAAGTTTGCCTATGCGATATTGTCATGAGCCCGAGCCCTCTTAAAGATACTGCCTGTGTTTATTTTTTGAATAATGATCAAAAAACAATTCATATTTTCCAGTTTTTTTACTGAAACGTCATTTATTTGCGTTTATAATGATTTGTAAGCAACGATTTTATCGAAAAAGTTATTCCCGAATGGCTATTTAAAAGGACAACAATGAACAAGTTATACGCATCGACATTCCGTCTGATTGCAAAAATAAAATAGACGAAAAAGACATTTCTGATATAAAAAGTTAAATAAATAAGCAGGTAAAAAAGGAAGCTTAACCTTTCTGAATAAAAAGGTTTTCACAGGATATTGTTTAACAAAGAGTTTTTTTTTTTTTTCTTTAATGACTCTTTACATTTATGTTATTAGATATTTTAATCTTTTTCAAATCTCAAATACAATACATTTTAATGATTTTAATTATAGATGATTATTAGACATGATGATATACGACACACTTTTAATATATATAATTTTAGGGATATTTGTAAAAGCCTTCCAAATAGTTAGGGAAAAAAAAAAAAAAAAAAAAAAAACCCAAAATGCGAAAAAAAAAAAAAAAAAAAAAAAAAAAAAAAAAAAAATGACAACCCGATTTTCTGTCGAGTTAAACTTTTGTTTCGGCGAGTGTAATCTAAGTTGAAATTTCGGGCCCTGGACTACGTTTTCCTTTGGGTTAAGCCTTTTTAACACTTTCTAACAATGTTTAAGAATGATTAGGAATTTAATCAGTCTATCTGTATGCCTTTCAGAACTACTGTCTGTCCGTTGTGTGAGACATTGAAAGTTATACGATACAACAATTACGTACATTTGGAACGAGTTAATGAACAATGCGTACTGCAGGATTTTTCATTCTATTTTTATGTTTGAAACAATGTAACACTACTAAAGTTAACTTTAAATAGTTTCAGCTCATAGTCCGTAATGCATAAAAAAGCTGATTTACATCTGGTTTGAAAAAAAAAAAAAAAAAAAAAGAATAAATAAAATAAATAAATAAATAAATTATAAGTACTATACTACACTTATGTAAATCTGTACGATTTTTGGTATGGTAACCTATGACAGGCCTACCTCTTTGTATCTTAATCGAATATGCGGTTTAGATGTTAGCGTACTTCAAATATTTTATATTCGTAGACAATAGAGAAAAAGAATTTTCCTGCATGTCTCTGTTTAAAAGCTATAAATCGTTAATTAATTGAAACAATACAACTTGTGCGACGGTGATCTATAATATACCTATCATCTTTTAGCTAAATCGAATAAGGAGTTTAGACACTATGGCATTTTAAATATAATAGTCCATAAACCATAATGATAATTTTTTTTTCTTTTGTGCGTGTGTGTGTGTCCCTAATAAATAAATATCTATAAGTTGTTGTTAAACCATTGAAATCTGTACAATTCGTGCGACTGTGAGCTATGACATACCTAGCAATTTTCAGCTCAATCCAACGAAGCTTTTGGACATTATCATGTTTTCTCACACACATACGCACACACACACATACATCGGCGTTAAAATAGAAAAAAAATGAATTCAAGGTAATAGATACGCCAAAAATGTTAGAGTCGTTTTATTTTATTTTATTATTTACTTTATGCTTTATAATGACATTTTTTTTTTTTTTTTTTTTTTTTTTTATAATATATGTTCGTAAAGTAAAAATTATATATATGAAGTGAGTTTTTAACTTTTATCAACAAATTTGCGAAATATTTACTGCTTTGTTTGCTTGTTTCTCTTTGTCTGTATGTCCTCATTCTAATTTTCGTAAATAAACTTTACCAAAAAAAAAAAAAAAAAAAAAAACCTGATATACTTAATATACTTTTCTTAATTATTTATTTTCAAATAGATGGTCAATAATGTGATGTAAATCCTTTTGTTGGATCGATTTATTTAAACTCTTTTCGTATTTTGAACAAATAACAACTGCAAAAATTTCCCTAATTACATAATTAACCGAGTAATTCTTTTTTTAATCATTTTAATTAGAATGTTTAAAGCATTTCAGTTTTTTCCCGTTTTTTTTAAAGATAATTATTGAATTTCTTTTTCTTCTTCTTCTTTTTCTTTCTTTCTTTTTTTTTTTTCTTTCTTTTTTGTTGTTGTTCAATCCTATGGAGAGTTTTTCATTAATTTATAACTAAGATTAAATAAAAAAGTTTAGTTAATTACTTATAAACATAATAATTAATTAGCGCTCTTTAATCATAAAATCTTTGTTGACAGCTATTAAACGCACACACATATATAAAACAGCTTAAATTTTAACTAAAAGGAAAATAAATTTATATGAAATAGGCCCATTTAATCATTACAGAATTCTTTTAAAAGAAAAAGGTAATTTAATGTAATTAATGATGAAATAAAAAAGTGGTATTGGAGTGTGTTTATATAACACCCAAATTTAAAAAAACAATTTTAATATTAGACTACACTGCTCGGCATGAAAATTGCCTCTTACACTATTTCAGCATATTTTTATGTAAAATGACCTCCTGAATCCAAATATGACGCCCATTTGGCCCTATCACCCATCGGTTTTTAGGAATGGCCCCCAATTATTATCATTTTTCAGTGATTTTCAGGCTATAAATTCGATTTTTAGGAGGGGGGAGGATTATTCTAACCGTTAAATATCTTGTAAGGGGTTACAGAGTTGGAAAATTCTAAAACATGGACATTTGCGAAAAGGGATTTTTTTAAGGGGGTGGGGGAGGGGGGGATTTGCCATTGAAATTAGGCATTACATATTTTATATATTTCTTAAATCTGTTATTAACGTTATTTTTTAAACATTGCATATTTTTGTTTTTAGGTGTTAAATTAATTATTTTTCATTCTTTAAATTATATTCATGGTCATAAAATTATCAAACAGGGAAATAAATTGAGGGAGAGGGTGGTGTATCTAGAAAAGGGTGGGTGACTGGGCAAAATGAGAGTCATATTCGGATTCAGGAGGCATTTTACATAAGAATCAGCAAGAATGGTATCAGATCTCGAAAGTTTTTTTTTTTTTTTTTTTTTTTTTTCAGAGCAGTGCTATTTATTTGAAAAAAAAAATGTGAATTTAGGTCAAGAATTCAATATATTGTTGCGACAAATTAAATCTCTTTTCTGTCTCAGTTGGGCTGTTGCAGTGAAAGTAGTTTTACAGTCAGAGTAAAAAATATTAACATTTCCATTAACTTCCACTAAGGTCGACCTTAGCGAGAAAAATGGCGTCTTGGCGACTAAATTTGGCGAAAAATGATAGATTAAGTTTTTCGAAGTTTCGAAACTATACGATAAATAGAACCCTATTTCTGGAATTTTTCGTTACATTCTAGTGCAAAACCGTCACCAAGCTCCATCGGCAAAAGGTATCAATAGAAGGAAGTTGACTTTTTTGAGTCAGTTTACCTCGTTACAACCATTTTTCTGTAGAGGAAAATGCGTAACATGAGTCACAAGTGCTTCAGTACCGAAGTTGAGTCTGCGAGTTAGTTTTGTACAGAAAATTATTCCAGAATGATTGAGTTTCGAGACTATGTTTCAAGCGATTGATCTTCTTCTGTGGAATATTGCTTTACTTTTATAGAACAAGTGACTGTTCTATCGGGCTGTTTCCAGAATATTCATTAAATAGTGACTTTTGTGATACAGTCGGTAACAAATGTGTCCGAACACTAGCAAAAATTCCTATATAAAAAAAGCACACTCATTACTGTTTTATTAAATAAATCCTTATCGAATCATGTTCTTACACTGACTAAGAACAGGATTCGATGAGGATTTATTTAACAAACCCGTATGAAGTGTACTTTTTTTACATAGGAATTTTTGCTAGTGTTCGGACACTTTTGTTACCGACTGTACGAGTGACAGCTTTTTTGACCTTTTTTGGACAGCTTTTCGATAATATTGGTTAAATTGAATGCTCTATTGAACGTTTCGAGAATATTCATCGAAATCATATTTTAGTTATACTGTTTCGAGAAGTTACGCTGATTAAAGTGACGAGAACCTCTGCCTGATAATTTATGAACTCTCCTCGCTAGAAAGTTGACATGATTTGTAACAATATGCAATATCATCTTCCTCAGCAGGTGAGAATAATTTATTGTAAATTAGGATAAGTGCAGAAGTGATTGACACTTTTACAGCAATCTCTAATGTTTTTAAAGTTCTAGTCATGAGAAAATATTTTTAGAAATCTTAAGTTAATACGTATGGCATGAAAGACATCCAGAACCGCATATATGTTAAAATATATACATTTGATAACAATTATTATTTTTTTTCTGAACTTTTATTTGACATCCACTCAATGTTCCAGTAATTGTCACTGCCAGTTTTTGATTTCATCAGTAACTGGCACCCTATGTTCCAGTATTTGACACTGCTAGTTATTCATTTTACCAGTTATTAGCACCTTATGCTCCAGTGTTCGACATAAAATGTTAAAATTCTTATACGTAAAATATATGATTTTATTAATTTTTTTATTTATTAATTATTTCTGGATAGATGTCAATTACTGGAGCATGCCAATCACTGGAGCACCTACCCTATATTAATGTTTTATTCATTGTAAAATTTGCCCTTAATAAATAATAAATTTTCTGAAAATATTTTTTTTTTTTTTTTTTTTAAATCTTTAAACAAGTCTTGCTTAAATTCAGAGCACATAATTATTGATATAAGTGATTAATACGAAACTATTGAAGCAAAATTATTAATACAAAAATATGTGTAATCCCTTTAATTTAAATATTTGAGTACATTCTGGAGTATGCTAATTTGACATATTTTCTGAAACGCGTTAGGATTACACAATATCTTTGATCCGCAGTATTCCCACTTGCTGAGAAAAATGATACGGCATGTATTGAATTCCTGGTTTAAATTAATATTTTTTATAATTTTTTTCATATTACCATTGTTTTTACGTTTGTTGTTATGTTGATACACTAAAATATTCCTTTTCCATAATAATCATTAATTAAATTATATATATATATATATATGTAAATGATAGATATCGTAATAAAATTTAACCTTAAAATTTGGCAATTAGTAGATACAAAACAAAACCAATACAACAAAAATAGAACTGATTGTAACATATAGGTAAGGCTGACATAAAAATGTTGCGAAATAGATTAAGAACCAATAAGAGACAAAAACAATTTAAATTACTTACGCCGACATGAATAATATTAGGTCGTTGCAAAAGTTCGTGCGGACGCGGATCATTTTATTGCCTCCAAAGACGAGAGCTTCTATTGCCGTGGTATACATTTGTTACCCGAAAAATGGGCAAAGGTTGTAGAAAGTAATGGAGAGTATTTTGATTAAAAATTGTCATTTGATTTGATGTATTTTTATGAAATGAAGCAATAAAAAACGGCACGAATTTATGCAAAGACCTATAATAATTAAAAAAGGACCATTAAACTTAATGACGGAGAAAGTAAATAAAGGAGCACAGAAATAATAATTGGATAAAAATGCTTAAAATTTGAAGCATAAACGCTTCAGGGGGCATGTACTTCATAAAGCTGTGAAAGCTGCACCAATTTCGTGAAACAATATAGCTAATGATAGCAATTTATATTGTTTCAGCCCCGATTGAGGCAGCAAAACCATTTTGAATGAGAAGTTAAATAAATTATTAAATCAAATCATCAAGGAATCCAGAGAGAAAACTAGAAGAAAGCAGAGTAGCCACATGTAAAACTTTTACACAAACTGGAGAATAGGAAGATGCCAACAAATTAATGAAATTAAAAATAAAAGCATTGCAAACAACGATTAATTGATAAAGAATTAACGTCTGAGCATTTTCATTAACGATAAAATTCACTGAGTAATTATTTATTGAGTTAGTTAAATTTTAATTTTAAGTTAGTTAAGTTTTAATTTAATTTGTATGCAAATCAATGAACATTAAAACTTTAAGACAGCAGTGAGCAAGCGCCATCTAGCGTTTAGCTATATAAACAATAAGTTAATTAAATTAATTCAGGTTCAAACAATATATATATAATTCCTTACGCATAAAGAAATTATTGAATGTGTTTATGATTAAAGTGTAGACATTAATATTATCTCACAAGTGCAAAATTATTAAGTGCAGGTATTATTATAAGACACCATTGAATACAATAAAATAACCATATCATACCACTAAACATAAAGAGTTGCACGTGTAAATGACAGAAATATTTAATCCTGAACAAAACATGTACAAAGTAAGCAGTGCAATGTCTATGGGGACGACATTTGGACGACAACTAAAGTTAATATTAATAAAGTTAATATAATTAAATTTACGATTTTAAAACGCTATAATTTTAAAACTACCCATCAGAGCGATTTGATATTTTACCAGAGCAATCGTGAGGCAATAAAATTTTGTTTGGCAAAAAAAAAAAAAAAAAAAAAAAAGTTCCAAAATGTGCCGTTAATTATCCGTAGAGTATTTGTTTCATGAAGCTCCTCATTTTCTCTTTTCATTATGACTCTTTCCGCTGTAAACATGTATTCTTGTCTTTTTGCTAAAAAAATTGTAGTAAACCCTTGAAGTCTATTGTTTCCTGCTATTCCATTGTGTTGCTAACAACATCCCTGTGTTTAATGAGTCCAATTAGGCATTTCCCTGACAGCGTCATCTATAGGAACATGTTGGAACTACTCTTTCCTCCCCCAAACAAAATTTCGTTGCCTCACGGTTGATCTGGTAAAATATCAAATCGCTCTGACGGGTAGTTTTAAAATTATAGCGTTTTGAAATCGTAACTTTAATTAGAATCACCCTGTATTTATTTCATACTGGAAATATTTTAGAAAAAATGATTGCAATATTAGCAGTTTTTCTGAGAAATAAATTACATGCAATTTTGGATTTTATGCTTTCTCTAACCTATGTCATGCGCGCCACAATGTAAATGTTGAGTTTGGTCGATTACTTTCTTTGTCAAATGGTAATCGCTAGCGCTGGTTGCTTTTCTGCCGCCCGACCGCTGCAAGCGATTGGCGCTGCTGGTCGGCGGCCAATATAATTTATTAAAGGATTTCTAGCGGCCAATGTTTAACACTAGTGGATCTGCAGATCAGGAGCCTCAACGTCCTATTTGCATCAGACATTTTTCAATAGGTCATTTTTATTTATTTCTTATTATATAATAGTATATATTGATTCGATCGACTTATTACCATAATCAGATACATTCCTGAGGGGGGCTGCCGCCCCCCTCAACCCCCCGCTGTATCTCTCTTTCTATACCTATTTGTATATCATATAAAGTGTTACGGAATTGTAAATAATTGCATTTATTTTTGTAAAATTTTTTCAAAGAGGCTTAGTAAGTCGATAAAATGCTAATTTTGTGCATTTCTAGTCGTTTTAGCGTTAAAATAGCCCAATTTTCCTTTAAAAACGAATTGAAAAGCTCCAATAAGGGAAGAAATGGATTTGGCGCCAAATTTTGCGACTGTTTCCCTCCTTGGCGATTTTTTTGGCGACCTTGGCGAGAAAATCCTTATTAGGAATATACCAAATATGGAAGCTCTAATCTCATTGGCTGATGAGATACGATAATTTTCCAGAACAGTCTGTGTTCGATAGAATAGTATAAAAGGATCATTTTTTTGCCAAGGCTTCCAATCTCAGATCTGTGTCGGTTTCGTCAAATGCTTGCTTTGCTTTGAGCCTCTTTGAATGAGACTTACTTTATGTGTTATTGCTAAACAGTTTGTACTGTTGTTTTGCTGTTAACAGCTGTTGTTTAAGCTATGTTTACTGGTTGAATTGAAGCTGATACTTGGTTTATAGACCTGTATTCTTCTGGAACTTTCTGTGAATAAATCACTGAATTTTTGCAAGTTTCGCCTTTCATTCTCGGACAACTTACAAACCCCCAAGTACGCAACAATATGCATTCTTATTAAACGACGGTCTTGTATTATTTCCCGGAAATTCATAAATACCGAATTTCATACAAAAAAAATTACATAGCATATCGGAAATATTTTGCGTAACCTTTAAACTAATTATCAATTCTATGCCCACAATTTTCAACCTGAAAACAGGCTTTTAAAATTCTACTAAAATTTCATTATATTTGATGGGGTGTAACCATGTTAAAATACACTTTTAAGAAATACCGACTATACACCATAAAAGTACGAAATTCCTTTATGTATCCCGGAAAAGTAACCACAGTCATTATAAACGCCAATAATAAGAATAAATCTAATTAATTATAACTCATTAATCTTTCAAACTAATTTGACATCATTTGGATGATTACAGTACATACTCGGAATTATTTTGTGTGGTCCCATAAATTATTTAGTCTATACATAACCTTTTTTTAGAGTAAACATGATTTTAAGCATCTTTATAATGTATGTTAACTTTATTTAGTTCAATTCAGCATAAACGCATTAAAGTGCGCGCTTAAATTAAAAATTCGTCCATAGGCTCTAATGTTACGAAATTCTTTCGTGTGTCTTTGTAAACGAACCATAAACATTGTATACACCAGTAAAAACTATTCAGCTTATTTTGCGTTTAAAATTAATAATTGTTCCAAATTTAACATCGTTTGGAATGACTAAGTGACATTGTCAGAACACTTTTGTAAGGTCCTGTACATTAATTAGAAAGCTTAAGAGCACATATTTTCTTCAAGCAACACAAGTTTAAGCATCTTACTCACGTACTCTAGTTTCATTTTCTTCATTGCAAAGTAATGATATTAAAATGCGTTTAAACGAAATTCACCCCATACGCCGTAATGTTAAGAATTTTGGCGTGTCCCTGTACACAGTTTATAAAAAATATAGCAATGAAAATTATACAGCTACTTATATGGAAAGCTGGAATGTGTGCGCCAATTTGCAAGTCAATCGAAGGATTTTTGCGGCCGCTATTGCGGTACATACAAATTCTTCCCATAGGCCGTAAAGATAAGAAAAATTTTGGCGTGTCCCTGTACACGAACAACAAAGGGAATACACACCTAACACTATACAGCTAATTCCGTTGGGCTAGTGAATATGTGTACCAAATTGCAAGTCTATAGCGTTATTTTTGGGGCCGCTATCGCGGTACATACAAATTCTTCCCATAGGCCGTAATGATAAAAAAAACTTTGGCGTGTCCCTGTACACGAACTACAAATGGAATGCACACCCAAAACTATACAGCTAATTTCGTGGGGATCATGAACATGTGTACAAAGTTTCAAGTCAATAGCGTGGTTTTTACGGCCGCTATCGCACGACAGACAGACAGACAGACAGACGGACGGACCGACGGAACCCAAAATCCTTTTGAGTCTCAACAGAGGGCCTGAACTGACGTTTCGGCAAAAATTGAAGTCAATAGCTTGATTTTTGCGGCGGCTATCGCGGTACATACAGATTCTTCCCATAGGCCGTAATGATAGAAAATCTTTGGCGTGTCCCTGTACACTAACTACAAATGGAATACACACCTAAAACTATACAGCTGATTCCGTTGGGCTTATGAACATGTGTACCAAATTGCAAGTCGAAAGCGTGATTTTTGTGGCTGCTATCGCGGTACATACAAATTCCTCCCATAGGCCGTAATGATAAGAAAAACTTTGGCGTGTCCCTGTACACGAATTACAAATGGAATACACACCCAAAACTATACATCTGATTTCGTGGGGCACATGAACACGTGTACCAAATTTCAAGTCAATAGCGCTATTTTTGCGGCCGCTATCGCGCGACAGACAAACAGACAGACAGACAGACACAGCCCAAAACCGTTTTGAGTCTCAACAGAGGGCCTCCACTGACGTTTCGGCAATTACGTTGTGCTGCTTAACTCGTACTCGCTTTGATCCTGGGCCATGTTTAGTTTTTAGTACCAATTTTGACTGCGCCCCTGTTTGAGAGAGCGGAAGGTTAGTTGTGTTTGTGTATGTATATGTACGTGTAAATGTGCGTATAATAATATTTTTTTTTAATACATTAAAAAGAAAATACATATCAGTTATATTTATGTGTTATGTGTGTGTGTGTGTTACGACGGTTTAATTGTTTGCGATATCAATAAAACCAACCAATAGCGAGAATAACTGGTGTCACACTCTAATTGTTTTATAAAAGTTTGCTTGGTGGGTGGAGCTTACGAGAAACTGACGAAAAACGAACGTTACACTTTTTTTTTAAATTTTCGACAGTGCTGATTTCGGATAGTATCACAGCTCAAATTATTTCCATACATGATTAATGTAAAAATATTGGCGCATAAAATTATGATTATGGTTTTGTCATATTTGTTATTACTAAATTGTCACTTAGGATCTCATCATAATTATATTGTTTACAAATAAGAATGATAATGTTTGAAAGCTTTTTGATTGACTTTAATGTCTTCTGAAATTTTATGATAGAAAAAAAAAAAAAAAAAAAAAAACAAGTAATTTTAAAGAAAAAATTTTAAAGTCAATTCCTACTTACAAGCACTATCGAAAAAGTTTTTTTTTTTTTTTTTTTTTTTTTAAATTTTGAATTAGGAAATAAAAAGCGCGCGTGCAAAAGGAAATAAAAATATTTATAAGATAAAAAAAAACTTTTTATATACCATGTTTTAAATTTTCTGGTGAATCATAGGGCTCTTATCAATGTGCATAAATTTTTTAAATTGATAATGACATCAATTTTTGTGAGATGCATAATTTAACTTTTTATAATTTTTTTACGTTCACGGGGTACATACAAACGAAACACTACCGGTTGCAAAGCCGTTTGCAAGCGTTCCAAATGTATGACTAAGTCGGCGGCAAAAGTATACGAGCACTAGCAAAAATTCCTATGTAAAAAAAACACATCTAAAAAAACCATTTTTAGAAAATGTCTGTCTGTCCGTCTGTCTGCCTGTCTCTCTCTGTGTGTGTGTGTGTGAGACAAAATTTTGTGGCAACTGTATCTCAGGAACTACTGCACAGAATTTCATACGAATTGGTATGTAGTTGCACCTTGACATAAATTAGTGCCTATCAACTTTTGGTAAAAATTGTCTTTCAGGTTCCGTTGCCATCCCGATTTTTCTAAATTTTTAACATGGTGATATAGGACAAAATTTTGTATAAATGTGCATAAAGAGAATTTTTTTAGTAAACATTATGAAATTTACAAGAATTATTTATAATAGAGATAGTCAACTGGGAAAAAAAGTTTGTATGTGTAGGAGCCTTGCCCCCCCCCCCCCCCCTGGCGGGGAAGTCCACCCTCGAGGGGAGTAAATTTTCAAGATGGGTATCTTTCGAAAGGTCTCGTCAATACCTTTAAAACGAATGGTTGAACTATAAATCTGTGATAATTTAAAACAAAATTATCGATTTTTTTTTTTTTTTTTTTTTTTACTTTTAACGAAAAAAAAAAAAAAAAAATCGTATTTTTTTTTTTTTTTAAACGAAATTTAACCAAACTTGGTATTTAGATGGCCCTTGACATAAACTGGTGCTGATTAGATTTGGGGATCAATCGCTCAACAGGTGGCGCTGTGATCGTATTTTTCCTAAATTTTTAACATGGCAGTATAGGACAAAATTTCGTATAAATGTACATAATGAGAGTTATTCTTAACCTGTGATTGTAAAATAAATATAAATTATTGATATTAGTAGTAGTTAATTAGGAAAAAAATTTTGTGCATGTGGGGGCATCGCTTCCCCCACTAGGGGGGGGGGTAAATTTTCAAGATGGGTATCTTTCGAAAGGTCTCGTCAATACTTTCAAAACGAATGGCTAAACTATAAATATGTGATAATTTAAAACAAAGTTATCGATTTTTTTTTTTTTTACTTTTAACGAAAAAAAAAAACTTGGAAAAAAATCGTATTTTTATTATTATTTTTAAAAAATATTGTTACTGAGTGAATTTGTATAGGAAAATATAGAAGAAAGTCTAGTGGTGGCCACAACATACTAGTTTTATACATTTATTTATATGTATATATTGTATTGATTTTAGTAAGTATATATTGTATTAGTACTGTATATAAACGTATTATTATGTTAATAAGTGAATGTTGCATTAATACCCTATATAAAAGTACTTTAAAAACCGTTGAAAATAGTTTTAAAAACAGTTTTATTACACACATATTTAGATGCATAAATTATATTGATCTTAATAAGTATATATTGTACTGATGCTGAATATAAACGTATTGTATTAATATTTGTACACTGGGTTGCAAATTGATATGACCTAGTTATTTTGTGATATCAAGACAAAAATTCATAAATAATTATGAGCAAACGTTATTCTGGGGACAAGTACGACAATCTCACTTACAGTCGGCTGCAAAATTATTAGAGCACTAGCCAATAATTCCTATATTTAAAAAGTACACTTAAGACTGTTTTGCTAAGGTAAATCCTTATCGAATTATGTTCTTAGACTGATTAAGAACATGACTCGACAAGGATTTATTTAACAAAGCTGTAGTAAGTGTACTTTTTTTTGGCAAGGATTATTGCTAGTGCTCGAATAATTTTGCAGCCGACTGTAATACATAATGGTAAAATGAGTATAAAAATTTAAATTTATTGAAAATATGAATTATTTAAAAAAAATGATGCTGTAAAATGATATGAACACTTTTCGAAATTACCACTAATCGAGCATATAAACTGATTAGAAATATTAACTGCGACTCCGAAAAGAAGAAACCAGAATATGCAAATTAGTTTAATATATATTAAAGTGCTTCGCGGGCCCTGAAACTTTCAAACGAGTCCGCAAAATGAATTCTAAGAGCAAAGGTCGTAAAACCGCTTTAAGCGGTTTTGAGAAAAGCGAAATTACAGCTTTTCACGTTCAAGAACTTTCAGCAAGAGCTCAAAAACAAAACAAAAAAAAAAATATCCCCAAGTGTTCAGCCGGCAGCAAAATTATTCGAGCGCTAGCAATAATTCCTATGTATAAAAAGTACACTTAATACTGTTTTATTGAATAAATCCTTCTGGAATCATGTTCTTAGACTAGGCTGACCATATGTCCTCGAATCTCGAGGAAAAAACTACCTTCGTCCCCCAAAAATTACAACACATTTGGGGACGCCGGTTATAAAGTTATTAATGTTTTATTATAGTAATTTATCCTATGTATAATAAATAAGCTACAATAAGTTCTTTTAGGTGCTTTATACATAAAAATTACTAAAATTTTATAATTTAAGGTGACTTAATTAATTATTTATTTTTTTGTCCTCGAAATTCGAGGACACCTCCATCTTTGTCCCCAAATTCAATGAAAAAAATATGGTCACTCTATCTTAGACTGACTAAGAACATGACTCGACAAGGATATATTTAATAAAGGATTTATTAATCTTATCAACATGGTCAAAAAATGTCAAATGGCAACCCCATGTAATTTTCAAAAAAACCAAATCGAATTTTCCTACAATTATTTGACGTTATGCTGATAACAAATACATACATAGACAGACCGCTGAAAACGTGATTTTCGTGAACAGGGGACCTAAAAACAACGTGATTGTAGCAAAAGATACGCGTTAAGATTTGGGATCTTACTAATACTTTGATTACCGTAGACAGACCGCTTAAAACTTGATTTTCTTAAATAGGGGACCTAAACACGTGTGGTTGTAGCAAAAGATGCATGTTAAGATTTGGGATCTTATTAGTACTTTGATTACCATACACAGACCGCTGAAAACTTGATTTTCATAAATAGGGGACCTAAAAACGCGTGGTTGTAGCAAAAGATACACTTTAAGATTTGGGATCATACTAGTATTAGGTGAGTGCGAAAGTTCTACCCGTTTTTGATATGCAAATTTGCAATGGAATTTACGTCACACATGACATTGTAATGACGCAAATCGTCGGCCAATCAAACGTGTGGATGCTTCACATATAAATGCATCGTGTCTCACTAAGTTAATCCTCTTAAAAAAAAAAAAAAAATATATATATATATATATATATATATATGTATATATCAGAGGGTGTAACATGAAAAGCGAGAAGGAGCATATAAGACATTGTTTATTATATGAGTTCGATAAAAAGTGTACGGTAGCCGCAGCATGTCGCAATGTTTGTCAAGTTTATGGGTAGGATGCAATAGACGAAAGCACCTATCGATGATTTCGTAAATTTAGGGAAGGAGACAGAAGCTGCCAAGATCAGGCTAGGAGTGGATGGTCATCACAGGTTTGAGACGACGATATTGACCAAGCCATAAGGAACAACCCGAACCAAACCGTGCAAGAATTAGCGGAGACCTTCAAAGTACACCGGACAACGGTCGAGAGACGGCTGGTTAAGTTGGGTTTTACGAGAAAATACCCAAGCGAAGTGATGACGTCACTGACCGCCTGTGGATGCAAGAAAAATATTTCCTATGTAAATCGCCCATTGGATTTTTTGTAAAAAAATATTAAAAATCGAGGAAAATTATTTCCCCATTTTAATCCCCGTATTTGGGTATAGATATGTATTAGTTATCGTATGCATGTGCTAGATTAAGTTATTTTGCAGTCAAATTGACAAAATTTTAATTTTAAATTTCAAGACTCTGTCGTCCTTGGCGTTTTTTGTATTTGGCGATCAATAACGTAATACAAAAATATACATGCCAGATGTATATTTTCGTGTTATGTATTGTACGAAATATTGTTTCATATTATTCATTACCCTTTTAATAAAAAGTTGTTAAAATAACCATGATTTTTGAAAGGAATTAAATTATGTTCGCCAGATAATTTGGCGATATATTTTTTTCCCCGCCTAGGATGACAGATATGAAATCTATTCCACTGCGACATATTATATCTTATATCAGATACTTTCTTTAGAGATTTGAAAACAAATTTGACTTCAAATTAGGATAGAATATTTACATTTTCCTTTTAATTAGTATATTAGTTGGATATTTATTGTGTAAATATCACCCTTTGGAATGAAATGTTTATGTTTTCAATCGAATATGGAAGTTTGCCATTTTTTTCCCTAGATTTTTGATATTTAAAATTCAAATTTTATCAATTTTACAGCAAAAACAACTTAATCTAACGCATGCACACGATAACTAATACATATCTATACCTATATATTGGGATTGAAATTGGGAAAAAATTTCCCTCGATTTTTAATAATTTTTTACCAAAAAATCCAATGGGCGATTAACATAGGAAATATTTTTCTTGCATCCATTGACGGTCAATGACGTCACACTTCGCCTGCGTATTGGAATGTTGGGTTCCACATAACCTGACAGCTAATCAACGGGATGACCAAATCACCACATGTGTTTCCTTGCTTTCCCGGTACAAAAATGTTCCATTCTTGACACGAATTGTGTCAGGAGATGAGAAGTGGGTTATGTACCGTAACGAAAAGCGTCGTAGGACTGTGTGTCGCCCTTCGACTTCGTAAGCTGAACTTCATCCCAAGAAGGTGTTATTGAGTGTGTAGTGGGATGTGCAGGGAATAATTCACTGGGAGTTCCTGCCACTCAACCAAACCATCAATGCTGCGTTCTCCTGTTTACAGTTAAGCTGCCTTCAAACTCTGGCAACATACAGAGCTTCAAAAGTCATAAATTATCCATTGTCCAAAAGTGACCCTTGAAATTTCGAACACATTTACAATGAAGGACATTACTTTTTAATGCTCTTTTACAAAAGAGACCAGTTCCCATGCAATTATCGCACTGGGGGGGGGGGTGAGCGAGGGCTCGAGCGAGCTTCGATTCTCAAAAACCACACCAAAGAAATATCAAAAGAAATCGAAGTTGAAGCTTTCCAGTTGCCAGTGTTTGAAGGCTCCTTTAGACAGACTACATTCAAATCTGGTAGCAAAGCGGCCAGGTCTCTTCAATCGTCGTGGTGTTATCCTTCATTACGCTTACGCCAAGCCACATCAGCAGCTGTCATCACTCGCCAAAAGTTACTAGGCTTTGGTTGGTAGGTTTTATCCCACTCTCCCTATTCTCCTGACTTGGCACCAACTGACTATCGCCTGTTTCGTGCGTTGAACAATTCCCTCAGTCAGAAAATCTTTGATGATCTTGATGCTGTGAAAATTGCCATTCAATATTTTTTTACTCGAAACCGCTGTAATTTTACCGCCGTGGGATTCATCTCCTACCAGTAATTACTTAGTATTTACAGTTGACTTTTTTATCATTAGAATTTTTTTATATTATGTAAATGTCAATAACAAGCAAATAATGTTTGTGCTGGCAAATTGTAGCTTTCTTTCTTGGCATATTTTCTTAATTTGAACAGTAAGCCCCGCCTTTTGATGTTTCTTTAAAACGTTACACATATCAGAGAAATAGAGTTTTAGCCTGTAAACATATTTTTAATTAATTAAATAATTTGTGCTGTCTAAAGGTGCCTTTTTATTAAATTACACGTGTTTTTGCAATTTTCTTCTTTTATAAGAGAAAATGTTTATTAAAATAACATTTTATCTTTAGAGGAACGCTTTAAGGCATGGCTCGATATTTTTAATGCCGCCGTAAAAGCGGCATTGGTACGTTAAGGTTTAAGTGATATATATATATATATATATATAAATTTTTATTATTGTTGAAACGCGCATTAACACATTAACACATTATTCTCTTTCCCCTTTAAACATTTCTTTATTTGTATTAAGCGGTATATAAGTTTTTAAGGTGCCTGCCTACCTTTAAAATGCAATTTTCGGTCAAAACTCCGATTATCTATTTTTAAGTTAGTATTAAAGCCTGGCATTTTAGCTTTCTAAATCAGCTTGAATTTTGTTTCTATCTTGCTTAGAATTTGAGTTACAGCTATTTTAATATTAGTCACTCGCCAGTTTTTGAAACAGGAAGTGGTTATTGTTTTGAGAGTCGTTCACACTTTTAAGGACCTTTCAAAAATCTAAATGAAATTTACAGAATAAAAATATTTTTATTTAAATTTGACTTATGATGTTTTGTAAAAGTGCTTTTTTTTTTTTGCAAATTTTATGCATATTTTAAGCTTAAATTTCAAAATATTTTAAAATTTGCATATTTTTTTTCAGGTTATTCACTGTTTTTTACTATATTCTATCATATAATGCACATAAATAGGCAATTTTTTAATTATGAAAAAAAAAAAAAAAAAAAAAAAAAAAAAAACACCTCCGACGGTAGGCAGGCACCTTAAACATTTTTACAGGTGTATTCTAATTCCAAATAATAGAAAGAAGGAGTTTCTGAAGAACGAAATTCAGGATCGATAATGGTGTGTCACTTTATTTTATGAACTCTTTGACTGTCACAATGAAAACAACATGGCATTTTTCATTGGAAAGTTACATAATATTTGTGTATATATAATTATTAATTTTCATTACATTTTTAAAAAATTAAGGGCACTACTAAATACTACTTAGGTTTGACTTAATACACGAATTAGTTTTTTAACATTACTTTGATTTTTTGCTAATTAGGAAGTAAAATATAGGTACCTTAATAGAAGAAGAATTTTGAAAAATTGCATTTTTTTACCATTTTTGCAGCCCTGTATATCAAAAACTAAAAGACATAGGTATTTATTAATTGGTATACGCTCATTTTCTTATAAAACAAATAAATGAGCCCAATTTCATAAAAATCTTAGGAGGTTTAGGTTAAAAATGCACCTTTTTTGTGTTGATTTGACATGGAATAACCCGTGTTCTAAGAAATAATAAAATATATAGTTTATTTTATTTTATTTATTTATTTATTTGTAATGGCTGTTAAAACAGCATGTTTTACATACTTTAACAGACGATTTTCTTTCAAGCTGGAACTGGAAAATTATTACTAATCATTTAAATGGGTTTTTCTACAAACGTGGATTTTTCAGGTTTGTGTTCCTTTTATTTATTTATTTATTTTCCAATAATTACGAAACTTAAGAACTCAGATTTTAATGACGCTTATCTTATATTGTAGACTTTAACTCAGTGGTCGGATAATTTGTTGAAAATTACTTATTTTACAGTTAATTTTTTACTAAAATTGCTAATTTAAAAGTTTTTTCAATAAATAATGAATGACAATTTTTCAGTTTCACTTAGAAAGAAAAAGCTCTTTTGAAGTATGTAAAACATACTATTTTAATTGTTATTAAAAACGTATAATTCAATTTTTCACAATTTCTGAGAAAAAGGTAAATAAATTTGTTAATTTAACAAGGCGGAGGCAAGGCTTTCCCTAAGAGGATGGTGGACGTTGAAAAGATACGAAAATCGGTCTTAAAATTATGAAAGTTCGCATACATGTGCATTGGTATGTAACAATATGGCGTGACATTATTTAACATTTGTTGTATTTGAAAAATAAAAACATATTTTCATCCAAAAATTCGAATATATATATGTTCGAAACAATATTAAACTATACTTAATTTTTTAAACCGATACTTTTTTTTTTTTTTTTAAATCAAGAAATCTCTATATATACAGTCGGTAGAAAAATTAATGAAGTGCTAGCAATAATTCCCATTTAAAAGTTTCCTATTAAATACTGTTTTGCTAAGGAGGGGGCGAAACGTGATTTTCCATAATCCTTTATATCTCATAGAAAAAAAAAAAAAAAAAAAAAACAACAAAAAAAAAAAAAAAAAAAAAAAAAAAAAAACAGATATATATATGTGACATTTTTGCTCTAAAATATAGCTAACACAAATACCAAAAAAACTATTTTTGGAATTTTAGAAATTCGTCACCGATTCGTCACCTGACAACGTAATTTTTTCGTAAATTACGCGTATTTTCTCAAATTACAGAGAATTTCTGGCAGCAAATAGGACATATTTTTTACATTGTAGAAATTCGACCCCTAAGTGGGGCGGAGGGGGCAAAACGGGATTTTACATGCGCAACACGTGATTTCAAATAAACCTTGATATTTCAAACAAACAAACAAAAAAGACAGACATCATTAGGATTTTTGCTTTAAAATAAAATAAACGCAAAAAATCTAAAAGACAATTTTTCGAATTTTAGGTATGCAGCCCTAAAGAAGGGGAAAGGGCAAAACGTGTTTTCTCATGAACCAGAATCCGATTCTGCAAAATCCTTCAAATCTCAAAGAAAGAAACATTCTATTTCTTGAATTTTAGAAATTCAGCCTCCAAGGGGGGGGGGGGGGGATATGATTCCACATAACACTACATCCATACATTTAAAAGAGTACATCTATCCATGAGTGAACACTGCTGAGGGGCACGAAACACGTTCCCAATATTCTTAATTATCTCAGGAATGCGATTTTTTTTTTCTTTTATGTGTGGGTTTGTTATGTTTGTCCAACATACACTATAAAGGAATATTGTGAAACCCCTCTTTCGGCGGAAGGGGGGGGGGTAAAAAGACTGAGATTTTTGACCGATTTCAATTAATCTTTTTCTTTTTCTTTTATGATAAATTGTATGTAATTTTGAGAATTGATTAAAAGATTTACCAGCGAAACAGACAACTTCTGCAATGTTTCCAATTGTATCTTTACTTTTGCTCTCAATTATCTCACGAAGGCGAATTTTTGGTTTGTGGCTTAGTTATGCTTATTACACTATTTTCATGAAAATGCGAACCAACTGGTCGCCGAAGGTGGCTTGTACATTAATAAAATATTCTATTTTAATGAAGGAAAAAGAAAAAGAAAATAAAGCGATTAATGTGATCTCTAGAAGCATTTTCTAGGCAAAAATTTCAAATTTTTTAAATGTACAGTCGGTAACAAAAGTGTCCGAACACTAGCAAAAATTCCCATGTAAAAAAAGTACACTTCGTAAGGTTTTATTAAATAAATCCTTGTCGGATCCTGTCTTAGTCAGTGTAAGAACATGATTCGATAAGGATTTATTTAACAAAACCGTATGAAGTGTACCTTTTTTACATAGGAATTTTTGTTAGTGTTCGGACACTTTTGTTACCGACTGTAGGTGTGAGTCGATGCGTGACATCATTTAGCATTTGCTGCATTTGAAAAATGAAAACATAATTTTATCGAATGATTTGAATAATTTGATACATGTGTGTTCGAAACAATATAAGATTACATTTTTAATTTTTTTTAAACAGGTACTTTGTATTCTTTTCTTTTAAATCCTGAAATACATTAGTAAAATGTCTCTGTCTTAATAAAGGAAAAAGAGAGAGAAAAAGCAAGAAAGAAAGCTTCTAATGGGATCGCTAGAAGATATTTCGAAAAAATTTGAAAACATTTAAATGTAGGAGTGGTTGGATGCGTGGCACCATTTAACGTTTGTTTTATTTGGAAAAACAAAATATAATTCTTTCCAAAAATTTGGAAAGATATATTTCAAAAATACAGCAAGAATAATAACAGGAGACTTGGCGTTGGAATATTAAAACCCGAATACACTACTACGTCAGAAACGCCAAAGAAAAATATTTGAGATACATACAGCTGTTTTGGTAGCCTTAAGCGTACCGTCTTCAGTGCAAAAAGGATTCTGAATCAGGAGAAGTACTCGTATCCCATTGATATGCATAATTCTTGGGGCATTTATAGTATTTCCGGTCAGTGTGGTTTATCATATATTGGCCAAACTAAACGCAGTCTTAAATTTCGTCTAAAAGAGCGTATGAATTACGTCCGCAAACAAGAAACCAATAAATTGGCTATTTCTAAACATT